>OW026366.1:132308602-132908602 GCA_932273885.2 Leucozona laternaria | reverse complement strand
GAGCGAGTTGTCTCTTTGCGAGGGATTCAATTAGGCTTTAAGGCAGTACAAAATGCAGAACGAAAAGTAGAGCATCACATATAATCCCTAATGTACATATATATAAATCTGTTAATTATTAAAAATGTAGATACAAAACGGGCAGCTGATTGGATGCGCACGGAGACGGAGGCAATGACACGTCACAGATAACATCCGGCAATTTTAGCATGATGATCACGGTCGAGAATTTTCCTTTGGCGCTCGGCCAAGACATGTTCTATGAAGTGGCAGACATATAGCAATAATGAATGGCCAATCAGCTGGTCCAATCTAAAAATAAAACTGATGCTATTTATTTATTTAAATTATGAAAAGTTAAACCTTAGAAATGATTTGAACGTTTTTTTCAATAAAAAATAAACTTGATTTGGATTCTAGAGAGAGAGAGCTTGTTTTCTACTTTTGTTTTTAATGCAAAGTTTTACTTTTTGTTTTTATACAAAATTAGTTTTTGTATAACACATACAATTTTTAACTAAATATGTCAACTGATGTGTGTAAACTGTTGTTACAATTTCCCGCTAGAGTACTGCCTCCAGCTTAGAGGATATATATATAATATCACAAATAATCATATACAGATGTCTCAGCCCCATAGAAAAAATGTCTTAAGAAATTGCCTTAACTGACATCGTCTTAACTGACAAAGCTTTAAGCTAAAAAACCCAACAGCCGTAGCTAACAAAGATAGAAAAAGCAGTAGGTAATGAACACTTTTTGAAGGTATTATTATTAATTAATTTAAAAACGCTTACAAAGTAAGATATACATCTTGTAAAATATTGCAAGCCTTGAATATGATATAAGTAGGATTACAAAAGTTTAATTTACTGTATATTAAATTTTTATCTACACAAATTAAAATTAAAATTAAAAGAGTTTCCATATTTTTAGATGGAAAATAGAACAAAACAAAATGTTTAATCTAGTTTTGATAGACTGTTTTGATAAACTGTTAAAGTTTAGAAAAGAAAAATAAAGTTTAAACAAAATTAAAAAATAAAAATTTCAACGATTTGCCAAATAATTACAAAGCTATGATGAGAATTTCCTTGTGCTTCCTATTCCTGTTATTGAAATTGGCAGAGAGTTGCAAAGGTTAATGACATGAATGAAAAATTGACGCTGGGTATTCAGATATTTAAATCTTGGCATTATAAGAATGCGAGACCTATTTGAATGAGGGAAGTTCAATCTACGGTGTAGATAGTCAGGTTGTTCTGTTTGAATTACGAATTGAAGGTAGCTAAGTGACCGAAATTTCAATAGGTTATCCAAACTACAGCCACATAGTTGTTCAGAATAGAAAAAAACGTGATCTTATGGACGAAGATTATATACGAAACGAGCTATGTTATTATAGACAGCATTAAGTTTTCTAGACGTTGCATAGTCCAAATCACCAAAAACTTCACAACAGTAAAGCAGCACTTGAAGCAAAAGAGTTTTTGTTAACAGGAGCTTAGTTTTTCGTGGAATAAAGCCTTTAGTGATTCGAAGAACTCTAAGACTACTATAAGCCTTTCCTATAGAGCATTTAAGGTGGTCATTCCAAGTAAGAGTTCGATTTAAAACCATACCTAGATTACAGGCAGATTCAACATAAGCGATGGTTTGATTATCTATCTGTAGAGGGCTTAGTATCGTTTTATCAAATATCTTACGATGTACAGGAAATGTTTTTGACTTGGTAGGATTTAGGTGGAGATTATTGAGTTTAGACCAACGTAAGATGATTTGCAAGTCCTCGTTCATTAGAGAGACTGCCTCGTCCTTCGCAGATAAGGATCGGCTGATCAAAAGTTGCACGTCGTCAGCATACAAATGGATAAAACAATTTTTAACTATGTGTGGTAAATCATTAATATAAATAGAGAAAAAAAGTGGTCCTAATATTGATCCTTGTGGGACCCCGTAAAGTACATTAGCGAAATAAGACGATCTACCATTTGCTACAACACATTGTTGTCTGCCATTTAGATATGACTGGATCAGTTTACAAGACTCGGTTGTAAATCCAAAACTTTGTTGAAGTCTTCTACAAAGTACCGAGTGATTTACGGTGTCAAAAGCTTTGGAGAAGTCTAGTAGTGTGAGCAGGACAAAATGATCTTTATCTAAGGCTACTCTTATTTCATCAGTAACGAGAAGTAATGCCGATTTGCAACTACGTTGCGGTCGGAAGCCAGACTGACATAATATGCTGAGGAGGTTGTAAGAAGTGAGATAGTTTTGTATCTGTTTGGAGATTGTCTTTTCAAATACTTTCGATAAAAAGGGTAAAATGGCTATTGGTCGGAAATCTTTTACTGTACCTGTACATTTCTTGGGAATGAGAATGATTTTTGCTTTCTTCCATTCTGTAGGAAACTCAGATGTTGTCAAGATATTGTTAAAGATATATGTTATAAAACGAAGAATGTAGGGAAGCAAAAGTTTGACGAATTTTGGGTTAATTAAGTCAAGTCCAATAGCATTTGACTTGATCGAAATTATAGCCTCCACAACATCTTCCTCAGATAATCTGTCGAAACTAAAAGAACTAGCTGAGAATGATTGTTCAACATTATAAAGTTCACTGAGAACTTTGGATGATGAACACGGCAATGAAGTAAATTTTCGGTTCAGTACATTGCAATCAATATCATCAGAGAGAGCCTCAGGTTGTTTCCCGATACCTATTTCGCGAAGATGCTTCCAAGTGTCTTTACTGGAGTTTGAAGTTCCGAGCTTTTGTTCATAAAATATCATTTTGGCCGATCTAATCATTTTCACAACTTTGTTCAATAGTTTGCAGTAGTTTTGATGTAGAAGTTCTACTCGGTATCTTTTCCACTGACTGTAAGCGGCATCTCGTTGTGACATTACGGAAATGATGTCACCATTCAACCAGGGAGAAGACTTATGTTTCACCAAACGGGTCTTGATTGGAACATGGCTATCAAACAGCAAATTGACGTTATTATTAAGAAAAGATATTTGTTCATTCACATTTTGCATTAAATAGATTGAATTCCAGTCTAAGAGGTGAAAATCTCGTAACAACTCCGATACGTTTAGATTTTTAAAATCACGAAACTGAAAAATTTGCTGGCAATACGTTTTTAAACATACGAAAATCAGATCGTGTTTAGAGAAGCCGGGTGCTTGAAGTTGGCTATAAAGAAGAACTCTATCGTTATCGGTTGTTATATAGAGATCAAGTAATGAACTGGAAGATTCAGTGAAATGGGTTGGGGATGAACGATTAATTGGATTCAAATCTAGAGCCTCAAAAGTAGTTAGCAAAAAATCCGAAATTCGTGTATCTAGCAGATTACAATTAAAGTCACCACACAAGACTGTGTAAGAAAAATTGCACGTTAACGTTTCCAGTGTTGTTATTAGCGGCACTAAGCTGATGTTATTGTAGGGTCGGTAGACCGCGCCAACCAAAAAATCTTCAGAGCTACATTTGACACTAACAAATATGAATTCTAATGGACACCCACCATCTGATTTACAAACGACCTTGCAATTTAACCCATCCCGAATGTTAAGAGCAGAACCTCCACCAGATCTTGAAATACGATCAGCCCGAAAAAGTTTGTAGCCCTGAACTTGATAAAGATTGTCACAAACGTCTGATTGGAACCATGTTTCGGAAACAGAGACAATGTCAATTTGTGAATCTACAATTAAGTATCTGAACTCCCCTAATTTATTAGTGAAGCTCTGTGCGTTTAAATGGCAAATTTGCAATCCGTTATTTTGGCCCCGTAAAATTCTTATCATGCTATATAAATTTGTATTCGTGTCACTGCCAGTGAACCCTCTGTTATTGTTAGCTGTGCTCGTGATTTTTAATTATGTAAAATAAGAAAGAAAATGAAGCAAAAGGAATAAAAGTATTAATAGTTATTAAGAGTTTGTAAAAGGTGATAAATAAGATCCGGTAAATCATCGTTACAATAAATAGAAAAATAAGTGAAAAATTAACTTAATCAAAAAAAAAAAAAAAATATAAAACTAGAAAAGTGTGGAAATAAAAAAAAAATTTTTACAGGTTATTGTTATAATGAAAAATAATAAAAATGAAATTAAGTGTAGATAAAATAAAAAATTAAACAGGTTGAATAAAGGAAATAATGTAAAAAAGAATAGGGTAAACATAATTAAGGCATACGCAAATTTAGTTACTCGTCACTGCAGCTTCTATTTCTTCCACGTTGCGTTGTGAACAGCAAAGCTTTCTCCATCAGCTGTTAGTTTAATGAAAACATTACCGAATGCAGTGTACGCGCTGAAGAGTTGATGATTGTTCCTCATGCGGACTGCATGGTGAAGAAGTGTGCGGGTACTTTTCGGTAAGCTTTCATTTAAAAAACACGCATTGTTTGATTCTATACCATGATCATATAATGAGAGTTGGTGATGCTGTTGTTGTTTACGGTAGGTGGTAATGCATTTCAGTGTTGAGTTCCTCTCTTGAACGTTGTTAAATTTAAGTATCATAGGTGTTGGAGCTGTGCTCTTAGTATTTCGGGGGCGAGAGCGAAAAATACCCTGCAGGCTTGGCGGTTTGCATTTGACGGTTAAGCATAGTCGATTAAAAAGCAGTGTTAGATTTTCTTCGGGTAAACACGGAACTCCAAACAAGACAGCATCAGCGGCAATCTCTTTTTTCTCTACGTCATCAATTTTTTGTTGCAAAGACGAGATTTTAGAGCAAAGCTTATTCACATGAACTGTGTTTTCCTCTATTAAATCAATTCTGCGCACAGCATCTGCAATGGTTGTGTTTGTGCCAGCCAACTTGTTGTCAAGAGCGAGTGCATCAGATGAATTGGATTCCAGGCATTCAATGCGACTCACAATTTCTGTTATTGTTGTGTTGACTTTTTGAAGCTTTTCACACCATTTAATTTCAGTTTGCTCTAGTCTAGCAAAGAATTCAGACCGAATTTTTGATAATTCGTCCGTTATGCGTTTGACGATCATATCAGTATGTATATTTAAGTGCTTCTCCAGAGTTTCGAGCGTGAGATGAGAGTCGTTGCTGTTGCTTTTGGTATATTTAAGACTTGATGCTGTTGGGGAAATGAAGCTCGTTCGGGGTGGTGGTGCGGAGAGAGGTGTATGTTGTTGTGTTGTTCTTTGTTTGTTCTTCTTTGGAGCAGTTAATGCTGGGGAACCGTTGCTGGAAAGTGTTGGTGTGGATGAAGGTGTGTTGAGCAGTGCAGTTCTTGAGCGTGTTGACATTGTGTTGTACATATGTAGTGGTAATGTGAAATTGGTTCAACTGAATTTAATTTAGCAATTTTGAATACTATTTTCTTAATATTCACTGGTTTTCGTGCCGATATTTTATGATTTAAGAAATATAATCTATGTTAGATATTGAATTTCGTGCACATAAGCAATGTACTTTAGCAAACCACAATGTAAAAGAATTCAGACGGCAGACGATATAAAAGTGCGTCTATACGTTGTGCATGTTAAAACACGTACACGCATCTCTTTCTCTCTATTTCCATTTTTGTTCCTGCAGTCTATTTCCCCTTGATTTATTTTATTTTTATTTGTTGCGTTTCCTGGCCTACTTCGATTCTCATGTTCTATGTGTGTTGTTGTTGTATTGCTGTCTGTTGTTGCCGTGTACATTAGTTTGCCAGGCGTCTATTTGGCTGGTGTTTGTTTTGTTTTCGTTCTTCATTTTTTGGCAGGAGTTTGCGGGTTTGGATTTCGTAAAGATCTTTTTGTTTTGAATTGGAACTTTCTTTGTGTAGAGAAAAAGTGATTTGATGAATGATTTTCTTGTAAGGAAATTTTGAATCGCTTATAACTTTAGTTCTACTGATGGGATCTTGATGGTTAAGCCCTTTAAATAAAGGAAAAAAAACAAAGAATATTTTGGAGGATATAGATATTAATATTTAAATGGATGTACCTAGATAGGTACTTATCTTCTTATTTTAAATACAAAAGTTTTCAATATTTTGATAAGCTAGGTATTTAGGTAGATGGTAAAAAAATGGGTGGTATCGACAAGCAAATAAATGGAACATGACATTTGCTGGAATTCCTTTTATTAAAATTAAGATATTTAAATAATTCTTATATAATAAAATACAAGAACTTGTTCTTTTAATTTAAGTGGCAAGAACTTAAAGTTTTAATCATGCTCTTGGACAACATTTGAAACGGGTGAAATTCATTCTTCATTTTTTTAAGCTCAAAATTAACGAGGTACATATAATTCTGAAAAAAAACGAAAACCTTTAAAAGTTAAAAAAAGATGTTTAGATATCCATTCAAAAAAAGGTAAAAAAGACCAGATTTATCTATGGTTTTATTGAAATAAGAAAGCAGTATCAAATCAATAGAAAAAACCTATATTTAAATTTTAGTCAACATTTTAGGTATATACGTACATACATACATATGTATGAATATTATCTTACAACGGCGTTTACAGAAGAGGGGTAATAGGGTCATGACACAACAAGCTGAGACCGTAGGTATTCCATTCGCTACAAAAAATTCATTTTACTCGTAGATTGAGACCCAAATTTATAAAAAAAAATAAATTTTTTGAGTTTTTAATTTTGTGAAAAATATAAACCTACAGGTATACCTACCTACCTACCAGTTTTGCAGAAATATGTTTTTGTCTCAAAAATTATAAGAAAAACCTGTATTTTTTTAGTAATAATTAATTAAAATTTGAATTTACATTAGGGTGGTTCTTAAAAAGCTCATTTTTTCATTTTAAATGATGCACCCCGCTAATTTACTATTGGAATAACAAAATGCGGCGTTGAAGCCTTTCATCAAACAAATGTAATCGTTTAGTAAGAGTCCCTATATATGTGTGTTGAACATGTTCATTGTAAAAAGTTCATTTTGTTTTATCATAGAATAAACTCTTCTTGTTTAACCTTCTTTCGTAAGTAAACGCGTTTTCTTTTTTGCTCTGCAATTACATTTTCTTCCCAATTAACCTTACAAAATTCTGTAAAATTTAAGGTCATTATTTTACCGTTAACCTGTCTCCCAAGACGAAAGAAGTATTTTATGGACAAACACATGTCAAGTGTTCAATCCAAATTAACATTTTTATAACTTTGGTATACTAACATAATTTATAGAAAAATGTAAATTTTGGCACAAATGTTCTTATGTCTATAAGTAAGGAATTGACGGTTTCAAAAATGTTTACAATACGCTATTTCTTACATCATATAATTGACTGCATTTGTACCAAAATTAAAGTATTTATTTCAATTACTACCAAAGTATTATTATTATTATTTTCGAATTAACATTACAAAATAAATATTAAGAAAATATATGGAGATGGCTAGTTGCCGTCTGCCAGAAATGACATTTCATAAAAAAAATAGAAGATTAATATAAAATTGATAGATTTATTACTTTTAGTTTAAATTAACAATTAATAGCTTAATAATTTCAATATGTAATTAGAAAAAAAAGTACTGGTTTATAATTATTTAGAATGTTGATATTTTATCTAAAATTAATAGATACAATAATATTGATAGTAAAAATATTTTTCTTTTATATTTGGTTTTTAATTATTGACAAAAATGAATATGTATAAAATTAAAAGGTTGAATTGGTATCTACAATTACTTTAAAAACTACTGCGATAAGTGAGAGCACAGTCACAGAATTTGTAAAGATTTGCCCAACCTAAGGATCCGTTCAAAATGTCTAACAGTTCCAATCTAGAGAGGACACTTTGATGGAAGTAAAAGCCTACGAATCTCTTGCAAAATTGGACAAATGGGCACAAAATGGTAAACATCATCTCGCTCATACCTATTGCAGAGGTCACACAGAATTGGTAGGTCGGAACGACGAGGGACATAGTTCAGGTTAAGAGTTTCTACTCTAACTCTTAAGATAGTTCCTATAGCTTTCAAAGGTAAATCCATTCGGAAATAATTAGCGGTTTGGAGTCGCTGATTTAAATCTCTATACATAGCCCTTGTTGACGATACAGATGCACGATTCAAATGGTGAAGATAGATTTGCTCGTCTACTTTCGATATGATATTCGCAAAAAGTCCCTACCAGCTATCTATATTAGATTCCGAAAGATCCAAAAGGATACCATGGGATTGTGCAAGAGGACTTCATTCCTTAAACGGTGATGATTTTGTCCGCATAAGGTTTGTCATAATAGGTTTATGAAGGCTTTCCCCGGGTTTTTTCATCGTCTTAATCGGGAAATAAGAATTTTCTTTTATGTTCTTAATGTAGATGGGAGTAATACGCGACTCGACATGGATAGCGTATGTTAGTGTCGCAATTGGTAAGCGAAACAGACGTTTAAAAACACCCTGTTAATGAGTTCGAATTCTTCAAAGTGAGTGTAACCAAAGACTTGAACACCATAACACATGCAAGTATTGATGGTGGCTTCAAAAACCCGATACTTAGAGCACAAGTCTATATTTTGGATTGCAAAAAAGTTCGGCCACATAACGCTTAGCCCAATTTTGGCTTACTTACTCTTTTCTTTCACATGATTTGTAAAGCTAACGTTTGCTGACAAAACTACTCCTAGATATTTGAATTCCTGCACCACCTATATGCGCTCGTTATTGAGAAACCAACACTCCTCCCTCAGCCTCTTACTTTTTCGAGCTTCAAACACCATAATTTTTGTTTTAAGACTGTTTATCTTCAAATCCCAGTGTTAACAGTATCTCTGAAGCTTGTTAATTTGGAGCTGAAGAGAAGAAAGATTGTCTGCTAACATGACAAGATCGTCCGCATAGAGTTGTACTTTGATAAATATATCAGAAATACCAACACCCCCAGGTAGGCTGTCACAAATATCGTCAATAAAAAGAGCAAAGAATATTGGACTCAAAATACATCCCTGCGGAACACCTGTCGTCGTATAAAACCAGTTCGATGACTCAACCCATCCCAAACTGTCGCATTCGTTCCACACAAAAACTTTTCATACATCGACAGGAATTTCCTAGATAAGCCTAAGGAAGCCATTTTAAATATCAATGCTTGAAATCCGAAAAGCAGGCATACAATTTTTCTTTCCTCTGTGTGTATTTGTAAGCAATGCTGAACAATGCAAAAATGTAGTCAATAGTAGAGAAGTCAGCTCCAAAAACTGGCTTGATAAATGCTTAACCGTTGGTTTGATGCTATCCAGTTAGATAGCCTAATATATAAAATTGTAGCAAACACCTTCCTAATCGAGTTGAGTATTGAGATACCTCTGTAATTTTCAAGAAAACCAGCGTCGCTTTTTTTGAAAATCGAAAAGATAACAGCTTTGCTAAGACATTGAGGAACATATGCATTCTCAAACAAGTAGTTATACAACACCAGCAAATAATGTTTAAATCCACACGTTGAATGTTTGAAAAACGCAGACAAGACGATTGGCGAGTCAAGCTCGTCGACTGTTCTATTGGACAAGACAAAGTAAAATGATTGCATTTCAGAACTCCCTGTCAATAGCGATTGGAAGTGGGAGGCTAAAATATCGGCTTGAAGGCAGCTTTAACAAAAACTAGGTAGGTAGTGCTAAGTTGACACTCTGAGTCCAGGCATTAGAAAAGCAAATTGGAAAATCTAAAGATGGCATTAATTGTAGCTTTTTTGTTGTAAATTAGTTATGGAGAGAAAAAAATTCTAAAAATTTTGTTGACGAAGTTTTCAAACAAAAACTAGGTAGGAAGTGCTAAGTTGACACTCTGAGTCCAGGCATTAGAAAAGCAAATTGGAAAATCTAAAGATGGCATTAATTGTAGCTTTTTTGTTGTAAATTAGAAGTGGAGAGTAAAAAATTTAAAAAAAAATGTTGACGAAGTTTTCAAACAAAAACTAGGTAGGTAGTGCTAAGTTGACACTCTGAGTCCAGGCATTAGAAAAGCAAATTAGAAAATCTAAAGACGGCATTAATTGTAGCTTTTTTGTTGTAAATTAGTTGTGGGGAGAAAAAATTCTAAAAAATTTTTTGACGAAGTTTTCAAACATAAACTAGGTAGGTAGTGCTAAGTTGACACTCTGAGTCCAGGCATTAGAAAAGCAAATTAGAAAAACTTAAGATGGCATTAATTGAAGCTTTTTTGTTGTAAATTAGTTGTGGAGAGAAAAAAAATCTAAAAAATTTTTTGACGAAGTTTTCAAACAAAAACTAGGTAGGTAGTGCTAAGTTGACACTCTGAGTCCAGGCATTAGAAAAGCAAATTAGAAAAACTTAAGATGGCATTAATTGTAGCTTTTTTGTTGTAAATTAGTTGTGGAGAGAAAAAAATTCTAAAAAAAGTTTTAGAAGTTTTCAAACAAAAAATAGGTAGGTAGTGCTAAGTTGACACTCTGCGTCCAGGCATTAGAAAAGCAAATTGGAAAATCTAAAGATGGCATTTATTGTAGGTTTTTTGTTGTAAATTAGTTGTGGAGAGAAAAAAATTTTTGACGAAGTTTTCAAACAAAAACTAGGTAGGTAGTGCTAAGTTGACACTCTGCGTCCAGGCATTAGAAAAGCAAATTGGAAAATCTAAAGATGGCATTTATTGTAGCTTTTTTGTTGTAAATTAGTTGTGGAGAGAAAAAAATTCTAATTAGTTGTGGAGAGTGCTAAGTTGACACTCTGAGTCCAGGCATTAGAAAAGCAAATTATAAAATCTAAAGATGGCATTAATTGTAGCTTTTTTGTTGTAAATTAGTTGTGGAGAGAAGATAATTCTACAAATTTTTTTGACGAAGTTTTCAAACAAAAACTAGGTAGGTAGTGCTAAGTTGACACTCTGAGTCCAGGCATTAGAAAAGCAAATTAGGAAAACTTAAGATGGCATTAATTGTAGCTTTTTGTTGTAAATTATTTGTCGAGAGAAAAAAATTCTAAACAATTTTTTGACGAAGTTTTCAAACAAAAACTAGTGCTAAGTTGTGCTAAGTTGACACTCTGAGTCCAGGCATTAGAAAAGCAAATTAGAAAATCTAAAGATTGCATTAATTGTAGCTTTTTTTTTGTAAATTAGTTGTGGAGAGAAAAAAATTCTAAACATTTTTTTGACGAAGTTTTCAAACAAAAACTAGTGCTAAGTTGACACTCTGCGTCCAGGCATTAGAAAAGCAAATTGGAAAATCTAAAGATGGCATTTATTGTAGCTTTTTTGTTGTAAATTAGTTGTGGAGAGAAAACAATTCTAAAATTTTTTTTGACTAAGTTTTCAAACAAAAACTAGGTAGGTAGTGCTAAGTTGACACTCTGAGTCCAGGCATTAGAAAAGCAAATTGGAAAATCTAAAGATGGCATTAATTGTAACTTTTTGTTGTAAATTAGTTGTGGAGAGAAAAAATTCTAAACATTTTTTTGACGAAGTTTTCAAACAAAAACTAGTGCTAAGTTGTGCTAAGTTCACACTCTGAGTCCAGCCATTAGAAAAGCAAATTAGGAAAACTTAAGATGGCATTAATTGTAGCTTTTTTGTTGTAAATTAGTTGTGGAGAGAAAAAAATTCTAAACAATTTTTTGACGAAGTTTTCAAACAAAAACTAGTGCTAAGTTGTGCTTAGTTCACACTCTGAGTCCAGGCATTAGAAAAGCAAATTGGAAAATCTAAAGATAGCATTAATTGTAGCTTTTTTGTTGTAAATTAGTTGTGGAGAGAAAAAAATTCTAAAAATTTTTTTGACGAAGTTTTCAAACAATAACTAGGTAGGTAGTGCTAAGTTGACACTCTGAGTCCAGGCATTAG
This sequence comes from Leucozona laternaria, assembly GCA_932273885.2. Taxonomy (NCBI): domain Eukaryota; kingdom Metazoa; phylum Arthropoda; class Insecta; order Diptera; family Syrphidae; genus Leucozona; species Leucozona laternaria. The sequence goes on along the minus strand of OW026366.1, from coordinate 132,896,816 downwards.
AAAAGCAAATTGGAAAATCTAAAGATGGCATTAATCGTAGCTTTATTATTGTAAATTAGTTGTGGAGAGAAAAAAATTCTAAAAAAAAATTGGACGAAGTTTTCAAAAAAAAACTATGTAGGTAGTGCTAAGTTGACACTCTGAGTCCAGGCATTAGAAAAGCAAATTAGAAAATCTAAAGACGGCATTAATTGTAGCTTTTTTGTTGTAAATTAGTTGTGGAGAGAAAAAAATTCTAAAAATTTTTTTGACGAAGTTTTCAATTAAGAACTAGGTAGGTAGTGCTAAGTTGACACTCTGAGTCCAGGCATTAGAAAAGCAAATTGGAAAATCTAAAGATGGAATTAATTGTAACTTTTTTTGTTGTAAATTAGTTGTTGAGAGAAAAAAATTCTAAAAAAATTTTTCACGAAGTTTTCAAACAAAAACTAGGTAGGTAGTGCTAAGTTGACACTCTGAGTCCAGGCATTAGAAAAGCAAATTAGGAAAACTTAAGATGGCATTAATTGTAGCTTTTTTGTTGTAAATTAGTTGTGGAGAGAAAAAAATTCTAAAAAATTTTTTGACGAAGTTTTCAACCAAAAACTAGGTAGGTAGTGCTAAGTTGACACTCTGAGTCCAGGCATTAGAAAATTAAATTAGAAAATGTTAAGACGAGTTGTCCAAAAGTGTCGTACGTTCTTTTTTTCGTGTCCACAATGGCCGCATTCGGGCAACTATCCGATAGGCTATCCACCTATCCCAAACATTTTCAGATTGCTTGAGTTGTTGTTGCATCGGCTGACATCAGATATTTTTCAACAAGGGATTACAACAACACAAACCTATCCGGATAGCTTAAGATAGTTATCCGAACGTGCCCAATGAAGCTGTACAGCTTTCTGACCACAGATTAGCCACATGAAGATGAGAATCCCCGGCAGCCATTTTAATTTGCCTACAAGCTTGAACTTTTAGATTGCAGATAAAAAATGAGAATGTGTGTATAAAAACCTCACGCATAGACAGAAGGGTTCTCACACACCTGGTTAAATTGTTGTTGCAATTCACATCTATTCATCGACGCGGGAAGAAATTACAAATACAACAATGTAAACAAATGGGTTTTAGAGGGTGAAAAGTACGAAACATTCTCATCTTCATGTGGCTAATCTGTGTTTCTGACATTGAAAAGAGCTTGAAGCGCATTTCAACCCCATATAAACACTTATCGTGTTGAAATGGGCTTCAATTGGCATCAATTTTGAATTGTCACAAATGCTGCACGCAAAAGTTTAAAGCTGGTGAACTCTTGAAGCTGCGGCTTCGTAACGTTGTGTTCGGAACATTGGGGCGTATTCATATTCGATGATTACAACAACAAAGCAAAATCGGAATTGGAAAAATCGGGCAATGTAAATGCGGGCTAACGAAACAGGAACACAGTGAAAATAGTGCTAGCCGTGTTTTTTGCAAACCCCGGGGAATTGGGAGCTTCCACCAGACGTCAGTGGCTAAAAAGCAAAAAAAAAAAACACAATAGCTTGACTATAGATCTCTGCCACCAAATGTCAGAAGCGTCAGTGTAAATTAAAAAAAAAAAAAAATAACAATCAGACAGCACTCCCTGTTTGGAAAACAAAACCAAATATCAAAGGTACGAAGGCGAGCCAAAAAAGTTGTGTGTTTAAAATAGTGATGAATATGTATTAAAATTAGTTTTTTTTTATTGTCAAACACTTGAAAAAATGTTCACTAAAGTGTTTAGACACTACTGAATAGGTAATTCCGCAAATCTAAGTTTTCACTTCCAAATACAAGAAATAATCAAATGACCGCCTTTTTAACACTGGCGAGAGCATGTAAATATTTTCCAACCAGTTTTTGTTTTTAAATGTCAAATTAGAAAGAGAAAAGACAAATCTTGGAAGAGCTCTACTGTCAGGGAAAACAAAAAACATGTAATTGTGCATTTATGACCTTTGTTTGTTTCCCCTGCATCTTTTTGTGTCAAAGTTTTTTTTTTTCTTACTTGAGAACTGTCAAAGTTAGAAAGAGAAAAGATAAAGATAGTTTCTGGAAAAGCCTAATTTGGAACTTCCACCAGACTGTTGGTTAAGTGAACTACAGATTGTGTTCTCACCCTTAAATGTATCTTTGCTGTCTTTTACGTTAAAGTATCTTATCTATTCCTTCTTCTTTCTTTGGCGCTTGTTTAATCCAGACGTAATTTATTTTCTACTCTTTATCATCCAAATTAATAAACGTGGAATAGCGAAGGGTTAGGCCTTATTCCTTGGACTAAGTGCAAAGTGTTATTAATAAAACAAAATGTCTATTAAGTGACGTTTACTAAGCTTAACCACCGAAGTAGGTGGTTTAGCGAAGGAATAAGAACTAGATGTGTCAAATTTATTCTAAAATTAAAAAAAAATATAAGTGAAGATTGCAAATTTAGTTTTAAATAAAAAATAATGATTTCTACCAGATTTATTGAGTTCTTAAACTATTTGCAATTATATTGGACAATCAGCCACCAACGACAAGAAAAAGAAAAATAAACAAAACCAGATATGATCGATTCCGGAGACGGTACAATCATGAATTGTACGCAATCTACCTTGAAGCAGATATCGTGACAAAAATTAAGCTCGGTAGACTCCGGTGGGCAGGGCACCTAGCTCGCATGAGCGAAGAGGAACCTGCTCGGAAAGTTCTTTGTGGTACATTCTATGGTAGACGACAGCGTGGTAGACCATGCTTGCGCTGGAGAGATGGCGTAGACCAGGACGCCCGGAGCCTTGGGGTGCGCAACTGGATGGCGGCGGCTCGAGACCGGGATGGGTGGAGAGACTTGTTGAAGGAGGCCAGGACCGGACCCCGGTTGTCGAGCCGACGATGATGATGATGAGATATGATCCAATGCAAGTGCTTAGTGAGGAGAATTTTGGGAAGAAATATAGCTTTTCCAAGAAAAATATGAGAAAATTCATAGCAATTGATGAAGATAACCTTAATGGGGATACAAGAGGTGGTCATAACACACAACACAAACAATAGAAAAATGATAATAATTTGGACAGAAATATAATATATTAATAAGAAAATTGTTATGTGTGTTTGGTATAACGTGAGTCTTTTTTTTTACAAATTATCATAATTTGCTATCAAAGCCCATACAAACAAACAGGCATCTTACTTATTGTAGTAGATTTTCTGAGAGAATTTTTCGTAAACGTCACTTTACTATCCCACGAACATTTTGTTTTTATTAATGTAAAATTTTAACCCGTAGCTTAACGCTTATTCTATGGTTTAGTAAAATCGTGGAATAAAGGTGGAATAAGAGTTTTTTATTAATAGGGCTGTATATATTTAATAAAGATATTTTAAATTATAATAAACCGAGGTCTTTGTCCATTGTTGGAAAGCAATACATCACAGGGATTGTTATAATCCCATCAGGTTATGGGCCCAGAGTATTGTTATTAAAAAGTAATTGTTTTAATATTCTCCCATCAGACACACATATATATATATATATATATTGCATCAGCCGCATCATGTCGTCTAGCACAATGCCATCAATCGAAAAACTCACAGGCAGAGACAACTATAGCACCTGGAAATTTGCCATGCAGGCATATTTGGAGCACGAGGATCTCTGGGAGTGTATCGTAGGCACCGAAAAAGATGCTAAGAAGATTACCAAAGCCAAGTCAAAAATAATCCTCGCCGTTGATTCCATGAAGTACATGCATATACAGGATGCACTTACTGCAAAGGACGCATGGGACAAATTGCAACAAGCATTCGAGGATTCCGGATTGACTAGGAGGGTAAGTCTTCTTAGAGCGTTGATTACAACTCGTCTCGTTGATTATGCTTCAGTCGACGAATACGTCAACAAAATTATGACGACTGCTCACAAACTGAATGCACTGAAGTTCCACGTTGGAGATGAATGGGTTGGTACACTCTTACTGCCGGTTTGTCAGATGAGTACAAACCAATGATCATGGGTCTCGAGAGTTCGGGAGTCTCAATAACAGGAGATTCGATAAAGACCAAGCTTCTTCAAGAGATTTCAAGCAAAAATGCAATCAAACGTGAACCTGAATCTGCATTAATGGCAGTCCTCCACAGAATTCAATGAATATGGACGAGATTCGCTGTTTCAACTGCAACGGCTATGGACATATCAGTAAAAACTGCAAAAATAATAAAGACAAGAAATCATTCCAACAATTTGAACAACCGAAAGACTTTCCTTGCTTGCTGTGCCGTCAATGCCTCCGACTCCCAGGCATGGTGCTTGGATTCATGCGCGTCTGCACATATGACTTCTCATTCAGATTGGCTTGAAGAGAATGCGCGCCCATGTACCACCGAGATCTACGCAGCAGACAACGGAAAAATGAAAGCAGTTGCGACTGGCGAAACAATGATTCCTGTATCCGTCAACAATAAAGCTAATAATATAAAAGCAAATGAAGTGATTTATGTTCTAAATGTCACAGCCAACTTATTGTCAGTAAGTAAAATTGTAAAACATGGTCACAAAGTGGAATTCACTTCAGATGGATGTAAAATCACCAGAGTTGATGGAGAGCTTTTGGCAACGGCCACCGATGAGAACGGAATCTTTAAATTAGATCGACCGCAGGAAGATGCATTTCTTGTTCGCACAGAAAATGATGCTGAGTTGTGGCATCGACTTTTAGGTCACATGAACCGTAAGAATATGAATCTTCTCCGGAACGGTCTGGCGACTGGATGTTATTTTGGCCAAAGCAGCAACGAACCGTGCAAGAATTGCATCAAAGGAAAACAACGTCGAGAACCTTTTAAGCACAAGGGTAAGCGAGCAGAGAATGTACTGGACCTGGTGCACCCCGACTTATGTGGACCAATGGAGACGACATCCACCGGAGGTGCAAAGTACTTTCTCACGATGATTAACGACTGCTCAAAGAAGGTTGTTATGTATTTTTTAAAAGCGAAAAGCGAAGCATTCCAGATGATTAAAGAATTTAAGAGTGTAGTTGAAACTCAAAGTGATCGAAAAATAAAAGTCATCCGATCAGATAATGGTGGCGAGTATGTGAGTTCGCAGCTGAAATTATTCTTGAAGAATTCAGGAATCCGACATCAGCTTACAGTTGCTTACACTCCGCAACAAAATGGAGTTGCGGAACGGATGAACCGCACCATTGTTGAGAAAGGCCGCAGTATGCTTTTCGATGCTGGATTATCTAAAGAGTTTTGGGCCGAGGCAGTAGCATCAGCCGTATATCTGATCAACCGTACACCGACAAACAATTCCCGAAAAGTCACACCCGAGGAAATTTGGACTGGAAGAAAACCAGATGTCAACAATCTTCGAATTTTTGGTTGCAAAGCAATGTCACACATCCCAAAGGAGAAGAGATTGAAATGGGATCCGAAATCTAAAGAACTTATCTTTACTGGTTACTGTGAGGAAACAAAAGGATATCGCCTTGTAGATCCGGACACAAAACAGCTGGTCAGAAGCAGAGATGTTATTTTCTTCGAAAACGAAAAACAGAAAATCGCCGTATAGCTGAAAAGTCGAAAAAGGCTTCAGATAAATCCTTTGTATATCCATTATTTTCGGAAGAATTAGGAGTAGCGTGTAAAGAATCGTTAGACGAAAGCAGTGATGAACCAGACAATACGATTATTGAAAATAACACTGAGATGATAATACCAGATGATATTATAGAAGCAGCCGAGTGTACAGAGATTTTGAAGCAAGAAAGGGCTGACACATTTTCAGATGATAGAATTGACGAAGCACGAACCAGAGTTGAGTCAACCGATTCAGATGATGCGGATACTTCACAGAGGCGTTCAAATAGATCACCAAAACCCAGGGCATTTCCGGATTACGTCACTTATTTCACAGTGACAAATGACCCTGCCGATCCTATCTCCGTTCAAGATGCTTTAAGTGGACCGAATGCATCATCTTGGAAGACAGCCATGCAAGACGAGTATGATGCAATGCTCGAAAATAATACCTGGAATTTGGTAGATCCTCCTCCAAATCGAAAAATACTTAATGCAAAATGGGTTTTTAAGACCAAACCGGGGGACGGCAACCAAGTCAAGAAATTTAAGGCAAGGTTGGTAGCCAAAGGTTGTGGACAAATCGAAGGCATAGATTTTGAAGAAACCTATGCACCAGTGGTAAGAACTAACACTATCAGATTATAATTTGCACTTTCTGTTAGGTACGATCTCCACCTTCACCACATGGATGTGAAGAACGCTTTTCTGCACTGAGACTTAGATGAAAATCTCTACATTAAGCAGCCTGAGATGTTCGTAGTAGAATCTCAGAAAAATAAAGTTTGTAAGCTGAACAAGGCAATGTATGGTCTAAAGCAGGGAAGCAGATCCTGGAACAAGAAGATAGACTCCGTTCTCAAGTCTATGGGTTATGTGCAGACGCGCACGGACCAATGTGTTTATATCAAGAGGTCAAGTACAAACTTTCAGATTGTTGCAGTTTACGTTGATGACTTGTTGATACTTTCCAAAGACCTCAACCAGATGGAGAACACGAAAGATAAACTGAAAGCAACATTTAAAATGAAGGATCTTGGCGAAATTTCCTTATGCTTGGGCATGAGAGTTACGAGAGATCGAGCTCGAGGGAAGCTTTGGGTAGATCAATCCGATTACTTGAATGAAGTCATCACAAAGTTTAAAATGGCAGATTGCAATGCAGTAACGACTCCTTTAGATTCAAATCAAAAATTGACTTCAGATATGTCACCGAAAAATGAAGAAGACCGTATTAAGATGCAGAATATTCCATACCGAGAAGCAGTTGGAAGTCTTCTTTACGCAGCCCAAGGGACAAGACCAGACATTGCTCATGCTGTGGGCGGTGTAAGTAAATATTTGTCAAATCCCGGTCAGGCACATTGGAAAGCAGTAAAAAGGATAATGCGTTATTTAAAAGGCACAGTCAATGATAAAATTGAATTCTCCAAAAACGATAGCTCTGAGTTATTGGCATATAGCGATTCAGATTGGGCAAACGAAACAGATGAGAGGCGTTCAGTAAGTGGCTATATTCTCAAAATACATGGCAGTCCCATTTCTTGGGCTAGTAAGCGGCAAAGAACAGTGGCATTGTCGACAACAGAGGCCGAGTACATGGCACTCTCAGCAACTTGTCAAGAAGTACTTTGGGTTCAAAGCTTGGCTACTGAAATTGATACATCAATTATATCGAAGCCGACTATTATATTTTGTGACAACAAGGGTGCAGTGGACCTCGCTTTAACAGCTGGATTTCGTCCACGCACAAAGCACATCGATATTCGTCATCATTTTCTTCGGGGTCATATTGAAGATAGGAACATCATTGTGCAGTATACTCCAACGGATCAAATGGTGGCAGATTCCTTAACGAAACCATTATGTGGTAATAAATTTAATTTTTGTAAAGAAAATTTTGGAATAGTTAAGGTTAAGACATAAATTTTTGTTCAAGAAAGGGTGTTGGTTAAGTGAACTACAAATTATGTTCTCACCCTTAAATGTATCTTTGCTGTCTTTTACGTTAAAGTATCTTATCTATTCCTTCTTCTATCTTTGGCGCTTGTTTAATCCAGACGTAATTTATTTTCTACTCTTTATATATTTGATAAAGATATTTTATATTATAATAAACCGAGGTTTTTGTCCATTGTTGGAAAGCAATACATCACAGGGATTGTTATAATCGCATCACAGACTTCAGTACCAAACAAGCAAAAAAAAATCAATAGTATGACAGAAAAATATGTAGGGAAAATAAAAAACATGTGATTGTGATTGGTCGTTTGTTTGTTTTCCCTACATATTTGTATGTCAAAATTAGAAAGAGAAAAGACAAAGATAGTTTCTGGAAAAGCCTTATTTGGTTGAAAGAAACGACATTGGGGACTAGCGACGCCATTACAGAAACAAAAATGGAGTTTCCATACAAACTTTCGATAACAAGTATACAATTCATGCCGGTAACTCAGTTTTCCTCCGTGCTGAAGTGAAGCCCCGAGAATTCTCCGCGCTTAGCTAAGTCCGAAGGGGATTAGTTTTTGTTACATTTAAAATGTAAATTGGAGGACAGGACCTCGTTTCTTTCGACCAATTTCCTCGGGGCTTGCAAAAAAACACAGGGGAGTTGCCGGCAACTTATTTCTATGAATGAAATTTCATTCTAAGGCGAAGTATGCAACAGATGGCGCTAGAAATAGTATTTATTATTGTCGGTAGGCCCGAATTTGTCGCTGATTTGGCTTTGAGAACTGGAACCATCATCTCCGCACGTTTTTGTATGGATATATAATAAGTGAATGGCTGTACAGCTTCATTGGGCACGTTCGGATAACTATCTTAAGCTATCCGGATAGGTTTGTGTTGTTGTAATCCCTTGTTGAAAAATATCTGATGTCAGCTGATGCAACAACAACTCAAGCAATCTGAAAATTTTTGGGATAGGTGGATAGACTATCGGATAGTTGCCCGAATGCGGCCATTGTGGACACGTAAAAAAAGAACGTACGACACTTTTTGACAACTCGTCTTAACATTTTCTAATTTAATTTTCTAACGCCTGGACTCAGAGTGTCAACTTAGCACTACCTACCTAGTTTTTGTTCGAAAACTTCGTCAAAAAAATTTTTAGAATTTTTTCTCTCCACAACTAATTTACAACAAAAAAGCTACAATTAATGCTGTCTTTAGATTTTCCCATTTGCTTTTCTAATGCCTGGACTCAGAGTGTCAACTTAGCACTAGTTTTTGTTTGAAAACTTCGTCAAAAAAATGTTTAGAATTTTTTTCTCTCCACAACTAATTTACAACAAAAAAGCTACAATTAATGCTATCTTTAGATTTTCTAATTTGCTTTTCTTATCCCTGGACTCAGAGTGTCAACTTAGCACTACCTACCTAGTTTTTGTTTGAAAACTTCGTCAAAAAAATTTTTAGAATTTTTTCTCTCCACAAATAACTTACAACAAAAAAGCTACAACTAATGCTGTCTTTAGATTTTCCCATTTGCTTTTCTAATGCCTGGACTGAGAGTGTCATATTAGCACAACTTAGCACTAGTTTTTGTTTGAAAACTTCGTCAAAAATTGTTTAGAATTTTTTTCTCTCCACAACTAATTTACAACAAAAAAGCTACAATTAATGCCATCTTAAGTTTTTCTAATGCCTGGACTCAGAGTGTCAACTTAGCACTACCTTCCTAGTTTTTGTTTGAAAACTTCGTCAACAAAATTCTTAGAATTTTTTTCTCTCCACAACTAATTTACAACAAAAAAGCTACAATTAATGCCATCTCAAGTTTTTCTAATTTGCTTTTCTAATGCCTGGACTCAGAGTGTCAACTTAGCACTACCTACCTAGGTTTTGTTTGAAAACTTCGTCAAACAAATTTTTAGAATTTTTTTCTCTCCACAATTAATTTACAACAAAAAAGCTACAATTAATGCCATCTTTAGATTTTCCAATTTGCTTTTCTAATGCCTGGACTCAGAGTGTCAACTTAGCACTACCTACCTAGTTTTGGTTTGAAAACTTCGTCAAGAAAATTTTTAGAATTTTGTTCTCTCCACAACTAATTTACAACAAAAAAGCTACAATTGATGCCATCTTTAGATTTTCTAATTTCCTTTTCAAATGCCTGGACTGAGAATGTCAAGTTAGCACTAACTACCTAGTTTTTGTTTTAAAGCTTCGTCAAAAAAAATTTTAGAATTTTTTTCTCTCCACAACTAATTTACTACAAAAAAGTTACAATTAATTGTGGTCTTTTTTTTTTAAATTTCCTTAAGTGTAGTGCTTACTTGATATCAAGTTAGCACTAAATACCATGATTTTTTTTAATACAAGGATTCTTATGGCAAACAAATTTTTAGAATTTTTTTCTTTCCACAACAAATTTACAACAAAAAAACTACAATTAACTGTAGGCGTGTTTTTTTTGCAAGTCCATATGGATTTGTCGAAAAAAACGACATCGGGACTAATAGTTTTACACGTAAATACAACAACAACTTAAATCCATATAGACTTAGCTAAGTCCAGATAATTATCGGGACTTACGTATTGTAAGTTAGAAGTTCCTAAGTCCCGATGTCGTTTTTTTCGACTAATCCATATGGACTTGCAAAAAAACACGCCTTGTGTTATTAGTTTTTTATTTTCTGAAAGTGTAATGCTAACTTGATATCACGTTAGCACTACATACCATTTTGTTATTAAATAGTAGAGCTACAAATTTTTTTTTCCACAACTAATTTACTACTAAAAAGCTACAATTAACTGTGTACTTAGTTTATTTAATTTCTAAAAGTGTAGTGCTAACTTGACACACGTCTCATAATCAAACCAATTACAAACTACTCATACTGACTGATTAACGATACGATTTTGCGAACTGGAAGATCTAATTGCATTCAGAACTTTACCAAAGTAAATTTTTCTACAACTTTAAAGCTAGATTGAACATTTTACATGTGTTTTCCCGCACAAAATTTTCTTTCGTTTTGGGGCAGGGTTAACGGTAAAATAATGAACTATAATTTCACAGGAAATTTTTTTTAATTAAATTGAAAAAATTATCGGGGTGCGTTCTTTAAAATAAAACAATGGCGTTTATAAGAACCACACTAAAATAGATACAACTTCTACATGGTTTTTTAATAAACATAATGGGGCATATTCATAGTCATTTTTAAACTGCAGTTTATCTTAGACTGGGGTTTATTCAATGTTATTTAGATGGGATAAACCCAGGTCTAAGATAAACTGGTGTTTAAAAGTGACTATGAATATGCCCCAATATATCGAAATTTTCACTTCAAAAAAATTTGTTTTGGTATATTATATTTTTATATAGGAATTTTTAAAACCCATAAAATTCGAATTTACAACAAAATAAGTAGGTACTTAGTAATGTAATGTAAAATAATAATCGTAAAGGTAGGTACATTACCTAATCTCCTTAGTTTACCTTTTCTGAACATGTTTTTTTGAAAACGATTTCGTTAAAACATAGGTATGTACAATATAAGGATATAGGTATATGCAGGTAAAGTCATAAAATGAGCTTTAATTAAAAATTACTTAAGAAAGGAATAGATTCGTGACTTAAGAAAGCGTATTAAAATAATTTGCAGTCGTTGTTTTTAAATGATTATTAATTAATTTTGTTTCCAGTCTCTATAATTTTTTCTAGCGAATTGCTTTTCTGCCTAACTGGCTGAACAGAATGAAGACGGAGCTGCAGACGCAGTTGTTCAAGTTGGCCAACTTTTAACTTTTGCTTGCAGCTTTTTTGACTTTCCAAAATTGCTAGTGCCATCGAGTATTGAGATGGGGATTGAAGTGAGTTTAAAACTCTTTTCAATCTCTCATAAAGACGTAAAGTAATCTTAGCTTTCATTTTATCATTTTCCATTTTTATTTTTGTTTTTATTTTTGATACTAAAATGTCAGAAAGCTGTACAGCTGTATTGTGGGCGCATACAAAAAACACGAAGGTACGACATTTTTTGACAGCTATTCCAGCTGCAGCTCCAGTTGGAGCACTCTATTCTGTTGAGGCAGTTAACCGTTGAAATGAATCACCTTCCTAATAGATTTTCTTCTTACTACCTACCTACAAAAAACTTTTTTTTGTCGTACCTAACGGGTGATTTTTTAAGAGGTTTAGAACTTTTTAAAAAAAAAAAACACAAAAAATTCGAAAAAATGAATGAAATATTTATTTGAATCGATAGTTTGAACCTTGCAATTTAATGTTTAAAGATAATTTCATGCAAATGTTGACCGCGGCTGCGTCTCAGGTAGCCCATCCGCTGAGTCCAATTTTGGCATACTCTTTCACACATATCGGCCGGTATCTCACGAATGAATGCATGGATGTTGGCTTCAAGTGCGTCAATCGAAGCGGGCTTGTCCCTATAGACATTAGCCTTGACATACCCCCACAAAAAATAATCTAATGGTGTCAAATCGCACGATCTAGGCGGCCAATTGACCGGCCCGAAACGTGAAATTAACTGTTCACCAAACTCGCCTCGCAATTGCGCCATTGTTTCGCGTGCTGTGTGGCATGTGGCACCGTCTTGTTGAAACCACATATCATACAAGTCAAGAACTTCCATTTCGGGCAAAAAAAAGTTTGTTATCATCGCTCGGTAGCGTTCACCATTGACAGTAACGCTGCGATTCGCATCATCTTTGAAGAAATAGGCCCAATAATGCCGCCGGCCCATAAACCGCACCAAACAGTGGCTTTTTCGGGATGCATTGGTAGCTGTTGCAATGCTTCTGGCTGATCTTCACTCCAAATGCGGCAATTTTGCTTATTTACGTACCCATTCAACCGAAAATGAGCCTCATCGCTGAACACAAGCAGCGCGCGATGAACATTTCGAACCGAGCACGAATTTTGATAGTAAAATTCAATAATTTGCAAGCGTTGTTCATTTGTAAGACGATCCATGGTTAAATTGCAAACCAAACTGAAGCTGTTTGACAGTGACACAAGGTACTAAACACACGTCAGCTGTCAAAACCAGTGTTGCCAAAACCAAACCAGCTTAAAAATCACCCGTTACATATCTTAAGTGAATAACCCTTTATTAAACAATACAAAAAAAAGTAGGTGTTAAATTTACCGCTAACAGCAGCGGTATAAAATTAATTATATAAAAACACCTTCTTAAAAATTTCTTCAAAAGCTATCCACTTAACGTAGTTTTTTTTATGTTTTGATTGAAGGTAGGCACATAATGTAAGTCCGTTCATATGTATATACATACATATAGCTATCTTATTTAGGTATTTGTTTCCTTCTTCTAATAAACAAAATCAGCTTCAAAATGTTTAAAGTTATAATAATCGCAAGAAATTAACTTTTAGAATAAAGATGCTGCGAAATAGTTCTTATCCAAAAAAAATAAGAAAAGGTAAGTATGTACTTACATACCTACATAGCCATACCTACCTTATCAAAAACTTCTCAGCTCGAAAAAAAATACGAAAACAACAAAAATTCCATGCTATTTCATAAGTTCTCAGACAACCGAAGAAAAACAATTACACATTTCTTCCGCCACACGAAAAAAAATCTTTCTCTACCTACCCACAAATTATATTCTATACATGGATACAATTCCATGAGTTCATATTTTTTCTTTATCGTCGCAAACCTCAGACGACAAAAAAAAAATCGTAGATACCTACTCAACAACCAGCAAAGCAAAGTAAAAAAAATAGCACTGTCTTGATCGTTGCTTAAGGGGCAAAACCACTGATCTCTATATATAACTGGATAGCGTACCCACATACAAAAATTGACTCCATTTGAAGAATTGTTATAATGTGGAGCTGCCTATTTTTTTGTATAACAGTATAACATATATTAAGTGACAACTGTAAGTCAAACGTGATGTTTAGAAGTGAAAAATGTGAAATGTTTATTTTCTCCGATAATAATGGTAATGGAAAAGCAGTTTCCAAAAATATTATTTGAGATTTATTTTCGTTAATAGATAAATTTATTTACTTCCAATACCTAAAGAAAATCCATATGACTTATTGTGTCTTGTTTTATTTGTTTTTCTTAAGTAGAACATTCGCGTTCTGCAATCAAAGTGCTTATTGTTTAACATTTAAGAATTAATATATTTGATAAATAAATCGTTTTAAACATTCTTTAACAAGTTCTATATATTTCAGAAGGACAGAACATAAACTGTTTGCTACAGCAACTGGCTCTACCGATCATCCTGTCCAAATCTCCAGCTAGAAGGCTTCGAGATTTCCTTGTTCGTCAGGTACCTATAAAATTAAATCAAATCTCTGCACAGTAAAATAATAATAGTAATCAATTCTATATCTTTCAGAACTAAGTCGATCTGTGAATCACTTACTTAACCTAAATCATTGACAAGAACAGAAACTCTTTGCTAAAGCACTCGCTTACCGATCCTCCTCTCCAACTCTTCAGCAAGAAGCCTGTGGAATTTCCTTGCTCGTCAGGTATGAAATTCAAAATTAAACCAAATCTCTGTACAGAAAAATAAATGTTTATTACTCTTTTTAAGTCCCACACTCAGGGTATGCTTCAGACCGTCGTTGATGTTCGCTCTATAGTCAGTTAGTTTAGTTCTGCTGGCTGGAGAAAAAGACGAAGACATAAGAAGACTGAGTGTACTTCTGCTCGAGACTTTTGTTGCCACTTACATGTCTCTTTTGGTTTATGCCTTAGCGACATTTGATTGTAACATTCTATGAAGACTGATTGGAATAAAATTTACCAACTCTACATGGTGGTCACTCTTCGGTGGAGGCATTCAGAAACTTCTTCGTAAGGCAACTTCACAAAGTCATCTAAGACAAAGTTTCCAATCGCAAAGCTCTCAAGATATACCAGATGATATAGTATTTGGAACACTTACAAAGGAGCGAGTTAAACTAAATATGAAACTACTTGCACATTCAGTATTCCTAGCAGCATTTCGGGTATGACAGAGGATAAGCCAACCTTCTGGGAACAATTTGTTTCACCAGAAATGTAAATAGTGCCATATTTCTTAATAAAGCCATCCCATTTCGGTAAGTAACTATTGGTCAAAGTTTCATAATATTTATTAATGTGGTCTTTTGTTTAGGTCGAGGAGTATGATGCTGATGATTCATATGCATGATGAGGAAGAAGTCGGAGATGATGAAGAAGTTTTCGGCGATGCACTAAGTACGAGTAAACTGCATTAAGCAAACTAAGAAAAGACATTAACAAACACTTAAATCCGATGTTATGTTCTGGAAATATTATGCGATTGGCCATAATTAAACTAACATCATTTAAAATGAAATAAAGCCATGCGGTCTTGATTTGTGTACACTAATCAATTTACAATATACCGAGGAAAGAAAATGTACGTGTGTATTTTACTTGGGTTATGGGTTGTTTTTTTTCAAGCTATGATGAAGATTTTGTTTTGCATATTAAAAACATATGAATGAGGTTTTGCATATTAAACAAATATGCATGACTTGATCGCACGAACTTGCTCTTGTAGTGAACAACTATGTGTAACTACAAATTGAAAATACATGATGTACATATTTAATGAAAAAACATTAAAAGTGTCAAAAAATTAAAAAAAAATGATTTTTTGTTTAATTATAAAACAAAGTTTTTCAAAATTTTAAATTTGTTTAAACTACTGAGAAGAAGCAGATTGTTCAACTATGGAAAAAATATAAGGGAATAACCCAAAAATAAGAAGTGGAATACCTAATTCCGCTATGTGAATTTTTTGACAAAAACCTGAAACGCAGTTTTCTTACAATAAACTTGTTTATTACAAGTGCTAAGTTTTACCAAAATCAACCGTTTTCCAAAAAATTTGAAAAAAAACAAAATATTTGTATGGCAGCTACCCGTTCTAGTTGAGCTAAAACAAAAGTTCAAATGTCCCCTCTAGGGAATTACATAAAAATGCTCTGTGCAAATTTTAAGCAAATCCGTCCACCTCTACCTCAAATTACAGTGGGCGCACAGAGGCACAGGCGCACAGACCGACGGACGGCATGACGAAATCCACTTTTTCGAACTTCTCGATCATAGTAGTGTTAGTTTTGATTACAACATCGAATTTTTGTTGGCAGTTTAAAGATGAATAATTTGTTGATTTTATTTTTTTTTGTCAAGGGATGGTTGATTTTTATTATTATTTATTTTAATTTATTTGAAATACTAAATTTAATTTTAAGGTTTTGTCTTAAGATACTCTCGATCAGTGCCAAGGCGGATTGCAAGCTCTTGGTATTCTTGACGAATGCGAGCAATTAACTTGGGACAGCCGAGTGTTTCGAATTGCGATGCTGCAACTCTGAACAAAAAATAAAATACGTTCAATTAAAGCAAAAAAAAAACATTATTTTATATATGTTTACCTTGAAGTTAGTGTTCTCCTGGAAGTGTTACGACTGGAGTTCTCGTCCAAAGGACACCCATAGATGTTGTGTGATCGTTACAAAGGGGTGTATTTGCGCAAACATCAGCCAATTGCCCACGTCGAAAGTTTTCTTCTTTAGCTGCTACATTTAAGAAAATTACTCGATCAGAAGATACTAATGTAAAACAAAATGCAACCAATTAATAGAAGTCAAAGAAGAGAAGAAAAAATTACACACTTTGATCCTCGACTGTGTTTTCGATATTTTGTTCTCCAACAGCTGGGAAACGCAACAGCCACAAAACTCAATTTGGCACATGTTTCAGTACATAGACCCACGATTGCAATGTCAATGGATCGATCTTTTACAACTGATTGAAGTTGCAGTACACTATGGCCTCATCGGGCAAGAGATACTGGCGTCTGGTTGTTAAAACAATATTTTGTGGAACCTCCTCATCAGTTGCTGCTTTGTTGTTTGTCTGCGTGGTGGACAATCCGTTCTGCACAACAACTCCATTCAGTGATGTTTTTAGATATTTAGATATTTATGGACCTTTTTAAGGCATACGTTAGCGTGTCTGGCTGAAATTGCCTTAAGGAATTCATGTGTCACAGGATATAGCATTGAATTATGAGGATGAACTGATGGCAAACGATTCTTTTTCAGCTGTTCAGTAACAATGCTGACCAGTTTCTTCATGCGTGCCTCATAGTCTGTCCAGTCGTATACTATCTCCACACAATGTGCCAGATTGCAGTATGCATCGGGAAAATCAGGCTTTAACTTGAGCCCCGTACGATTGGCGTCCAGGATATTGCCAGAGTCCTTGTGAATGCTCGCCAAATTACTTAGAGCGTCAGCGAAGTGCGGATTTATTTGTATAGCTTGGGCATTTCATTGAAGTGCCCCGGCGACATCGACATCCTGTAACTTCTTCAAGGTATTACCCATTGTTGGCAATGCTATAATGAATGAATGAAAATAACTTAAACAGTTTTTCAGCATCGTTAGAAAAAGAAAATAACACCATCAGAAAGAGATACCAAATTCAAATATTTTCCTAACGAGGCTCTCGAAATTGGCTTCCTTTTTTGATCATTCTTATTTGTGATTCGACGAAGCCAACATCGGGTTAAAAAACGAAATTTAAAGTTCTTTGCCTTTTTACCTATAATTTAATAAATAATAATTAAATACAAAAATTGAAAGCGAGCACTATTATTTTTTAGAAAAACCCACAGTTGATTTTCAACACCCATATTTGAGAAGGCATGCATTAGTGCCTCGTTTAGTTTTCCTTGTTGTTGCAATACTGATGCCAAGTTGCAATGTGCGGCAGCGAATTCAGGAAAAACTTCCAATGCCTTAAAATACAGACAAATTGTTGAGACAGTCCGAATGGCTGGGAAATAAACAAAGATATTGTAATATTCTTCAGCTTCTTCGACCTGCAAAAGTTTCCATAAAAGGAAATTATTTAATATTATCACTATTAAATAAGCAATTTATTAGAATAAAAACTATAACTTTGTTTACTTTGGTTCTAAAGAATTTTACCTTCTACTTTAATTTTGTTTTCACAGTAAAATACTTACGTCAAATTTTTTTTTGTGAATGGCAGACGTCAAAGTGTTGAGTTACCTACATACTTGTCATCTTCAATTGGAGTCAGAAAATCTGATATACTTTATGTGGAACTATCCAGTGTATTATAGAGATCAGAGGGCAAAACTAGCATTGCAGAAACAAAAACAAAATGTAATAATAAAAAAGAGGACAAGAACGAAATCGACAGAGAATAAGAGATAGAGATAGATATTTTCCAACAGAGTCAAAGATACACAATACTGGGAAAGGTGCTTTCATTTTTGTAGTAAAAATAACTTTTGTAAAAGACATCTGTATATGATTATTTGTGATAATATGGAGTGCTCGTTTCTATCCCTAATGCATTGTAGTGCCTGTGGCCATGAATGGGGGCGCTATTTCACTTTCGGTGAAGATAAAGTCTTAGAAGATATCGTACAGCTGCTATCAATTGTAAGTCATAATTTGCTTATTTTCTCCCTAAATTGTTCTAATTTGAAGTAATTCTTGAAATAAATTAGTGTTTGCTTATTATTTCAAAGATTTCAATATCTTCTTTTTTAGGCCGGTATTCACCGAGCGCTATTAAAGGGCTCTTAACTTTACGAGGCTCTTAACTTAAAATTTCTTTCGGGTATTCACCAACCACTCCTAGGTGTTAAATTCGAAAAAGAGAGCCACTCTCTCTCAACCATATATACTTGAACTGTGAAACCAAACTGTTTTCGAAGAAGAATGACAGCAGCTTTCAGCTGGTAGGAAAAACGTCAAACAAAAATCGAACTTTTATTCTTAAAAAAGAGTGTAGTTCCATAGCTAAACTATACAAAATTATTGAAATATAATAAATTTAACTTTGTGGAGTATTTAAAATACATTTTCAAGTTCAAATTTTGAAATTATAAGTGAAACCAGTATGGCCGACGATGCCCACGAACAAGAGAAACAACAAGCAATCATCTTTCAGAAACAATAGTTGTGACCGGCTATCTTCTTGTTGAGCGCCAAGTGGATACTTAAATTCTTATTGAAAAGTAATAAATCCAGAGAAGCGAGTCACATCATTGTATATAAAACCGATAGTAATATCATCGAGTCGTTTTTTTTTACGTTCTTGGGAGCTACTATGTGGCGTTATAAACGCCACAAATTTGACAATGGAGAGAATGAAAAAGGAATCGAGAACAGGTAGTAGGAGCGAGAGGAGTGTATTATATTGGTTCTGACAACAATAATGCGGGAAAGGGAGATATCGGAAAAAGCCTTTTGCGTCATGGAACTTGGGCGAGAAAATAGAAAAAAATGTTTGTGTGTTTATGTTCGCTTATGCAAAGGTTTGGTTTAATTTTTTTCAATGAATTTAGGAAACGGTTTTTTGCTTAAGGGCATATGTTTATACATATATAGGTATATTATCTCCTATAGTTTCATGCAAAACTTGGCAGGTATTTATTTTTGATTTTGAATTCAAAGAAAGCAACGTTGCAGGTATTCTCTTTCTATATGCGGTAATAGTAATTGTATGGGACGGTTGCCATATATATATGTATAATAATAATTTTCATTATTTTGGTATAGTTAAGTCCCTACTACCTACTACCTAATAATAAGCAGAACAAAAATATTATTTCCAATGATGTTTCCGTTTTGAATAATTGTAGGTATCAAGAGATTTAGTACATAGGTAGGTATGCCAATTTAAAATATTAGGTAATTAAAATAGGTAAGCCAAAAAACCGTTTTCGAAAAAGAAAAGTTTATAGGAAGGTAGGTATCAATATCTCATTAAGGGCTAAACCGATTTAAATAAAAAAATTATACAGAAGGCCCTTTTAAATTTTAATTAATAGGTATCGGATTTACCAATGTTCAAGAAAAATTTAATTAAAAATAATTCAATTTTTTTCTTAAATCAAGAGGAAGGTATTTTGAAGGCAGGTTGTTAAATTTGTTTTAAATTACATTTATTAATTGGTGTATATTTTTAAATAGGTACTTGAAATAGGCAATCCAAATAATTTTTACAAAAATTTTAAGGAAGCTTTTTATATAAAAAAACTTTTTGAATGATTTTTTTTTTAATACATTATTACTTGCGATACGTGCATAGGTATTATATGGAATCTATACCTTCTCCAGGAAAGTATTCAAATATGTTAACAAATAAAAGTTCCCTGCATTAGGTTCATTTAAATAATGAGGAATATTTATTAAGTGTTTAAGGTTTTATTTTACTGCAGACGCAGCTGTTCAAGTTGGCCAACTTTTAACTTTTGCTTGCAGCTTTTTTGACTTTCCAAAATTGCTAGTGCCGTCGAGTATTGAGATGGGGATTGAAGTGAGTTTAAAACTCTTTTCAATCTCTCATAAAGACGTTAAGTAATCTTAGCTTTCATTTTATCATTTTCCATTTTTATTTTTATTTTTATTTTCGATACTAAATGTCAGAAAGCTGTACAGCTGTATTGTGGGCGCATAAAAAAAACACGAAGGTACGACATTTTTTGACAGCTATTCCAGCTGCAGCTCCAGTTGGAGCACTCTATTCTGTTGAGGCAGTTAACCGTTGAAATGAATCACCTTCCTAATAGATTTTCTTCTTACTACCTACCTACAAAAACTTTTTTTTGTCGTACCTACATATCTTAAGTGAATAACCCTTTATTAAACAATACAAAAAAAAAGTAGGTGTTAAATTTACCGCTAACAGCAGCGGTATAAAATTAATTATATAAAAACACCTTCTTAAAAATTTCTTCAAAAGCTATCCACTTAACGTAGTTTTTTTTATGTTTTGATTGAAGGTAGGCACATAATGTAAGTCCGTTCATGTGTATATAGCTATCTTATTTAGGTATTTGTTTCCTTCTTCTAATAAACAAAATCAGCTTCAAAATGTTTAAAGTTATAATAATCGCAAGAAATTAACTTTTAGAATAAAGATGCTGCGAAATAGTTCTTATCCAAAAAAAATAAGAAAAGGTAAGTATGTACTTACATACCTACATAGCCATACCTACCTTATCAAAAATTTCTCAGCTCGAAAAAAAATACGAAAACAACAAAAATTCCATGCTATTTCATAAGTTCTCAGACAACCGAAGAAAAACAATTACACATTTCTTCCGCCACACGAAAAAAAATCTTTCTCTACCTACCCACAAATTATATTCTATACATGGATACAATTCCATGAGTTCATATTTTTTCTTTATCGTCGCAAACCTCAGACGACAAAAAAAAAATCGTAGATACCTACTCAACAACCAGCAAAGCAAAGTAAAAAAAATAGCACTGTCTTGATCGTTGCTTAAGGGGCAAAACCACTGATCTCTATATATAACTGGATAGCGTACCCACATACAAAAATTGACTCCATTTGAAGAATTGTTATAATGTGGAGCTGCCTATTTTTTTGTATAACAGTATAACATATATTAAGTGACAACTGTAAGTCAAACGTGATGTTCAGAAGTGAAAAATGTGAAATGTTTATTTTCTCCGATAATAATGGTAATGGAAAAGCAGTTTCCAAAAATATTATTTGAGATTTATTTTCGTTAATAGATAAATTTATTTACTTCCAATACCTAAAGAAAATCCATATGACTTATTGTGTCTTGTTTTATTTGTTTTTCTTAAGTAGAACATTCGCGTTCTGCAATCAAAGTGCTTATTGTTTAACATTTAAGAATTAATATATTTGATAAATAAATCGTTTTAAACATTCTTTAACAAGTTCTATATATTTCAGAAGAACAGAACATAAACTGTTTGCTACAGCAACTGGCTCTACCGATCATCCTGTCCAAATCTCCAGCTAGAAGGCTTCGAGATTTCCTTGTTCGTCAGGTACCTATAAAATTAAATCAAATCTCTGCACAGTAAAATAATAATAGTAATCAATTCTATATCTTTCAGAACTAAGTCGATCTGTGAATCACTTACTTAACCTAAATCATTGACAAGAACAGAAACTCTTTGCTAAAGCACTCGCTTACCGATCCTCCTCTCCAACTCTTCAGCAAGAAGCCTGTGGGATTTCCTTGCTCGTCAGGTATGAAATTCAAAATTAAACCAAATCTCTGTACAGAAAAATAAATGTTTATTACTCTTTTTAAGTCCCACACTCAGGGTATGCTTCAGACCGTCGTTGATGTTCGCTCTATAGTCAGTTAGTTTAGTTCTGCTGGCTGGAGAAAAAGACGAAGACATAAGAAGACTGAGTGTACTTCTGCTCGAGACTTTTGTTGCCACTTACATGTCTCTTTTGGTTTATGCTTTAGCGACATTTGATTGTAACATTCTATGCAGACTGATTGGAATAAAATTTACCAACTCTACATGGTGGTCACTCTTCGGTGGAGGCATTAAGAAACTTCTTCGTAAGGCAACTTCACAAAGTCATCTAAGACAAAGTTTCCAATCGCAAAGCTCTCAAGATATACCAGATGATATAGTATTTGGAACACTTACAAAGGAGCGAGTTAAACTAAATATGAAACTACTTGCACATTCAGTATTCCTAGCAGCATTTCGGGTATGACAGAGGATAAGTCAACCTTCTGGGAACAATTTGTTTCACCAGAAATGTAAATAGTGCCATATTTCTTAATAAAGCCATCCCATTTCGGTAAGTAACTATTGGTCAAAGTTTCATAATATTTATTAATGTGGTCTTTTGTTTAGGTCGAGGAGTATGATGCTGATGATTCATATGCATGATGAGGAAGAAGTCGGAGATGATGAAGAAGTTTTCGGCGATGCACTAAGTACGAGTAAACTGCATTAAGCAAACTAAGAAAAGACATTAACAAACACTTAAATCCGATGTTATGTTCTGGAAATATTATGCGATTGGCCATGCGGTCTTGATTTGTGTACACTAATCAATTTACAATATACCGAGGAAAGAAAATGTACGTGTGTATTTTACTTGGGTTATGGGTTGTTTTTTTTTCAAGCTATGATGAAGATTTTGTTTTGCATATTAAAAACATATGCATGAGGTTTTGCATATTAAACAAATATGCATGACTTGATCGCACGAACTTGCGAACAACTATGTGTAACTACAAATTGAAAATACATGATGTACATATTTAATGAAAAAACATTAAAAGTGTCAAAAAATTAAAAAAAAATGATTTTTTGTTTAATTATAAAACAAAGTTTTTCAAAATTTTAAATTTGTTTAAACTACTGAGAAGAAGCAGATTGTTCAACTATGGAAAAAATATAAGGGAATAACCCAAAAATAAGAAGTGGAATACCTAATTCCGTTATGTGATTTTTTTGACAAAAACCTGAAACGCAGTTTTCTTACAATAAACTTGTTTATTACAAGTGCTAAGTTTTACCAAAATCAACCGTTTTCCAAAAAATTTGAAAAAAAAACAAAATATTTGTATGGCAGCTACCCGTTCTAGTTGAGCTAAAACAAAAGTTCAAATGTCCCCTCTAGGGAATTACATAAAAATGCTCTGTGCAAATTTTAAGCAAATCCGTCCACGTCTACCTCAAATTACAGTGGGCGCACAGAGGCACAGGCGCACAGACCGACGGACGGCATGACGAAATCCACTTTTTCGAACTTCTCGATCATAGTAGTGTTAGTTTTGATTACAACATCGAATTTTTGTTGGCAGTTTAAAGATGAATAATTTGTTGATTTTATTTTTTTTTGTCAAGGGATGGTTGATTTTTATTATTATTTATTTTAATTTATTTGAAATACTAAATTTAATTTTAAGGTTTTGTCTTAAGATACTCTCGATCAGTGCCAAGGCGGATTGCAAGCTCTTGGTATTCTTGACGAATGCGAGCAATTAACTTGGGACAGCCGAGTGTTTCCAATTGCGATGCTGCAACTCTGAACAAAAAATAAAATACGTTCAATTAAAGCAAAAAAAAAAACATTATTTTATATATGTTTACCTTGAAGTTAGTGTTCTCCTGGAAGTGTTACGACTGGAGTTCTCGTCCAAAGGACACCCATAGATGTTGTGTGATCGTTACAAAGGGGTGTATTTGCGCAAACATCAGCCAATTGCCCACGTCGAAAGTTTTCTTCTTTAGCTGCTACATTTAAGAAAATTACTCGATCAGAAGATACTAATGTAAAACAAAATGCAACCAATTAATAGAAGTCAAAGAAGAGAAGAAAAAATTACACACTTTGATCCTCGACTGTGTTTTCGATATTTTGTTCTCCAACAGCTGGGAAACGCAACAGCCACAAAACTCAATTTGGCACATGTTTCAGTACATAGACCCACGATTGCAATGTCAATGGATCGATCTTTTACAACTGATTGAAGTTGCAGTACACTATGGCCTCATCGGGCAAGAGATACTGGCGTCTGGTTGTTAAAACAATATTTTGTGGAACCTCCTCATCAGTTGCTGCTTTGTTGTTTGTCTGCGTGGTGGACAATCCGTTCTGCACAACAACTCCATTCAGTGATGTTTTTAGATATTTAGATATTTATGGACCTTTTTAAGGCATACGTTAGCGTGTCTGGCTGAAATTGCCTTAAGGAATTCATGTGTCACAGGATATAGCATTGAATTATGAGGATGAACTGATGGCAAACGATTCTTTTTCAGCTGTTCAGTAACAATGCTGACCAGTTTCTTCATGCGTGCCTCATAGTCTGTCCAGTCGTATACAATCTCCACACAATGTGCCAGATTGCAGTATGCATCGGGAAAATCAGGCTTTAACTTGAGCCCCGTACGATTGGCGTCCAGGATATTGCCAGAGTCCTTGTGAATGCTCGCCAAATTACTAAGAGCGTCAGCGAAGTGCGGATTTATTTGTATAGCTTGGGCATTTCATTGAAGTGCCCCGGCGACATCGACATCCTGTAACTTCTTCAAGGTATTACCCATTGTTGGCAATGCTATAATGAATGAATGAAAATAACTTAAACAGTTTTTCAGCATCGTTAGAAAAAGAAAATAACACCATCAGAAAGAGATACCAAATTCAAATATTTTCCTAACGAGGCTCTCGAACTTGGCTTCCTTTTTTGATCATTCTTATTTGTGATTCGACGAAGCCAACATCGGATTAAAAAACGAAATTTAAAGTTCTTTGCCTTTTTACCTATAATTTAATAAATAATAATTAAATACAAAAATTGAAAGCGAGTACTATTATTTTTTAGAATAACCCACAGTTGATTTTCAACACCCATATTTGAGTAGGCATGCATTAGTGCCTCGTTTAGTTTTCCTTGTTGTTGCAATACTGATGCCAAGTTGCAATGTGCGGCAGCGAATTCAGGGAAAACTTCCAATGCCTTAAAATACAGACAAATTGTTGAGACAGTCCGAATGGCTGGGAAATAAACAAAGATATTGTAATATTCTTCAGCTTCTTCGACCTGCAAAAGTTTCCATAAAAGGAAATTATTTAATATTATCACTATTAAATAAGCAATTTATTAGAATAAAACAATAACTTTGTTTACTTTGGTTCTAAAGAATTTTACCTTCCACTTTAATTTTGTTTTCACAATAAAATACTTACGTCAAATTTTTTTTTGTGAATGGCAGACGTCAAAGTGTTGAGTTACCTACATACTTGTCATCTTCAATTGGAGTCAGAAAATCTGATATACTTTATGTGGAACTATCCAGTGTATTATAGAGATCAGAGGGCAAAACTAGCATTGCAGAAACAAAAACAAAATGTAATAATAAAAAAGAGGACAAGAACGAAATCGACAGAGAATAAGAGATAGAGATAGATATTTTCCAACAGAGTCAAAGATACACAATACTGGGAAAGGTGCTTTCATTTTTGTAGTAAAAATAACTTTTGTAAAAGACATCTGTATATGATTATTTGTGATAATATGGAGTGCTCGTTTCTATCCCTAATGCATTGTAGTGCCTGCGGCCATGAATGGGGGGCTATTTCACTTTCGGTGAAGATAAAGTCTTAGAAGATATCGTACAGCTGCTATCAATTGTAAGTCATAATTTGCTTATTTTCTCCCTAAATTGTTCTAATTTGAAGTAATTCTTGAAATAAATTAGTGTTTGCTTATTATTTCAAAGATTTCAATATCTTATTTTTTAGGCCGGTATTCACCGAGCGCTATTAAAGGGCTCTTAACTTTACGAGGCTCTTAACTTAAAATTTCTTTCGGGTATTCACCAACCACTCCTAGGTGTTAAATTCGAAAAAGAGAGTCACTCTCTCTCAACCATATATACTTGAACTGTGAAACCAAACTGTTTTCGAAGAAGAATGACAGCAGCTTTCAGCTGGTAGGAAAAACGTCAAACAAAAATCGAACTTTTATTCTTAAAAAAGGGTGTAGTTCTATAGCTAAACTATACAAAATTATTGAAATATAATAAATTTAACTTTGTGGAGTATTTAAAATACATTTTCAAGTTCAAATTTTGAAATTATAAGTGAAACCAGTATGGCCGACGATGCCCACGAACAAGAGAAACAACAAGCAATCATCTTTCAGAAACAATAGTTGTGACCGGCTATCTTCTTGTTGAGCGCCAAGTGGATACTTAAATTCTTATTGAAAAGTAATAAATCCAGAGAAGCGAGTCACATCATTGTATATAAAACCGATAGTAATATCATCGAGTCGTTTTTTTTTACGTTCTTGGGAGCTACTATGTGGCGTTATAAACGCCACAAATTTGACAATGGAGAGAATGAAAAAGGAATCGAGAACAGGTAGTAGGAGCGAGAGGAGTGTATTATATTGGTTCTGACAACAATAATGCGGGAAAGGGAGATATCGGAAAAAGCCTTTTGCGTCATGGAACTTGGGCGAGAAAATAGAAAAAAATGTTAGTGTGTTTATGTTCGCTTATGCAAAGGTTTGGTTTAATTTTTTTCAATGAATTTAGGAAACGGTTTTTTGCTTAAGGGCATATGTTTATACATATATAGGTATATTATCTCCTATAGTTTCATGCAAAACTTGGCAGGTATTTATTTTTGATTTTGAATTCAAAGAAAGCAACGTTGCAGGTATTCTCTTTCTATATGCGGTAATAATTAGTAATTGTATGGGACAGTTGCCATATTTCGGGTTAGGTACCTACATTATATATATGTATAATAATAATTTTCATAATTTTGGTATAGTTAAGTCCCTACTACCTACTACCTAATAATAAGCAGAACAAAAATATTATTTCCAATGATGTTTCCGTTTTGAATAATTGTAGGTATCAAGAGATTTAGTACATAGGTAGGTATGCCAATTTAAAATATTAGGTAATTAAAATAGGTAAGCCAAAAAACCGTTTTCGAAAAAGAAAAGTTTATAGGAAGGTAGGTATCAATATCTCATTAAGGGCTAAACCGATTTAAATAAAAAAATAATACAGAAGGCCCTTTGAAATTTTAATTAATAGGTATTGGATATACCAATGTTCAAGAAAAATTTAATTAAAAATAATTCAATTTTTTTCTTAAATCAAGAGGAAGGTATTTTGAAGGCAGGTTGTTGAATTTGTTTTAAATTACATTTATTAATTGGTGTATATTTTTAAATAGGTACTTGAAATAGGCAATCCAAATAATTTTTAAAAAAATTTTAAGGAAGCTTTTTATATAAAAAAACTTTTTGAATGATTTTTTTTTTAATACATTATTACTTGCGATATGTGCATAGATATTATATGGAATCTATACCTTCTCCAGGAAAGTATTCAAATATGTAAACAAATAAAAGTTCCCTGCATTAGGTCCATTTAAATAATGAGGAATATTTATTTAGTGTTTAAGGTTTTATTTTACTCTAACATTTAGCTTAAGTAAATACTGAATTTTATTTGTTTATTTATTTTGCCTTACATTAATATTTAGACTTCCTTCTGATATATTAATAGTGTTGTATTTTGTCTATTATTATTTAAAATAAAGAAAATAATAATTAAAAACCAGGGGCCTATTTCACCAAAACACTTTTCACTTTTCACCTTGCAACTTTGCAAAAAATAAGGTGGCACTCCCTAGATCACGAATATGCAATTTTTAATTCCCTAAGATGCCTAGTTCAGTCAAAAATCACGTTTGAAGATGTCAACTTTGGGGGGTCTACGACGCTTAGTTTAGTCGCAAATCGCGTTTTAAAGTAAGCATTGGTTTTTCGTTTCATGCGATACGTTGATGCTTTCGATCCATATTGACAAAAAAAAAATTACAAGGCTATTTCTAAAGAATTTTGTGTCCAGCAAATGGTGTTTGGGAGAAATTCATCTACTATGATTACATTCGATACTCGATGAACTACTCTACAGACGGTAGCTTTGCTTATTTCGCGCATAGATGCAACACCGTGATATTGGGTTCCATTCTCAGCCCAATGTAGTGTACTCAAAATTTGTTGCAAAGGAAGTTAACACGTATTAATTTGACTGTTGAATTGAAATGTATGTCCAATTTTAGACAAAACAAATTCGATGGAAAAATTATTTTCACTACCCTTTGGTCACTTCTATTTACTTCTTCATTTTCCGAAAATTCTTCAAAACGGTTCATTTGTGTATTATTATTTCAACATGCATATTTCTCTTTGCATATTACTGAAAAGCTTTTCAAAATTCTGAATCAAATTTGCAAAGTTTGTTTGTTTGGTGAAACGAAAAGAAGATATACTTTTACATTAAATTACTAAAAGAAGATATAGAATTTTAGTAAAGGGTCCGCCAAATAACTTTTTTTTTTGAAAATGGCGCAAAGCATCGAGTGTAGCTTCGGCTGTGTGGTACGTAGCGCCGTTCTGTTGAAACCAAATGTTGCCAATATCCTCCCCTTCAATTTTTGTGAACAAAAATTCGTTCAGCATGGCCCGATAACGATCGCCATTGACTGTAACGGCCACTCCTTGCTCATTTTCGAAAAATGGCCCAATTATGCCTCTGGACCAAAATCCGCACCAAACAGTGACTCGTTTGGGGTGTATCGGCTTTTCAATGTATGCGTGAATTAAGTAAACAACAAGCGAAGTTTTAAAAAAAAATACAACTTTATTCGTTCAAAGCCAAATATCAAACGCAACGAGATTTTTACTCATAACCTGGACAATAAGACAAAGTATAGATACATTTATTATAAGGTGTGAGAACGGAAATGCAGAAGGCTTCTCACACCTGAATCTAAATGGTTTTAATTTACAATTCAAAATAAAGCAACAATGTGCTGACAAGCAAATTTAAATGAAATACAATAATGTTTGAAAGGAAAAAAAAGAATAATAAAAGAATTTATATGCTGATAATTCAATTTGAAATTAACATTAATTAAAAGGTTATGATTACATTGATAATATTATAGATACATATATATATATATATTTATGGATATTCATAATTCCCCCACCTAAGTATGAAGTGACGGCCATGATAATGTTACATTATCATTCGGAACTTCTTGGTCCATTGCTTCCTCTTCAAGATTATTGTTTCGAAGACGTCTAAGGTATAGTATGGTTGCAATTAAAATTGAGATGATGATGATGTAATTCAAAAACTCTGATCGGTGGTCTGGTATATCTTTGGTCAAAGTGATAACTTCGGTGTTAGATATTTTGGTTGCTTCCAATGTACTGCTATTAAATTTGTCTAAATGAAGAGAGTTATTAATTTTGATAAGAATTGATGGGATAATCTTAATTTGATCCCAAAACATAGTTGATTTGTTTTTATAAATAATATTGTTAATTTTTATTTCACATTCTTCATAATGCAAAAGCAGGGTTCCGGAGATAAATTTGTTAGTGATTCCACATGTTGAAGTCATCTTCGTGATGGGAGAATTGATTAAGAGTATGAATCCTTCTTCTGGTTGGGTGATACTACTTTTGATAGCTGTCTCAAAGACATCGCAGGTTGCTTCTTTGTGTTGAATAATTTTTGGAATGCATGTTTCGGAAGTCAGGTTCTTCAGCTCCTCTTTTGGACAGTAAAACGTATGTTCAATGGATGTACAAGGTTTATTCATGTATTGAATGAAATATTCGTTTATAATGACATAGGATTGATTTAAATTTATATTGAGAGTTTCGTTTATAGGGAGTTTTATCAAATGGTATAGGTTGAAAGGTTGTTGGAGGAGGATGGGTAGTTTTATACTGAAAATTATGTTGGTATTATTATAATAAGCTTGTAGAGATAAAAACTCATAAAGTTGTTCGTCAAAAGAAATTTTAATGTTTTGTGAATTCATATGTCCATGTATCAGATCAAGCTCACCCGGATTCAAAATTTGTTTGGATATTATATTAACTTTGGCCAAATTAATTGATTCAATTATTTCTTGCAAATGGTTTGTAAGAATTTCAATGTTATAATTAATCTGATATATATATTGCATATATTGAAATTTATCTTCATCGGTTCGAATTTTTTGAGAGATTACTAATTGATACTTGCTCAAATACTCTTCTAAATCTTTTTGCTGTGCATTTATGTGATTGGTTATGTTTGCAAATCTTTGGATCATTTTGTCATTGATTTGTACTTGTCTTGTTAATTCTTTATTCATGTCATGTTCGTTAAGTTTGAAATTTTGAATGTCTTTATTTATTTGTTCTGCGTCATTATTGTCCATGTTGCCTGTAATTGTTTTGATCAAGGAACCTAATCCGTTTATTAATCCTCTCCTTTTCCGGTATCGGGGAAGTAAAGACAACAATTTTGTTTTTAGTTCTTTGAATTTGAGATTAGTGACATCTTTCATTAGTCCCAGATTTGTATTTTTGTTAATGAACTCTACAGATTTCTTAATGTTGCTAATATTTTCTTCATAGGCGGTTAAATTTACGATATGGATGATTTTTATATCTGAATCAATTATTCGACTCGGACCTAATTTCATGGGAAGGAGGCCCTGACTCTTGGATAGGTCTTGTATGTCCATGCGTTGACTCATGGCTTGGGTTACCCTGAAATTTTCGTTTTTTTATAAATTTATTTTTATGAGCCTTTCTATTATTTTTTGTTAGTACTGTTATTTTACTGTCTTTGATTACTGTTAGTTTTTTCGCTCTAGGAGCCATTTTATTTCTTCTATTATTCCGCTCGAAAATTATATCATCTTTACTGAATAAAGGTGGAGTTTCTCTATATTTATTAATTTTATCTATGTTTAATTTATTATGGGTTTGGATTTTGTTTTTAATGTCTCTATACAATTGGTCCTGATAAGCTTTTAGTTTGTTAATATAATCATGTTCCGAATCATCACGTGTTAATTGCTTGAATTTATGTGTTCTTCCCGTCATTAATTCGAAAGGTGTTAGGTTTGTCACAGAATGTATGCAGTTGTTGTAGGTTATTAGTGCTTCATTTAATATGTCAGTCGGAATTTGTTTGTTGTTTTTATCGTAGATAATTCGATATATTTCGGTCAATGTTGAATGGAAACGTTCGACCGGTGAGTTACCAGTAGAATTTTGAGGTGTCGTTATGTGTAAGTTTATATCGTATTGTGTACAGAAATCTTTGAATAGATTAGATTTAAATTCAGCAGCTGAGTCGCACACTATTTTCTTTGGTGTACCGTGTTGCGAAAAGAAATGTCTTAATGAACTTGATATACACATACTGTCACGTGCAGTGAGAATAAAAGCAGAAGCAAATTTCGAAAATTTGTCTAAAATGGTTAAAATTTGTACGTTATGAATGCTGTATACATCAATATGTAAAATGTCCATGGGTTTATTAGGTATTTCTGAATGTTCGTATTGAATTTTCGGTGGATGTCTGTCGTATTTAAGAAGTTTACACTTTTCGCAGTTATTAATTGTTTTGGTTATTTTTTCTTTCATTTTGGGAAAGTAATAAGTTCTTCGAAGATGGTTAAAAGTTTTATTGATGCCACGATGATTTCGGAATTCGTAACATCGTTTAATTTTTCTGTACATCTAATAAGTTTGAATATTTTATTACTTGCAAAATATTTTGAAAATACATGTTGCACCAGTCTGAATGTATCATTGTCAGTATAAACAGCTGTTAGTCTTTTAGGGTTGAGATATTCTTTTAAGATTGAAATTATAACAGATTCTTTGTCTAAGTCAGGTTGTCTAAAAATGCGTCTATGTTTCGTCTCAAAGAGAACATTGTAAACCATGTTTGGTTTCACTAGACAGTTAGTTCTGTTCAAAACTAATTGTTCAGTAAACTCATTAAGTGGTCTTTCAGAGATGTATATGCCATCGTTTAGATTTTCAGAAGCAGAATGAACAGTTGATATATTAGAATTATTTTCTGAAAGACTTGCGTTATTTTGAACAGATACATTTGAGGCTTGTGAAATAGAGTTCGAACCATTAGATTCGTTAAAATGAATTTCTATTCGACTTAAGGCATCAGCATTTGTGTTTGCCTTACCTTTTTTATACATGATCTCATAATCGAATTCTTCTAATTTTAAACGCCATCTCACAAGTTTTGAATTTGGTTCTTTTAGGGAAAACAACCAATTAAGAGGCTTATGGTCAGTTATGATTTTAAATTTACGACCAAACAAATAGGGTCGGAAATATTTGGTGGACCAGACAATAGCTAGGAGTTCCTTTTCTATTGTACTGTAATTTTGTTCCGAACTCGTGAGTGTTCTTGAAGCGTAGCAAACTGGTCTATCAGATCCTATTGGGCCTTGACTAAGTATTCCGCTTATGGTGACATTACTAGCGTCTGTTGTTAAATTAAATTCTTTAGTAAAGTCGGGATATTGTAATAAGGGATCATTACTTAGAATGTCCTTGCAATGATTGAAACATTTTATATATCGTTCGTTAAGAACTATCTTATTTCCCTTTTTTAAGCATTCTGTTAAAGGTTTCGTAAGATTTGGAAAATCTTTTATAAATTTGCGGTAATATCCAAGCAACCCCAAAAAGGATTTAATTTCAGTTTGAGTTAATGGAATTGGATAGTTTTTAATTGCATGGATCTTACTAGGATTCGGTTTCACACCTTCAGATGTCACTAAGTGACCAAGAAATTCTACTTCTTTGCGTAGGAATTCTGATTTATTCAATTGAATTTTAAGGTTAGCCGATCGTAATTTTGAAAAAACCTTTTCTAAGTTTTCCGTATGTTCTTGTAAGGACGTTGAGTAGACGATAATATCGTCCATATACACAAGACACACTTTACCTATTAATTCACGCAGAATATTATCCATTATTCTTTGGAATGTTGATGGGGCATTTTTGAGCCCGAAGGGCATTCGGATATACTCGTAATGTCCATGATCAACAGTAAAAGCGGTTTTTTCAATATCCCTAGGATCTACTTCAATCTGGTGGAACCCAGATGCAAGATCAAGTGTGGAAAAATACATGGATTTTCCAAGTTTATCTAATACTTCTGTTATGTTCGGTAGAGGGTAACGATCGCCAATAGTCTTAACGTTTAGTTTACGGTAGTCTACGACAAGCCGCCATTTCTGTATGCCAGATGCATCACGTTTCTTTGGAACAATCCAAATAGGACTACTCCAAGGAGAAAAGCTAGGCCTTATTATTCCTTGGTCTAAAAGTTTTTCGATTTGTGATTTTATCTCTTGTTTGTGCACTTTTGGATAGCGATAGGATCTTGTATAAATCGGTATATCGTCTGTTGTTTGAATACGATGTTTAATTGTATTTGAGAAAGATAGTTTTTCACCTTCAAGAAAGAAAACATCATCATATTTCCTACACAATTTAAAAATTGATTTTTGTTCTTCAGTGTTAAGATGTTCTGATCGAATTAGTTTAGTAATATCAATTTCAGGTGATATATTTTGAATTTGTTCGTTAAATGGGCAAATATTAACATTGTTGATTTCTATGAAGTGTTGAAAATTTTCTACTGCAATAGGTTGTTCCAAAAAAAAACGTTTGTTCAGTGTTTGAAGTATTACGTACTTCAATATCACTATACCAGTCTTTCGATTGGTAGATTCCTTCACGTATTTCTAAATAATTATTAATTTTAGCTTATATATATCTCCATCTTTGTAATCAACAGGTAATTTTGCTATCATTCTACAATTTGCTGGAATATTGTATTTTTTAGACATTAAGTTTGGTTTGAATAACAAGGGCAGAGTTGTGTATTTGGTTTTAAGTATTTTATTAGGTAAGTCGATAGTCGCATTAAGTTTTTTGAGAGTTTCTAAACCTATTAATCCATCAAAATAATTATGAAACTTAAAAAGGAGAAATGTTATAGGTTCTTTTTTTGTTAAGTGTATGCGTATTTAAGACGGTCTTGATAGTAACGTCTTCGATGTTTTCATGATATTGAGGGTTTGTATATTCTGGGTTAATAAAATTTGCACAAGCACCGGTATCTATTAAAAATTTTAAATGTTTACCATAGGGTGAAGCTATATTAATATATGGTAATTGGTTATTTCCATGATTATTTAATTCTAAGAAACCGTATTGTTTTCCGAGGCTTTCATATGAAAATTTGAATCATCTATTTCATTTTTGTTTTCTGACTTATTTTCTTGATTTGAGATATTGGTGTCGTATTGATAACTAATATTATCCTCATATTGTTCAACACAATAATCTAAATTTGGTTCATAATTAGTATAGTTATTGGAATATTGGTAATAATCGTAGTCATTGGTTGAGAAAAATTCCTTTGATAGGGATGATTTTGTACGGGAGTTGGAAGCGTTCTAGCTTGGCCGCTTGCAGCTTCCATTGGTGTAGAACTAGTTTATGGTTTATTGAAATTGAAGTTTGATTTAGGAGTAGAATTATATTGCAATTGGTTAAATGGTTTGGGAGTAAGCATATTATTTGATGGAACAAAAAATCTATTATTAAATTGTTGTTGTGGTGGATATTGAAATCTTGGAGCACTCTGTTGAATTGGTCTATACAGTGGTAATTGGTTGTATTGAAGGTTTTTAAAAAGATGTTGTGGGGAAGAGTGATTAAAATTAGGTTGGATTGGTTTATTAGGTCTGGAGAATAACAAATTAGAACTCGATGAAGGTTTAATCAGAGAATTTTGGTTGTTCATATTTTGAGATGGTAATTTATTTTGGGTAATGGAATATTTCATGTAAAACATATTTTGTTCTTGAACACAATAATTAAAGGCTTCTGTAAGCGTTTTAGGCTTCACTGCACGAATTGTTGAACCTAATGGTTCTTTCAATCCGATTAGGAAGGTATTTAGACACATATCCGTAAAAAGAGATTTTTTGGCTGCAACAACTGATGGTAATTTGTCATGAATTTGAACATGGTTTACTATCGTAGACAGTAATTCTATTACTTTTGCGTAAAACTGTTCGATAGTTTCTGTTGTTTGTCTAAGACCGTGAAGGTCTCTTACCAGGGATGTTTCATTTCTCTTGTCTGCGTAATGCAGAATGAGATTGGCTTTTATAGTATCCCAATTTGTTGGGGTGCCATACATATTTAGTACTTCATTGGCATCTCCCAAAATTTTGTTTCGGACAGCTCGTAAAATAACATTCGCATATGGTGTTCCATCTATTTGTGGTAATAAAACTAATATTTCCTCTACGTTTTTAATGAAGTCATACAATGACCTAGGGTTACCATCATAGTGTGGTAGGTCTTTTATAGCGTCCGGAATGCGGAGACTTTGAAATATAGCGTTCACGTCTGGAACAGTTGTAGCTGTTGTATTAGGCATTGTTGTGTTACTAGCAGAGAGATTTAGAAGGTTTTCAGTTTCTGTGTCAATATGACTTTCTTCCAAAATTATTTTGGATCCGTAGGGAGCTGTATTAGATACACGAACTTGTTTATCTTTAGGCATATGTTAAAAAAAATTTAAGATCTAACTTTATAACTTTTTTATTCCTAGGCTTAAATTAATTTATTTTATTATTTATATCTTAATTTAAAGGGCAATTTGATTAAGGAAATGAACAATATTCATCAATACAGAACTCACATTAAAACAATCCAGTAGAACATAGTTTCCAATCCTGAATTTCTGTGGTCTGGTTATAGTTCTTCTTTGTTGTAGCAGGGTCCTGGTTTGATGAAAGTATTGTACTTCTGTTGTTACGTAAGTTCTTTATTTCTTTTTCACAGTATTCACAATAAACCGTTGTGATTTTCTTATTTTATTGTACACAATTAACTGTATTGTTCTTTTGATTTATACACAATAAACCGTTGTGTTTTTCTATTTTGTTGTACACTATTAACTGTATTGTTTTTTGGATTTTTACACAATAAACCGTTGTTTTTCTATTTGTGAAAAAAAAGAAATCCGCACGACTGCGCCAATTAAGTTAACAACAAGCGAAGTTTTTTAAAAAAATACAACTTTATTCGTTCAAAGCCAAATATCAAACGCAACGAGATTTTTACTCATAACCTGGACAATACGACAAAGTATAGATACATTTATTATAAGGTGTGAGAACGGAAATGCAGAAGGCTTCTAACACCTGAATCTAAATGGTTTTAATTTACAATTCAAAATAAAGCAACAATGTGCTGACAAACAAATTTAAATGAAATACAATAATGTTTGAAAGGAAAAAAAAGAATAATAAAAGAATTTATATGCTTATAATTCAATTTGAAATTAACATTAATTAAAAGGTTATGATTACATTGATAATATTATAGACACATATATATATATATTTATGGATATTCATAACTCGGGCGGGTTTTCTGTGCCCCAAATGCGACAATTTTGCTTGTTTACTACCCGCCAAGATCAAAATGAGCTTCATCTGAAAAGATGATTTTTTTTGGCAAAATCGGCATCTTCTCTAAGTCGATCGCAGGCCCACTTAGCGAAGCGTATGCACAACCCAATTCGTTCAAACTAATTATCTGTCAAATCAGACATGAGCTAAGTGTTACCATTCACGAAATAAGCACTAGTTGAAAAAAAAACGTTAGATGCCGGACCCTTTATATTCTATACAAAATACTTGTAATTTGCGTACCTACCTACCAAATTTGTTTTCCTAAAAAAAATATATAAAACCATTTTTTTTTAAAATAAACCTCCAAAAAATACCACTTCCACGATTTTACCTTAACGGAAATACCTTAAAAACATTCCTCACTGTCACTGGTTACAAACTTTATTAAGTAGTGGCAATAATAGTTACAGTAATATATTCATTCATGCCTACCCACAAATTTCAACGTAAACAAAAAAAAACAAATCCACAGCTCCTAAACATATCAAAGCACAACATTTCTTGTCCCCCTTGAAATCTCAATAAATTCGTAGCAAAGTTCTCGTTCCTCTATTATCTTTGTGTTGGCATTTTATTGTTTTCTATACAAAATCGTTGTTTTTGTTTCTCTCCCTCGAACTCTCATAAATTGAGTATACAGTATTCTCGTTCTACTATTATCGGTTAATCCTTCTCTATTAGCATATTCTTGAACCTAGAATGTCTCCAAAGAGAAATTGCACTTTGGGAAGTTGCGGTGGCGCCCTGGTAGTTCCTCATCATGATAGTACTTAGAAACATATATACAATGGTGACATAAAGCAAAAGATAAAACAAAAACGACAATGAACGGTGTTTTCGCTTAATTTGTAATCTTCAACTTTTCGTAAATAAAATTGCAAAAGATGTTGCTAGTTCGAAGGTTTAATCAGAAGTGTTTTATTTCTCAATTATTTGGATATTATTGAAATTTAAATGGAACAAAATGAAAAGAAAAACATGACTTGCACAACTACAATTAAAAAATGACTTGCAAATTTTTGACTGATGTTTATATTACATTGAAATTGACAGTGACATAACATTGACAGCTGACTTCAGGATAAGGGTGCGTGGACATCTTAAAGACGAGTTTAGACGTAACATTACTCCCGGGCTGTGAACAAAGTTCTCAACTGTTAGCTTCTCCTTCTGCAATGCTCATTTTACATGAAACGATAAATTGAAATATTAAGTACAATTATAAACATACAAAAATAGTAATAGATTATGAAGACACAAAAAAAAACTTCTAATCAAACAAATCTAATTGTGAATGGTAGGAATCTAATACATTTATGCAGTTTATTTTTGTTCCACAATTCCAGAAGTTCTACATGTCGGCGTCGGTTGTAAATTGACAAAGTTGTTTCCAAGTGCTCTATTGACAATATTTTAAATTCAGTTTTTTATGAACAAGACTAAAAAAAATCAATAAATGTGTTGTGTGCTGATGAAATGAGGTGAGTTTTAAATAAATTTATATTAAATTGTAGTGCCTATCAATGAATTATGTTCTTTCTTTGTTCATTATTCATCTTCCATAAGAAGTATACGTGTTTGTGTGTTTTCCATATAAAATACCCATGTTCGTGTGTTTCCTATAAGGAAGACATGGGTGCGTGTGTTTTTATATCTCCATGGATCTCTGCCACCAAATGTCAGAAGTGTCAGTGTGAAATAAAAAAAAAAACAAAAAAAAACAATCTGACAGCACTCCCTGGTTGGAAAACAAAACCAAATGCCGAAGGCACGAAGGCGAGCCAAAAAAGTCGGGTGTTTAATAATAGTGATTAATGTGTAATAAAATTAGCTTTTTTGTATCATACACTTGAAAAAATGTTCAATAAAATGTTTAAACACTAATTAATACGTTAAAATCCGGTCATTTGATTATTTTCAGTTCCAATACAAAAAATAATCAAATGACCGGATTTTAACACTGCCAAGAGCATGTAAATATTTTCCAACCAGGGACTTTTTTTGTTGTTGTTTTTAGATGTTAAATTAGAAAGAGAAAAGACAAAGACAAAGACAAATCTTGGAAGACCTCTATTGATGGTTGGTATTTTTCCATTGAATTCATATTTCGTATGTTAGGGTGTCTCATATTTTACGTGTGAAAATTATTATTTTTGTTTAAATTATTTTTGATTCGATTTTGTAGTGGACTGTATAGTAAATGATATCTTGATTAAATTGAATAGGATTTTGGTTAATTTACAGGGTGTTCCGATTTTTTTAGTTGAAAATTAATTTTGTCTCAATTTTGAAAATTATTTAGAGTATTTTTGTTGTTGAATTAAGTGAATTTAAAATTGTTTTATGTTGAGTTAAAATTTGCCTTGACGAATATAAAATTAATTTCCGGTGAATTAAAAAATTGTTTTTCGGTGTGTTAAAATGAATTTAAGTGAAAATAAAATCATTTATCGGTGTGTTAAAATGAATTTAAGTGAAAATAAAATTATTTATCGGTGATTTAAAATTAGTTTGAAGTTTGTGATGATGCGCTGACTGTGACCTTTGAAGTGATTTATATGATGATTCGAAATTTCTGTGATTGTGATTTTAAATATTGTTGAGTTGGTGAATGTGATTTGTTTTTGTGATGATGACATCGGTTATGTGATAATTGAATTTATTTGAATGTTTTTTTTTAAATGTTTGTATTTTTGAAATAATTTTGTGTGTGGTATTTCAAAGCGATTTTACTGTGATTTATTGTGAATATTATTTGTGAGTCTGTGATACTTGTTGAATATGAGTGTTATCGATTGAGAGTGTGTGTTATCGGTTGGTTGAGTGTTAGTGCATGTGATTTGTGTATGAGTGATAACAAATGATTGAATGTGAGTTTTGATTGTCGAAGAGTGAGTGTATCGAATAATTGAGTGCGAGCGATAGCGAATGTGATTGTATCGAATGATTGTTTGTGAGCGATAGCGAATGTGTGAGTGTATCGAATTGTTGATTGTGAGTGATTGACCTTTTCAAAATGAAATCTTAACTTTGTTGAATATTTTGATTATCTGTGAGTGACATTTTATGAGTGAGTGAGTGCGTGACTGATGTTGAATATTTTGATTTTCTGTGGACAACATCAGAATTGTGTGAGTGTTTAAACGATGTGTGAGTATTATTTTTGATTTCATTGAATGAGTATTTGTATGCGGTTTTACGTTTTTAATGAATATTTTCTGTTGACTGCATGTAAGATATTCGTTCATGGTTAGATGGTTGCATTTTCGTCTGCATTTTTGTTGCACGGCAAGAGGCATATTTTGGTGATTGGTCTTCTGAATTCTCCTGATTGTGTTTTTAGGTTGACGACACGAGTCAGCTTGTCTGCACCAGGAACCAAAGAAGTGATGCGAGCAAGAGCCCATTTTGAAGGTGGTAAGCGTTCATCCTTTAGCAGCACTAGATCTCCTACTTGCGGCTGCGGTTCGGTTGTCAACCATTTCGGTCGTTGTTGAAGACGAGCTAAATATTCGCTGCTCCATTGCTTCCAGAACGAGTGAACAGCAATTTGGATTTTTCTCCACCTATCAAGGTTGGAAACCTTTTCTGCCAAATCTGCTTCTGGAATCAGTTGGGCCGATGTTCCAAACAGGAAATGTGCTGGCGTGAGAATGGCGAAGTCATCTAGGTTGTCGGAAATCGGACAAAGAGGCCTCGAGCTTAGACATGCTTCTATTTCGTTCAAAAGCGTGCTGAGTTCCTCGAATGTAAGGGTCTCATTTCTGACGACCCTTTTCAAATGAAACTTTACGGATTTCACTCCTGCTTCCCATAATCCACCGAAATGGGGAGAAGCGGGAGGAATGAAATTCCATTTGGTTCCGACGTTAGTTGTTGTTGTTGTGATGTGCTTCCAGTCCATTTTTGCGGCTTTCATCATTCTTTGTAGCTCGGTATTGGCACCAACGAAGTTCTTTCCGCAGTCGCTGTACATCTCAGTGCAGACACCTCGAAGTGCTGTAAATCTTCGGAAAGCTGCCAAAAATGCCTGAGTCGTCATGTCACTGACAGTTTCCAGGTGGATTGCTTTGGTGGCTAGACAAACGAATATGGCGAAATACCCTTTATAGATTTTGCCTCCGCGTCCTTTCCAGGCCTTTACCTCTATAAGTCCAGCATAATCTACACCGGTGTATGTAAATGGCCGGGGCACTCTGACTCAAGGGGCTGGTAAATTCCCCATCAGCTGTTTCATAGGTTTAGCTTTGAATCGAAAGCAGATTACCCATTTATGAATATATTTTTTCACGCTTCTATTTAGATTCAAAATCCAATATTTGGTGCGAAGATTGGTGACCATTTGCTGCAATCCACCATGGAGCGTTTTTTCGTGAGCTTCTCGGATGAGCAATTTCGAAATGACGTGCTCCGGTTCGAGAATGACCGTAAGTTTAAATTTTGCAGACGTCCTCCAACTCGCAGAATCCCGTTTCGGTCGATGAACGGATGTAGTGATCCAAAATGTTTCGATGATGATGGATGCTTGATTAAGTTTTGGATTTCCTCAGAAAACATCTCTTTTTGAGCAGCTCTGATGCAGTTAAATGTTGCGTTTTGTAACTCGGAAGTGGTAAGTGGTTCTATTAACTGGTTAATCGGTAGGTTTTTCAGGCAAATGCGAACAATCCTCCGGCAATAAGTGATGATTCTTAGCAGTTTTTTCAAATCTGAGATTTTATGAAATAGTTTTGCAACTTGATTTTCAGATCCTATGGCGCAATGTAACTGGATTTTCACTGATCGCATTTTTTCTTCAGTTTCATAAGTTGGTTTCGGACTTGGACAAGAAAAGTTCCAACTTGATTGCAGATACTCTGGTCCTCGCCACCAAAGAGTATTGACTTTTAATTCCGATGGTAACACTCCTCTCGACGCTCAGTCTGCAGGATTCAATTTAGTGGGGACGTGATTCCAGATATTCATCATCATCGTCGGCTCGACAACCGGGGTCCGGTCCTGGCCTCCTTCAACAAGTCTCTCCACCCATCCCGTTCACCAGCCGCCGCCATCCAGTTGCGCACCCCAAGGCTCCGGGCGTCCTGGTCTACGCCATCTCTCCAGCGCAAGCATGGTCTACCACGCTGTCGTCTACCATAGAATGTACCACAAAGAACTTTCCGAGCAGGTTCATCTTCGCTCATGCGAGCTAGGTGCCCTGCCCACCGACGACTACCGAGCTTAATTTTTTTCACGATATCTACTTCAAGGTAGATTGCGTACAATTCATGATTGTACCGTCTCCGGAATCGTCCTTCCTCACATATGGGGCCAACAATTCTCCTTAAGACTTTTCTCCCGAACGCGGCTAAGAGGTCGGAATGCCTTTTGCTAAGCACCCAAGTCTCGGATCCATATGTGAGTACTGGCAGGACCATAGTCCTGTACAGCAGCAGTTTTGAAGTTATGGTGAGATTTCTGGATTTGAAGAGCTTTGACAGACTATAGTAGGCTCTGTTGGATTTGAGAAGCCGCCCGCGTATTTCTTCTTCTATATTGTTATCGGCTGCTACTATTGACCCAAGGTATTTAAAGGATTGCACCACTTCAAATTCATGCTCCGCTACCTTGATTGTTTGACCAACTGTTCCTCTCGCATTCGACGCCACCATGTACTTTGTTTTAGCTTCACTAATGTGCAGCCCCAGATTTTGTGCCGCCTGCTCGATCTGGATGAAGGAATCATGTACAGGTTGCTCGGTTCTTCCGATGATGTCGATGTCGTCTGCGTAAGCCAGTATCTGGCTGGACCTGTTGACGATGGTCCCTCTTGTTGCCGTGCCAGAGTCACGGATTGCTTTCTCCAACGCCAGGTTGAAGAGGAGGGAGGCCAAACCATCCCCTTGTCGGAGTCCATTAAAGATGTTGATTGGTTTGGATAGCAATCCGGATATTTTTACTTGGCTTGTTACGTTGGCCATGGTCAACCTACATAGTCGTGTCAACTTATTTGGGATGCCGAATTCTCTCATGGCTTTGTAAAGTTCTACCCTGGCTATGCTATCGTAGGCGGCCTTAAAGTCTATAAACAGGTGGTATGTTGGGATGTTAAATTCTAGACATTTTTCCATCGCCTGCCTAAGGGTAAAGATCTGATCAGTTGTTGATTTGCCTGGAATGAAACCACACTGATATTGTCCGATGATGGTTTTAGCGTATGGGGTTATCCGGTCTTGTAGGATAGAGGGGAGTATCTTATAGGCGGTACTCAACAACGTGATACCTCTATAATTGCTGCACGTTGTGACATCTCCCTTCTTATGTATGGGGCAAATTATACCTTTTCGCCAGTCTTCTGGAATTTCTTCATGCTCCCACACGTGCACTATAATCTCATGAATTGCTTGACGTAAAGCTGGCCCACCGTGTTGAAATCGTTCCGCTGGTATACCATCGGCTCCCGGGGCTTTGTTGTTCTTTAGCCGGGATAAGGCCTTCTCAACCTCTTCTATGCTTGGTGGCGGTAACATAGGGTACTCTTCTTGAAGTAGTGGAGCCTCCACTTCTGCAGTGAGCTGACCATTTAGCAATTCATTGAAGTACACTTGCCATCGCTCCAGTATGCTTTGAGGATCGGTGATCAGATTTCCCTCTCCGTCCTTGCAGTATGTGCAGCGTGGTGTGTACTGAATCATGTTTCGAACGGATTGGTAGAACCTCTGCACCTGGTGCGGACCTCGCTCTCGGCTTTTCTCTAT
This sequence comes from Leucozona laternaria, assembly GCA_932273885.2. Classification (NCBI taxonomy): domain Eukaryota; kingdom Metazoa; phylum Arthropoda; class Insecta; order Diptera; family Syrphidae; genus Leucozona; species Leucozona laternaria. The sequence goes on along the minus strand of OW026366.1, from coordinate 132,853,784 downwards.
TTCACAGATTATGTTCTTCTCCCAGGCTGATTTTTTCTGTCTGTGAAGCCATTTTTCAATTCTTCTGAGCTCTTTATATTCGTCTTCGCGTGCCCGCGTTCTATGCGATTGTTACATTGCTCGGTACGCAACATTCTTACGTTCAGTCGGTAGCTTGCATTCGTCATCAAACCAGTCGTTCCGATTTCTAGGACTGCTGCCTAAGATGGAGTTGGCAGTACTAATGACAGTATTCTTAAGGCTTGTCCACTTCTCATCTACGCCCAGCATACTGGCTCCAGGACTTACTCTACCCAGTTCTAGGGCGAGTCCTAACGCATTACCAAAGGTGTTACTGGTGTTTTCATTGCGCAGAGTAGCCGTGTTGATTCGAACCTGATCGGCGGATGCAATACGTCTTCGCAAGGCAATCCGCCCTCGTAAAACCATACCAACAAGAAAGTGATCCATACATACATACGATACAGCTGCAAAGGATCCATCTTGGTGTCTCGCCAATAAATCAGCTGATAAATTGTGTCTGGTTGTCTCATCTGGAGCTGCCGGTACATTTTTTCGATGTCAGCGATTCTTCGATTTCCCAAAATTTTCGAAGCTGGGTATCGATATCAACAAGCTGCAGGTGGACACGGCAAGTTTGAATTGGCGCATTGCCAAAAACAATCCACCCGAGTTGAGTATTCTGAGCGATTGGTGCCACAGGCTCATTTCCCCTAACAATTTCTGGCAAAACGACCTCGGAAAAGACACCACTACCTAGGAGCAAGTCAACACTGGCAGGCTTATAGAAAGAAGGATCAGCTAAACACAAACCCTGAATGTGACTCCATTGGTCAGGAACAATTTCCCTGTTGGGGAGTAAACGAGTAATAGTTTTGAAAAAAACGCCCTAGCAACAGTTTCAAAAGAGGTATGTAGAGATTTGATTGTCATATCGACAAAGCCTTGACTCGATCCACTTTTGTTGTTTCCCAATCCAGAGAATTCCATGAAGGTGCGACATTTTTTCAAACCAATTTGCTGCACAGCTCGTTCTGGAAGCAGTGGAGCAGCGAATATTTAGCTCGTCTTCAACAACGACCGAAATGGTTGACAACCGAACCGCAGCCGCAAGTAGGAGATCTAGTGCTGCTAAAGGATGAACGCTTACCACCTACAAAATGGGCTCTTGCTCGCATCACTTCTTTGGTTCCTGGTGCAGACAAGCTGACTCGTGTCGTCAACCTAAAAACACAATCAGGAGAATTCAGAAGACCAATCACCAAAATATGCCTCTTGCCGTGCAACAAAAATGCATGAAGATGAATTTGAGTTAGAACAACTCGCTTGATTCGATTGTGAATTTTGAGAAATTCGGCTGGAATTAGAATTTTGATGGAGCAGAGTATTGTGCAGAAGCGTGTGATGTTTTTGGTTACAGTTAAAACACCGTTTTTCACTCGGGCATTGCAAAGTTTTGAGGTTGTAAGTCAAACAATTTTCGCAAACACCGATTTGTTTCACATGTTTTAACCTTGCAGGAACATCCAGCTTCAAAAATGAATGGCACGAACGAAGTGAATGCTGACCCTTGTGACTTACTGCACAGCTTTACTTCTCCTTCCTAACCGACTTCATATGCAGCACCTTTGGTTTCAGCTTCGACTGCTCCTTACTCGAACTCGTGTTAACCTTGGGGTTGGAGTTTTGCTGACAAACGACCTCTAAAGAACGAAACCTAGTTTCCAAAAAGGTTGAAAATTCTCTAAAGGTGGGTAATTCTGTGCTCAAACCTAGCCTTTCTTCCCACATTTGTTGAGTTTTTTTTGGCAATTTTTGCAGGAGAGTGAAGACGAATACAATATCCCAACTATCTACAGGAACGCCTAAATTTATTAAAGTATGAAGCACCTCTGTTGACTTGTCTAACATGTTCTTGATGGACTCTGCTGTTTCAACATTGACTGTCGGCTGATCGAAAAACGTTTTAAGCTGTGTGGTGACTAAAATCCGCTTATGGTCGTAGCGCGTTACCAAAATTGACCATGCCTGATCATAATTGTCATTGTTGACTTCAAGGTAATCTAACAACGAAGCTGCACTACCCTTTAAGCAAGATTTCAAATACGTTAACTTTTCTATTTTCGACAGAGATGAATTGCTATGGATTAAAGATACGAAAAGATCATGAAATGGACGCCAATTATTATAATCCCCATAGAACGTTGGGGGAGTTATCGCAAGAAGTCTTATTTCACGTAAGTTTGATGATTTGGACACGTTGTTTACAAAAGACTCCCGCCGATCATACGATTTGGCACCATCTTTACCTTCATCTCTTGAATTTTCGGCACTCAACAACGGCGATGAATAACTGGGCAACGGATATAACCCCAGCAGCAATTTCTCCAACACACAAACGATGAAAAAATACGATTTGTTGATTTATGCACTCTTATTTTGTAATACAATTAATTATTTACTCACATCAATGCCTTTTAATTGCTTTGCAATCATTTGTTTTTTAATGCAGGAACTCCGCTGGCCAATATTCCAATATTAGGTACTCCGGTAGACAGACAGCAATTTGCAGCACGTTGACGGCACTCCAGAGAAAGACAGCACTCCATGATTAATTATGTTTTAATAAATTATCCGGCTCGAAGGACCAAAATGTTTTCGCTTAATTTGTAATCTTCAACTTTTCGTAAATAAAATTGCAAAAGATGTTGCTAGTTCGAAAGTTTAATCAGAAGTGTTTTATTTCACAATTATTTGGATATTATTACAATTTAAATGGAACAAAATGAAAAGAAAAATATGACTTGCAAAATTACAATTAAAAAATGACTTGCAAATTTTTGACTGACGTTTATATTACATTGACATTGACAGTAACATAACATTAACAGCTGACTTCAGGATAAGGGTGCGTGGACATCTTAAAGACGAGTTTAGACGTAACAAACGGCGCTGCGTATGAACTGAATGGATCCAATGGCGATATCATTGCACAGAACCAACAAAAAGGTTGGTGGACTATGGGCCTGATTAATGGCCAGCACAAGGACATGACAGCCGGGACATTTGGCTTTAAAATTAATGCAAATGGATCCAGTCTAAAGAAGAAACAATTGTAGACATTGGAGCCCTCCAATATCGGAGAAAAAAGTATCTACCTTCAATATCATCTCAATAAATATCTCGGTCCACTCATTCTGCAATGTACCTTGCGAGACTGAGGAACGGGATGCAGGAAGTCGATTTAAAATTAGTATAAGCGGAGATAATACCGGCAGATGGGCAGGATAATACCGACTGGTTGGGATGCTGAAAAAATTCTCGAGTGAGTAAGTATTTAAGCTTTTTCTTTAACGTACAATTTAAAAACTCGTCATTTGCGTGTTTTAGTTTCATTTACAAATTCTTTCCCGAGGATGTGGCCAAAGAACTCATCAAAACAAATTGGAAGTACTTGTATGCAGGCTTTGGATAATTGGAGAGCGAATAGAAAAGGAGGTCTCCTTAACTTTGACATTATCCTGTTTTGATTCACCTGACTTTGGTTGGGAAGAAGCATCGTCTAAACCTCCGAGGCCGACAAACGGAGTCGCGGCAGTTGCTGCTGATGTGGCTGGCAGTGAAGTGATTAGAGTGTTATACGTAGGTTTTATTCCGAAAACCCCAACATTACTGCTACCCAATCTTTTTCCAGTTATGTTGAATCCGAAAAGAATGTGGGCCCAACTTTGCTATCAACGCGAGCAGCCTCATCTAATTCATCTTCTCTGAGTTCCCAGCAAATGACATCATCAATTTCTTCGGTCACAGCAGATAATAAAATAGCACAGCGTCCGTTCAACTGATGGTTCAACTACTGTGAGTGAAAATTCCAGTCCAGGGGTAGATCAGCAGATGAACGAGGAACTTACTCCGGTCAATCGGATTCCAAATGAGTCGCATTTTAATCCAATCAATGATGTAAGTCCTTGAAACCAAAAATCTAGCTTTGTGGACTTGTGTTTATTAAATTGGTGGCCTTTTCAGATGTATCCTATTCCTAATCAATCAGAATTCAGTGTCAAACCAGTCGGACTTGAATGGAGGTATTGATTGTCCTCCGAGGAAGAAATCTCGACGGTCAACGGAATTTTTTTTATTTATTCGATGGTATATTTTATTTTGTTTCCAGTAATGGAAGCCAACAGTCGACACAAAGTCATGCATCATCGCTTACTTCTCTCAATTCACCAGATTTGAACTCTTCGCAATTTTCCAATGCCAATGGAACTACTGTTATGGACGCCCGAACTTCCTTATCATTTTAATCACTTAAGTAAATCATGGGTGACGGTCTATTGAATGGTCGTAGTGAAAACTTAACTTTCAATTTTTGGAGTAACTCCTAGCGCCCTCTGTTAGTCAGTATCAGTAGGTAGTTATATTAAATTTCTCAAAACGTCAAACCGATAAATAAGTTCGGAATTGGTTTCCGAATGTCAAAACGAGAAAGAAGTAATGAGAGGGGAACACCATTCCGCTTTTGAGATATGTTCTTCTTCTAATGAAGAGAACCATGTCTAAACTTGATCTTTCGGACAATGAATTGATGGAACAAATCATAACATCTCAGGAGCTGTGTTAACTTGGCCCCAAAAAATGTCCAATTTATATAATTTTTTTCTTAAAGATGACCAATTAAATGACCATTTTTGACCACCTATTAAATTTTTTTGACCACCCACAGATATCGATAAAATCGATTTAAAAAAAATAGGGGCCAAAAGAACGCTGCCCCTGAAAAATCCATTTTTTCAATTTTTATTAATCCCTTGTATTAGAGTCTTTTTGAAGATTATTGACCACCCTTTAACTTTTTTTGACCACCCCTAAAACTATTTTTTTTTTATTTTTGAAAAAAAAATCTATTTTTTTAATTTTTGTCTTTATTCTATCTATATTTCAGATTTTTAAAGATAAAATTAAAGAACAAACAATGAGCATACTATTAATTTAAAATAATACATTCAAAAATATTTTTTTCCAATTTTGAAAAATGATCATGGTAAAAAACTCAATTATCTAAAATGAACATCCCTTAAAATCACTCTAATTTATCAAAAAATATATTTTTTTAAATTCTGAGAGATGACCATTTTGTGAAACATAATTATCTAACATGACCACCCTTTCGAATTATTCTATCTCATCGATAAATATTTTTTTTGAAGTTTGAAAAATGATCATGGTAAAAAACTCAATTATCTAAAATGAGCATCCCTTAAAATCACTCTAATTTATCAAAAAATATATTTTTTTGAATTCTGAGAGATGACCATTTTGTGAAGCATAATTATCTAACATGACCACCCTTTCGAATTATTCTATCTCATCGATAAATATTTTTTTTGAATTTTTAAAGATGACTATGGTAAGAAACTCAAATATCTAAAATGAACATCCCTTAAAATCACTCTAATTTATCAAAAAATATATTTTTTTAAATTCTGAGAGATGACCATTTTGTGAAACATAATTATCTAACATGACCACCCTTTCGAATTATTCTATCTCATCGATAAATATTTTTTTTGAATTTTTAAAGATGACTATAGTAAGAAACTCAATTATCTAAAATGAACATCCCTTAAAATCCCTCTAATTTATCAAAAAATATATATTTTTTAAAATTCTGAGAGATGACCATTTTGTGAAACATAATTATCTAACATGACCACCCTTTCGTATTATTCTATCTCATCGATAAATATTTTTTTTGAAATTTAAATATGACCACGGTAAAAAACTCAATTATCTAAAATGAACATCCCTTAAAATCGCTCTTAATTTTCAAAAAAAAAACTTATCTTGTTTAAAGATTGGTCGGAATTTACCTGTCACCGATATGGAATACACCGCTCAACATTATCTACCTTAAGTCCCGTTAACGAATGCATGGGATTTCCCAAGCTAAAATTTAAACAGGAAATGATCTCGCGCTACCCTTTCGTTGTAGTAGATGTATTTTCTATTCTTGGAATGTCCTGAAACTTCAATACCTGTTGTTCAAAATAAAAACTAACCCTTTCACAACATCAGATTTTGGATACCTGGATGAAAACTTTAAATTTTGAAAACAATGAACACAGTGAAAAAAAGGAAGCAAAATGGTACTTAGGTAAGGATAAGGTCACGCGACGAATACATGAATGATACCTCGTGTTTTTTGCAATGAGATTGTGTTTGTTATGTGTTTGGAATAAGATTTTAGGATCGTATTATATATAAATATCGATAATAATAGAAATATTATCATTTTTTTTTTATATTTGGAGTGTGAATAACATCAACTTAAACATCTGTAAAAAAGAAAATTTTTGAATAGCCTTGAAGTGGAAATTTGTATCAATCTTAAAATTACATAATTGTTATCACATTAAATAAAAAAATATATCAATATTTTGTCAAAAGTGTTTGTATTAATCAACAAGTGTGGTAAGTAATTGTTTTTAATATTGCGCTTTTTCAAATTCTTCTCTTCTAGTTTCTTGAATAAAATAGATCAATATGAAGGCAGACCTCTTAAATCAAATTGTAGCAACTTTGTGCGAAGTTGGTATTTTTGAAAAAGAAACCGACAAACTAAAGCCCCGAAGCAATGAAGTTTGGAAACTGGCAAGCGATGCAATTGGAAACAAAATTTCACCACAAACTTTAAATGTTTATGCTAGACTCGACAGATATTCTATTTTGAGTAAAGTAAAAAAAAACTGTGGTATCGTTGAAAACATCATATCTTCCGTAGACAGCTCGCTCACTTCATCCAACGATAGCCAGGCAAGCGATCCAAATTTCTTAATTACAGACGTTTCTAAGCATAATTTGCTAAGAAAATTGTCTTTCACATTGCATCTGGAAGAAAAGTTGTGGAAAACAATGGCACCTTTAGAAAAAGTGGACAGATTTGGTTCACGCTATAAATCACTTATTGGACCTTGGACTGACATTATCGCTAGACGATGTTATGAAGAAAAAAAGTTACCTTGCGCCTATGTATTTAAACGTGCCAAAATAACCAACTGTGCTGACAGTGCATGGCTGAAAATAACTGGAAGCTGTAAGGAATGTAAGTCTCCCTTTGAAGGACATTGCCTGAATGAACCAATTACGAGTGCTGGGATAGCTATTGAAGTCACCGTCTTAGATACCCGGGGAATTCCACATACCCAAAAGCGTTCAATTAAAGGACTGAGGCGCATTAACGTAGGCAACGAATTGATTTTCAAAAAACCTTTGGTTTGGCGGAAAGAAGCATCCAAGGACATGGCTTTCGGTGACCCAGAACCCGCTTATCTGCCAAGTTCCGCCGTTCTTAGAAAAGTCCGACATGAAGCCCATAACCGTCATTTGGGAATTGAGAAAGGACTAGACGTCATCGACTCATTGTTGCATATGAAATACAATGGATAATACACAGGCTATATCAGAGAAATCGGACTTGATGAATTTTATTGCATTTATTGTTCTGAAATGCAAATTATAATCTATAAACACACAATCAAGAAGATAAAAAAAGTCGTCATCGATGCCACCGGAGGCATTGCGCTACCGATGAGAAAAGCAAATGGCCAGATAAAACATATTTTCCTCTATCAAATGGTTATGAAAGGTGAAGACAAAACAATTCCTATATACCAAATGTTATCGGCTAGGCATACAACGATTGGGATAACTTCCTGGCTCAGCACGTTTTTGACCCTTGCCAATCACATACCAGAAGAAGTTGTTTGTGACTTTTCATTAGCATTATTAAACGCCATATCTCTGAGCTTCAATGATCGGATATTACAAACGTATATTACTGACTGCTTCTTATGGATAATGGGCGAACAACTCCAGCACCCACTGCGTACTTACATCCGACTAGACTTAAATCATCTCATCAAAATGATGTGCAGGAAAAAAGTGTTCAATGGAAGACCTGGAAAGCTAAAAGATTTTTATATTCGTTGCATCGGAGTGATGACCATATGTGAGACTTTAAAAGATTTTGAAAGAATGCTCTTAGCGATTTTTATAGTTGCCTTAAGTGAATGTGATGGACAAAACGAAATTGGCCAGGATATTATTAGTCAGCAAAAAGAAGACTATCTTTTTGATCGGATAAAGACATTTTCATTTGAAGACGACATTAAACATAAAGACGACAGCACTGCAGGGGATCATATTGATGATGAGCCAATAGAAGTTGACGATAATATCCAAAAATTTGTAGAGAATCTCAGAAAAAACGCTGAAGCAGAGGCTGCAAATTGCATTGAACATCAAAGGCCAAACCCATATTATTTGCCCGAGGTAGTTAATCCTCTAGTGAAGTTGGCGCTATTTTTCCCAATGTGGACGAATGTTATGAAGAAAAATTTTTCGTCACAGTATGATGTCGCAACATCATCAATAATTGAAGAAAACTTCAAAGACTTAAAAAACTCCGACCTAAGTAATTATAATGGACCTATTCGAGCTGACAAATTCATCGTCACTCACCTACGATCAATCGAAGCAACATGCAAGTTTGAAAGGGCAGCTGCAAAACGGAGAGCAAAATTCGACATTCTGGATTCAAACGTTGCACCAATGAAAAAAATTGGTTTGAAATTCAACAATCATTTAAGTCAAATAGAGAATTGGAAAGGCAGAAACACAAAGCTAGGAGTCCTACTCAAAGACGAAGTAATCTGCGAAAACATAAGCTTCCAAACGCATCAACTCGATGTAATATCACCACGGACGCCCCTTAAACCTATTTTTGATAACAGCATTAGTGACCCCAATATTCATTATCAAGAATCAAAAAGTGATGAACCAAAAAAACAGAGAGGAAAATATCTAACTCCTTCAATGGACATCCAATTAATTCATAATAGGTATTTAAAAAGTAACAAAAATACTATTTATATAAGTTTCTAACTTAAAGTTACTAACTAATATAATAGGCCACTCAGGAGAACAAAAAATGGAATACTGCGCAATGGTAACAGCCTGGGACCCGAATGGATTGGTGCAAGACTGGTTAAAATAAAAAACACTTGCCCTCTTGATTCTGTCATTGAACTGCTAGCAACTGCTTACATTGACAACAAAAACTACAAAGAACAAATCGAAAGACTAAAAGATAACAGCACAGCACTTCTTCTGATGAAAAACTATGTAAATAATGGTCCTACATCGCAGCTATACCAGCAAAGAGCATCCATTCTATATAACATCTATGGCCATCAAAAAAGTGTTATGGATTGCAAGGACAACGCAACATTCCTTATCAGTAAAATTTTGAAAGATATACCTAGTTTTTCTCAAGTAAAAACTTGTGAAAAATGCGGATCGAATTGCGAAATCCGAACATCCATCGAACTCGACCATACAGCAGTATCCAACTTGGAAATACAAAATTTCATTGCCGATTACTTTCTTGACCGGACCACACCTTGCGGAAAATGTAATACCATCTGCACAACACAAATTAACCCAGGCATACATTTAATGTCAGATGTTGAATTTGCACTGGACAGTGAATATCATCGAGAGATATATCCCAATGCACCTGATAAAATAAATTTAATTGATCTACCAAAGAAAGTTTTTATAAAAGGTAATAGTTATACAGCCGAATTTATAAACGCATCATAGCGAGTGCATAGAACTATTCACTCCTTATAATTCCACTAAACGCAAAAATGTTATTCATAAAACTTATGCAACGTTGAATAGAGGCATTAGAAGCTAAACGCGTTTGATGGATGAATAGTGCCTACATAAGGATGTTTAAGTATCGAAATGTCACTTTGACTCACACACAGACGACAATAAAATACAATGTTATAAGGGTGATGGCGCTTATTTTTGGAATGCTTAAATATCTTTTTTGTCCCCTCCTAAAAGTGATCAATCTTTATTATGAAGGTACTTTGTACAAACAAAAATGTTGTTAAATTTGTTTTAAATCGGCTAAGGTCGAGAAGCTACAACTTTTCATTAAAAATACACGTAGTTTTCCGTCTTTTACTTAAAATGTCGGTGAAAGTGTAAAAGTTGATGGAAATTCTTTATTTATAATATACATGTGCTTAGATGTATGCCAAAATTGAGGTTTATTGAATATTTTCAGTGGGACACACAGAATAAATAAAAAAAAAACATTGCCAAAATAATTGCCACCCTAATAGATGTTAATATATTCTTCTCAATTTGATCGCACTGTGAGTGAATGAAACAATTATTTCAAAAAAAAACATGAATTTTTTATTCCAAAATATTAAACTATATTTTCTAACAAGGCACAAAAGAAACAGTAATAAGAATAGGTACATTATGCAATATTAAATGAAATTTAAACTAATCCAATCGGTGCAGCAGAATTCGTTTATTGACTTTTCACTTTCAGAGCTAAGTTTTGTTAATCAATTGTGGCAGTAAAACGTAATAGATTTTCCCTTTTTGGTACTTTATTTGACACAAGCGCATTATAACTATAATGTGTAGGGAAATATTTTATGAATTAGGATTTATGCAACGTTGAATAGTGGCTTCATAAATGCGTATGCACTATATAACTATTCAGCCGTTTAGAGGTGTTTAGCGAATTCTAACAAATTAGGCTGATAATATTTTAAACGGCGTGATTGGATACCTTCCTGCACACATCGAAGATGAAGTTGGGCATTACATTGCAATATGCCGAAGGGTAACAGACTATTGGCAGATACACGATGACCGCTATCTTGAGTTGGAAAGAATAGTTAATATTGAAAATTATGCAATTAAGGCCACTCTTGTTTTGTATACGCAAATTTAATTTAATTCCGTCAGGAAGCTAATAAAATATACTTTATACCTAAATATGTCGTTTTTCAATATAATAATTTTATTTTTAGGTAATGGGTCCACAACGTTACTTTTTTACAATTTTTAATAATGAAAAATATACATTTTTTGATAAGATAGAGCCATTTTAAGGGATGTCATATTTTAGATAATTGAGTTTTTTACCGTGGTCATATTTAAAATTTCAAAAAAAATATTTATCGATGAGATAGAATAATTCGAAAGGGTGGTCATGTTAGATAATTATGTTTCACAAAATGGTCATCTCTCAGAATTTAAAAAAATATATTTTTCGATAAATTAGAGTGATTTTAAGGGATGTTCATTTTAGATAATTGAGTTTTTTACCATGATCATTTTTCAAAATTGGAAAAAAATATTTTTGAATGTATTATTTTAAATTAATAGTATGCTCATTGTTTGTTCTTTAATTTTATCTTTAAAAATCTGAAATATAGATAGAATAAAGACAAAAATTAAAAAAATAGATTTTTTTTTCAAAAATAAAAAAAAATAGTTTTAGGGGTGGTCAAAAAAAGTTAAAGGGTGGTCAATAATCTTCAAAAAGACTCTAATACAAGGGATTAATAAAAATTGAAAAAATGGATTTTTCAGGGGCAGCGTTCTTTTGGCCCCTATTTTTTTTAAATCGATTTTATCGATATCTGTGGGTGGTCAAAAAAATTTAATAGGTGGTCAAAAATGGTCATTTAATTGGTCATCTTTTAGAAAAAAAATATATAAATTGGACATTTTTTGGGGCCAAGTTAACACAGCTCATCTCAGGCTGGGTCCTCTTGGGACAACGTCCACCGCGGTTTTATCTTAACGCCACCCCAAATCAAAATCGTGGCTAACCAGTAACCGTTTCGTGTTTATTATTTTCACACTTTAATTACCACATTTATTGATAGTTTACTTAAAAATATTCAAAACAAAAAGAGAAAAAAAAAACAGAAAACAAAAATAATAAAAACAAGCAAAAAACATAGAACAAAAGAAAAATTAAATTATAAGATAAGAGGAAAATGCTAAAATACAAAAACCGATTAAAATTATATCCACCTCAAAAATAAAAGAATGAATCATTTCCTACGTTTTTTAAGATTGGGGGTCAGTACCTACACCCATAGGTTAAGTTTCCTTATTCATTATATTACATTTTTAATGTTTTAACGTTCGTAACTTTAATGTTCCTATACTAATCTGTGATAATATCTTGTATCTTGTATTATAAGTGTAGAGTTCACCTATATTTTCGTTAAATATATCCATTTGTTCATTGAAAAGAGAAAACGAATCTAGTATACTATAAATGTACCTAAATCTCAGAAACTTGTATATCGAGTCTTCCACTCACTCATCAAATGAATTAATAGGCGTGTTTTTTTGCAAGTCCATATGGATTTGTCGAAAAAAACGACATCGGGACTTAGGAACTTCTTACTTACAGTACGTAAGTCCCGATAATTATCTGGACTTAGCTAAGTCTATATGGATTTAAGTTGTTGTTGTATTTACGTGTAAAACTATTAGTCCCGATGTCGTTTTTTTCGACAAATCCATTTGGACTTGCAAAAAAAACACGGCTAATATTCTTATATTATTGTACCCATTCTCGAGTATACTGTGATAGTAACAATATGTGTAACACTCATATAGCGCTTTCGCTCTATTAAAACAAAAATAAGAACAAAGAATGAGAAAGTATCATATCGAAATTATAAGAAATATACCTTTCATATTGTACTGGCGCATTTCTCGTTTGTATGTAGTTTAGTTTAGTTTGTAACTTAGTATAGGTTTATTGTAAATATGTGACCTTCCGTCTCAAGCAACACAATAAATCTTATGAGCAAAAGTAGTCTCATATATATTCTTATATAATAATCTTCTGCCACGAGGCTTTTCAATATAAAAAAAAAAATGAATAAGAAGGCCACACATTACAGCCACTTTTATACATTTTAGCTATCGTTAGAATAAGACAAACATGTAACTTGAAGAGAAAGACTCAATAAAAATTCAATTCAATTAAAAAAAAAAAAAAAAAAAAAAAATAATGAGAGGGGAAACAAATTACCAATACGTTGATAATTTTGAAAAGAAAACAAAATATCTAGCGGAGGATTTGGATCGGATGACCCGAATAATGTGAGAGGAGGAATAACGAAAAGAAAAGTGGGATGATTCTTCATTAAAACACCTCAACATCGAATCGCCTGATGGCATACAATACCTTTTTACCGATTGTTGAAGAAGATCTTCTGATCTTACGCTCAATTAGCATACGGCCGGTTAATTTTAATTTGAAATTAATTTCCTTTATTTTTTTTAAGTAAACGAATTAAAAAAGTATTTGCTGATTCGAAAGAAAAAGTAAATTTTGGTTTCCTAGAAATACTTTACCTGGTGAGATATAGGCGAGTTTTGTATTTCTCATAGAAAGCAATCTTACCTTTTTATTAAAGATAAATGGCTTACCTAATTGCGTGTGGCTTATTCCAATTAAAAGGCTCTTACTATAAGCTCAACCAAAATCTATATTTTGAATAAAAAGTCTGTAAAACAAAAAAAAAAAAAACCAAAGAGAATCCAGGTATTATTTATTTTATCAATAAAACCCAAAATATTGGCCTACAACACTCAAAACGAAAACTAAATAAAAAGATAATATACATTATATAAATATATATTGCTTTCGTCGATTTATCGATTATAAAATTGACTTGGAAAGTGGAGTATATTTTGTCCAAGACACTCACCGTAACCACTCTTTATACGTGACTTGGATATTTGTCTCGTCTAAGTTATTTGTCAGCTGAACTTTTCGCTGAAAATTTGAATTATTTTGTATTATTTATAAGTGGCGTGAAGATTTTATCGATTTTCTGTTGGTTAAATTTATCTTGTTTCTTAATTAAATACCTTTGTTTTTAATACCTGTATATATTTTTGTAAGTGGAAAAGCCTTGTTTCTCAGGTTCTGTCCCGCGTTACCTTTAAAGTACTTTGAACTAAAATCAAGACCAACTCCAAAGAGCTCCTTGCAGGTAGGGAATTTTTTTTATACGCAATTTCCATCTCCCCTTAACCCGGTCTTGTGACAGTCCTGATAGGAAACATTTCCGTGTCACATTTCTTGAGTTTTTTTTTGCTTTGTCTGTTTCTTTTTTAGGTTCCTTTTGTTTTCGAATAGTAAGTTCAACGCATTTAAAAACTATAAAGTTAAGAATTTCCCTTTTTTTGAATAATTAATTTTGTTTATAATTTGTTTAACATTTCCATACTAAGATGTTAATTGTTTATATAGTAAATAAAACTTCTCGCCCTTTTGGATGAAGATTCCTTGTTTACTTGTTTCGTCTAACGAAATATGATGTTTTGAAAACTTTCCTTTTCCAGGGGTGTAGATGGTAGCAAAACTACCGAGGTGAAGATGGTATGAGCCGAACGTGGTCATCGTCTCTTTATGGGGAAATCCTAAATATTGCCAACGGTTTTCTTGGTCGGGTGGGTTGGCATCACTGCAATTTCATCAGCAGAGCCCTTGAGTGGTGATTGTCTGTCCGTGGTCTTTTTTCATTGTTGAATATAATCTAGGCCTGATATGTGTTTTGCTGCAGGTGAGGTTAAGTTACGGGGGCAAGATCCCCCCCCCTAATTTCTTTGTCCTACCTAATTTCCAACGCTTCCTACACCTCCTTTTGCCTCGCAACAAATGGCACCCAACGTCTTGGCTTTTAGCTAAGATTTTTGTGTAGTTCTTGTTTTTGTGATAGTCGAACCAAACTTGCTGTGAGTTTTCAAACTCGTAAGTCTTTGTCGAGAAAGTTACAGACATACTCAAATGAATTGCGACGACCGTTGGAAATTCACAGCGACCGCGGTTAATTAGTGTTATTCCTTCTTTTTACTGTACGTGCTGTAGATTTTTGGATGCGTAAGTCTTCATCGAGAAAGTCACTGACACACTTAGGTGGATAGCGACGACTCTGAAGATTTGCAGCAGAAACAGTTACCCTTCCTAGGTCCAGTTTTCCTTGAATCCCTTATCCCAAATTTTAATTTTTTTTTCTATCTTCAACTCCTCTCATAAGTGTTGTTTTCTTTCTTTTCGATTTGGACACGGTGACCGTGTTTGACGGGTCGTCGAACATTGCTGCATTGTACCAATTTATTTTGTATGTTCTTTTCTGAGATTTTTCTTATTTTTATTTTGTATTGTTTCCCTCACCGTTTCAAGTCTTCTAGTAAAGCCCTGATAGACTGACTACAATCGCGGGAACGGGAAGGGAAACTACTTTTGTCGTTTTGTGTCCGTCTGCTGTCTAGTTACTGAAAGATACCACTAGTAAGTTCAAACCATATCTCTAAGATTCCACCAACGAAGCTACCTGAAGCACCCCGTCTTCATATGAAACAAAACCGAAACAAAAAAAAAAAACACTTTAAAATCACAAACGTTTATAATCTAATTTTTCAATGATATTGTTAAGAAAAAAATAAAAGAAAAAAAAATAGGTATTTATCCAAGAAAAGACATTTTTTAAACAAGTTTTCTAATTAAAGAAAAACATTAGTATTTTCACAAAATTAAATACTTTTCGTTTTTCCTTTGTTAAGTTTATCTTTATAGTATATTAAATCTTCTACCATAGTTAAATTTACTCATTTCAATTTCAATATTTTTTTTTGCTTATAACATTTACCAGTTACTAAACTTATACAATACTTAAATATACTTCTTTCGAAACTAAGATTCGAAAGTAGACCTTGTCCGATTTTGTATTTGTGTTGGCATTGTTTTTTGTTTGAAAGGGCATTTCCTACGATAACTCACCCTTGGTATCTCGCTTTTAAAAAGCCTATTTTGTAAGTCTTGTCCAGTCTTTTTGCTGGTGAGTAAGTACATATCTTCAGTAAAACTTTAAAAATGAATCCCAACGGGAAAGACGAAGATGATCGGATCAACCGAAGCATCAGGGAAGCCGAAATAAATGATAATGCCAGGGTGACTAGATCAGTAAGCCAGCTCTTAGAAGGGAGGCGACGCGTATGCAGTCCCCTCTCACATTTGAACGGCCATTTTGATCCCCGTCTAATTTACCGGCTATTTCGGGTATTCCACCCAGTAATGCGCAATCTATTAGCTCCATCGATTCGATTTCTACTCCTTCCTTCAGCAACCTGAGTGGGGGAGCGGGATCGAAACCACCGCGGCGTGAAAGTTTTGGGACTCATAATGAAACAGTGATCCAAAATACGGGAAGGACTTCTTTCTCTCGACCAACCAGTGCAAATTTATACAGCAGGGGCGGATCCAGAGACATTTTGGAAAGTTTGTCACAAAGACCTCCGACAATTACAAGACCCGAAAAGGGATCCGTTTCGGAGGACTTGAAAGCTTACATCAGTTTAGCCATTGTGGATGCTCTGTCCTCATATAAATGTTCAGTACAAGCAGAGGTTACAAACACGCTAAAGGATGAGATCCAGCAACAGCTTGGAGGATTCCTATTAGAATTGAATTTGGGACGATCCAATTCTACGAATACCGATCCAGTTTCAAGACCTCCAGGTCCCTTGTACAACTTTCCTCCACCGGTTCATCCTCCTACATCGCAGCTTCCTCGGTCTGATTCAAGCAGAAGTGCATTCGTTCCGCCTGGACAACAACAGCGTACAAGACCGCCAGAGTCGTTCAGGCGAAGTCACAATAGACAATACCAATCTTAAGATTTTCAAGATGGTTTTCAAGGGCCATCAAACCCGCAAGCTACATACACCCATCAAATTCCATTTGGACATCAATTGTTGAACTCCGGATTTAAGGCTCCAATTAAAATCAACAAGTGGGGTCTTAAGTGCGAAGGTCAACCAACCACCTTAACTGTAGAAGACTTTGTTTTTCGACTAGAGACACTGCAGAGCCAGTACCAATGTCCGTAGGCGGAAATTTTACGTCATTTCCACCTTTTACTTTCTGGAAATGCCCACGACTGGTTCTGGCAATTTCAGAGAAATAATCACAGGCCCAACTGGCCAACTCTACGAGAAGCTCTGATGCGCCAGATCAAGAATAATCGGTCTGATTATGACATAATGCGCGAAATTATGGACCGTAAACAGGGTTTTTCCGAGAACATAGATGACTTCTTTTCAGCAATAAATAAGATCAAGTTCCAAATGCGAATTCCGATTCCGGAAGTGGAATTAGTTAGAATCTTGAAAAAGAGTCTAAACGAACGATTCTTGAATTTAGTTTATCCCATGCCTATTTACTTCTTGGATCAGCTAAGGACCGCTTGCAAGGATATAGAATCAGCATTTCCAAGAAATGAAAGAGACTTTTCGAAGCCTTCGAGACCACAGTATATGGCTAGTGAAATTGAGTTTGAAGAAGCATTCCAGCCATCCGAAGAACATCTGGCAGCCTACCAATTCGGTGGAGCTCGTCCGAAAATTCCTCAATGGAAATACACGGATGCTACGAACCTGGTTTGCTGGAACTGCAACGCGCCGGGCCATACATACTTTGAGTGTGAGTCTGAGGTCCTCAATTTATTTTGTTATAAGTGTGGGCTAGAAGGAGTGAAGACCCCACATTGCAAACAGTGTAAACCGGGAAACCAATCGCTGAACGCGAAGGTTCCGGGGGATTCGCGTTCAACCCAAACCCAGAACCCCAAGTAAGTTTAAAAACTGAAGTCTACACCCAAACAGAATTAATTGAAAGCCCTCATACGGTAGGGGGCGAAGCTAAAATTGTTATTTTAAAAAGAGAAGCACCCAGAGAAACAAGAAAAGAAGAAAATAAAGAACCCAATTTATACCAAATAAAACCACTACATGTGAGGATTGAAGATTACTATCGGGCTAGAGAAAGGATCTTCAACACCAATAGTTATTCACCTACCAAAAAAATCCTCAAAGCTAGAGAGAGATTCAAAAGTAGGAAAGAGATAAAAACCGAAATGCGTCATCAGTCATAGATTTGTCCTCAGACCCTTGACCTTACGCCCAAATAAAAATAAAAAGCAAAGAATTCTTGGGATTGCTAGATAGTGGCACGAGTGTCAGCATCCTTGGACAAAATTGTTTGAAATTGGTAGAGGAACTGAAACTGCCAGTAACAACTTTTCAGTCCGGTGTTAAAACCGCGGATGGAAGAAGCCAATCAATTGTGGGGAAGATTGAAGCGAAGGTACGATATAGGGAAAGTGAAGAGGTGCTTACCTTCTTTTTAGTTCCAAACTTGGACCAGGAGATCTACCTTGGGGTAGATTTCTGGAAGGTTTTCCATCTAGCACCGAATGTAATAGGTTCAGTTTCGTTGATTGATCCTTCAGATCTATCGAATGCTCATCAGTTGAACGCTGATCAGAAGGCCAGACTGGATGCAGTCAGGCAGACATTTTTGTGTTTCGACCGGGATGGTCTTGGAAAGACGACGCTCATGAAGCACGTCATTGATACAGGAGATGCACTCCCAGTGAAACAGCGTCACTACCCTGTCTCTCCAGCGGTACAAGCCATTTTGTATGAAGAGTTAGATCGGATGTTGAGCCTCGGCGTTATCGAGGAGAGCGAAAGTCCCTGGTGCTCACCAGTAGTGCTCTTGCGGAAACCAGGCAAAAATAGACTTTGCTTGGATTCCCGCAAGGTCAATGCACTGACCAAGAAAAATGCTAATCCTCTCCCCCATATCGAGGAGCTCCTCAGCCGACTACCGGATACATACTACATTAGTAGTATTGATCTAAAAGAAGCATTCTGGCAAATACCGCTTGCCAGAACCAGAGTAGGGAAAAGACTGCCTTTGCGGTACCGGGAAGACCCTTGTATCAATTTACTGTCATGGCCTTTGGTTTGTGTAATGCAGCCCAAAGGTTATGCCAGTTGATGGACAAGGTAATTCCTGCACGACTTAGGGATCGTGTTTTCGTGTATCTTGACGATTTGCTTATCATGGCAATGGACTTTGAGACGCATATCACCCTGGTAAGCGAAGTAGCCGACTGCTTACGCAGAGCGAATCTCACCATCAACATGAAGAAATCAAAGTTTGCTTCAAAGAGCTGAAGTATTTGCGCTTCATAGTTGGTGGTGGGAAGCTGAAAACTGATCCTGCTAAGGCGAAAGCCATTGTTGACTTCCCCGTCCCCAAAACCCCGAGGCAGGTTCGGCGGTTACCTGGCTTAGCAGGGTAGTATCGGAAATTCATTAAAGACTTTTCTAGTCTGACTGCATCCTTGACGGACCTGCTGAAAAAGTGGAATGAAAAGTTTAAAATGACGGAAGAAGCGCTGAGAGCATTTGAAGATTTGAAGAGGACGTTGACCACGGCACCGGTTCTTTCACATCCAGATTTCTCTAAAAGATTTTACATCCAATGTGATGCTTCGGATGCGGGAATCGGTGCAGTGCTGTTCCAGAAAAATGCGGAAGACGAAGAAGTCCCCATTGCGTTCATTTCGCAAAAGTTCAATAAAAGTCAGAGAAACTACAGTGTGACCGAGAAAGAGTGTATGGCTGCGGTGATGGCTGTGCAAAAGTTCAGGCCGTATGTCGCGGGCATGGACTTCACCGTAATAACTGATCACTCTAGTCTCCGCTGGCTAATGAGCATGAAGGATCTGAGTGGTAAGTTAGCCAGATGGAGCTTGCTATTGCAGTCGTATGCCTTCAACATACAGCATCGAAAGGGCAGCTTGAATGTCGTTCCGGATACTCTTTCTCGGGTACACGTAGATTCTGTGGCAATTGAAGAAGTAGCTCCTCTTATAGACCTTAACTCCATAGAATTTCAGTCTGACGAATACGCGAGCTTAATAGACACAATTAAGAATCATAACGAAGAACTTCCAGACCTAAAAGCAGAGGATGGGTTCGCGTATAAACGAGCATTTAGAAAGGCAGGGGAAGATCCAATGCTAGAACATGCATGGCTCCTGTGGGTTCCCTCGGGTTTGACCGAAGAAATCATAGCCAAATCTCACAACCCACCTAAAGCAGCTCATGGTGGAGTAGCTAAAACCCTATTCCGCATTCGTCAGTATTTCCACTGGCCAAACATGACTGCACAAGTGCGTGAATTCGTTAGTAACTGTTCTGTGTGTAAAGAGTGTAAGGCTTCAAACCAAGTATCTCGTCCACCTATAGTTCACTCCTATTGTTCTAATCGTCCCTTCGAAAAACTATATATCGAGGGCTTATGGTGATAAAACGCTATCCCACATTTTCTATCAATTTTATTTAGTAAGTAAAATGAAAGCCATCCCAGTCCTTCATATTGCTGCCAAATATTGTTCATCACAAAATACTGTAAACCGTTACATTTTCATGTTTTTTAAAAATCACTATCCCCGGTCACAAAATGCCAAACAGTTTTAACTCCCCACTGCATATTTTTTTCATTTTTTTTCGATGTGGGATAGCGCTTTATCACCATAAGCCCTCGATATAGACTTTTTGGGTCCTTATCCCCGATCGAAAGCAGGGAACGCGTATGTGTTTGTGGTGCTAGATCACATGTCGAAATTTGTTTTCTTAAAAGCATTGAAAAATGCTAATGCCATAAGTGTTGTTAGATTCCTACAACAAGAACTATTTAATATGTTCGGTGTGCCCCGAATAATTCATTCCGATAATGGGAAGCAGTTGCTGGCAAAGGAATTCCAAAATCTTTTGCAGAAATACGGGATCACACATTTTAGAACTGCGAACTACGCCCCTAAATCGAATGCATCGGAGAGGGTCAACCGTACCTTGTTGGCAGCAATCCGTGCGTATCTAAAAACCGATCAACGTGATTGGGATTATTATCTCAGTGACATCGCTTGTGCACTGAGAAGTGCAGTTCATAGCTCTACCGGCGTATCACCATACTTTGCGTTGTTCGGTACGAACATGATGATGCATGGTAGTAGCTATGAACTGGCACGAAAGTTGAACGCGGTTGATGATAGTGAATGACCTGACCCTTCCTCGGCGTAATCGATTAGAGTGTATAAGAAAACAAATCCGAGAAAATATAGTTAAAGCGAACGAAAGATCTGCTGCCTCTTACAACACGCATACGAAACGAACGGTACCTGCCAGGACAGTAAGTATTTCGAAAAAAATTTATACTGAGCGATGCTTCCAAAAACTTGTCGGCGAAACTTTGTCCCAAATATGTTAAGTGTCGGATAGTAAAGAAAATAGGTAACCAAATGTATGAAGTCGAAAATATGAATGGGAAGAAAATAGGCATATTTCACGCTAAAGACTTGAAACAGTAGACAACCGAGTTGAAAGCTAAATTCTTTTGTCCGTAAAAACACTTAAAACAGATGCGTCACTAAAGTTCCGAGTTATTGTTTGGTCGCTTCACGGAAAATAAAATTTAATATCCAAGAAAAAAATTTCGTTTGCTAAGAAAAACAAAAAGTAAATTGCTGAAATCATCTTAAAAAGACACCACACACCATCCTCATACTAATCAAGTTTAAGTCCGGCTTAGAAAAAAAAGTGAACGAAACTTAAGTTTCTAGATTTCAAAATTCGTATTCAATAACAAATCCGATAATATCCCAAAATATCTCACAACAATTAAACGAATTAAATAAGCGAATCAATTTTTTTTTCACAGCACTGTATAAATTTCGAAACCAAAAATAAATCCGGTTTTTCTTACATGTATCTTTTCAGAAACATAACTCACCTAGTACCTTGTGGCCATGGAACCACAATTAAAAAGAAAAAAAAATTATTGTTCACCTAGTACCTTGTTAAAGATTTCACTTTGAAAATTAAGTTCACTTTGTACCTTCGTTCATATTGGTCTTTCAATCAAATTCATTTTGTTTTCACTTAGCTTTTAATTATTTATTTATTTATTGAGGGCATATTTCCTTAAGACTATTTATTTCTAAATGAACTTTTTTGCTTTACTTATAGTCTACTGAATCTGTGATAAATAATACCTGATCTGTGATATACTCCTACCTGAATAAAATCTGTGTTACTAGTTCTAAGTGGTTGTTTCTTAGATAACTCTATGTGCAGTCTTAAGTTCCTACTATTGTTTTTTTTTATTTATTAAAACCTCCTACCTTATTCAGAAAATAATACATACTCGTATAAAATAGTAATACGACTCACCGAGACCAACTCTACCGAACGTAATTTGTGATTTCCAGTTCCTTGCGGTCAATGACCTTTGTGGTTTTGTTTGCGAAAAGGCATTCAGAGTTGTGGAGCTTTTGCATTTATCCAAATGCTTTCAGAGCAGAAGAATTATCAGCAAGGTTGATTGAAGACTTGTCCCTTGTTGATGAACGAGTAATAAGGCCGTTTGTACAGGGTTGGTACGGATATTTGTTCTGGAAAGATAAATAAGAAATAAAAAAAAGGAACACGGGGAAAAGTTGCTTGAATATTTACCGATCACATAATAGAGAACGGTTAGCAGAAACGACGAAATAAGCCACGAATGTTAGCTGATAGTGTACAATTATGTATTTATAGCGTGCGAACTACAACACAGTATCTATGTACATTGTACATACCTATTTATAAAAAAAAGAGAAAACAAATAGAAAAAGGTTAACATGCTTGCTTAACTGTACATTTAATAGCGTACGTGGTACAGTTGTGTCGCTAGATAGTTCATGCCATAATGGTACGCGTCCTGCACATAACCGCAAACATATCTGCGTAATGGCACCTATTTACTTAGGCCCGGCTTGGGTAGAGTGGGTTAACTCCCCACGTTCCAAATAAGCTTCACTTCTAAGGAAACCTGGAGGAGTATTACCTAGTAGCAGGATTACTGAGGGTGGCAATCAGGACCTGAAGGAGTTAAAGATCGGATGAGTTAGCAAGAATTAAATTAAATTTTAGAAGATTTACTTACTAATATGTTATGTAGGTATGTATTACAATGTAATAGTGCGACAGTATAGAGAAAAATGAAATAAAAGAATTTAAGACTTATGAACGTTCAATATAATTTAATACTTACCAATAATTGCAACGAGCGTCTGCAGACAGGAATATTTGGATGAACTTTAAAGTTCATTCTGCTTACGCCATCAGTGTCTCTAGCGGTGGTTAGAAAATGAGTAATGCAATGAATTATAAAGACTGCTTTTACATTACAGCGATTTTTAATCTTCGTTTCTCCTTTGGTTTCCTTCTAATTGCAAATACCTTTTACACGACAGCGATTTTTAATGAAAAGTTTAGTTTGTGCAAGTGAAGAAGTATCATCTCACTGCACTCTTTACTCCACTTGATTAAGCGAAGTTATCTGAGTGGACGACGAATGAAAATAAAACACATTCGAACAATAAGGAAAAGCACAAGGAAGAATGAGCGATAACTCTGCAATCTGTTCAACCTCAGCAATTTCGTCTACCCCGGCCACCACATACGTCCCTCGCCAACGTGCTTAAAAATCGCAAGAAGAAATTGCATGTTTTAAAAGCAGTCAAAGTTTGCATTGTGCTTACACCAACAACGCACTATTTAAACCTAAGGCCCACTATACACTAATGTGGTTTTCCAAACAACCAAAAAAATAGATTTTTATCGGGGTCAACTTGATCTTTTTCAGATTTTACGTTCCTAACAACCAAAAAAATTGATTTTTTCGTGGTCTGTTTTTTTTTCTCGATTGATTTTTCAAATCTCGATTTATTGGCAGATTTACACATACTTTCACACACACTTGCACACAAACCAAATTGACATTTCTAAACGTCGTCCTCTCCTCGTCAGTTTAAATTCGTTTTGGCCTTTCGCTAGCATTGTTTACTTTTGATAAGGCATTTGTTTAATAAAATAAATACAAATAATGAAGTTGAATTAGTGGTGGAATTTTTGTGTTTATTGTCCTCATTACCGTTAACCATTGACTTCTTGAGTTCGGAGTCAATTAGTGATTAAATTGGATAAATGTTTCATATGGAATGAAAGACATAGTGGAAACATGTGGGTTAGTCCATTGTTTTTGTGAAAATAAAATTATTTTTTATTAAAATTCCATTGTAATCCTTATGTAGTGACCTTCTTTCATGTTCATTGTCTTCTTCCTCACCATCGACCGATAGCTTCTCCTTTGATTTGGATTTTGGATGGACGGGATTCCTGTGGATATATGGATCCGACCGATGGCCAAATCATGTTATAAAGCAGTGATAGTATACCAACAAAATAAAATTCCTGCTAGGGAACAAAAAATTCCCTAATTTGTATTCTATTTTTTGATTTCAATTTGATTGAACAAAATAATGTACAATATCACATTCATTTAAATGAAGTCAAGAAAAGAATGCGTAAATCTTTTCTTTCTTATATTTTGTCATAATTTCAAAATGGCCTCAGGATATTAATAATTTCAAGATTAAAAGTCAGTCCCACTCCCAAACCGGCGCTAAACCTTCGCGCGAATATGCGACGACTGAAGAATGTTCAAAGATTTGCATAGCGCAAGTGTGGGTTCTCTCATTAATCTCCATTTCAATAAATTAAGACAGGTGAAAGTATTCGCGTAGTTGAAATCAATTATAATTTAAACACAAAAATGTTCTTTTATAATTTGAAAAAAAAAAAAATTTTGTAAGAATTTTTTCTTACGCATTTTTTCACCAGTTTCATCAAGAAAATAAAGCCAAATATATAATATTTTTGTATTAAAGAAAAAACTGTTCCCTAGGAAAAAAATACTTGTAGGAATTTTTCCCTACATATACTATCACTACTTACATCAGTAAACACAGACAAATCACCTACACCTTTACAAAAAAAAGGATCAATCGCGATTCGTTCTAGTTACCACGATCGATCTGGAATCTGACCCCCAAATCTGAAATGGTTGACTGGAAAACCACATAAGCTTTTTTGTTGACAGATTTTTTGCTGGCTCCCGTGCTGACTGCCAGGCTGAAAATATTTTCAACAAAAAGAATAAATATTTTCCATACCATTGAATTCCGATTGAAGAAAAAATCGCCATTGTTTCGTATAATCCTTATTTTAATATTTTTTTTTGTTAAATCGACTTAAAACTTAACATGATTGAGCCAGTCGATTGGCGCCTCTAAAAAAATAGGAAAAAACTGAGAACCAGCGAAGTGGTCCACCCAAGTACTGTTGGATGGTATAAAACAAATAAATATTAAATCTTGCGTTTTAAACAGTGTTTTCACAAAAATTATTGATTAAGGTGCATACAAAATGTAGGTATTTATTGCGCGTTTTCATTACGCAAAACGCCAATTTACAAAAGGGGCGACACGGCATATTAGCGAAATTTTTATAGTTATTGTAATTGTTCCTTGTAAAAATGCGTTTTTCAGAATTACCTTTGCTCAAAATAAACTTATTTTAAATCAAATATGTAAATTAGTGCCGGGGAGAATTACTTCAGCTCCCGTGTACACGGAAATTTGCAAATGTGACATTTTTCGTTTTCCCGTTCCATTTCCGTCTGGACGGACAGATTAGAAAATAAAGACTTAACTACATTCAACTTACTTTTGTTCAAAATTGAACCAAATATTTTGTCTTTTTCAACGTACTACGCAATTCTATCTTCTCTCTCAAACTTTACAAAAGTAAAAGTTAAAGCGGTCTTAATCCCCCATAATAACGCGAATCTGTCGTTTCGGATTTCCACTTTCTTTGCAAACACAGATAAGTCAAATTACAGTCAAGCAAAATCAGTAATGAAACTGATGCAACTTTTTGTTATATTTCGGATTTGCACGATAACTTTGCAATCACCGATAAGCCGAATAACAGTTAAGCAAAATCAATAATGAAATTAGTGGAACTTTTTGTTACATTTCGGATTTGCACGATAACTTTGCAATCACCGATAAGCCGAATAACAGTTAGGCAAAATCAGTAATGAAATTTTAACAAATTTATACTTTTTTACACTGAAATAACTAGATATTAAGCAGAATCACCGTCAATTTTTAAACTGATTATTATTTATGTGTGTTGGTGTTTTACTAATCAGTTTAAAAATTGACTAACAGAATATATGCCACCATTGAGGTACAAATATTTAAGCTGTGGTTCAGCAATTTTTATTCACCGACAAATATTTAAACCGCAAGCACCATTGTATGAAAAGTTTTGTTCCCTTAAACCCCCCCCCCCCCCCCCCAGTGATGTCATCTGTTGGTGTTTTAATAAGCATTTATGTAGCCACTATTCAGCGCAACATAAATTATTATTTATAAAAGATTTTCCTACCCTATATAGTTATAATACGCTTGTGTCAAATAAAGTACCAAAAAGAGGAAATCTATTACGTTTTACTTCCAAAACTGACAAACCAATCTCAGCTGTTCATAAAAAAAAACAATTCTGTTGGATTCTTTTATTTTCTCCCATTATTATTCAGATTATTGTTATTTGTGTGGTTTTTGTGTTGTTTGTCAATAATAATATATCTTTGAATAAAAAAATCATTTTTATTTTATTTATTATCATTAGAAGATTTGTGTTGTCTTCACTCTACACGGTGGTGTTTTTATTGAACAGAAAATTAATCTATTGGGGTGTGGCTCTTTTGTTCCTTTCCTGAAGTTGATCAAAAATCTCCAAATTTGGCACATTTTAAGTAAATTTGGCACACATTTGAAGTTCTATTAAGAGTGCAAAAATTTAATTCCTTGAAGAGGTAGTATCCAATAAAAAAACATTTCTTCTTTTTACTTTTAAGCTAGGACCGCACTCGGCGGAACTGCACTTCAGCGGAACTGAACTTCACTACTTATTTGTGGGAAATTGTATGAGCTATATCGCACTAAGCGACAACTGCACTTCACGACGTGACACTATGCGACAAAGTTGGTAATCTGACCAACTGTGTCGCGACGTGAAGTTTCGTTCAGTTTCTGCGAAAGTGCGCACGGTGTCGCTGAAGTGCAGTTCCACCTAGTGCGGTTCTACCTTTAAGGTGCAAAAAGGCTGGGATTCAATCCGTATAATTATTTTTCGTTGTTACAAGCTAGCCGCGTTAAAAAAAAATGCACATTGTACATTGTACACGTACAGGTACATAATAATCATTTTTAGGGGGGGACAAAAAAGAAATTTAAACATTGCCAAAATAAGCGCTACCCTAATATCTATGTATTATATTGTTTCGATACTAAAATATCCTTTTACAGACACTATTCAACTGTCACACGTGTTTATGTTATAATGCCACTATTCAACGTTGCAAAGTTTTATAAATACGATTTTCGTGTTTAGAGGGATTATAAGAAGTGTATAGGTTTATGCACTCGCTATAAAGCGTTTATAAATTCGGCTGTAGGGGTATTCCCGATCCGATGCAAACTGGTCTTGTATCATTGCAAAAGTGCAAAATTTTTTTTTTACAATGGGGTTAGGGTAGGTATACCAATTTCACACTTTTGCATTTTTGCAATGATACAAGACTATAGTTGCATCAGATCGGGAATACCCCTATTTGGTTCACTTTTGTACAAAAGTATCAAATCTATAGTACTCTCATGAACAACATTTGATTGTTGCGCTTCTGCCGAGCTAATATGTATCTGTTTTTGTATATAGCAATATGTTGATCTATTATATTATAATGTGATATCAGCTCCTCCATGGGAAATGACGAGCTTATCTCGTTACTTAAAATTCAGCTTTATGATAGTACTATAGGTTTTATATACAATGGTTAAGCCTAAAATCAAAAATCAATGCAAAGGAAAAAGAGGGGAAATTGTGTTTTTGACAGATCCAAATCAAAAATAAATTGATTTATTTTACCAATGGAAAACCCCATATTAAGTGTCTTTTACTTTAGCCAAACATTTATTTAGTTAAACAAACAACAAACATATTAAAAATAAAAACAACAACAGTACAGCACCCATGTCAAAAGTTTTTATAAACAACAGCACCCGCCGCAATCTCACGACCCACCGTCCCTAGAAACTTTAAATTTTTTTTTTATTTTAAACTGTGCACCAAAAATTTGAATTAATTTCAACGTTTGCAATAAAAGGCGTATTATTAAAAAAATGACAACGAGAGTTTTCATACAAACTATCGATAACAAGTATGTAATTCAGTATGTAATACAGTTTTTTAACCTAAGTCCGCAGGGGATTAGTTGTTGTCGCATTTAACATGGGGATTGTTAAGCTCCGTCGTTGTTTTTTTCGTCCAATAACCCCCGTGCTTGCAAAACAACACGCCTGGTACGGTTCAGGACAAAAATGTCCTTTAAATAGCTCCATCTCTATTTTGAATATTATATTAAATGGATAACGGTTGTTAAGGAAATTTGTATGTCACTGTATTTTGCGAATTTCACATTATTTTGAAGACTGTGAAAGTTAAAATTATTACAAATTGTAAATATTTAATATTTCTTAAAGTGATTATCAATTGACAATTTGAATTAAAGTGCGAATTATAGGCTACAACTTGGTATTATCTAAATTATGTGTGAATATAAGTTAATAAAGTGCGATTTAGACGCTACAATTTAATAATATCTACCTATTAGGTATTTAAGAAAAACCGCATTATGCAAAACATTTATCACTGACTGCCAAGGAAATATCTCTAGTATCTCATTTGAAATCATCTTCTCCAGCCAAATTGACACAAATATCGTGGTGGCAAAAATTAAAAATAAGTTTCCCACAGCTGGTGAAAATCATGTCCGCTTGCTGCTGAAAAAATACATTAAGAACATTTTCCCCTAGCTGATGAAACTTTACTTCTTGATATTCTTGTTCAAAAAGTATCTCATACACTTATTGCGATAGGTTATATAAAACTTGATGTTGCATCGCCTCCGGAATTTACCAGTGGTGAAGGAAAACCAATCAATATGGACGGCGAGGAGTATAGATAGTAAGATAATACCACTACGTCCAAAAGTCTACACGGAAGAAGAAAAAAATCAAAGTAAAGTCTTCTGATTGTCTGGTAATTTTTTTAATTAAATCTATGTTGTTTTCCTTCCCAGTGCCGAGCGAATCATTCCCATGGCTACAGAGTGTTAATTATTATTCTTAAGACAGAGCTAAACAAATATTACAAATTGTTTACGATGAGGATGAATGTCGTGCCAAAAAGTATACAAATACTTTGTTCTATTGACGTTGATATAAACAAAAGTCCTATTAATTACATATTTTATTTTGGTACGTTATGAGCTGTTGTATATTTATACTGAATATTTTAAAGTTTTGAAAAAGGCATTCCAAAGTACCAAAAATTAAAGTATAGGCCACTCAACATTCAACCAACATTACATAATTTGAAAGGTCACGTAAAAGGAATAATAATTTACCAAATGTAAAGTAATTAATAATTGTATACCTGTTTGCGATTGTATATTTTACTTGTATATATTTAAAGAATAAATAAATAAAATAATAACGTAAGCCTTTTCTTTTAGTTTTTGTTTTCATTAACATTTATTTGTATCTTATTTGGTTTTAAATAAATTTTTATAAATTAATTATTTCTTTATACACAAACCAATGCAAAGGTTTTAATAAGATCCTTATCAAAAGGACCTGAGTGAGTGTGACGACATCAAGATGAATTTACATACTTTTGAATTATTTTTTGTGTTAAATAGTTTTTCTTTTAAGGTCTAAAATAATAAATGCTTAATATCTGTTCTACAGATGGTTGCTGTTCGCTGGGTTGTTTTCGACAATCGACAATAAAATGAATCTTATTTTTGTTCAATACATCGCCAATTCACTATTTGCTTACTTTTGTAGGCAGCATAATCTTCTTGTGCTTGTAACCTCTCTATTGCTTTGGCTCGAGTTAAATTAAATTTTTTCATAAAAATATTTAGCGTCCATTCGGGAATTATGGCATTTATGTAAAGCTCTGTCAGCTGTAAGTAAAATGAATTTGTAGAAATTTAATTCAAATTTTAAACGAATAATTAACTTTACTTACACTAGGGACACCTTTTTCTTCTGGTTGATAGTTTTTTCGCAAAAAATGCATCATTTGCAATTGCTTTTTGTCATCAATTAGCATTATAGTTTTCATATGATTGATACCTTTGTACCCTTTTATCTTTGTCTCTTTGAAGAGTAAATTGAAAATGTCATCCAAAACGGGCCTGGTTTCTTCAAAAGTTGCAAACATTTCGTCGGTTGAAAGATGGGTTAGACTCCTAAAAACAATCATGAAGAAATGACAGTCAATAAATTTGTATTTGTATGGTAGTCACCGTTATTTATGCTTATAAGAATTATTTTCATTTAAAATCTGCTAGATAATGTTAAAAAACTGCGGAGTGCCAAGTTTATTAAAAATTGCCGGAGTCGTTTTCGAATTATTAAGTTCTAAAAAAAATTTGAAACTTTTTTAAAAAATCAAGACTTAAAACTTTTTCAAATATTCTCCATAAAAAAATTGATCAATATCAATTAAACAGTTTTTGAGAAAATAAAAAAATGGTTCTTTGTGAGGTAGCATTTTTAACCATTTTTCGGAATTATTTTATAAAATGATAGCCTTTTGGCAAAAAAAAATTGCTGAATTTTTGTTCTAAGAGAAATAAGATTTTCATTTTTTGCTAAAAAAAAGCGTGTGGGGGAATGCCCAAAAGACGCTAGGTACCAACTTTGAAAAAAATCGAACGACCCGTTTATGTCCTCCCATACGGTTCTATTCTTGACTTTTCCCAATATAGGTACCTATTTATCTAAATGCCCCAGCTCTTATATAGGTATGTAATCTAAAATAGCATTTTGAATTAACCCTTAACAACGACTTAAGGGATACACAGAACTCGAAAAAACAGACATTTTTTTCTCCATTAAAAAAAGTTATCCAAATGCTATCTAAATATGAAAACCCAAAAAACTATACGACCATCCAAATAGATACTTACATACATACATACATAAATACCTTCATCCATAAATATATACATCCATGTATAAAGTAAAAACGTTTAAAAACGTATTCAACAAATTATAAGAACTTTAATTTTTTACACCCCTAAAGTAAACAAATCGATTATTTTTGTGTCTATACAATATATTCACGCTTGGTAACAATAATTACAACAACCAACATAAGAACCGAAGTGACGTAATCTTGTTACCCTTCGTTCATTTATCCTTTTTAACTTCATACTTAAAGCCCTTCCACACTATCCCACTGAGTATTAATACAAAGTGGAAAAGAGTTTCATGCTACTGCCAAATTTGTGAGAGAGAAATTTCTTTTCACTTTTTGACCACACACAACAGTTTAATTTAACCTCAATAAAAATGTGATGAAATGTGTGACAGAATTAGAATCATTTCCAAAAATTCTCATGTATTAACACATGTCAAATCGTGTAGGCTGGGAATATCATATTTTGTTTCCACACTATTATACATGATTTGTTTCACACTTTTTTGACATGTATTAATACTCAGTGGGATAGTGTGGAAGGGCTTTTAAGGTTATACAAAAAAAAAACACATTTCTTTATCCCACCTAGTCCACCTGAATGGAACAAAATCCACACAGTCCACCAGATTCCAAAATTTATGCAAATAATGGTTTTAGTTTCAGGTAAGCACTAAGCCGATTCTCGTTCAGTCGAGGTGGTTCCTCTATGTGTATAAACTCAATGGTACTACTTTGTAACACATAAGATTGGAATAACATTAAAATACAATTAAATACAGAAAAAAAAAGGCGTTTTATATTGAAAATATTGCCGAAATATTAATATAAAATATACGAAACTGAGTCTTACTTACAAAATCTCCATTTCAAGAGGAAAGACTTTTCTTTTCGCCTTGAGTGTTTTATTTAAGGCTGCAAGTTGTGTGTGAATGTTGAGTACTTCACTTCTGTTGTGCAAAAGCGCCGTGAGAATCGCATTTTTTTCGTTTTGGGATGGCAGTTTAAGTTCAGCTTTTGGTGTCTGCTTTTTTTTTGTTGAGAAAAAGCTTTCTTTTTGAGCCTTACTTGTAGACGGTCTTGGTTGTTTTTCAATTTTTTGGTTAGTATTTATTTGAGTCTTTGTTTCGAAAGTGATAGACCTCGATTTGTTGAAAATAGCCACCACTTTCCGTAAATGTTTTTCCGCTTCACGTGTGTCTTCATCACTCAAGGGAATAGTGTTGCAAAATCCAGCTATCATTTGGTTTAGAGTTGATAAGGCTTGCGAATTTTTTTCAATTGAAGTACAAGGTTGTTCTTTTTTTGTTCCCAAAAGCTTTTGAACTTGGATATTGATGTCTTGATTGACATCAGACTGAATTAAATCGGGAATAGATACTGTATTGGCACAAGCATGTATATGTTTACATATGTTCATTTTTATCGAATAATCTACGCAAGAGCATTTAAATGTATGAATGCAAATATTGCACTTTTTGCATGACAGGTAACATTGTTGACACATTTCTTGTAATTTACAAATCTTTATTTATGTGAAGGATTTGATGAGGAGGATATTTTCCACTCTTTATCATAATTTATCACTTCAATCATTTCCGATTTGATAGATTCGCTTGACAGGTGACTTTTACTTATTGCTTTGGCTTTTTCGGTGGAACTATTTTTTGAGAGCTTTATAATTCGCTTAAAAAACTATCGCGAGCTAGCTTTATTAGAGCATCAATAGTTTTATCCAGTCTTTTAACTTTTTTTCCGTTTAAGTAATTATGCTTTAAAGTTTTATGGAAAGATTCCACATACATTTTCGTATTGATTCCCAATCCAACACGATGGCATTAGGCCCAACTCTCCGGACGGCGAAGATAATAGTTCTGGAAATATTCGACGAAGGCTTTGGTGTCATTGTCATTGAGTAAATCCTTCTGAACTCTGACAAGCAATGAATTGAACTCGTTTTTGCAGGTGGTTTGAAGTAAAACTCTTAAGTCTTTATAAACTAGTGCCTTTTTTGAAAATCTCCTTTTATTTTATTTAAATTTTGTCGCCAGTTTCTATCAACGTGCCAAGTACACAAAAGCTTGTTTTGAACCGCACCCATAACTTTCAACCAAGCATTATAAAATGCTGGAGCATCGTCCGACATAAATATCTCGGCATTTATATTGCCCACTTTTGATTTGATGACTTCGAAATATATTTTAAAAATGGTTTCGTCCGACCTGTTTGAAAAACAAAAGGCTACAGGGCAGCCCGAGCCATATTCGTCGACAGTTATTATGGTGTATAGTTGGAAGTCGTAGGCGTTTGTTCCGTGGGTTCCATCTATGCATATTTTTCCTCCGCCAAACTGTTTAAGTTGCTCCGATTGAAATGGTGTCATCAAAATTAAGGCGAAATCTTCTTTTTCAAGTTGTATATCGTTTTCGTTTTGACTTTTAAAATATAAAACGGGTGATTCAGCACCAAGTTTTTGCATCTCATCTAACCACAATTTCACGCTTATAGCATCATTTTCGTGATGTTTGGTAGAATAATTTATTTCGTATTCATTTAATATGTTCCACATGTCCTTTCTTTCTAACAGGAGCAATCTCTGGTTCGTCTCATCAAATGATTCGGAGTCTCGGATATTGTCCAGTATGTGTTCAAATGCGACACCCTCTTTGAGCTGCCCTGAAATTCAATGTGAAGTGAAACAGATTGGCACAGCAACTTCAACAGAAACTTTGACAACCTTTTAGAGCCAGTGGTTTTAAATGGCTTTGAATACATTAAAACAGCAACAGCAACATCGAATTTAGAACAATTCCTAACGTTGCTGTCGATGTTTTGCTGCTGCTGGGTGTATACAAATAAAAAAAAAAAACAAAAGGAAAAAAGAGTAGGTTATATAACAAGTTGTCACTGAGATCCTCGTGTGTTTTATTTGTATGATCTGATCTGGATTGGATCTGGGGAAAAATAAAACACAGCTATTGTATTTTGATAGGGGTTTCCTGATTAAAAATTTATTTTTAAAACATAAAACTGAAGACGATATTTTGTGTGTTTACGCGTAACTCATATCATTTTCAATAGATTTAACTTGGTTTTTTCTTTTAAACTATTCAGAAAATCAATTAGAAGGTTATAACCCTATTTAATTTAAAAAATCGCAAAATGTTCATGTGAGAAATTGTGTTTGTTTGTGATGTGTACGTACTATATGCATGGTGGTTTGAAAATAAAAATCTCTTTCAAAAAAAGAACCGAAAATTGTCAACAATTTTCTGGTCTCAAATTCAAATTTGAAGATACATATGTAAATCCAATTTCATTGTAGGTAGGTATGATGACAACGTTATAATAATAACATAACTTAAACAAATATTTCATACCTTTGTACATTAAATGTTTATGATTCATTTATAAGTTATATATTTTTTATTTAGTTTTTTTTTGTTCTATTGTTCCTATGTATTTTTGTTCATATACTTTCATTACATCTTACGTCATTTTATTTTGTTTTCATATCATATTCCTAGATCCTAATTAATTTAAAAAATTCATTAAAAAAAATGTAAAACAAATTAATCATAGGTATTTTTATTTATCTTAAAGGATCATAATCCAGAAACTCACTGCTGCTCAAGTCGTTGTGCTGAAAAATGCAATTGAAAATCACAAAACCAATCACCAAATTAACACAGCAGATATTAGCTCATCCAACATCTATCAACCGTCAACATCGAATACACAGTACACACACATCGAGTCGAGCACAATCGACCATATCGATCGTGGACACTTGTTCACGATAGCTTGACTCGTTTTTATTCGAACCAATTTAACTCGGTTGCAAGATATACTCGTTCGTTTTCATTTGCTTTCTGTGGTGAATCACGAGTCGTCATACTCGTGCACAGAAAAACTCGAAAACATCTTCTTTGCGTGGTCCCTGTTTGTTTGAACTCGCTTTTTTCGAGTGAGTATTCGATGTTCGTAAACATTACTCGACTCGTTTTATTCTCTGGTACCTACATATTTTGAGGATAAACTTCGATGGTATATTTAAAACCTAAATATTTATAGGTAAAATGGGGAAAAAGTCCCTTTTAATTTGTTACAAAATATTTTAAAATGTGAGGTTGATAAATAAAAAGGTAGGTGAGACAAAAATAAAAAAAAGGTATAAAAAACTTCATTTTTCGTTTATTTTATTGTAGGCAATATAAACTTGGTTTGTTGCTGTGAGAATAAATCTTGATTTGATATTAATAAGTTTATTTTTTTTTCTGGTTATAGCATATTTTTTAAAACGCAGGGTCTTGCTGGCTGTTGGGCTCAGCAAAGCGGTTTGGTAAAAACTATAATTATTTATATTTCATTATTTGTTTAATTTTTTACGAAACATAGATTTATCAACCCGTGCGAAGTCGGGGCGGGCCAGCTAGTTTATTTTTAAAACACGATTTTCGTTGTTTTGTGTAAAAAGTAGATGCCAATCACCCCAAAATTATTAAATTAAATTATAAACAAGAATTGACAAATACAAAGTAAATAATAGAAAACACAGCAATATTAAATATATTTGTTACTATATTAGTATTTATAGATCTAACAAATCTTTACCTGCTATTTTTAACCGGGTTTCGTTGCTTAAATGTATTCGTCCGATTTCGGTGTCATGATCACAGTGGGTTTTCCAGTATTTCACTAAAACGTGTCTGTTGTTCTGGTTATATGTAACCAGCATTCTCGAAGGGCAAGCTTTTCCCATCTTATTGGACCCCATAGACTTTGTAGCTCGAATATTATGTCCTTTTTTTACATAAGCATACCAGCGGTGACAATCAAAATATATTTTTTCAGTTCCACTTTTTAAAACTTTTTTCGAACTATCCTGTGTGTAAGATGACAGTGTACTTTGTTCAGTTGTGGTCTTCCAGCATTTAAAGTCTGTATTAATAAAAATTTAAAATGAAAATACCAATTAGACTTTAATTTCTTATAAGATTTTTATTACTTATAAGTTACATGTGCGCGCCTGGCCTGGCATTTATTTGTCAAACTTGCTTTTGATAATGCTTATCTAAAATTTAATTAGTGTTAAATAAGCTGATCTATAATGTGGTGCATTATTGAAAAGTATGTTTATATATTGTTTATTGAGTTATTTTAGTTTTCTAGTTACAATGTGTGTGTGATACAAATATATATGTCAGTTTCAATGTTTAAGAATTATATGTCACCGTTAAAGTACGAAAACCATTAACTAGTTAATGCGCACATTAAATTATTATCAAATAGCAAGACTTTAACTAGTTAATGTGCACACTAACGTATGCTGCCCCGTTAAAGTGCGGAATAATTATAATTATGCACTCGCCTTCCAAAGAATTAAAAACTATATCTTCAGAGTTCACTTCTAGACTGTGTCCCTTCTTAAGGTGTAGGCGGAGAGACGCATAATTAAGGAACTCGTTAGGACAGAAAATAAATGGGCAAATGATGCGAACATTTCGCTTAGAGCCCTTTGGAGATTTTGCATAGTTATGGTCATTGTGTATTACATGCTCAATGCTTATGTGTTGGGAGTATGACCCTTTACGCATAAATGTCTTTCCACAAAGTTCACATCTGTATATTTGTTTTGAAACAACTGAATTTTTATTTGTTTCCATTTCACTTATTTAATTTGCAATTTGCACTAATTTTAACTTTCAGTTACAAAGAAATCTTCAAATGTGAAATTCGCAGAATACAGTGACATACAAATTTCCTTAACAACCGTTATCCATTTAATATAATATTTAAAATAGAGAGTTACAGAACGTAGTCACAGTTCATATAACAAACATGCCACTTTCGTCAAATAATGAAGATTTAAAATCGATCGCTCGAAAGTATGTCATGGTATAACAGAAATGTACTTGGCCAAGCATCATAATTCAACCGAATTTAAGGGAATAGCCTACATACATTTCAAAACAAGAAGACAAGCTCAAGATGCTTTATATACTCTAAATTTAGAAAGTATATATGAAAGAACCATTTATTGTCTTTCAATATTCAAAACCAGTTTTTGGATATTTGGCACACAGCAAAAGATTTTTGAAAAATGAAGCGATGTATTTTCAGATTTTTGCTGAAATTGCTTATCCGTTAACAATTTTATAGATAAACTAGTATATTTACCCGAACTGTTGGCTTCGAACCATTATAACTTAAGTTATTATAAATTCTAACTAAAAAAAAAAACTATCTAACTATATCGGTTAAAACTCACTAACTTATATAGGTACATACATATAAATACCTATGTATGCATGTATGTTATTATATGTACCTACTTATATAAAATTAAATGTTTTTGTCGCTCGTACTCGACTGTCATGCTGGCTTTAATTTAATCTTTGAATTTTGAAAATCGGACAATTGGATGCAAAGATATAAGCATTTAAGTGTAAGCAAAATGGGTGTTTTAGAAATTTTTCAAAAATTGGAGAATTTTTCACTGAAACACGTCGGTTGGCAATGAACAACAATCCCATTTTTTGGGGGGTTTTTCCGAACAATTTCTTTTTCAATTATTGTGAAGGTCGTGTGGGGTGTACAGTTATGTATGGTACATCAAATAAATTGTCTATTTTCCTAGATGCGATTAAAAGAAAAACTAATCACAAAGATGAGTAACAAAAGAGTTGTGAGGTGATGAATAAAACAACAGAAATATGTCAATAATTGTGTCGAAAAAAATTTTGAAAAATCTAAAATTTTTACAAAAAATGTAAATCAATAATATCTATCAACTGTATGATTTTGATATTTTTAAAGCATTCGTTAGTTTGTTTTAAATTCAAAAAAGTGGTAAAAATTGACATCGAAAGATGCGTGTTTTTGAAACATCGAAAATGGTGTTTAAAAAAATTTTAATCAAAATTTGCTGAAACATGGACAATTTTTTTTTTTCAAAAACCTTTCCAATAATGTAAAATTTATTTCAATCGGACTACCCCCTGATTAATTGGAATTATGTAATTTTTCAATTTTGAACTTTCAAAAATTCTCTATCTCAGCCCATCTCATTCGATCTCCTAAAATAACTCACAACATTCATTACACACAAATAGCAATACGCAATCTTCTTCTTCTGCTTTAAATCACTCTAAACCTCCCTCTGCACTCCCTCAATCCCCTTTATCAGCTGTCACCCAAAAACTTTTGGGTAGCAATGATTATTATATAAATAACAAAAACTCAGACAGTCATGAGGTCGACATGTTATGATGAAACTTTCATCCAAATAATCGACTCTGCGGTTCGAGAATTGAATCAATCAGGCTCTGAGAAGAGCCTAAAGGCTCTCCCAAACCAATGCGAAATCGCAGCGAATCATTCACAATAACACAAAATATGACAAATACACAACGCTAAACAACAACAAAAAACTGTCGTCGGCGAATGTTTCGCGTTGGTTTGGGAGAGCCTTAAATGTTTCACACCAGAGTCGCAGAGTCTAAGAACCGAACAACATAATTTTAACAACCATTACAAGTTACAATGAAAAACAAACAACACAAACCAAAACCTAAACAATACCCCTTCCACCCACCCTTTTCTTGCCACTGGTAAAACAAGTACGTGGAACTCTCGTAGCATCAAAGTAGCTCTCAATATACTTCAGTGGAATATGAATGGATTCATTAATTATCTTGCTGAGCTAAATATTATGGTTAAATATCATAATCCTACAATTGTTGCTATTCAAGAAACTCTCTGCCCCTTTGATAAGGTGCTAAATTTCCCAAAAGCCTTTGATGGTTATCTTTAGAACTCATCAGACAATGATACTGGTAAACAAGGTATAGCTCTTTTAATTAAAAAAAAATACTCGTCACAAAATAATATCTTTGGACTCAAACAAAAGCAGATGAGCTAGAACTACCAAATAAAAAGGAGCCCATGGTTCATCAACCCGGAATCTTTAATAATATTTACTCTGGCTAGTTATAAAAAATCGAATACCAGCAATAGCACCTACCGCCACCTCTACACAGCCATCTCACTGGAATTAAAATCGGACGGATAGAAATTTATTTTTACTGATGGTTCAAGGACAGCAAAAAACACATCATTCGCAGTTACACTTGAATACGGTGCTATTACCTGCCTGAATTCGCTTAGGTATTCACTGCAGAAGCATTCGCCATTCTTCAAGCCACGATTGTATCGAGTTACCGTGGGAAACACATTATATGCTCTGATAGTATATCTGTACTTAACTCCACAAAAAACCCCAACAACACTGAACTCATATCAGAAATCAGATATAAACTCCCCTAAATTCCAAACAATATCAAGTTAATGTGAACCCCTGGATAACGAATACGCAGACAATGCAGCCAATAAAGCTCCTGTATATAGCTTCAATATCCACACCAAACTAGATCTGTTAAAATACATTCAAAAAGTAACCCACGACTGGAGCCTTTACCACCATCATTATAAGGAATTGAATCCTGATAAACTCAGCCCCGTATACCCAACAAATGTTAACAAACACAAAATATCCAACAAAATATGATCTCAAGAAAAACCTGCCACCACTTTGTACCAATTGTGACACTAGATTGGACCTAAATAACATTTTAGAACATTGCCCTATACCCATAATCAAAAATTTATTTAAAAACAAATGTATCTAATTATGAAATTCTCCAAAACCCTAATTCCACAAATATCGAAAAAATAGATTTCCTTTTAATTAAAAACAAATATCTTAATTTAAATTAATAAAAATAGAGTCAATAGTCTACGCAGCTAGGCTCGTTAAATTAAGTATTACCATGTAATTTTAATTACTTGTGAATAAATACTAATAATGTATGTGAAAAAAATTAATGTATATATTATATAAATACACTCTCGATTTAGATTACATAATTATTTTTACTTGCATTTGTAACGGATCAAAATTCGTGCTCGGTTCGAAATGTTCATCGCGCGCTGCTTGTGTTCAGCGATGAGGCTCATTTTTGGTTGAATGGGTACGTAAATAAGCAAAATTGCCGCATTTGGAGTGAAGATCAGCCAGAAGCATTGCAACAGCTACCAATGCATCCCGAAAAAGCCACTGTTTGGTGCGGTTTATGGGCCGGCGGCATTATTGGGCCTATTTCTTCAAAGATGCTGTGAATCGCAGCGTTACTGTCAATGGTGAACGCTACCGAGCGATGATAACAAACTTTTTTTTGCCCGAAATGGAAGTTTTTGACTTGCATGATATGTGGTTTCAACAAGACGGTGCCACATGCCACACAGCACGCGAAACAATGGCGCAATTGCGAGGCGAGTTTGGTGAACAGTTAATTTCACGTTTCGGGCCGGTCAATTGGCCGCCTAGATCGTGCGATTTGACACCATTAGATTATTTTTTGTGTGGGTATGTCAAGGCTAATGTCTATTGATTGACGCACTGGAAGCCAACATCCATGCATTCATTCGTGAGATACCGGCCGATATGTGTGAAAGAGTATGCCAAAATTGGACTCAGCGGATGGGCTACCTGAGACGCAGCCGCGGTCAACATTTGCTTGAAATTATCTTTAAACATTAAATTGCAAGGTTCAAACTATCGATTCAAATAAATATTTCATTCATTTTTTCGAATTTTTTGTGTTTTTTTTTAAAAAAAAGTTCTAAACCTCTTAAAAAATCACCCATTATATTCTCGAACTTAGATCTTCATCAGCTTTATTGATCTTCTCAACACTCCGGAACAGAGACGCCAAGAATTGGAAGATAATTATTTCTTTGTGTGTACTGCTTCTAAATGTATTGATCCTCGGGAAACAATTGAAATGAACGGTGGTGTGTGTCCAAAAAAAAAACTGCAGTGAAATGGTCAATATGTCACGAAATAATTGGTCCAAGTGTGGCAAATAAGTCCTAAATAGGAATGCATACAATGAAGTTTTAGCGATGACAAAGCTTCATTTGGACGTAATGAAACATTCAACATGTAATTAACCAAGTATACATTCAGATGAATCTGATAATGAAGTGATGCCGCGGCAAAAAGGAGTATTACACTCGTTGAGTCCTTGGCATGTAAAAACACTTGATGCTGCCTTTTCCATGAAAAAATGTCTACAAGACAAGACAATAATTGAAAAATAGTCAATAATAATCATCTGAGGTACAAACCTATTAGACTCTTGAATGAAATTCGTCCACCTTCATTGCTGAGTTATTGTTGTTGTTTCCCACATTTCTATAAATATTGAGAATTAATATAGGGACTAATATTGAATCTTATTAGGTACCTGGGTCGCAGCGTGTTTTGGACAATATAAAAAGAATCTGTCCCGACCCGACAGCACGTACGCAAAAATGACCTCGCGTACGCGAAACTATAGGATTTGGGGAATATTTCACTGTTTCTACGGCGTAATTCTGGGTGCTAGCAAAAAAAACATAGAAGCACTTAACTTCGCGTAGGCGTTGTCATTTTCGCATACGCGCTGTCGGGTCTTTTTTGTTTCCATTATCCTGATCTGTCTAATTAATAATAAAAAATCAATTAAGGTATTATTTTATATAATATTATAATTGTTTAACTTACTGAAAAAACTCCTAATTAAACAAAATCGTCAGGGCGCGGCCGTCCATCTTGCAACTTCATCTTCTTCTACAAAAAAAATCATTTTACTTCTCAAACCTTAACATAATTCATTATATTACTCAATTGCTAATAACTATTTACCACCAGGGTACGC
Source organism: Leucozona laternaria (assembly GCA_932273885.2). Taxonomy (NCBI): domain Eukaryota; kingdom Metazoa; phylum Arthropoda; class Insecta; order Diptera; family Syrphidae; genus Leucozona; species Leucozona laternaria. Next base: position 132,812,238 of record OW026366.1, on the reverse strand, counting down.
TAATGGCCTAAGCAAGAATGAACTTTAAAGTTCATCCAGATATTCCTGTCTACAGACGCTCGTTCATTGCATGCATGTCGTCCAGTCCTAAAGAAGAAATGAGTGAAATGAAAAACAGTAAAAGACGCATTTGTGTATAAATATAATTTCTCATTCTGAATGTCAAAAAGTCGCGTTCCAGGTACGAGCAATACTAGGAAATTTTAATGAGAAGTTGAAAGACAATAAACCGCAAAAAAAATACGAGCGCAGCTAAGACGCGCGTCGTTACTAAAACTTCTTCAACTACTGTATATTGTTTTGAATGCATTTTAACGAGCAGTTTGGAGCTAGGCACAACCGCGAAGTCAAGAATAATAACTATGAAGAAAATAAGTTGATGCATGGAAGATTGAGGATTTCGGACAGCTGTTACTATCATTTGATCAATGCAAAAAAAAATAAATATAATTTTTAATGTTTGCGCTCACAGGTAGCATTCGAGCGACCTTTGTCTTCATCCTTTTATGGGAGTATATCCAACAAAAGTACGAATTTTGTTATGGACGCCCGAACTTCCTTATCATTTTCATCACTTAAGTAAATCATGGGTGACGGTCTATTGAATGATCGTAGTGAAAACTTAACCTTAAATTTTTGGAGTTACTCCTAGCCCCCTCTGTTAGTCGGTATCAGTAGGTAGTTATACTAAATTTCTCAAAACGTCAACATAAGTTTGGCATTGGTTTCCGAATGTCAAAACGAGAAAGAAGTAATGAGAGGGGAAACAAATTACCAATACGTTGATAATTTTGAAAAGAAAAAAAAATATCTAGCATGGGATTTGGATCGGATGACCCGAATGTTAGAGGAGGATTAACGAAAAGAAAAGTGGGATGATTCTTCATCCAAACACCTCAACATCGAATCGCCTGATGGCATACAATACCTTTTTACCGATTGTTGAAGAAGATCCTCTGATCTTACGCTCAATTAGCATACGGCCGGTTAATTTTAATTTTAATTTGAAATTAATTTCCTTTATTTTTTTTAGGTAAACGAATTAAAAAAGTATTTGCTGATTCGAAAGAAAAAGTAAATTTTGGTTTCCTAGAAATACTTTACCTGGTGAGATATAGGCGAGTTTTGTATTTCCCATAGAAAGAAATCTAACCTTTTTATTAAAGATAAACGGCTTACCTAATTGCGTGTGGTTTATTCCAATTAAAAGGCTCTTACTATAAGCTCAACCAAAATCTATATTTTGAATAAAAATACCATAGGGTGAGTTCTCAAAGAAAGCGTTTCTTTTTTATAAAAATTTGGTACTAAAAGTGGTTAATTTTATATAGGTTATATATTGAATTTCTGGCGGTCCCAGGATACCAGTGAATAACTGGGCCGCCACATCATTTTTTTTTTGACTGGTTTTGTTCAGTGGACCGATTCCAAACCCGTCACTGTTCGATCCAGTACCAATCCTGCTCATCGGTGGTTGGACCAAAACCTCATATGGGATTACTCCAGCCGTCATTAAATGTAGCAGGGATTTTTGGTGTGACCGTTGAACGATTTTTTTAGGCGATTGCTTCGTTGTATACCAATTTTGCAAAGCTACTTCCTCATCCGTCATAGTTGGGAGTTCCGTTGGATACCACCAAGAGCACCTTCCGGAAGTTGAGACTTCTTCTACTTTGGAGAATTCGGGAAACTTCGACTGAAGCCCGATCAAGGGCATCCTATCGGACATCACTCTGACGTCCCAATCAAATGCCAATTTTTGAAGTCCGTCCACGCAGTGAGTCTGTAAAACAAAAAAAAAAACAAAGAGAATCCAGGTATTATTTATTTTATCAATAAAACCCAAAATATTGGCCTACAACACTCAAAACGAAAACTAAATAAGAAGATAATATACATTATATAAATATATATTGCTTTCGTCGATTTATCGATTATAAAATTGACTTGGAAAGTGGAGTATATTTTGTCCAAGACACTCACCGTAACCACTCTTTATACGTGACTTGGATATTTGTCTCGTCTAAGTTATTTGTCAGCTGAACTTTTCGCTGAAAATTTGAATTATTTTGTATTATTTATAAGTGGCGTGAAGATTTTATCGATTTTCTGTTGGTTAAATTTATCTTGTTTCTTAATTAAATACCTTTGTTTTTAATACCTGTATATATTTTTGTAAGTGGAAAAGCCTTGTTTCTCAGGTTCTGTCCCGCGTTACCTTTAAAGTACTTTGAACTAAAATCAAGACCACATCCAAAGAGCTCCTTGCAGGTAGGGAATTTTTTTTATACGCAATTTCCAGCTCCCCGAACGTACCAGAAAAGGTACCTTAACCCGGTCTTGTGACAGTCCTGATAGGAAACATTTCCGTGTCACATTTCTTTAGTTTTTTTTTGCTTTGTCTGTTTCTTTTTTAGGTTCCTTTTGTTTTCGAATAGTAAGTTCAACGCATTTAAAAACTATAAAGTTAAGAATTTCCCTTTTTTTGAATAATTAATTTTGTTTATAATTTGTTTAACATTTCCATACTAAGATGTTAATTGTTTATATAATAAATAAAACTTCTCGCCCTTTTGGATGAAGATTCCTTGTTTACTTGTTTCGTCTAACGAAATATGATGTTTTGAAAACTTTCCTTTTCCAGGGGTGTGGATGGTAGCAAAACTACCGAGGTGAAGATGGTATGAGCCGAACGTGGTCATCGTCTCTTTATGGGGAAATCCTAAATATTGCCAACGGATTTCTTGGTCGGGTGGGTTGGCATCACTGCAATTTCATCAGCAGAGCCCTTGAGTGGTGATTGTCCGTCCGTGGTCTTTTTCCATTGTTGAATATAATCTAGGCCTGATATGTGTTTTGCTGCAGGTGAGGTTAAGTTACGGGGGCAAGATCCCCCCCATTCCGGCGAGCTAAGCTGAGCCTCGCAAGCAGGCCGCGTCCCCCGGAACTTAGCACTCCTATCCCTTTTCCGACCTGTTCCTTTCCTGATTTCCTAACCTTTCCCTTTTCCTGTCCTACCTAATTTCCAACGCTTCCTACACCTCCTCTTGCCCCGCAACACTTCTAACTCGATTTCGGGAACCACCCCAACTTGTGATAGGTCATCTAATGAACCCTAAAGTGAATAACAACAAACAGAACATCAATTCCAACAAGGAAAATACAAAACCTACAGGATATGTCATCAGAAAGCCAGGAACTTGTACTTCCTTAAATGTGAGTAAAAGAAAAATTGCAAAAAAGACAGATTTTTCGCACTATTCATACTAGAATGTCAGTTTATTAGACTTGACCATTCCTTATTCCATCAATTTCATTGAATTTTTGAACAACAATAACAACTTAAAGGTGCTACCACCAATTGTTTACGAATTAATTTATAATTCGTTTATTTTGGCTAGAGATACAGCTGTTTCAAGGGGTGCCAAGCCACCTATCATCAGTCTCCTCTTATTAGTGGTGCTGAGCTTTAATCCAGTTTTATTATGAAAAACTTTCTACATGCCCATCATAGGGATCGAACCCACGATATCAGCTTTGCTCAGTCTTAGAAGCCGTATGCACTACACATTCCGCCGCCTGAGACCACTGACGTCACATATCGAAAATGGGATGTTATTGTTTATCAAATGCATTCGGAGCATCAGCATTTTTCTAAGCGCCTTTAAGTATGCTGTCTTGTTTCGCCTCCATTTTTCTCCATACCTTGTTTCGATAGACTACACTTTGTAGTACGTATCAAAGGGGGAGAGGTTGGAAGATCGGTAACAGACCAGACTATTAAGTTATTATTATTATTTATTGTACTATTCATACTAGAATGTCAGTTTATTAGACTTGACCATTCCTTATTCCGTCAATTTCATTGAATTTTTGAACAACAACAACAACTTAAAGGTGCTACCACCAATTGCTTACGAATTAATTTATAATTCGTTTATTTTGGCTAGAGATACAGCTGTTTCAAGGGGTGCCAAGCCACCTATCATCAGTCTCCTCTTATTAGTGGTGCTGAGCTTTAATCCAATTTTATTATGAAACACTTTCTACATGCCCATCATAGATTTTTCATATTGTTTTTCGCTTAAATCTTTCACAGAGCTACAAGCAGAATTGGAAGGTAAAGATACTTTTAGGTAAAGATACTTTAATGGAAATTTTACTTGGAAGAAAGTTTCACATTGAAATTTAATTTTCTAGGGCAATATGCAACGCAGTAAAATCATCGTCGATGGCATAACCGAGTAACAAAATCAAATAATGAAAATATTTGGCCACAAGTCCCATATTTCTGACATCATTCATCGATGTGAGAAACGTGAAAAAGCGTAAAAAAAAGGATTTGAACTCAGAATATTACGATAAATTTAATAAACTTAAATAGTTTTAAGAAAATCATGTGTGCAATCTAAGATTGTGCCATGAAAGAGTTTTCATATTTTTTTTTCTTTTTCTGTTTTTCAACAAAACCCTTTTCTCTATCACTTACTTTTTGTTGTCCGTTGTAATTTGTTTTTCTAGATAACTTTGTAAAGTTTAATACACAATGATATTGTGGATGCAATAAAGGCCACAGAATTTATATTATTTTTTTTTTTTTATTAAAAATGTAATTATTTTACTTTAATACGCATAAATATACCAATACACCATAGTAATGTAATCAATATAGGTACATACAAAAATACATTATAAACATTAATAGTAATTTTTGTTTTTTATAAATAAAACACGATTTGGGAACATAAACTTAAAAAATATTTTATTTCAATTTATTTCAATAGATTGGCAATAATATGTTTTCTTTGAAAAATGTATAAAAGTTTTCTTTAATAGAGCTCTTAACAAGTTTGGTTAAGGTCAAGAGTTTTTTTTTCTACACTTCCAGTTCACTTAAAATTGGACACTGCAAGGTAGAAAAGCCATGCGGTAGTTCAAATCTAGCACGCCGAGAGCCTTAAGACCACGAACTACATCACCCTGTCCTTCACCGGGCTTATGTCGTGAACCGAAGTCTGCTTTGGCGGCCGGCATGTTCAATACAGCTACATCTAGTACTACAATTAGCGTTCCAGTGAAATCATAACGATATCCCGCCTGTACGGTCTCTACCAACTCCGAACGAAGGATGATCTCCACCGAGCGGGGAATACAACCTCGTGGGAGTTGAGCTTGTGTCTCTTGGACGCGAATTTTTTGAAAATCAATGAATAAACTCTTTCCCACATCCAACATGAATCGCCGCCCATTGGAACACTCAGGATTGCGGCATATTGTGAACTTAGTTTATAGTTTGCAGAACCTGTCTTCGAGCCCATGGAAGAAATAGATGTAACATGGATAAAGTGTGCGGTGTTAATGGCTGCACTTATAAACACCATTGAATGCTCCACAATTTTGCAAATGACAAAATTGAGTCTTCAATAAACCAGCAAAGAAACTATTTCCATAAGAGCAACGAAACAAGCATTCTTTTTAAAATACTACCTGTCGTGTTGTACAACAAAAATAACAAAATAAATACTTTCGCCTTTTTCGACGATGGCTCGTCGATATCTCTCATCGATGAAGATCTCGTTACTGAGCTCGGCGCTGAAGGGGAGCTACAGCCGTTATGCCTGAAGTGGACATAGAACACCCGTCGCATAGAAAATACATCACAAAGGGTAAAAATAGAAATAGCAGCACCCAATGTCGATAAGAGACACATCATAAACCTTCGCACCGTCAGTCATCTTGACCTTCCCAAACTATCCATTAATACAAAAAAATTGTCCAATCAATATTCCTACCTGAGTGGTCTTCCTGTATAGGCTTACTCTGAAGCAAGGCCTCGCTTACTAATTTGATTGGATCAATGGAAATTATGTGTACCGCTTTGCTCTAAAGAAGGAAGAGAAGACCAACCAATAGCATCTAAGACCCGGTTGGGTTGGAGTATATACAGTCCATTTAAACGCGAGTCTAACACAAACGGTCAACGACAAAGTTTAGCTAACTTCCACATATGCGAGTGCCAGAAATCTGAAGACAGAAACTTGAGTGCACTTTTTAAGGAATTCATCGAGATAGATACAATAGGGTCAAACACTCCTAAAGCTCTACGCTCATGCGACGACGAGAAAGCAATAGCCATATTGGAAAATAGTATATCGAGAAAAGGAAAACACTTCGTCGTTCCGCTATTATGGAAGTTCGATAACAAAGAGATGCCTGATAGTCTCATGATGACAGAACGCCGACTGATGTGCCTCGAAAAGAAGATGTCCAAGGACGTGGAGCTCTCTAATAAACTAAATACTCAAATCGAAGAATATGTCAAAAAACAATACGCCAGAAAACTAACTGAATCAGAGCTGCAAGAAAATGTTTTTCCTGTCTGGTACCTTCCAATCTTCCCAGTTATAAATCCCAATAAACCAGCGAAGGTAAGAATGGTGTGGGATACGGCTGAATCCGTGGCTAACATCTCATTGAATTCAATGCTCTAGTCTGGTCCAGATATTGTTCCTTCTCTTTTCTCCGTGCTTTTTCGATTCAGAGAGCGTAAAATTGCAATATGTGCTGACATACAAGAGATGTTCCATCAGGTATGGATAAAAAAAGGCGACCAACACACTCAACGTTTTCTGTGGCGAAACAGGTTTACTAAGAAAATTGAAGAGTACATTATGCAGGTTATGACGTTTGGCTCAACATGTTCGCCCTTCTGTGCTCAGTTCGTCAAGAACGCGAACGCAAACAATTTCAAGGCTAGATATCCACGGGCATCACATGCCATTATCGAAAGACACTACGTTGACGACTACTTAGACAGTGTGGACACCGAGGAGGAAGCTGCACAGCTAGCAAAAGAAGTGATTCTCATACAAAGTGAAGCTGGCTTCAATATACGAAACTTCATGTCAAACTCATCTAAGGTACTTGATAGCGTCAACGAAAGAGCATCAAACTACAACGATGCTGAAAATAGTCGGCGAATCATGTCCGGCCCAGAGAAAATCCTTGGTATGTGGTGGTCACCATCCTTGGATTCGTACTCTTTCGCACTAAAGACTCATCATTCCAAATTCAACTGTATACTTGAAGATCACTGGCCTTCTAAAAGAGAAATGCTTAGAATTCTCATGTCGGTGTTCGATCCGTTGGGATTGATAGCAAATTTTCTAGTACTGCTAAAAATTCTCCTGCAATAAGTGTGGAGCTCTGCTGTTGAATGGGACCAAAAAATTCTCCCTCACCATTATGAAAAATGGTGCACGTGGAAGAACCTTATACCATCCATCAAAAAAATCACCATCGAGAGATCATATCTTACGCAACTGTCTTTCAAAGAAAGTTATTCCTTGCATATTCGTTGATGCTAGCGAAGCAGCATACTCAGCCGTAGGATACTTTCGAGTTTCAAAAGATGAGGTCATCGAATGCACTTGAGTTGGTGCCAAAACAAAAGTCGCACCATTAAAGATGATCTCGATACCTCGACTGGAATTGGAAGCAGCTGTCTTAGTCACGAAACTAGCAAGAATGATAACAGAAGGTCACTCAATCGAGATAACAGAAAAGTATTTCTGGTCAGACTCTCGAACAGTTCTAAGTTGGATTAATTCGGATCATCGAAAATACAAACAGTTCGTGGCATTCAGAGTGGGAGGAATCCTCGAAGAGACAGAGGCGAAAAGCTGGAGATGGCTACCTAGCAAAGAAAACGTGGCCGGCGAAGCCACAAAGTGGAACTGCAAGAACGAATTCCATTCAGAGAGTCGTTGGTACGGCCGGCGGTCCAAGGTTCTTGTACGAACCCAAGGAACATTGGCCAGGAGAAATCGGGAAACCAGAACCAGTAGCCGAAGAAATGAGACACATTAAACTACACCATGTCGAAAAAATCAGCTTCGCTATTGACCCAATGAGATTCAGTACCTGGAACAGACTCATGCGAACCATGGCACAAGCAATCAGATTTATTAAGCAAAGAATTTTAAAGAAAGAGAACGTCGGTAAAATGATACGATCAACCCACCTAGCGGACGCAGAACGTTACCTATTGAGAATGTGTCAGAATGAATCCTTTTCCGAAGAAATTTCGATCCTAGACACGAACAGAATATAAAAACGAGTCCTCTTCAAATCGAGCTCGCTGTACAAACTATGTCCTTACCTGGATGACCATGGAATATTAAGAATGAAAGGACGGATAGATGCAGTACCGGGAGTGCCACTGTGTACAAAACGCCCAATAATTCTACCAAGGCAACACAAAATAACTAGTTCATCAACGATTCTGCCACAGGAACCACGAAACAGTCGTTAACGAAGTCCGTCAAAGGTTCCATATACCGAAGCTTCGGATTGTATTAAGAAGCGTGGTAAAAAAAATGTCAATACTGCAAAAACAATCGATGCATTCCTGAGCCCGTTTAGGCAAAAGTGCTTGCGAAATTCATTTTTCGGGTGGGTTTACAATGCAAAACTTTTACTTTTTTTGAAGTGACAAATGTTTGGAGCTCTAGTAATCGAAAAAATTATTTCATTTGTATGAATGGTTTGACTTGTAGAGCGAGTCAAAGTTGACAAATTTGTATGGTTAGAAAAAAACAATTGTTTTTTAAAATTTTTTTTAATTTTGAGTGTAAAAACTAGGAAAAAGGTGTAAATAAAACTTTTTTTTGTTATTTTTACTTGATATATGCGTTAATTGCTATAATCAGAAATGAAAAAAAAAATGATACATTTTTTTATACTGCTAAATTTAAAGTTTTTTTAAACACCCATTTTTGCACGCTTTTTCGTCTTTACACTGAGTAGAAAAAAAAGGTTCAAACATAATCAACCCAAGCTCGACGGATAGTAAATCCTTATATATCTCTCCATATAAAACCAAAAACTCAGCTGCATAAATTTGCATAGAGCTGAGGTAGAGCGATTTGATTTAATGAAGTCAGTAATTTTTTCTGAGTTTTTTTTTTTTGTCAGGTGCAGAAAAAAAAATCATGGAAAATATTTTTTCTCTGTTTTGTAGGTATGAGTGTTGGTTTGAAATAAAATGGTTTTGAAATTTAGAAGGAAAAACCTACCTGTTTTTTAAAACGGTTTTATAGCTTATTTCTTGTCCCCAAATAAAACGTTTAAGTATGAATGTCATTGATTTCGGGTATGATTAATTAATGTCACGTAGTTTGATGGATAAGAGTTTTTAACTGGATTAGAATTTTTTTTAAAAAGCTTATAGGTAAAGCAGATTACCTTATTAGGATGTCATAAATTGAATATTTTTAATGCAGGTATTTAGTTTTATGGTATAAAAAGATGAAACATCGGTATGAAACTATCATTGAAAACTTGAAGGAGCAGTTGTATAAGGAAAAATTATTTAAAATGGATATACCATACAATATTTTGTTTGAACTTTTTGTCAAAGATGAGAGTCTTGAAGAGTTCTTTTTTGCCATAATAAGTGAATACCAACTATCCGGTGAAAATTTACCGGAAAATGAAGCAAAATTAAAAAGCTTTTATTACAACATTGATAAAAAATGGGTCGCAGCCCATAGATCAAGATTATATTTCGTAAAAAAAATGAGGAATGGCTTTCTTCATCTCTCCATGTCAAAACCGGACAAATGAGCTTGGACTTGATGTAGATAAACCAAAGCAAGGATTTGGAAATAGCAATTAAGGAAAAACTTCCAGGAGATTTTTGATCAATCTGAGGCAACCGCTCGAATTACTGGAGTCAATAAAGAGGTTATAACCAGGATCAAAATAATACTTAATGTTTTGAATAGCAGGGAAGTAGTGAATACAGTTAAATTTGGAGAGTACACCAAAAAAACCGCAGAGTTATTGAAACAAATGTACCCTGAAAATCAACTCATTGGTTCATAGTCAAAATATCATCGAATACCAATCACTACCACTTGGAGAATTGTCAGAAGAAGTCCAGGAGTAAAAAAATAAAGACTACAAGAAATACAGATATCAAAATACGTGCAAAGTTTCAAGAATTCGGCAGAATGAAGACCTATTTAACATGCTAGCAATCTGATCCGATCCACTTATTTCTTCCTCAAGGCACGTAAGAAACCAAAAAGATCGCACCGGAAATTATAAGTTTATTACGCATTACCCCGGACTTAGATTATAGTTTCCAAGAAATTTTGTGTTTCTATGTAAATATTTGTTCCTTTTATTTTGTTTTTCTACTTTTTGAATTCTAATCTATCAATAAAATACTTTATAAATTTACTCTCTTATAAAAAAAAAATTAAAAAAATGAAAAATCAATTAATAAAAAAAAACAAAAACTTTTTATTTTTTGTTTTTTGATTTTGTTATGCCGGAATATAAGTTTATGTTATCGTGTTAAATTTGTATGGCCTCCAATAAATTCCGTAAATAAAAACTCACTTATCTTATAGTTAAAGATCAATATATTTCGGCACTATGTGCCATCATCAGGATCTATAGAAAACATAAGAGATGAGTTTTTACAATCAATTAAACATTAATAAAATAGAAGTATACCTTAAATGAATTTAACAAAGGATTCAACAAAAGTTATAACCTACAATTTGACAATTACCAAAATGACAATTGATATCGTCAATTAATACTCAAAAATAAACAACAAAGATAAACGTCAGTGCTAATTGTAGTGTGTTCACACGATCTGTTTTAACGATGTATTTACACGATGTTATGAGTTAGTGTTGTTTGTTGTTAGCATATGAGATGAGATTAAAGTATGTATTTGTTGAATCCTTTGTTAAATTCATTTAAGGTATACTTCTATTTTATTAATGTTTAATTGATTGTAAAAACTCATCTCTTATGTTTTCTATAGATCCTGATGATGGCACATAGTGCCGAAATATATTGATCTTTAACTATAAGATAAGTGAGTTTTTATTTAACACCATAACAAAAACTTTTTAGAATTAAATACCAATTATGTTAACCACGTTAACAAAAACTTCTTATTTCAGCAGCAGATTCTGAAACACCCTGTAAATATTTTTTCTTAAAATTCTCAAACTGTATGCCTTGGAAATTTCCTTCAAAACCAAAAAAAAATGTTGGCGATATTTTTATTCGTTTAAGAGATATGATTTTTGCAACCAAAAAAGTCAATACGGGCCACTGTGCGCCGTTGATGGATGATTTACCACTTGCAAGGCTCCAGCCCTTCATGAGACCATTCTCCTTTATAGGAATAGATTACTTTGGCCCACTTTACGTCTACCGCTGCGTACCCACATAAGAAAGCTAAATAAAAGTTTAAAATACATTCTGAATCGGGTAGCGATTTATTTAATTGTAAGTCTTGCACGAACGCAGACACTAGAGAAATGGTACAATGTGACACATGTGATGAGTGGCACCATTTCCAATGCGTAGGTGTTACTGCCGATATAGAGCACAACGATTGGAACTGTCCTGAGTGCACATTACCAAACTCAGATAGCGGCATGAGAGCCACGATCGTCGAACCGCCCTTGCCTCCCCAAGACCATGATACTTCCACAACTAATGCCCATGGTCAAGGAAATACGACAAATACAAGCTAATCACAACAGGGTTATGCACCTAGCGCTACTAAATCACGACGACCTTCAATTTTAAAGGAACGTGCGCTTATCCTCGAACAATTAGACGAAGAAAGACGTATGAAAGAACAGAGAGATAGGGAAAATATTGAAAAGAAATACGCAATGCTACGTCAGTTAGAACTCGAAGCATCCGACAGTGCAAGCTTATCACCGTTTGAGGTTCCCAAAAGGAAGTGATTCGGAGTCAGCGCTTCGTCTTCACCATCATCTAAAGGACGTAAATAAGGGGTCGTGTATTTATTATATTCTCTACCTCAGACATCATCGTACCTAAAAGCTCATCCGAAGGGTTTCTTGTTGGGGATATATAATTCAAAGTAACTTTCACGGAGCGAACCAACCTCTCCCAGCTCCCCCCCATGTGTGGTGATAGAGGTGGATTGAAGTTCCTCTTAAGGTTTGGCTTAACAAATTCAGAAGCTTATTTGTCAACTTCGATCTTGTTTACTGCTTCTTTTAACTCTGAGCTTGCACCTCGAAAGTTCGTTCCGTTATCGCCGAAGATTTCCAGCGGCCACCCTCTTCTTGCGATGAAGCGTTTAATTGCCACTATGCAGGAATCTGCAGATAGGCTGGACGCAACCTCGATGTGCACTGCTCGTACAGTAAGGCAGGTTATTAACACCCCCCATCGTTTTTCCGAGTGTCTTCCAACTTTGACGTAAAGTGGGCCAAAGTAATCTATTGCTATAAAGGAGAATGGTCTCATGAAGGGCTGGAGCCTTGCAAGTGGTAAATCACCCATCAACGGCGGCTCAGGAATGCTTCGATTGTTTTTGCAGTATTGACATTTTTTTACCACGCTTCTTAATACAATCCGAAGCTTCGGTATATGGAACCTTTAGCGGACTTCGTTAACGACTGTTTCGTGGTTCCTGTGGCAGAATCGTTGATGATAGTCGTCGACGATCAAACTGGTTATTTTGTGTTGCCTTGGTAGAATTATTGGGCGTTTTGTACACAGTGGCACTCCCGGTACTGCATCTATCCATCCTTTCATTCTTAATTATCCATGGCCATCCAGGTAAGGACATAGTTTGTACAGCGAGCTCGATTTGAAGAGGACTCCTTTTTATATTCTGTTCGTGTCTAGGATCGAAATTTCTTCGGAAAAGGATTCATTCTGACACATTCTCAATAGGTAACGTTCTGCGTCCGCTAGGTGGGTTGATCGTATCATTTTACCGACGTTCTCTTTCTTTAAAATTCTTTGCTGAATAAATTTGATTGCTTGTGCCATGGTTCGCATGAGTCTGTTCCAGGTACTGAATCTCATTGGGTCAACAGCGAAGCTGATTTTTTTGACATGGTGTAGTTTAATGTGTCTCATTTCTTCGGCTACTGGTTCTGGTTTCCTGATTTCTCCTGGCCAATGTTTCTTGGGTTCGTACAAGAACCTTGAACCGCCGGCCGTACCAACGACTCTCTGAATGGAATTCGTTCTTGCAGTTTCACTTTGTGGCTTCGCCGGCCACGTTTTCTTTGCTAGGTAGCCATCTCCAGCTTTTCGCCTCTGTCTCTTCGAGGATTCCTCCCACTCTGAATGCCACGAACTGTTTGTATTTTCGATGATCCGAATTAATCCAACTTAGAACTGTTCGAGAGTCTGACCAGAAATACTTTTCTGTTATCTCGATTGAGTGACCTTCTGTTATCATTCTTGCTAGTTTCGTGCCTAAGACAGCTGCTTCCTAATCCAGTCGAGGTATCGAGATCATCTTTAATGGTGTGACTATTGTTTTGGCACCAACTCAAGTGCATTCGATGACCTCATCTTTTGAAACTTGAAAGTATCCTACGGCTGAGTATGCTGCTTCGCTAGCATCAACGAATATGCAAGGAATAACTTTCTTTGAAAGACAGTTGCGTAAGATATGATCTCTCGATGGTGATTTTTTTGATGGATGGTATAAGGTTCTTCCACGTCCACCATTTTTCATAATGGTGAGGGAGAATTTTTTGGTCCCATTCAACAGCAGAGCTCCACACTTATTGCAGGAGAATTTTTAGCAGTACTAGAAAATTTGCTATCAATCCCAACGGATCGAACACCGACATGAGAATTCTAAGCATTTCTCTTTTAGAAGGCCAGTGATCTTCAAGTATACAGTTGAATTTGGAATGATGAGTCTTTAGTGCGAAAGAGTACGAATCCAAGGATGGTGACCACCACATACCAAGGATTTTCTCTGGGCCGGACATGATTCGCCGACTATTTTCAGCATCGTTGTAGTTTGATGCTCTTTCGTTGACGCTATCAAGTACCTTAGATGAGTTTGACATGAAGTTTCGTATATTGAAGCCAGCTTCACTATGTATGAGAATCACTTCTTTTGCTAGCTGTGCAGCTTCCTCCTCGGTGTCCACACTGTCTAAGTAGTCGTCAACGTAGTGTCTTTCGATAATGGCATGTGATGCCCGTGGATATCTAGCCTTGAAATTGTTTGCGTTCGCGTTCTTGACGAACTGAGCACAGAAGGGCGAACATGTTGAGCCAAACGTCATAACCTGCATAATGTACTCTTCAATTTTCTTAGTAAACCTGTTTCGCCACAGAAAACGTTGAGTGTGTTGGTCGCCTTTTTTTATCCATACCTGATGGAACATCTCTTGTATGTCAGCACATATTGCAATTTTACGCTCTCTGAATCGAAAAAGCACGGAGAAAAGAGAAGGAACAATATCTGGACCAGACTAGAGCATTGAATTCAATGAGATGTTAGCCACGGATGCAGCCGTATCCCACACCATTCTTACCTTCGCTGGTTTATTGGGATTTATAACTGGGAAGATTGGAAGGTACCAGACAGGAAAAACATTTTCTTGCAGCTCTGATTCAGTTAGTTTTCTGGCGTATTGTTTTTTGACATATTCTTCGATTTGAGTATTTAGTTTATTAGAGAGCTCCACGTCCTTGGACATCTTCTTTTCGAGGCACATCAGTCGGCGTTCTGTCATCATGAGACTATCAGGCATCTCTTTGTTATCGAACTTCCATAATAGCGGAACGACGAAGTGTTTTCCTTTTCTCGATATACTATTTTCCAATATGGCTATTTATTGTGTATCCACCTTTACTATAGAGATCTATCTCTACTCTTTTGTGTATTCACCTTCAATTAAGAAATATATATCTCTATCTTTCTGATGTTATATATCTATCCTTTTTAGCTCATAAAATGTATCTACAAACAATATAAATGAATGTACTCGTTGTCTGAGCATTTCGTAATAAATTAATAAAGAATATTAACTTTAATGTCTATCAAGATTAATGCATATACAACAGTGGTGTCATAAGTGGATTTAATATAAACAAAATGTCGTTGACAGAAGAAACCCTGCAATCGCTTGCAACAGTCTTCTCTGAAGCAATTAAAAAAGCAGTTGTGGATGCCACGCAGGTGGCAATATCTGCTGCCACTGGAAACGGCACATCGTCACAACAATCTTTTACAAAAATTCCAACATTTTCTATTGGTGAGTACAAATCATCCGATTCAGATTCCGAATCATTCGCAGATTATTTTAGACGCTTTGAATGGGCACTCCAGCTGAGCAAAATCCAAGCCAGCGATTACAAGCACTATGAACGTGTACACATGGGAACAGTGCTCAACAATGCTCTCAAAATACTTGCGAGTCCAAGGGACCCAGAAGTCCTTTCATATGAAGAAATGAAATCAACCCTTGTGAATCATTTTGACACGGCAAAAAACAAATACGCTGAAAGCATAAAATTTAGACAAATTGTTCAGCAAACTGATGAATCAGTTGCCAACTTTACTCTTCGGCTGAGGCAAGGCGCTCTGAATTGCGACTACGCCAATTTTTTGTACAGAATGTTGATAGAACAATTTCTTCACGGACTTGGCTGTCGTGATATGTGCAACGCCATAATAATAAAAAAAACCCGACACATTTGCCAGTGCATTCGAGGCCGCACAATCAATTGACGCTAGTCGCAACACAGCAGTTGAGGTTAAATCAGAAACTACACCGGCAGGCGAAGCCACAAACAAACTGGGATATGCCCCCCCATGATTCAAGCGAGGCCAAAAAGAAGCGTTACTACCATCAAAACAAGGGAAACACCCAATTCAAACAAAAGAGTTTTCTACGTGTTATGGATGCGGAGGTAGACATTTTAGGAATCAGTGCAAATTTCGTGAAGCTGAGTGTCATGCTTGCGGCAGAAAGGGACACATTTCAAAAGTGTGCAGATCAAAAACTGCACAAATCATCGAGGCCAACGAGACACAATCAAGTGATTCAAATGAAACTGTACAATATCTGAGAAATATTAACTTGGTCAACTCCATTAAGCCTACATCCACAGATACCCTTAGAATTAAGGTGAAAATCGATGGCCATGATCTTGAGATGGAGCTAGACACGGGTTCACCGTATGCCATCATAAGTTTACAAATTCTTCGCACAATTAAACCTAGATTCTCGTTGATGAAGTCAGACAGATAATTCGCAAATTATACTCGACACCGACTTGATTGCATAGGTCGTATTCCAGTTTCTGTCACTGTCGGCAAAAATGTTCGTAGGTTGAATCTCTATGTGGTAGAGGGACATTTTGACACTCTCTTTGGAAGGGAATGGATTGCTCAATTCGCCAGCAAAATAAACTTCACTAAATTCTTTGAAACTTCAAGCCGCGTTAACAGTCTCACATCAACAACTCCTAATCTGTCACAGGAACAACGAAGTCATTTGACCTGTCTTCTAAAACAATATGATGAAGTATTCAGTAACATAGCTGGCAAACTAAAGGGACCTCCTGCTTCACTTTATCTTAAGCCTGACGTGTCACCAGTTTTTATGAGAGCGAGGGAAATTCCTATAGCATTGCGGGATGCCTATGCAAAAGAAATCGACTTGAAAATTACATCAGGTTTCTATCAAAGAGTTGACTACTCTGAATGGGCATCAACAACGCATATAGTATCAAAGAAAAATGGACAGATACGCATAACTGGGAATTACAAGCCAACACTTAACCCACGTATAATTATTGATGAACACCCTTTTTTGATGAAATGTTTTGCGTGAATAAGGATGTCGTCAAAGAAGATTCTAACATTTCGAATGCCTTGGAACACAGTTTCGATTCGTCGCTGCCAAATAGCCGGAATGTTTGCAGCACCATATACAGCACGAGTTGGCCGAATCAATCCATGTGTGGGGGTATTCAATGTCATGGCATGACTGAACTCCTTGTCAATGGGTAAATGTGAGTAGGCATCTGTGACGTCCAAGTGACAAAATACAGTTGCATCTTTCATTTGATTAAAGATATCTTCGACTCTTGGAATAGGGTGTTCATCAATAATTATACGTGGGTTAATTGTTGGCTTGTAATTCCCAGTGATGCGTATCTGTCCATTTTTCTTTGATACTATATGCGTTGTTGATGCCCATTCAGAGTATTCAACTCTTTGATAGAAACCTGATGTAATTTTCAAGTCGATTTCTTTTGCATAGGCATCCCGCAATGCTATAGGAATCTCTCTCGCTCTCATAAAAACTGGTGACACGTCAGGCTTAAGATGAAGTGAAGCAGGAGGTCCCTTTAGTTTGCCAGCTATGTTACTGAATACTTCATCATATTGTTTTAGAAGACAGGTCAAATGACTTCGTTGTTCCTGTGACAGATTAGGAGTTGTTGATGTGAGACTGTTAACGCGGCTTGAAGTTTCAAAGAATTTAGTGAAGTTTATTTTGCTGGCGAATTGAGCAATCCATTCCCTTCCAAGGAGAGTGTCGAAATGTCCATCTACCACATAGAGATTCAACCTACGAACAGTTTTGCCGACAGTGACAGAAACTGGAATACGACCTATGCAATCAAGTCGGTGTCGAGTATAACTTGCGAATTATCTGTCTGACTTCATCAACGAGAATCTAGGTTTAATTGTGCGAAGAATTTGTAAACTTATGATGGCATACGGTGAACCCGTGTCTAGCTCCATCCCACGATCATGGCCATCGATTTTCACCTTAATTCTAAGGGTATCTGTGGATGTAGGCTTAATGGAGTTGACCAAGTTAATATTTCTCAGATATTGTACAGTTTCATTTGAATCACTTGATTGTGTCTCGTTGGCCTCGATGATTTGTGCAGTTTTTGATCTGCACACTTTTGAAATGTGTCCCTTTCTGCCGCAAGCATGACACTCAGCTTCACGAAATTTGCACTGATTCCTAAAATGTCTACCTCCGCATCCATAACACGTAGAAAACTCTTTTGTTTGATTTGGGTGTTTCCCTTGTTTTGATGGTAGTAACGCTTCTTTTTGGCCTCGCTTGAATCATGGGGGGGCATATCCCAGTTTGTTTGTGGCTTCGCCTGCCGGTGTAGTTTCTGATTTAACCTCAACTGCTGTGTTGCGACTAGCTTCAATTGATTGTGCGGCCTCGAATGCACTGGCAAATGTGTCGGGTTTTTTTTATTATTATGGCGTTGCACATATCACGACAGCCAAGTCCGTGAAGAAATTGTTCTATCAACATTCTGTCCAAAAAATTGGCGTAGTCGCAATTCAGAGCGCCTTGCCTCAGCCGAAGAGTAAAGTTGGCAACTGATTCATCAGTTTGCTGAACAATTTGTCTAAATTTTATGCTTTCAGCGTATTTGTTTTTTGCCGTGTCAAAATGATTCACAAGGGTTGATTTCATTTCTTCATATGAAAGGACTTCTGGGTCCCTTGGACTCGCAAGTATTTTGAGAGCATTGTTGAGCACTGTTCCCATGTGTACACGTTCATAGTGCTGGTAATCGCTGGCTTGGATTTTGCTCAGCTGGAGTGCCCATTCAAAGCGTCTACAATAATCTGCGACGGATTCGGAATCTGAATCGGATGATTTGTACTCACCAATAGAAAATGTTGGAATTTTTGTAGAAGATTGTTGTGACGATGTGCCGTTTCCAGTGGCAGCGGATATTGCCACCTGCGTGGCATCCACAACTGCTTTTTTAATTGCTTCAGAGAAGACTGTTGCAAGCGATTGCAGGGTTTCTTCTGTCAACGACATTTTGTTTATATTAAATCCACTTATGACACCACTGTTGTATATGCATTAATCTTGATAGACATTAAAGTTAATATTCTTTATTAATTTATTACGAAATGCTCAGACAACGAGTACATTCATTTATATTGTATGTAGATACATTTTATGAGCTAAAAAGGATAGATATATAACATCAGAAAGATAGAGATATATATTTCTTAATTGAAGGTGAATACACAAAAGAGTAGAGATAGATCTCTATAGTAAAGGTGGATACACAATAAATAGCCATATTGGAAAATAGTATATCGAGAAAAGGAAAACACTTCGTCGTTCCGCTATTATGGAAGTTCGATAACAAAGAGATGCCTGATAGTCTCATGATGACAGAACGCCGACTGATGTGCCTCGAAAAGAAGATGTCCAAGGACGTGGAGCTCTCTAATAAACTAAATACTCAAATCGAAGAATATGTCAAAAAACAATACGCCAGAAAACTAACTGAATCAGAGCTGCAAGAAAATGTTTTTCCTGTCTGGTACCTTCCAATCTTCCCAGTTATAAATCCCAATAAACCAGCGAAGGTAAGAATGGTGTGGGATGCGGCTGCATCCGTGGCTAACATCTCATTGAATTCAATGCTCTAGTCTGGTCCAGATATTGTTCCTTCTCTTTTCTCCGTGCTTTTTCGATTCAGAGAGCGTAAAATTGCAATATGTGCTGACATACAAGAGATGTTCCATCAGGTATGGATAAAAAAAGGCGACCAACACACTCAACGTTTTCTGTGGCGAAACAAGTTTACTAAGAAAATTGAAGAGTACATTATGCAGGTTATGACGTTTGGCTCAACATGTTCGCCCTTCTGTGCTCAGTTCGTCAAGAACGCGAACGCAAACAATTTCAAGGCTAGATATCCACGGGCATCACATGCCATTATCGAAAAACACTACGTTGACGACTACTTAGACAGTGTGGACACCGAGGAGGAAGCTGCACAGCTAGCAAAAGAGGTGATTCTCATACATAGTGAAGCTGGCTTCAATATACGAAACTTCATGTCAAACTCATCTAAGGTACTTGATAGCGTCAACGAAAGAGCATCAAACTACAACGATGCTGAAAATAGTCGGCGAATCATGTCCGGCCCAGAGAAAATCCTTGGTATGTGGTGGTCACCATCCTTGGATTCGTACTCTTTCGCACTAAAGACTCATCATTCCAAATTCAACTGTATACTTGAAGATCACTGGCCTTCTAAAAGAGAAATGCTTAGAATTCTCATGTCGGTGTTCGATCCGTTGGGATTGATAGCAAATTTTCTAGTACTGCTAAAAATTCTCCTGCAATAAGTGTGGAGCTCTGCTGTTGAATGGGACCAAAAAATTCTCCCTCACCATTATGAAAAATGGTGCACGTGGAAGAACCTTATACCATCCATCAAAAAAATCACCATCGAGAGATCATATCTTACGCAACTGTCTTTCAAAGAAAGTTATTCCTTGCAACTGCATATATTCGTTGATGCTAGCGAAGCAGCATACTCAGCCGTAGGATACTTTCGAGTTTCAAAAGATGAGGTCATCGAATGCACTTGAGTTGGTGCCAAAACAAAAGTCGCACCATTAAAGATG
The DNA here is from genome assembly GCA_932273885.2 of Leucozona laternaria. Lineage (NCBI taxonomy): Eukaryota > Metazoa > Arthropoda > Insecta > Diptera > Syrphidae > Leucozona > Leucozona laternaria. The sequence goes on along the minus strand of OW026366.1, from coordinate 132,791,966 downwards.
ATCTCGATACCTCGACTGGATTAGGAAGCAGCTGTCTTAGGCACGAAAAATGATAACAGAAGGTCACTCAATCGAGATAACAGAAAAGTATTTCTGGTCAGACTCTCGAACAGTTCTAAGTTGGATTAATTCGGATCATCGAAAATACAAACAGTTCGTGGCATTCAGAGTGGGAGGAATCCTCGAAGAGACAGAGGCGAAAAGCTGGAGATGGCTACCTAGCAAAGGAAACGTGGCCGGCGAAGCCACAAAGTGAAACTGCAAGAACGAATTCCATTCAGAGAGTCGTTGGTACGGCCGGCGGTTCAAGGTTCTTGTACGAACCCAAGAAACATTGGCCAGGAGAAATCAGGAAACCAGAACCAGTAGCCGAAGAAATGAGACACATTAAACTACACCATGTCAAAGAAAGGGACACATTTCAAAAGTGTGCAGATCAAAAACTGCACAAATCATCGAGGCCAACGAGACACAATCAAGTGATTCAAATGAAACTGTACAATATCTAAGAAATATTAACTTGGTCAACTCCATTAAGCCTACATCCACAGATACCCTTAGAATTAAGGTGAAAATCGATGGCCATGATCTTGAGATGGAGCTAGACATGGGTTCACCGTATGCCATCATAAGTTTACAAATTCTTCGCACAATTAAACCTAGATTCTCGTTGATGAAGTCAGACAGATAATTCGCAAGTTATACTCGACACCGACTTGATTGCATAGGTCGTATTCCAGTTTCTGTCACTGTCGGCAAAACTGTTCGTAGGTTGAATCTCTATGTGGTAGATGGACATTTCGACACTCTCTTTGGAAGGGAATGGATTGCTCAATTCGCCAGCAAAATAAACTTCACTAAATTCTTTGAAACTTCAAGCCGCGTTAACAGTCTCACATCAACAACTCCTAATCTGTCACAGGAACAACGAAGTCATTTGACCTGTCTTCTAAAACAATATGATGAAGAATTCAGTAACATAGCTGGCAAACTAAAGGGACCTCCTGCTTCACTTCATCTTAAGCCTGACGTGTCACCAGTTTTTATGAGAGCGAGAGAAATTCCTATAGCATTGCGGGATGCCTATGCAAAAGAAATCGACTTGAAAATTACATCAGGTTTCTATCAAAGAGTTGAATACTCTGAATGGGCATCAACAACGCATATAGTATCAAAGAAAAATGGACAGATACGCATCACTGGGAATTACAAGCCAACAATTAACCCACGTATGATTATTGATGAACACCCTATTCCAAGAGTCGAAGATATCTTTAATCAAATGAAAGATGCAACTGTATTTTGTCACTTGGACGTCACAGATGCCTACTCACATTTACCCATTGACAAGGAGTTCAGTCATGCCATGACATTGAATACCCCCACACATGGATTGATTCGGCCAACTCGTGCTGTATATGGTGCTGCAAACATTCCGGCTATTTGGCAGCGACGAATCGAAACTGTGTTCCAAGGCATTCGAAATGTTAGAATCTTCTTTGACGACATCCTTATTCACGCAAAACATTTTGATGAAATGTTGGAAATTCTCAATTTGGTATTGGAAAGAGTAAGAGAACACGGACTCCATCTGAATCGGGAAAAATGTGTGTTTGCGACATCATGCGTAGAATTTTTGGGCCACAAAATAGATGCTGATGGTATTCAAAAGTCAGACAAACACACAGAAGCAGTTAAAAAAGCACCTATACCTTCTACATTCGAAGAACTACAACTATTTTTGGGTAAGGCAACTTACTATAGTTCTTTTATTCATGATCTTTCTACCAGAGATCGGCCATTGAGAGACATGCTGCGGTATGAATCGTTTAAGTGGACACCAGAAGCACAAAAGGCATATATGGACATAAAGAACATTTTAATATCTCTGCAAGTCCTAATGCCTTATGACCCGTAACTTCCACTTCTATTAGCTACCGATGCGAGTAAGACTGGGCTTGGGGCCGTTCTATCACATGTCTTATGTAATGGTCAGGAAAGGCCAATAGCCTATGCAAGCCGAACAATGAGCGCAACAGAACAACGATACCCTCAAATGGATAAGGAAGCATTAGCAATTGTTTGGGCTGTGCAAAAGTTCTTCATATATCTGTACGTCGTTGGACCCTCATCACAGATCACAAGCCAACTACGCTGAATTTTTGACTAACTTCAACTATGATGTTAAATTCAAAACAACCAAGGAAAACGCAAATGCTGATTACTTCTCGCGAGCTTCTTTGTCAACAGATATGAAAAAAAATTATAACCTGCAGACCCAACAAGTTGGAAATCCAGAAGCAGAATACGACTCATTTGATAATTTTTAAGTTCACCAAATCCATCAACTGCCACTCAATGCAAAACGAATCGCTCAAGAAACTAGGAAAGATTTGCATTTGGGCAGAATCTGTTCCATACTCGAATCAGGTCAGTGTCTAATCCAATCGGGTTTCAAAGCTCCTGAGTCCAGCTATAGGTGAGCTGCCAACTGCCTTGTTTTTGAACACAAGGTAGTGATTCCAACAACCTTACGTTAGACAGTTCTTTCAGATCTACACCTAGCGCATTTGGGAATGGTGAAGATGAAAGGTTTGGCGCGATCATTTGTTTTCTGGCCGGGAATCGACGCAGATATAGAAAGTGTGGCAAGGACTTGTACCAACTGTATCAAAAATGCACACGTACCCCCCAAGTTTCGAGAACACCATTGGGAGTATCCAAAAGGACCATGGGAACGAATCCATATAGACTACGCGGGCGTGGCAAAATCGCATCGTCACCTCCTCGCGGTGCCCGCTGGATATCCAACTAACGACGAGCGTTGGATCCATTCGATCCACGAGCTGAGTCACCTGAGTTATCTTTTCAGGAACTAGGAGCAAAAGAACAGAAATATCGCTCTGAATGCACCAGCTCACAATTAAATCCAAGAGCGTCTGACACATATTGTGCGGCACACTGGTCAGCGTCTGTACCCTGTGGGGCGGCTGAATATAAACTATGGATAGAAGTAACTGACCTATTTATGGTACGAAAACAAAGTTAAAAAAATTATGGCAATGAACAAAACGACTAGATTAAATACCCCAGGTGGCAATCCAGTTAAACTGGTAAATCCACTCTCTTTAGAGGTCGGTCCTATGGATTCTGGGGAGGACCAATTATTGCTTATAAATATTGAGAGACGGAGTTCAAAGATGCAAAGAACTCCCCCAAACAAATTTACTTCAGGGGTTACATCATCGACAACCCCAAACAATACTATTGATGTTAAACACATCAGCGAAAAAGGGACCAAGAAAAATGAAGAGATCGACATTACAGATCAACAGAGTTCCATCGAAAACAAAGAGATAGACCAATCAAAATCAAAGAACTACTTTGAAGAATGGCAAATGGAAATAGCGGCAAGAAAACAACTTGAAGTTCTAGTTCAAAGTCTTCAGCTGCAAGTGAAAAAACTCGAAGAGAAAGTTTCCTTACTTGACAAGAAAGATTCAGAGTCCACGCTTCAGTTAAGTCCAAAATATATTGAGCGTGAATATCAAACTGATGAAGAAGAGCTCTTGTTTGAAACTGAGAAAAAGAAAAATAAGCGTATCACAAAGAAACGTAAACCAAACGGGAGTCCTGAGATTTGTTTAAGAAATCAGAAAAGCTCTAAAACCGAAAATAATAAAGAATTGTTAACAGAAACTAATGAAACGAATAATGTGGTAGCTGTTGTTAAATCAAATTCTCACGCTAAAGGCAGCAAAAAAATTACACCACCACCAATTATGATCTCAGGATTTCCAATTTTTGGAGATCTTAAGAAAATAATAGAAAATTGTACTAAAAAAGCTTGCAAATACACATCGTACAACAAAGACAACTGGAAAGTCACAGTCGAAGAAGCCGACGAGTATAGATCTGTCACTGAAGAACTGAGCAAACACCAAATTCAATGGCACTCATATGAGAACAAAGCTACAAGGCCAATAAAAGTAGTAGCCAGAGGTCTTCATTCCTCGTGCTCTCCCGAGGAAGTAGTGGAAGATCTTGTACAAAAAGGCTTCCAAGCCCTTGATGCAGTCAATCTATTTAAAAATGAGACAATTAAAAACTCCTCTGGAGAATCCACGTCAAGTAAAAGGTTATTACCTTTATTCATGCTAACTTTTGACGGTAAACAAAGTGTCGAGGAGATTTATAAAGTAAGATCAATCTTGGGCATAGCTGTTAAAATTGAACCACTCCGAAAATCTAAAGTTGTTCCGCAGTGCAAACGTTGCCAAGCTTTTGGTCATACCCAAAAATACTGCAACCGCGAGTTTGCTTGTGTAAAGTGCGAAGGAAAACATGCAACTAAAAATTGTCCGATGAGCAAAGATCAGAAAGCAAAATGTGTGAACTGCCAGGGTAATCACCCGGCAAGCTATAGAGGCTGCCCAGTTGCCAAAAAATTCCAAGAGTTCAGAAGCAAAAATACATCTGCTAGAGAAAAACCCAGAAAAACAGTAAATACCGATTTAAATGCTGAAAACAATACTAAGAATGAACCGCCTAAAAAAGCTGTTCAAAGTAAAAGCGATGAAAATAAAGCCTATTTTCAGATTCTAAAAAATGTGCGGAAGAATGAAGAGACTTCCATAAAAGAAATGCTACAACTCATTCTCCAAAGAATTGATAAACAGGATTTGAATATCAAACAGTTAAGCGAAAAAGTCGCTTTTAAAAAACAATGATGGACAGAACACTTAAAATCGCTACATGGAATGCAAACGGTCTTTTACAACACTTATCCGAATTAAAAATCTTTTTAGATCTAGAACATATAGATATTTGCCTGGTGTCCGAAACTCATTTCTCCAATGGGCAAAGTCTAGATAATGTAATAGAACACTATTCATGTTACCACGCTCCACATCCAGCTGACAAGGCAAGAGGTGGATCGGCGATTCTTATTAAAGAAAGCTTAAAACATTATGAAGAAACCAAGCTTACTAATGAAAATATGCAAGTAACAACTATTAGTATTGGTATGAAAAAGAAAGAGTTTAAGATAGCAGCTATATACTGCCCACCAAGGCGATCCCCGACAGAAGATGACTATACAGATCTATTAAATCTTCTTGGGCATAACTTTCTTGTTGGTGGAGACTTCAATGCGAAACACACCCATTGGGGTTCAAGACTTATATCAACAAAAGGCAAAAGACTTTTCCAAGCAGGCCGTAAATACAATTGCGAATTCTATTCCTCTAGGTCGCCAACTTACTGGCCTTCCGATACTAACAAAATACCAGACCTTATTGACTTTTTCGTAGCTAAAGGAATTAAACGAAATCACATTAGTGTCGAAGGTAATTATGACTTGTCATCAGATCATACTCCAGTGATTCTATCACTAAGTGAATCGGAAGTAATAGAAAAAAGTAATCCAAAGCTTGTAAATAAGAAAACAAACTGGAGTGATTTTAGAGAAAGGCTTTTAAGTTTTATAAATTTAAGATCTCCCATGGATACAATCGAGCAAATTGACCATGAAGTGGAACAATTTATTGCTGATGTGCAACAGGCCGCTGAAGAAAGTACTCCAACATTTTCTAATAGAAGACAAAATGAAATAAAATATCCTTTAGAGATAAGAGAGTTGATAATAGAGAAAAGAAGAGCTCGAAGAAAATGGCAAAATACTAGATTTCCAGATGATAAAACAACGTTTAACCGTATAAGCAACAATCTTAAAAAACAAATTTATAAATTCAAAAATGATTCACTCAGTACATTCCTAAAGAATTTAACGACTGATGCTTCAACCGATTTTTCGCTATGGAAAGCAGCCAAGCGCCTGAAAAGACCGCAGTTACAAAACTCGCCCTTGAAATCTCAAGATGGGAAATGGATCGGTAACCCAAAAGAAAAAGCTAACCTTTTCGCGGAGCATCTTGCGAATGTTTTTAAGCCATACCCAACAAACGCGGCTGAAAATAGCTTACAGTTTGTTGATAAGATAGATGAAAGTGAAATACCAATTGTAAGATTAAAAGAAATAAAAAGTATGTGTTTACATCAACTATCAAATAAAAAATCACCAGGTTACGATCTAATTACTGCCCAGGTTATGAAAGAAATGCCTTTGAAAGCCTTCATAAAACTCCAATATATAATAAATGCATGCCTTAAGCAACGGTATGTCCCACACCATTGGAAAATTGCTGAAGTTATTGTCATACCCAAGCAAGGTAAGCCACCTACAGAAGTGACGTCTTACAGACCAATATCGCTTATACCAATTATGGCAAAAGTTTTTGAAAAACTGCTTCTGAAGAGACTAAGCAAAATTATAGAAGAAAGAAGGTTAATCCCAAATCATCAGTTTGGCTTTAGAAATAAACATTCCACGATAGACCAAGTTCATAGAATAACGGATGTAATAGAAAAAGCATTAGAAGAAAAACAAGTATGTTCGGCTATTTTCTTAGATGTTGCTCAAGCCTTTGACAAGGTTTGGCATGAGGGACTTGAGTACAAACTGCAAAGGGGTCTTCCCAGACAGTACTATGAAATATTAAAATCGTACATCTCAGACCGATTGTTTAGAGTAAGGTACGATCAAGAATATTCGGAACTGAAGAAAATAGAAGCCGGTGTACCACAAGGAAGTGTCCTAGGTCCTACCCTGTATTTACTATACACAAGGGATATCCCAGTTGGTAATCACACCATAATGGCTACTTTTGCAGATGATACCGCAATTTTGGTACCCGACAAATGTGTCTCTAAAGCAGCAGTAAAACTGCAAAATGCCGTCGACACAGTCAGAGATTGGACCGAAAAATGGCGTATCAAACTCAATGAAACAAAATCTTCACATATAAACTTTACAAATAAAAAGATAAACAATATTCCAATATTCATTAATAATCAAGCTGTACCTTACGCCAATACGGCCAAATACCTTGGAATGACATTGGATGCAAAGCTAAAGTGGAAAGAGCACATCAAAAAGAAAAGAGAAGAACTAAACTTGAAATATAGAAAAATGTACTGGTTACTTGGTAACAACTCTGATTTATCAACCCAAAACAAAATAATGATGTATAATCAAGTACTAAAGCCTGTTTGGACCTATGGTATCCAATTATGGGGCTGTACAAAGAAAACAAATACCGAAATCATCCAAAAATTCCAAAACAAAGTCCTTCGTGGAATAGTTAATGCACCTTGGTACATAAGAAATAGCGATCTACATCGTGACTTACAAATAGAAACGGTTACAGAAGTTGTTAAAAAATACGCTGTATCGCATAATCAGAGACTGCAAAGTCATACCAATTCTGAAATGGTGTTCGTCTTGAATACAAGAAACCAAGTTCGGAGATTAAGAAGAACCAAGCCTCATGAGCTTTCGGTCTAAAAAAACATGGGAAAGTATTAAAAGTTTAAACTTCCCCCAAAGTGATTTTACAAAGTTAAGAAAGAAAAATCTGATGTCGATCTCTCAAGATTGGTCCTGATAAAGAGGTGGTTTTAGTGGTTAAGAGTCCCACACTACTTGGTGTCGAATACTGCCAAGTGTCTTTTGAAGATTTCCTCCCATCAAAAAAAAAAAAAAAAAAAAAAAATATAGACTACGCGGGACCTTTTGCTGGAATGATGTTGCTCATAGTATCTGATGCATATAGTAAGTGGCTTGAAGTTAAAACAACGACTTTGATGAAAGCTGGCGCTACCATATCTATTCTTGATGAAATGTTTGCTGCTTATGGTGTGCCAGTGATGGTCGTGTCGGATAATGGCACAAATTTTACATCAGCTGAGTTTAAAACGTATCTGCAGACAGTTGGCGTTAAATACCATAAACTAACAGCCCCTTACCATCCATCAACAAATGGACAAGCCGAGAGAAGTGTGCAAACAATAAAAAATGCAACCAATTCCTTCGGCAATACAGAAAAGCACCACACACTACCACAGGCCAGTCACCATCGCAGTTATTTTTAGGTCGTTCACTTCAAACTCGTCTAGACCTTCTCAAACCTGATGACATATTTACAAAAGTTACCGAAAAACAAATCGTACGATTTGATCCCAGATTTCGCATTCTACAACCAGGACAATCGGTGTGGTTCCTTTCAAACAATCCCCGTATGGATAAGTGAGTTCGAGGAACTATCAGAAACCGTTTAGGAGACCTTCATTATGACATTACTTACCTCGGCAGACAGTTTAAACGTCATATTGACCAAGTCCAAAGTCATAAAGAGAATTATTCGAACCATCAAGATAAAACTCATGAATCACAATATCCTGAGCAAACACATCGTCAAATCAACAGTCGCTCTTATCAATACACAAGCCCACCACTCGTGCCTACTATATTGCAAAAACATACAAGTTACGGAACTTCCAATGGTAATCTATCTGAGCAACCATCTAATGATAGACCAGTATGTGGAACTAGTCCTCCAGTTGTAGTACCCAAGCAGCAACCACTGACTCCGCGAGAAGATACGAACTCAACTGGAAGTCAATTAATAACACCGCCACCAGCTCAACGAAGATCCACTAGACCAATAAAGCCTCGAGTCTTGTTCTCAAGTCTTGTAGTCACGAAGGGAGGGAAGAATTATTGTGTATCCACCTTTACTAGAGAGACCTATCTCTTCTCTTTTGTGTATTCACCTTCAATTAAGAAATATATATCTCTATCTTTCTGATGTTATATATCTATCCTTTTTAGCTCATAAAATGTATCTACATACAATATAAACGAATGTACTCGTTGTCTGAGCATTTCGTAATAAATTAATAAAGAATATTAACTTTAATGTCTATCAAGATTAATGCATATACAACACTATTGCTTTCTCGTCGTCGCATGAGCGTAGAGCTTTAGGAGTGTTTGACCCTATTGTATCTATCTCGATGAATTCCTTAAAAAGTGCACTCAAGTTTCTGTCTTCAGATTTCTGGCACTCGCATATGTGGAAGTTAGCTAAACTTTGCCGTTGATCGTTTTTGTTAGACTGGCGTTTAAATGGACCGTATATACTCCAACCCAACCGGGTCTTAGATGCTATTGGTTGGTCTTCTCTTCCTTCTTTAGAGCAAAGCGGTACACATAATTTCCATTGATCCAATCCAATTCATAAGCGAGGCCTTGCTTCAGAGTAAGCCTGTACAGGAAGACCACTTATGTAAGAATATTGATTGGACAATTTTTTTATATTGATGGATTGTTTGGGAAGGTCAAGATGACTGACGGTGCGAAAGTTTATGATGTGTCTCTTATCGACATTGGGTGCTGCTATTTCTATTTTTACCCTTTGTGATGTATTTTCTATGCGACGGGTGTTCGATGTCCACTTCAGGCATAACGGCTGTAGCTCTCCTTCAGCGCCGAGCTCAGTAACGAGATCTTCATGGATGAGAGATATCGACGAGCCATCGTCGAGAAAGGCGAAAGTATTTATTTTTTTACTTTTGTTGTACAACACGACAGGTAGTATTTTAAAAAGAATGCTTGTTTCGTTGCTCTTATGGAAATAGTTTCTTTGCTGGTTTATTGAAGACTCAATTTTGTCATTTGCAAAATTGTGGAGCATTCGATAGTGTTTATAAGTGCAGCCTTTAACACCGCACACTTTATCCATGTTACATCTATTTCTTCCATGGGCTCGAAGACAGGTTCTGCAAATTATTAACTTTTTTATAGCATCCAATCTTTCTTTAAGGCTCAATTTTGCAAATTCTTCACAATGTTCTACTGTTCTACAGTTCTGCTGGCATACTGAACATTTTCGCTCGGTTATACTTGGCGAATCTTGATGTACATTAAGCACTGCTCTGGCGGACCTCTTGCCTGTTCTATTAATTGCTTTAGCAGTGTTAAGTGGGGTTACTATAGAAGCGGAATATGCTTTGTCTGCTAACCAGGAGTTGTAGACCGTAAGGTCGACGTCGTTCACGCTCCTGGAGTACTGTCCCCAATCTGAACGAAGAGTTGGTGGTAGTTTGTCTACAAGTTCCCTAAGCAAGCTTGGGTCGCCTAAGTGTTTGTATAAACCGGTTGCCACCATGACTCCACATATGTTCTCAATTGTTAAAGAGAATCTTATAATAGATTGCAGTTTATCTTCGCGTGGTGGTGGCTCATTACGCATTTTGTCGATTTGATTGTCAATGATAACATCCGAGCGCCCATAAAGTCGAGTGAGGGTGTTAACGACACCGGGGACCTGGTCAGGAATGGACAATCTATACTTAACATTTTCAAGTGCCTCACCCTTTAGGCAACTCTGCAAACGACGAAGGTTATCTGAGTTCGTGTAGCCACATGAAAGTGTTGTACTGTTATACCAGCTGATGATGAGTGGCCAGTCCTCTGGGTGACCACTAAAAGAAACTTGCTCCTGGACCATTACTTTCCGTGCCGCCATCTGTGCCTTGCTAGGAATAAACTCTTCAGCAGATATTGCGGGCCTAAAATAGTTGGATGCCGCAGCGCTGCAATGGTTTGCGTTAATAGCAAGAGGTGATGTTGGTCCGGGCTGAGAGGCGCTTTTATTAACTGAAGCGGAGGTACTTGTTGGCCGAACGGATGGGAAAAGTGAGTGCATTGAGGGACCACACGACACGTACGTGTTTATAGTGTGCATTGGAATACTATGAGCAGATGCATTTGCATGGTGTAATTTTGTATTGCAGGTAATGGATGACGTTTTATTTGAAATAGTTTTACTAAATGGAACAGGCTGATTCGAAACATGCGTGGCTCTGCCACCGTTGACAGGTCCACTTGTTGGTTGGATAGCTAATTGGCTTGTGGTAGGTGCCACGGTTGAGAGGTCGTTGACCTTGCGTGACAATGGAGTCGAGCCACAGTCGCGAACGAATGCACTTGTTTGGTCATGCTGACCGTCAAGTAGGTTTTCATCAGTGTCACTGTCTCGGATGCTTGGAGTTCTAACTGACGTAGCATTGCGTATTTCTTTTCAATATATTCCCTATCTCTCTGTTCTTTCATACGTCTTTCTTCGTCTTATTGTTCGAGGATAAGCGCACGTTCCTTTAAAATTGAAGGTCGTCGTGATTTAGTAGCGCTAGGTGCATAACCCTGTTGTGATTTGCTTGTATTTGTCGTATTTCCTTGACCATGGGCATTAGTTGTGGAAGTATCATGGTCTTGGGGAGGCAAGGGCGGTTCGGCGATCGTGGCTCTCATGCCGCTATCTGAGTTTGGTAATGTGCACTTAGGACAGTTCCAAATGTTGTGCTCTATATCGGCAGTAAAACCTACGCATTGGAAATGCGTAGTTGCGTGCTGCCAATCCTGGCAGCACTCTACTATCCTGTCACAACGAAAATGGTGGCTATTCTTAATTTTTTTAAATGAAGAAGTTAGCGCGCAATTTATTCATTGGCGATGAATAAATTGCGCGCTAACTTCTTCATTTGTCAAAAAAATGAAGGATAGCCAGCATTTTCGTTGTGACAGGATAGTAGAGTGCTGCCAGGTTTGGCAAGACCCACGCAGTTTCCATGAATGTGCCACAAAAAAACTACATAGTATATGTCAGCTTAAAGAGCAAAATGAAGAAATAATTTAAAAATAAATTGTTTATTTCAGAAACCAAACATTCCAATTTTACGAGAGCAATTATAACATTCAAACATGAATTCCCAACATTTTCATTTTCGCTCATTCATGTTTCTGGCATAAGGGGGACGATATGATATATCAAAAAACCAGTTAAGAAATATTTGGCAATAAAACAGAAAATTTTGTATTACCAAGAATCTTTTTGTAGGCAACAACATGCTAAAAAATTATTGCGACCAGAGAGTTTTACCAAAGCCATCCAAGCCATAGTTACTATTGCAGAAGTAATAACTAAGTAAAATCCCTTTCAGTTAAAAATAAACAATTATTATCATTATATCATTAAAATTGATTAAGATAGACGTTTTCAATAGTTTTCAATAATTTTATTAAAGGCAATTAAATCTCAAAAAAATATCTCACAGATTCTTCATGACAAAAACTAGCCACCATCCACCAATTTATACAGAATAGTTCAGCTTACCCAACGAAATGTAGAAATCTTACAAGTCGAGAACTGAATTTGAAAAGAAAAGTGGAGCGACTGAATAAAATTCAAGTTAAAAGTTCAAGTGAGCTCAACTCCATAAATGCGTTCCACCCAGGTACAATTTTTATATTAGTCGGTAAACATCGATATAAATTTGCGTCTTAGAAGGGAACGATAGCCATCTAACTGATGAGCCCAACTATCGTACCTGGGCGAAACGCATTTAAGGAGTTGAGCTTATAGGCAGTTTTTTGGATTTGAAGAAACCTCACTGCATGCCTCCCCATACATACCTCACTGTTTAGGTATAAAAACTAATTTTTTACAAATTGCATTCAGTAGTTTGTTTTTACTGTTGTCCTTTGTCGCAGTGTTCGACTATTCTTCTGCTTCATTTGGTTGATATTGCAAATAGATTGGGATTATTTTTCTGCTTGATATTCTAAATAGACTACAGGAAGAGCAAACTTTTTTTTATCTGCAGTTAAATCCCTGCTGCGAAAAGCTATCACATACAAAATTGCTTGACATACTGAAAAAAACACCGAAGAGAACCATTGGAACGGTATTGATCACAGCGATGAATATACTGATATGCCCATTCCCAGAGATCTTTAAGATAGTTCCTCAATATCTCTAGTAGCAATTTCTGATCGAGCTAGAAAACTAGCAATGTATCCTACAGCTGCTTGGCGTATAACTGCTGATTTATTGGAATTATTTATTTTATTCCACAGAAATTCAAGGAATTTTTTTGCAAGAATACTCTTAAAATTACAAAAATAAAATAAAAGAAATTGTTCATCATGCGTATTATGACTCGGTAATATCACTTTATCGAAAGATTGTTCAAGGATCTTGAAAAACTCCATAGCATGTAGAAGTGTTGTTGTCTTCTGTTCGGCTCCTTCCGATTGCCTATTTGGGTTAAATCGATCAAGGAACCCGAATATCTTCTCCATGCAAATATCCAAAGAATAGGCAATTGGATGGGTCAGGGGTAGAATTTCAGTCATTTCATTCGGCCCAAGTGATTTTACCGTCCGTGTTGAACCATTATCATCCTTTTTGAACATTTCATCATCGTCTTCCTCATCTTCCATATCGTCTTCATCTTCACATTCGACTTCTTCGATTTCATTACGTGGAGCATTCACATCCAGGATAACCAATTTTTGCATTGCTTCTTACAGTATGGAAATGAATTTTTCAGATTCTGCAAAAATCAAATCAAACGTTATCCGAATGATGAACAGAATTCTCGCAAGGAGCTTATGAACTGCCTGCAATTCAATTTTCAAGTCCTCGGCGGGAGTTTCATTTATCCAGAGGCTAGTGTCAGCGTCTCTGGGAATCCAAATCCTAATTAGCTTGGAGATGGCAATGTCTAAGTATTTTACTTCATTCAAAACCATGTAATTGTTCTGATTCAGCACTCCGTTGATTCCATCTCGCAGTGATTTCTCGTTCTGGAATCGAACTTTAATGATTATAGCTGCTTTGGTTTTTTCCCTTTCGCTCGTATTCGAGTTTTTTAGAATTGATGACAATCCTGACTTTTCACTGTACACAGACATTTCGTATTTGTTTTATTTATTTATTTTTTTTTTTAAGAACAGTAGAAAAGAATCGAAAACAATGTTACTTTATAAAAAATATATAATATTTAATAAAAGAATAAACAAACTCACTTTCCAATTCTTTTTCAATTACAACAGATTGAGACAAGACAACGCACATCAAAGAATTTTTTTTTGTGTCACGCAGATGGCAAATTATGAAGCCGACCACCTAATTGTCATCTTCAATTGGCTTCACAAAAACTTTTATACATTGTAGGGAATACACTATCCAGTGTATTATAGAGATCAGTGGTATAAACTCAATGGTTTTATTAAGCCAATCAAAGTGAGTTGACTACGTAGTATAAAGTTGACACATCATATAAAGATGACAATCTTTCGTACGTTTCAGGTTTCACCCTCCAAAAAACATTTGTTTACATTAATTAATTAGTATTAGTAATTTCATCCCGTGTCGATCAATAGATGTAAATTGCAACAACAATTTAATGGGGTGGGTTTGTTCTGTTTTGTTAGATCAACCATTTTGTATGTGCAAATAACGTAGCCATCGTAAAAAAAATTCCAACTCATCAGCTTTTCACTATGAAAATGGGGGATGTTAGGTGGGATGTCGGGTTGTGTTGAAAGAAATACAAATTTAATGATGCTAAGTTCGCTATTACACTACGACTTTTGCGTGATGAAACTTCTTTAATTTTTTTTTTTAAATTCATCTTGTGAGTTGTGCGCTGTAACACATTGATTTTTAAATCTTAACTCAAATTTGGAATTTCCCTTTAGTTTGATTGGTTATTGAAATTTTCAATGCTCTCTATACATATGTATTTATTTATTTATTTAAATCGAGCTAAATAATCTAGCGTACAAGTTTGTAACTTAGAGTTTAGTAAAAAAATTATAAATTATAAAGTAATCTTTTAAAATTAACATTTGATACATCAGAAGAATGGATTAATAAATTATGATTTACGTTATACAAATTTAACATATTATTTAGGCAGGTATTCACCGAGCGATTATAACTTAAGAAGCTCATAAACCTATTCACCAAGCAATATAAGTGGAGATCTATGAGCGCTCATAAGACTATGAGTGGTCCCGACCACTCACAAGTTATGAGCGCTCTCATCGAAAATTTGTTCGAAAACATTCGAAACTAAATGTCACTTCTCTCAAACTGTCACTCACAATTGTTTTTGTTTGTTTTTTTTTTAATTTCTCCGAATAGCAAAGATTTTTCCGTGGCGAATATGTGAAGAAAAAAATTAATTGCTTTAGGGAGTTTTTAATTTCAATTTTGTGTATAATTTGCACTTGAAACAGGCAACCCTTAAACGGGATCAGTCTCCCACCCCGTTTTTCATCAGATTCCTTGGCCGCAATGGTAATGCGAGCATAAAGTCAGAGGAGGTTGTATTTGTATCAAGAAGGCGATTGCTGCGAACCACCAAAGAGCCAAAAAGGAGGGGTATGTTGTTTTATTAATTTTGGATTCTCATTTAATTGAATCGTTCACGATTTGTGATTCTTTTAATACTAGACGTGGCGGAAGCCAAGCAGATAGCTGAAACTATCCAGGAAAAAAATGCTGTTAAAAATAAACGACAAAAAGCTGCCTGTACAGTCCTCTTCCATTCATGTAAAAATCAAAGTGAATTGCGCTGTATGTACTTGAGGTAATTGACAGTGCCAAGTTCCGATGGCGGCGGCAGATTTCTCAAAAAGAACATGATATTTTATTTTCTATCACTTGAAAAAGATTATCCATAACTTATGAATTATAATGCTTCAAAATGAGCTGCCGTCAGATAAACTCTTTTCAGCAATGTGCTTGGTCGATCGAATCGATTTATTAACTTTAGAATGAGGCTGTTCCAACTATTATAGTCTTCTCCAACGGGCAAGCAATTATTAGAGTGGATGGTGTCGGTGTGAGTATTGTTTATTCTATGCAATATTTGATCAAATTAATATTTAAATGTAAATAACATATGGATATTTTTTTATAAACCATTATTGTATAGGATTATAGATACTTTAATATTTTGAGAGAAAACTCCATTCAGTTTTTTTCAAATTGGTAGTGTGGAAGCAAAAGAACAATAATTATTAACTAAGGAATAAAAACGATTTATTTGATCAATTGTTTGATTGATGCATGTTTTTTATGTTAGAACGGGCTATTTTTAGTCACTTTCTACGTTATGCAAAAAAAAATTATTTCATAATTTTTCCCTACGTTTCTACGGTTTTACCGACTTTTTTAAGTGTAGGTTTTTATTAAATCTGTTGTTTAAAGTTTTTCATGTAAGTTAATATTAATAGAAATCGTATGAATATTGCATTGTAAAGGGTTTTCCAATAAGAGGTGTTATTTTGAATAGCCCGCTATTTCGGTAGCTGTCACTTTTGAAGCTGTCATTTTTTGACATTTGACAAGTAGAAACTGCGCCATTAATAAAAATGGAACGATCAACAACGCATTGAAATTATTAAAATTCACTATAAAAATGGTGAAAATTTGGCAGAGACGGTTCGTAAAACTAAAACATTTTTGGGTCGTCGTGAAGCACCTTGTCGGACCGCAATACAGAAATTGGTGGACAAATTCGAGCTGTTGGGGCAAGTTAGTGATGTGAAGAATAAAACCCGTGCAGGTCGCTCAAGAACAACTGAGAATATTGCTGTTGTAGCCCAAAGTGTTGAAGAAAACCCAGGTTTGTCCATTCCTCGTCGTTCTTTGGAATTAGGCATTCCACAAACGTCATAACACCGTATTTTGCATAAAGACTTGGGTCTTAAGGCTTATAAAGTTCAGTTAACACAAGAACTCAAGCCGGCTGATCATCAACAACGTCGTGTCTTTGCTGATTGGGTCCTTGAAATGCATGAAAATGACCCGGAATTTCATCGAAAAATCATCTTGACTGATGAGGCCCATTTCCACCTCGGAGGCTACGTCAACAAGCAAAACTGTCGCACCTGGGGCTCGGAAAACCCAAGAGTTATTGTTGAAAAGCCTCTACATCCTCAACGCGTGACTGTTTGGTGCGGTTTATGGTCCGGCGGGGTCATTGGACCTTACTTTTTCGAAAATGAGGCTGGAGCAACAGTTACGGTCAATGGATTGCGCTATCGAGAGATGATTAATGATTTTTTATGGCCGGAATTGGATGGTATTGATCTGGACAACGTTTACTTTCAACAAGACGGCGCTACGTGCCACACAAGCAATGAAACCATCGATCTTTTACGGGAAAAGTTTCCGGACCGTGTTATCTCTCGAAGAGGTGATCACAATTGGCCACCGAGATCTTGTGATTTAACACCTTGCGACTTCTTCCTTTGGGGCCACGTGAAAGATAAGGTCTACGCCAACAGCCCAGCGTCGATTCAAGACCTCAAAGATGGAATTCGTGAGGCTATCGAGGACATAGGGCAGCCACTTTGCGATTTGGTTTTGGAAAATTTCATGAAAAGGATATGGTCCTGAAAGCGTGTTCGTGGCGGCCATTTGGCTGATGTTGTGTTCCATTATTAACGGCATACCTTCTTCTTTATAATGAAATAAACATCCGATCAATTATCTCAAAAAATGCCATTTTTCTTTGAATATCAAAATAACACCTCTTATTGGAAAACCCTTTATAGTAATCTAAGCTTTAAAAAAATATTATTGCAATATTTTTGGTTTTCAATTCCCTTCACCGATTTTAATGAACGCGAGGTCCTTTGTAATTAAAATGATACTGCATTTAAAAGTTAATAAATGTACTTTCAAATATCTTGCCAAAAAATTGTTCATTCAAATTTACTTACCTTCCAAACTTCTGGTGTAGGATGAATTAAATAGAACAACTTTTTCATATGAAAACTAATAATAAGAACACAAGGAATACAAAAAATACAACTATAATAATAAGGTATATTATGAATATCAGTCAGTGTTATCAAAAAAAACTGTCAATAATGAACTGTCTTGCAGAAAAGTCTGATTCTTCTCCAAAAATTGTCTCCACTGAATCGGCTACCAAAACAACTTCAACCTCTGACGGTGGAACTAGTCTGTCCTTCAATAAGTTGTGTAATACAGCTGTTGCTAGAATAACTATTAGGCTAGGCGCGCACATGCAATTTTTTCGAAACTGAATAGTTTAATCACTAGTTGAACGATGATCGCGCACATAAGCAACTTAAAAATCAACGACCGAGATAAATCAACACACAGACAACATTTATTCAGTTTTTCTTTCTCTCAATTTCTATTCCTATTTCAATTCCTGTTCTTAATAAGGAAAGAAAGGGATAAATATGTACATGCATTGTTTGAAAAAAAAAACAACACTTGAACAACACTGTCAAATCCAAACAAACACATGAGAAGAATATATTTTGTGCATAATACTACTTAGCTCGACACACTTAATAAAATATTGGAATGAAATACACCAATCCACACATCGCCGAGAAACTATCTGGTGTCATGTGCGCTCATCTACGTTTGATCACGTAGGACACAGGTATTTTTTTTCAGTTTGAGCAACACTTCAATCTTCGCAATCAACAGATAAAAGAGAAAACCAATATAATTGGGATATAAGGCTTTTCTCTTCCTTCTGAATTTTTGGTGAAAGGAAAATATTGACTGCAACGATTTTCTCTCTTGCACTCAAAGAAAAAAGTTCAACTATTTGGTTTAATGTGCGCGCAGTTACATATAATTCGGTGTAACACAAACTGAGGAACTGATTTGGGGCAATCGTTTGATTTGTGTCGAAACACAAACTTTTAAGTTGCTCGAATCGACGACTGATTAGTTTTTGCATGTGCGCACACTCTCATACAAGTCTTATTTGATGGTGAGTAAATATTAATGTAAAATGAAGGGGACAGCAATACAAAATGAAGAGGACAACGACAAAAGTCTCGTTCAGTGAACCCATTTCAAATATTAATCCAGACTATAGCCTCATTTTATCATCGCTCATCATGAAAAAAACGAGGTACGGATCTCAGTGATAACTGTGTTGATTATCTATACCTATCCCTTTTTTCCTTACGCATTCACTTTTGTCACGAACGCCTAACAGTAAACCGTCAATTGAAATTTATAGAAAAACAATTAGTAGATATAATTTAAATACAACGGAAACAAAATATATAAAATGGATACAGCTTCAATTAAAAGAACACCAAATATAACAATAAAAGATAAAGATCGACTTTTCGCCATTGTTATTAAAAATGCATCAATAATAGAATCAAAAATATCCGACGCTGTGAGTGTTGTAGAAAAAAATCAATGTTGGGAAGCTATTACAGATGAATTCAATGCTTCCAGCAACTGCAAAAGGTCTGCAAAACAATTGAGGACCTGTTATCAGAACGCAAAATCAGCACTTAAAAAGGATCTTTCATCAGACAAAATCGAAAAGTACAAAGAAGGTGGAGGTTCTTTCCAAAAAAAAAAACGAATGAAAATCACCCTCTTTTGAACATAGTCCTTCAAGAAACAACACCTTTAAATAATTTATTTGATAGCAGCAGTGACTATTTTGAAAAAGTAACATAGTTTATATAATTACATAAATATATCCACATTATTTGTGAATGTGTAATTTGTATATGGAAACATTCTCCATTTTTCAAAATTCTCCTGAAAGCTATACTGAAGACTATGATGAAGACTATCTTGAGTTAACATCCCCAACAGCAGGAGGTGAACACACAGAAAACCTAGTAATACGCCCATTTCGCATCATAGTGCTATTAATTTGGAAGAATCTTCATTACCTACAACTTCGCAGCAGTCTTCTGCCAATGCTTCATCGCGGCCAACAAAACAAAAAAGAACAAACAGAGAATTCATACAAACATTGTTAACTGAGTTCGGTGATCTTAAACGAACTAAATTAAAGTCAGCTGACGAAACAAATTTTGCAAAACGTGACTATTATAAGATTAAAACCGATAATTTGAAGAAGAACCAGTCTCAAGACGGAAATACAAATGATGGTATGTATTCTTTAAAAATGTATGCTATTTAACTTTTGCCAGTTTCTATTTTACAGAAAATTAATGCATTCGATTTAACAGAAAATTAATGCATTCGATTTTATCGAACAGCTTTAAAGTTGTTTCATTCCTACACATATTTATTTAATTTATTTTGTATTTATTTAATAAAGTGAAGTCAATTTCGAAACTGGACTGTCTATTTCAAAGCTTCTCGAACAAAATCAAACTAGACTCGTTGAAGCTGAAATTTCATATTTAGTTTTCTGTATTCAAAACAATTAAAATACATTTTTTTTAAGTTTTCAATTTCTTTTAAATTATTTATTAACTATTGAATTAGGAGAATATTTAAGTTACATTATTTAGTTATTTTATTATTTCACTTCAGCTTCCAAATAAACAAAAAAACATATGTAATGTGCATAACTACAAAAATTGTCTTCAAAAGTTGAATCTATTCTGTATTTATATTGCAAAATAGTCTACCTATACTTCATATCGTAGCTCGTTTCTCAGGAAATTCCATTTCAGTTATTTAAAAGTCGTTCGCTCAAGAAGTTCATATACGTACGTACATATATGTATGCATGTAGATGAAAATTATTTTCGTTACGATTTCAGAATAAGTAAAAATTATTTATCAAAAAAGGGGTTATATTGTTTTTCATAATATGAAAGCTGCATTGAGATACAATTATAGTTTTAGTTCTACTGATCTGATCGTTAAGGTAAAGATTTTAAAATTAAAAATAAATTAATTTCAAGATATTAAAGATATTAAATTTTCAAAATATGTTCGATTTTTTTATAAAAAATTATATATGTACATACATACTTCCAACTTTGAAGGACAGACAAATAGATTGAGGACCCACTATAATAGTAATGATAGGTCAGATTAAAATCTCAGGTTTGTTCTAGAACTTGTCCTTTAGTACCTACATAATATCACCCGTAAAAATTTAGTTCCTTACAGTTTTTCTTCGATGAAAATATTTTTTTCTCAACACGAATGTTTTTTTCACTCAAAAGAGCTATCAGTCTAAGTTAAAAATAAACAGGTAAATGTATGTACATATACATAGTATATTTTAATACTTTTATTTATTACTTATTTATAATTCTGTATTTCTTTATCAAATTATTTAAAAAAATCTGCAAGTGATAAGCTTTGTCGTTCTGTGAATCTTTTTCTTCATTTACTTGTATGTATAATAAATAGTTTTTTATTGTAGTTTATTTTCTAATGGCCTGACTTTTTTTGTGATTATTAATTTAATTTTTGAATCTTCTTAAAAACGGAGTTAATTTAAAATATTAATTTTATTTAGATGAAAATAAATGTTGGTTATTATTATTGGGATTAGGTTGGGACATACCAATAAAATGTTTAACATTTGAAAAATGTAGAGAATAAGAATGAATTTACATAGTATTTCAAGCCAATTCCAACCGTTTCATTTCTTTGAAGAGTTCACTGTCCATTTGAACGGGGCTCCTAGTTATAATGACATCAGCTTTTTCTAGAGATAATGGCACCAGCATGACCCATTCGTCGTCTTGGGGGAGCTGTCAGACCAGCGATGAATGAAACAACTGGTTAAGCTTTGACGCCCTGTGGACAAAAAAAAACGGAAACAAAATATATAAAATGGATACAGCTTCAATTAAAAGAACACCAAATATAACAATAAAAGATAAAGATCGACTTTTCGCCATTGTTATTAAAAATGCATCAATAATAGAATCAAAAATATCCGACGCTGTGAGTGTTGTAGAAAAAAATCAATGTTGGGAAGCTATTACAGATGAATTCAATGCTTCCAGCAACTGCAAAAGGTCTGCAAAACAATTGAGGACCTGTTATCAGAACGCAAAATCAGCACTTAAAAAGGATCTTTCATCAGACAAAATCGAAAAGTACAAAGAAGGTGGAGGTTCTTTCCAAAAAAAAAAACGAATGAAAATCACCCTCTTTTGAACATAGTCCTTCAAGAAACAACACCTTTAAATAATTTATTTGATAGCAGCAGTGACTATTTTGAAAAAGTAACATAGTTTATATAATTACATAAATATATCCACATTATTTGTGAATGTGTAATTTGTATATGGAAACATTCTCCATTTTTCAAAATTCTCCTGAAAGCTATACTGAAGACTATGATGAAGACTATCTTGAGTTAACATCCCCAACAGCAGGAGGTGAACACACAGAAAACCTAGTAATACGCCCATTTCGCATCATAGTGCTATTAATTTGGAAGAATCTTCATTACCTACAACTTCGCAGCAGTCTTCTGCCAATGCTTCATCGCGGCCAACAAAACAAAAAAGAACAAACAGAGAATTCATACAAACATTGTTAACTGAGTTCGGTGATCTTAAACGAACTAAATTAAAGTCAGCTGACGAAACAAATTTTGCAAAACGTGACTATTATAAGATTAAAACCGATAATTTGAAGAAGAACCAGTCTCAAGACGGAAATACAAATGATGGTATGTATTCTTTAAAAATGTATGCTATTTAACTTTTGCCAGTTTCTATTTTACAGAAAATTAATGCATTCGATTTAACAGAAAATTAATGCATTCGATTTTATCGAACAGCTTTAAAGTTGTTTCATTCCTACACATATTTATTTAATTTATTTTGTATTTATTTAATAAAGTGAAGTCAATTTCGAAACTGGACTGTCTATTTCAAAGCTTCTCGAACAAAATCAAACTAGACTCGTTGAAGCTGAAATTTCATATTTAGTTTTCTGTATTCAAAACAATTAAAATACATTTTTTTTAAGTTTTCAATTTCTTTTAAATTATTTATTAACTATTGAATTAGGAGAATATTTAAGTTACATTATTTAGTTATTTTATTATTTCACTTCAGCTTCCAAATAAACAAAAAAACATATGTAATGTGCATAACTACAAAAATTGTCTTCAAAAGTTGAATCTATTCTGTATTTATATTGCAAAATAGTCTACCTATACTTCATATCGTAGCTCGTTTCTCAGGAAATTCCATTTCAGTTATTTAAAAGTCGTTCGCTCAAGAAGTTCATATACGTACGTACATATATGTATGCATGTAGATGAAAATTATTTTCGTTACGATTTCAGAATAAGTAAAAATTATTTATCAAAAAAGGGGTTATATTGTTTTTCATAATATGAAAGCTGCATTGAGATACAATTATAGTTTTAGTTCTACTGATCTGATCGTTAAGGTAAAGATTTTAAAATTAAAAATAAATTAATTTCAAGATATTAAAGATATTAAATTTTCAAAATATGTTCGATTTTTTTATAAAAAATTATATATGTACATACATACTTCCAACTTTGAAGGACAGACAAATAGATTGAGGACCCACTATAATAGTAATGATAGGTCAGATTAAAATCTCAGGTTTGTTCTAGAACTTGTCCTTTAGTACCTACATAATATCACCCGTAAAAATTTAGTTCCTTACAGTTTTTCTTCGATGAAAATATTTTTTTCTCAACACGAATGTTTTTTTCACTCAAAAGAGCTATCAGTCTAAGTTAAAAATAAACAGGTAAATGTATGTACATATACATAGTATATTTTAATACTTTTATTTATTACTTATTTATAATTCTGTATTTCTTTATCAAATTATTTAAAAAAATCTGCAAGTGATAAGCTTTGTCGTTCTGTGAATCTTTTTCTTCATTTACTTGTATGTATAATAAATAGTTTTTTATTGTAGTTTATTTTCTAATGGCCTGACTTTTTTTGTGATTATTAATTTAATTTTTGAATCTTCTTAAAAACGGAGTTAATTTAAAATATTAATTTTATTTAGATGAAAATAAATGTTGGTTATTATTATTGGGATTAGGTTGGGACATACCAATAAAATGTTTAACATTTGAAAAATGTAGAGAATAAGAATGAATTTACATAGTATTTCAAGCCAATTCCAACCGTTTCATTTCTTTGAAGAGTTCACTGTCCATTTGAACGGGGCTCCTAGTTATAATGACATCAGCTTTTTCTAGAGATAATGGCACCAGCATGACCCATTCGTCGTCTTGGGGGAGCTGTCAGACCAGCGATGAATGAAACAACTGGTTAAGCTTTGACGCCCTGTGGACAAAAAAAAAAAACAAAATTACAAAACACAAAGTTACAAGGAGCCCAAGATAAATCTTACGGGGTTGTGTTCGATGAGGTATTCAACTGCCTTCTCAGCAACCACGGACGAGGACGAGGCATACCATTATTTAATCTTTATATTATATTGTACGAATTGCAAGTTAAAATGTCTTAAGTGCTAAAGTTTACGATACTGTTGAGAAGACTTTGCCCTCTAAAATGATTGGAAAAAAAGTTGCCTTGTTATTGATGCGATAGTATATTTCTTTCGTTTTTAAGACATTGTATCGCTTCACTTGATAAGCGGTTCTAATTACAGATTATAATACAACCAACATGCTCTAACTTACCCTCTCTGGAACGATGATTCCAGGGCAATTTGGTCCGAGCAAACACGAATTTTCTTGAGCCAACAGCGCATGCTTAACATTAACCATGTCATTCTGGGGAAAATCTTAGTGATGCAGACAATTAATGGAATTTCAGCTTCAAGAGCTTCCATGATTGCCTTGGCTGCACCAGGTGGAAGCACATAAATAACCGAAGCATGGCAGTCAATTACCTTCTTGGCTTCATCGACCTGCAAAAATAATACAGTTAATATTAATTCGGCAAATTTATTGTTTGGACAAAACCTACGGTTGTGAATATGGGCTGATTCAAATGTGTAGTGCCGCCTTTCTTTGGTGACACTCCACCGACCAGCTTGATTCCATAGTTAAGAGCTTGTTGTCTGTGGAAGGTACCTTGTTTGCCAGTGAAACCTTGACAAATCACTGAATTCAACGGTGAGTTGAAGATTCTTACGGGTCTTTGTATAATCAGCTTTGCCCCGTACATCGGCAATCACCTGATTTAAGAAATAATTAATATTATTTAAGAATTTCCTATTATACTCAATTTTTGTAGAATCAAGGGATACCGTTGTCATGAATTTCTCTCACCTATGAAAACAAAATCAAAAATTCTAAAAAATTTTTCAATAGAACACCAGTGCAATTAACTTACGCAAATATTTTCCAATGGTATTATACCCCTTGGTTCTTTGTCGGTTGTATACTCAAAATAGTACAAACAATTATCGTTCAATATGAACCATCGCCTTTTCCAGGATTTATACCTAATAAGCAAAAATGTATGGTTTGTTATTACATACATATGTATATTTGTTAAATTGGGTTGAAAAATAAAATTTCTTACCTGCCACCTTGTTTCCATAGCCATCCTTCTTTGTCTGGATTAAAGAACATATGCATAAGGTCATTACCATCGTCCTGGTGTATTTTAAATGGCACAATATAAGAATGGAGATCGATGTTTGATTGATTTTTTTACCTTAACGCTTGAACTAGGATGAGATTTGTAAAGTCATGAAGTGCAACGAATGCTTAAGCACATCTTCATTGAGATCGTTCTTTTTGCCAAGATAGTCACCTGCAAAAAAATATTTGAAAAATTAATTAATTAACAATTGGGTCAAATAGAATTTGAAGAAACACGAAAAAAAAGAAGAATAAAAATGGGAATGTATGTATGTAGTTTGGATTGACGAAGATCATTTCTGACAGATGGATACAATTATTTATTTACTTCGTCACTCCCCGTGCGATGAAAAATTCTCATTTCAATTAAAAAGCAATGTCATATATATTTTTTGATTTTTACTTTGAATGGACACATTGAATGCTCTGTTATTTGAAAATATTGGTTATTTACTTTAAATAAAATCTCTGAAAACATTTCATGTTTTTTATTATTATGCTAAACTTGGAGATACATGCAATTATTATATTTAAAACATTTTGCACAATCTTCAAAATCAGGAAATACACTTTTTTTGTTTTGTTTACTTTTATGACATATGACTGACATTAGACTTGGTGGCTGTCAGGTATGTTCGAAAACAGTTTGATTTTACAGTTTGGGCAGGTCTGGTTGTGAGAGAGCGGCTCTCATTTTCGAACTTCGAAAAATACTTATGAGTGGTTGGTGAATAGGACAAATAATTTTCAAGTTATGAGCCTCATAAACTTAAGAGCCATTTATGAGCGTTCGGTGAATACCGGCCTTAAAGGTGAACTCCGAGCGTAGTTGGTACGATAGTGGGTTATATACAAAGGGTCGGGTAAAACTCTCAAATTACGTTGCGGAACATTAAAATTAACGTGAGACAAAAGGTTCAAAGCATCAATGTGACCATCAATAAGCTTAACAATAAGAATGAAACACAAATATGAACGTCTACTCTCAAGACTGGGTAGATCAATAAGAATGAGTCTGCTTTTATATGAAGGAAGATTTAATGGGTTCTGCTAACCTAGGCCTCTTAAATCAAATTTCAAGAACCTTTCCTGAGTCTTTTCTATTCTTATTTTATGACAACTGTAATAAGGAGACCACACTTGACAAGCACACTCCATGATGGGTGTAACAAATGATATAAACAATTGTCTGATAATGTACGGGTCAGAGAGCTTAAAATGGATTTTAAGCGTTTTTTTAGGAATAATTCAATTATTTTTGAATTTTGCCTAAAAAATGCAAAAACGCTTGAAAAATATTTTAAGCGTTTTCTTACAATTATTTGCTTAAAATGGCTTTTAAGCGTAAAACAAAATGAATTCAGGTTAAATATCTCCAAGAGAAATATTTTATTGAGGATACATTATTTGGTCGGCGAATTTTACCTTCGTTCTTTTTGATTCTCATGATTAAGTGTGAACTATGTATTTTATTATGAAAAAGCGAGTTCGCGAAAATGTTGAAGTTGATTTTGGTGCCGACGATAGTGTTTTAGTGGAAAATGGATACAGAAATTCTCTACCATTAAGCTTAGAATGCTGCTGAAACGATTTATAGCTTAAAAAAAGTTCTTTTATATCTTTATATTTAGAAAACAGCTGTTGATTGGGGGCCCATGCAGGGGGGCAACATGCCCCTTCATACACATCTCACTGCTTACACGCTGAAAACTGACACTATAAGCATAAAAATATTCTTTTTAGGGCTAAAATTGAATGTAAAGAAAAATGATTTTTTTAAAGTTTTGGAAAAAAACTTTTTTTACCAACTTTTTTTTCGTTTTTTTTAGAACTGGCACTACCTAGATCACGAATATGCATTTTTGATAGTCGATAGAACGCTTAGTTTAGCCGTAAATCAAGTTTGAAGGTGTCAACTTTGATGCCTCTAGGACGTCTAGTTTAGCCGCAAATCGAGTTTAAAGATAAAAGTCGATTTTTCATATACCTAATGCGATGCATCAATGGATAGGTGGCACTTCCTAGATTTTGAATAAGCATTTTTTGAGTTGCTAGGACGCGAAGCGGGGTAGGCAAGGTACTTTTGTGCAAGAAAACTGTTACATTGGCGCCTGCCTGGCGACTGAACATACCCTAAGCGGAGCGACGGAGTCGCGTGGGCGGGTGTGCCCCCGAAAAAGGGAGTTAAAATCCTGAGAACCCACGCAGTGGGCCACCCAAGGTACTGTTCAACAAGAAAGCGGAGCGACGGAGTCGCGTGAGCGGTTGTGTCCCCGAAAAAGGGAGTTAAAATCCTTAAGTGCCGCGGAGCGGGCCACCCAAAGTATTGTTTACTAAACATAAACTGCAAGCACACCAATTGACAACATACATTATAAGAAAAAATAATTTTTATCTTTAAACGCGATTTGCAGCTAAATGGAGCTGAGCTTCGTAGACCCCCAAAGTTGGCATCATCAAACGTAATTCCTTGCTAGACATCTTAGAGAATTAAAAATTGCATATTCGTGATCTAGGGAGTGCCACCTTTCAATGGACGTATCACATGATTTTTTTAAAAACTTTTTTCAAAAACTTTTTTCGAAAATTTTTAAAAATTTTTTTTATTTTTATTTAGTTTTCTTTACAACTTTTAAACGAAAAACCAATTTTTATCTTTAAACGCGATTTGCGGCTAAAAGGACCTTCGTAGACCCCCCAAAGTTGACATCTTCAAACGTGATTTTTGACTAAGCTAGGCATCTCAGAGCATTAAAAAATGCATATTCGTGATCTAGGGAGTGCCACCTATCAATGGACGTATCACATGATTTTTAAAAACTTTTTTCGACAATTTTTTTTTTTAAATGTGATTCGGGATTTTGTGAATCGGGGATGAAATGGGTATTTTAATGAAGAAATCTGTTATTATAGGTGCCTGCCTGGCGACTGAATATATCCTAAGTGGAGAAACGGAGCTGCGTTAGCGGGTGTGCCCCCGAAAAAGGGAGTTAATATCCTTAGCACCCGTGAAGCGGGCCAGGCAAGGTACATCCCAACCCACCAACCAAACCAACTAATTAAAATATTACTTTAAAAAAATTAACTGTGGTGGAGAACCTACCTGGACTGATTTCTAATAAGAGCTGAAAATAATTTCGAACTCACACCGGTTAAAAACTTTTTTTGGACGCTGAATTTGTTTTCGTCGTTCTTGTTGAGTCACGTGACTTTGTGTGATATAAAACATATTCAAAGGGGGCATGGCTTAATCCAGGGCGGTCTTTTGCGTAGTGCGAAAAAGCAGAATAGTAGGAAACTTCGTTCTCCGTGATTCTCATCAGTTGGTGTTTTTTTCATGCAATGTCGCTTTGTATTGAAAAAGTATTGAATTTGCGGGATTTCGTTATGCGGTATTTTGTGATGCGGGATTTTGTTACTCGGGATTTCTTTCTGCGGGATTTCGTTTTGCGGGATTTCGTTATGCGGGATTTCGCTATGAGGGATTTTGTGATGCGGGATTTTCGCCAACCCGTACAGATACCTCATTTACATTTAACAGATTAACGCCATTGAAACTATAATCAAAAGACAAGACAAACATTTTTCGTGTGAAATTTATAACTTTACACTTATCGATGTATAGAAAGCATTTAAATCACTTTGAAGCTTTTCGCAGTCAAGATTAGTAGAAATGGTTTTAAATATGTTAACATCATCAGCATAGATAAGGTAGTTTGAGTACTTTAAAACTGACTGTTGTTGTTGTGTTTCTTTTTTATTTCTTTTATTTCAAGTTGTTCCATTTTTTAATAATTAAAAATAATATAAAGGCTTTACAGCCCAAACATTGGTCCTTCGAGCTAAAAGATAAAATCGAAATTTTTCTCAACGATTATAAAAGTGTGTGCGGATCAAATTATTGTAGTGTGTCAACGTGGGATAACCTGCAAAACTTCATCAGGATTTGACGCCATTTTACAAAAACGAATAAGTGATTTCCGTACTTTTTCCTTCATTTTTATATTAAATTATTATGGCGAGCAATAAATTAAGCGCAAAATACAAGCAACTTAAAAAGGATATAGATAATTTTGGCAAAAAAGGAGAAGCTATTAGTGTGAACTACGTTCAAACCCGAAGCAAGTTATTGGATGAGTTGTGGGAATCTGTCTCTACAATATATGAAGAGTTTATAGGTGCTGACGATGAAGATGCGAAGAAGCAATCGTAAGCTAAAACCATGTATGCAAATTTTAGGGAAGAATACTGCGATTTTCAAACAAGGCTTCTGGATTCCCTAGCAAGTCTTGGTGTCAGTAGCAGTCAGCAGTCCAAAGAAGTCCCTGAAAAAGAAAAGATGTTTAAAAGCGACGAACTTCACCTGCCAGCTATTGAAATACCTACCTTCTTTCGACGGAAGTTATGAGTCTTGGCCAAACTTTCATGACCTTTTTGTGACACTTGTCGGGAGTAAGGAATCTCTTTCGGATATTCAAAAGATGCACTACCTTAAGACAAGTTTAACGGGCGATGCTGAGAAGTTGCTTTCATCCTTGAAGATTCACGGCCATAATTATGCGAAAGCATGGACGATTTTGAAGGATCGTTATGATCACCCTCGCGTTCTTGTCAACATCCAGTTGAGTGCACTGTTCAATTTGCCATCACAGTCACAAGAGCGCGTTGAGTCGATTAAAGATTTGTTGTACACTTCAACTCAAGTGATTCAGAGTCTGGCAAATCTGAAAATAGAGGTAGAGCATTAAGATCCAGTGCTAATCTTTCTTCTTGTGCGAAACTTACCAGGCAACACACAGCAGATGTGGGAGGAGAAGCTGAACGATAGAGAAGACCCTAAGAAGTTCCCGACTTTTAAGGAGTTCACGTCCTTCTTAGAGACACGGTTCCGGACTTTAGAAGCAGTCAACCAACAGCATACTCATGGTGAATCCACCTCGTCACGAAACTCTTCACACAAGTGTTATGTGGTTCAGTAAAAAGTCTGTTAAGTATGATAACTTAATATAAAAGAGTTCTTTATTCAAAGACAGAAAGTATAAGACTGACTTAAAGTATCATCTTAATAACTAGGAATATAATATAATAATGTATACATATATTTGACATTTAACATGAGTTGAAGTGTTATAAAAAGTTTATACTTTGAAGTTGTACTTTATACAACAACTTCTTTTTTATAATTGTTTTTATTATAACAAATTCAATATTTTTTTAAAATTCATTTGAGTTATTGATTTTGTAATATTTTAAAATAGAAGTACATGGTAAACATTTATAAGATTTTATTAATATTCAGAAAATAAATGTTTTCTGAAAAAATGCCATTTATTCTTCTATTAATCAAAAGCGAATCGGTTCGGTGGTGCTACTGTTCTTCCGAAACGAGTTACATACTCAGGTGTTGGAGTGAGGCAAGTCGAATCACTTGAACGTGGTACATCTTCATTACTACCTTTTCCTTGAATTTCTGAAGATTTTTGTTGACTTTTTTCAACATGAAATTCATTTTGAATATGGTCATTATCTTCCAATTTAATTTTGTCGGTTTCCGTTAAAGATCCCTCAAGGAGATGCTCCCTATTACGGCGATATTCAGAACCATCATGTGAACTAATTAGGTAAGATTGAGGTTCTGTACTTTTTTGTAGAACTGTACCTGGTTCCCAATTTGAAATTGGAGTTTTCTTATAGTAATTATATGTTTTGACCAATTGTCAAACTTGGTAAGGCCTTAGCATTTTTGTTGTAATAATAACGGGTCTTATTTTCCTGTAGTTTAATTTCCTTAATATGCTCTTCAAGGTCAACATTGATTGGCTTTAGATTTTCAGTTAACACTGGAATCTTTGTTCTTAACTGTCGGACATTAGAAGTTCGGAAGGGGAATTTAAATTTCCTCTTCGTGGGGTTCTATAGTGTAAAAGAGCCATATACGGATCTGAATTTGTTTCATGACATTTTTTAAGCATTTTTTTAATGGTTTGAACGGAGAGTTCAGCCAAACCGTTGGACCTAGGAAAGTATGGACTTGAAGTAATATGATCAATTTTCCATTGTTAAGAAAAAATTTTGAACTCATCGGAGTTAAAAGGAGGTCCATTGTCACTTATCATTATGGTTGGAATTCCATGACGTGCGAAAATTGACTTGAGATGAGTTATGACGACATTACTTGAATAACTTTTATTTAACTGTGAAATTTCGATATATTTTGAAAAGTAATCAACCACCAATAGATACATAGATTTATTGAATTCAAATAAATCCATTCCGATTTTGAACCATGGAATCGACACTACATTATGAAATTGTATAGGTTCTTTTTGATTTTTTGAGCGGTGGCGAATGCATACGTCACAATTTTGTATGACGTTTAAAATATCTTGGTCAATGTTAGGCCAATATATTGAACATTTGGCAAGATTTCTACATCTTTCTATGCCCATGTGTCCTTCATGCAAAAGCATCAAAATGTTATGACGCATTTTCGAAGGTATCACCAACCGGTTTGACTTGTATAATAGATTATCTATGACTTCAAATTCATTTCGAATATTGTAGTAAGGCATTGAAAAATCTTCTGTATTTGTTTTACTGTTTGGCCAACCAGCTAAATGATATTCAATGACTTTTGACAACACTTTACCGTTCCGTGTTTCATTTTGTATTTCTTCATACTTTGATTTTGACATTGATAAAGGACGAGAAGAAAGGACTTAATTACAGTGGAGACTAATGTCTTTATCAAACTCCGTTAATGTTTCGTTTGGCATAGCAGCCCGCGACAATGTATCGGCAACATACATGTACTTTCCCGGTTTGAAAATAACTTTTAAATCATAGGCTAAGAGTCTTAGCATAAATCGCTGTAACCGAGCTGCAACTTTGTACAATGCCTTGTCAAAAAGTAAGACCAAAGGTTTATGGTCCGTCTCCACCAAGCATGACTTTCTAAAAACAAAAGAATGAAATTTTTTACATCCGAATAAAATCGCGAAAAGCTCTTTCTCGATTTGAGCGTAGTTTTGTTGAGACGTTGTGAGTGTAGCTGAGGCATACGCAATCGAATTTCCATCATGGGAAATTACAGCTCCAACTGCATTTTGTGACGCAGCTACTGAAAGTATCAAGGGTTTGTTGACATCAAAATAAGTTAGGACTGGTGTGTTGGAAATTAACTCTTTTAATTTTATAAATTCTTTTTCATGGTCTTCGGGCCAACGCCACTCTACATCTTTCTTTAATAGATTACGCAAATTCACATTTTCGGCTGACATACCCTTGATAAAAGAACCTAAATAATTTACCATACCCAGGAAGCGTTGCAACTCTGTCATGGACTTTGGCCTGGGTAAAGCACAAATTGCTTATACTTTGGATGGATCTGGGCGAACACCATCATGACTAAATAAATGACCGATAAAAGTTACTTCACTTTGACAAAATTTTGACTTTGAAGGATTAAACTTCAAACCTATATCTCTGGCCCTTTCCAAAACTAGCTCCAATATTTTGTCATGCTGTTCTTTGGTCTTAGCATGAATCAAAAAGTCATCAATATAGATTTCAAGGTTTGGTATATCACTAAACTTTTTAACCATTTCACAATGAAATATTTCTGGGGCCGCATTTATACCAAAAGGTAGGCGCAAGAAACGACGTCGTCCAAAAGGCGTATGAAAAGTGCACAGCATTGAAGATTCTTCATCCAACTGAATCATCCAAAAACCCGAGTTTGCATCTCAAACAGTAAAATATTTTGAACCATTTAATTGAGCTTTAAATTCTTCAACATTCGGAAATTGAAAATGTGGGCGAAGAATTGCTTTGTTTAAGTTACGCGTATCAAGACACAAACGTAAATTGCCGTTGGGTTTTTTAACTAAAACAATAGAATTAACCCACGGGGTCGGCTCTTTAACTTCTTTTATTACATTTAGTTTTTCTAATCTTTTTAGCTCTTTTTTAAAATCCGGCATCAACGCGAAAGGAATTTTACGAGGACTGTCAACAACCGGAGTGACATCACATTTAACTTTCAAATGGCACTTTTCTTTTAAACACCCTAATCCTTCAAATACATCTTTAAAATTTGATATAAGACTTGGCAAATTCTGAATATTTTGTTCATCATTTTTTGAACATAGCGTGTTGACATTTAGAATTAATTCATCAGTTTTGTTACTTAAATTCATTTCAAGACACGTTCTAAGACCTATAAGACACTTGCAGTCAATTTCGACAATTATAAATTTAATATTATAAACTATATTTTTATAAGTACAATTTAGCATGCAATATCCTAATGAACAAATTTTTTCTCCACTAAATGTTAATAGATTTTGTTAACTTGACTTGATTAAACTGCGTGACAATCCAAGTGTTTGTAGCTGAATGACAGACATGACATTACCTTGAGCTCCAGTGTCAAGTTGACAAGAAATGTTGCAGTTGTTAATCTGCAATGACACATACCACTGCGGCTCATCTGCATCATATTGATAACGTTGCTGGTTTTGGGTATGTTGTTGATGACGTTGTTGGTTATCGTTCTGATGTTGTACAATACCGATAAACAATGTTGACAAGACAGATTCTGTATCAGACACATTAGACGCAAATTCGATGTTGCGAACTTGAAGATTCCTTGGACACATTTTCGAAAAATGATTTTTACCTCTACATCTGTAGCAAGTTACACCAATAGCTGGACAAGTGTATTTGTGAACCTGTCCACATTTTTTACATAAGTTATTACGGTTTGACGAAGAAAACTGTGAAAACTGCTGATGGTTATTTTTTTTGTTGTTTTTTTTGACTATGACGTGGATAGCGGGATGAGTTTTGATAATTTGATGACGACTTTATATTAGACTGTGGCGATGACGACGATGATTTAGCTGTATTATGTTGTTGACGAGCTGACTTGGGGAGATGACGATGATGACGATGATTGTAGGCTCCCGATGACGAGTTGTTATGGTTTTGCAAAGCACCGATGAAACTACTTGTTTGCTGGGCTTGCAATTGTTGGACATGCTCTTTGTTGAGTTCCATACTTCGGGATGTTAGAACAGCTTTTTCCAATGTGATTTTATCTTCATTGAGAAGTTTTTCTTTTAAATGAGAAAATCTGTTGTGAAGACCACAGATGAATATGTCACATACCAAGTCCTCACGCAAGGTTCCAAAGTCACATGTTAGGCTTAAGTTTTTTAGTGAAGTGACAAATTCATCTATGGATTCGTCTGGACCTTGACGCCTGGAGAAAAAAGAAAATCTTTCCATGATGATATTTACCTTTGGTAGAAAGTATTCATCCAATTTTTTGACAAGCACATCGTACGTGATTTTGTCCAGTTCTTCATTGAATGAATTAAATATATCCAGCGAATCAGGGCCCATGTAATGTAGCAGCAATGCTACCTTTCGGCTATCTTGTTGAGCTTCAAGACTAGAAGCACGTAAATAAATTTTAAATAGACTTAACGAATGTCTCCACGCGGCTGGGAGATTAGTGCTTTTCAGGTTAAGTGGTGACACTGTGGAGACAGGTGACTCCGATGAGAATGAACTCATTTGAATAACATCTGTTTTTTGTGTTGTAGGCATTTAAATTGATAGATACGATCAAATTTTAATCAAACTTTTGACTATTTTTTTTTTTTTTTTTTTAACTTTCAGACTTAGTGACGCACACCTGGAACCATGTTATGTGGTTTAGTAAAAAGTCTGTTAAGTATGATAACTTAATAAAAAAGAGTTCTTTATTCAAAGACAGAAAGTATAAGACTGACTTAAAGTATCATCTTAATAACTAGGAATATAATATAATAATGTATACATATATTTGACATTTAACATGAGTTGAAGTGTTATAAAAAGTTTATACTTTGAAGTTGTACTTTATACAACAAGCAGACGTTTATCGCTCATGCGCAGGCTGATAAAGTAAAGCTGACCTGTAAGATATGTCAGAAAAATAAACATGCGGTTAGAAGATGTAACAAATTTTTGAAAATGAGTGTTACCGAGCGTTGTCAGGTTATGAATAAAATGGGTTTGTGTCGAAACTGTCTAGGGTATAATCATGCAACAGATAATTGTCCAAGTGGTCGTAGGTGTTATCATGGCCAACAACCACATCACACTTTATTACATGCAAATAATATTCCTTTTCAGTCAAACCAACAACCTTCACGTTTACAGTAAAATCATAATAACTCTTTTGAGCCAGTTCAACAACAATCTTCAAATAGCAGTTAGCCGAACTATCAATTGGGGCAACAGGGCACCAGCCAAAATTTGCAAACCACCACTTTAAATGCACAAGCTCCTTCAGGCTGCCAATAGACAACCGTCTACATCTACCAATGTAACTTCTAACCACTCTCAGTACCATACAGTCCAACGAAAAATTCACAAGTTTTATTGGCAACTCCCCTTGTGAAAGTAAAGTCTTCATTGGGAGAGTGGTTGACGCTGCGAGCATTGCTAGAAGCGTCGTTTATTACGGAGTGTGCTGCCCAATTGCTACAACTCAAATCTCGTACAACTCATACGGGGTGTCCGGGTGGGGTTTGGTCAGCAGTGGCACATGTTTAAGAGTGGTAGATATCACTTTTGCTTCGCAGCATTCCACTTTTGCAACAACAGCGCAAGCCTACATCTTAAAGTCACTGTCTGGGCATTTGCCGGCCCGGATCCTTCACGTTGAGAATTGGACTCATCTCAACGATTATGTTCTAGCCGATCCTGAATTCTACAGATCGTCCAAAATTGATATTTTACTTGGCAGCGATGTCTTAGCAGAACTTTTGTTGCCGGAGCTGATTTCGCCAACAGACTAGTCAATGCCAGTCATGCGAAGACAACATTAGGATGGATCTTATTCGGAAAGGCCCCAATTGTATGCGAGTCAAGTCATCAGGTCAGAAGTTTCATCCAAACTGTAGATGTCGAAACCCAACTGCGCAAATTTTGGGAATTAGAAGAGACGCCTTTTAACCCATTCCAAAAAGCGGAAGATATAGAATGTGAAAACCACTTCATCGCCAACACTGAACGCACAATTGATGGACGCTATCAAGTAGCATTGCCGTTCAAAGGAAATGTTCGTCCAGTTTTTGGTGATTCTAACCAAGGTGCTTTAAGGCGATTCCAAGGTTTAGAGCGACGTCTTGATGTAAATCGACAACTCCGAGAGCAATACTCAGCATGCATCGAAGAAAACATCCAACTGGGTCATATGAGCGTAGTCGATAAGAACAGTTTGCCAGAAAATCAGTATTATTTCCTACCACATCACGCTGCCATCAAAGAAAGCAGTTCAACCACAAAATTGAGGGTGGTGTTTGACGCCTCGTTCAAAATAACAAGTGGGGTTTCTTTGAACGATGTTATGATGGTAGGTCCGGCACTTCAACAAAATATCTGCGACATTTTTCTTCGCTGGAGGTTGTATAGATACACCTTCACCGCAGACATTGAGAAGATGTATCGCCAGATCTGGGTTGCAGAACAGGACAGGAATTATCAGCTAATTCTATGTAGGAATAAATCTGAAGATCCTATTAAAGTTTACAAACTTAATACGGTTACCTTCGGAACAGCAGCTGCTCCGTATCTTGCGATTCGAACGTTGCAGAAAGAAGCAGAGGATAATCGTAAAAATCAACTTGTTTCCACCATGATCCACAACGAGATGTACGTAGACGACCTGATATCCGGGGGAAACAGTATCGAGGAGGCTGAAACAAACAAATTAAATTGACATTAGAGACAGCAGGATTTAACTTACGGAAATGGACGTCCAATTCTGATGATTTACTTGCGGGCATTCCAACTGGAGAACGGGAATCCACATTCTCAATGCCGTCAGAAGATTCAGAACGAGTTAAGATGCTTGGTGTCCACTGGCTTCCTTCTGTCAATAGATTTTTTTTGTTACACTTCGCTTTCCATTCCACAGCCGACAAAACGATTTATTTTATCAACTATAGCCCGTTTGTTTGATCCGATGGGTTGGGTTGCTCCCTGCATCGTCAAGGCGAAAATGTTCATGCAGCAACTATGGATGAAGAAAATTGCTTGGGATGAGCCTATAGAACAATCACTTTTGGAGCAGTGGAACGTTTTCCATGAGGATTTGCAAGCCATCAACAAAATCCAATTTCCAAGGTGGGTTCAGACGAGTGGTGATATGTCTCGAATAGAGCTTCATGGTTTCAGTGATGCATCTGAGAAAGCATATGGGGTAGCGGTCTATTTACGGGTTGAGGATGACAAAGGCCAAGCGAAAATGCATCTCCTCATCGCTAAATCTACAGTCGCTCCCGTACAGCCAGTAAGTCTTCCTCGGTTAGAAATTTGCGGTGTTGTTATGCTGGCCATGCTTTTGGATCATGCACATCAAGTCTTAGGCAACAAAGACATCAAGAGTTTCGCATGGACGGATTTAACCATCACTCTTTCGTGGATTCGAGCATCTTCAACCAAATGGTATACATTTGTGCGGAACAGAGTTGGAGAAATACAAAGGTTGACTCCCGTCAAAATATGGAAACATATTCCAACTCAACTCAATCCTGCAGATTTAGTTTCCAGAGGAGTTTTACCATCTGCTTTGCTGGAGAACACTTTATGGTGGAATGGACCTGATTTCTTACGCGATTCTTGGAATTTTCAATATCCTATGCAGCCAATAATACAAGTTCATCATATCGAGCAGACTGTTCCGCCAATCAATGAGCTTATGTAAAGGACATCTGAAATAAACAAATTAACACGCATTGTTGCTATGATTTTACGTTTCACCAATAACTCGCAAAAGTACATACCTAACTGGAAAACTAAACCTATTTCACCAAAGGAACTCGATGACTCAGCTAAAACGTTAGTGAAATTAGCTCAACTGGAAATGTTTCCTACTGGTATTTCGAAATCCAGAGGCATGGCATCTCTAAATCCATTCGCAGATTCTTACGGAATCATTCGTTTCGGTGGAAGACTGAAGAACGCTAACCTGTCTTATGATCAGCAGCATCCAATCATTCTGGAATTGACTCATCATTTTACGAAGTTGATTCTTCATGAAGCACATGAGAAGACTCTTCACGGAGGTATTCAACTAATGATGGGTTATCTTCGTATAAGGTACTGGATTTTACAAACGAAGCGAGGGGTTAAAAAATATATCCACGATTGTTTTATGTGCTGCCGGTATAGGACTAAACCAGCGACTCAACTTATGGGAGAATTACCATCAGCTCGAGTGACTTTGTCCAGACCATTCTACCATACAGGCATTGATTACGCGGGTTCGATTAGTGTCCGGGCTTGGAAAGGCTGCGGAGCAAAATGTTATAAAGGCTATTTGGCAATTTTTGTCTGCTTAGCAACAAAGGCTATTCACTTGGAAGCTGTAAGTGATCTCACGACTCAAGCCTTCTTAGCTGCGTATCGACGTTTCACTTCACGACGATGAGTCTGTAGCCAGGTCTACAGTGATTGCGGAACGAATTTCGTAGGAGCAGAGACAGAGCTGTATCGCCTGTTGAAAGGTGCTACCCTTAATTGGAAGGTTGTTGCTGAAGTTCTTTTATCACAAGGAACGAAGTGGAACTTCATTCCTCCTGCTTCTCCCCA
Source organism: Leucozona laternaria (assembly GCA_932273885.2). Lineage (NCBI taxonomy): Eukaryota > Metazoa > Arthropoda > Insecta > Diptera > Syrphidae > Leucozona > Leucozona laternaria. The sequence goes on along the minus strand of OW026366.1, from coordinate 132,753,239 downwards.
CTTTGGAGGATTGTGGGAAGCCGGTGTAAAGAGTGTGAAACACTTTAAAAGAGTTGTCGGAAACGGGAAACTCACTTTCGAGGAACTCACCACGCTTTTAACCCACATTGAAGCGTGTTTAAATTCGAGGCCTCTTTGCCCGTTGACAGAAAATCCCGACGATTTCCAAGCGTTAACTCCAGCACACTTCTTGATTGGAGCCATAATGTTCACGGTAACCGAGCCAGATCTTGCGGTGGGTAAGACAAGGTGGAAGGCCATCCAATTTAGTTTGCAGACCTTTTGGCATCATTGGCAGTCCGAATACTTGGTCCGTCTACAACAACGTCCGAAATGGCTAAAACCACAGCCACAAATTCAAATTGGAGACCTGGTCTTGATCAAAGACGAAAGACTTCCTCCGACGAAATGGAATTTGGGACGAGTTCTAGAAACCTTCCCAGGAAAAGACAGCTTCACCAGAGTCGTAAAGCTGAAAACACAACAAGGTGAATTAAAACGGCCTATAACTAAGCTTTGCCCTCTACCAAGAAACAACAATCAACATTCAACACAAATAACAAATCGAAACTAAATCAACATACACATACACATCCACGCAAACACACACACTCACACACACACATACACACATGCACACGCATACACACATATATGTATATATATATATATATATATATCAATCATATCAATATATATATATATATATAATATATATATATATATATATATATATATATATATATATATATATATATATATATATATATATATATATATATATATATATATATATATATATATATATATATATATATACACACATACACACGCACACACACACTCACACACATACACACACACACACACACACACACACACACACACACACACACACACACACACACACACACGCGCGCACACGTCATATATATGCATCATGTTGTCATATCAATATACAAAGGCATCAATTTATGTTCCTCGCAATTCAAACATATATGCATATTTTATAATCCACTTGAAAAGCAACATTAATTCATCAACACAACTTTATTTCGCTCATTTCATCTGAAAAACGCAAACTGATATAATTAATGTAATTTTCACTTAAGTAACTTCGTATCAAAAATATACTTATTTTCTCATTTCATCAGAAAAAGGTTTAGCTTTGCTGCAATGGGGTTGGGGTTCTCTTTCGATAATTTGTGGAAGTTGCTGATCTGTTGTATTTTCAATAGAAGTTGTAGTTGCGTTTGACTCGTCAGCAGCATTTGAGCTAACAGGAATTGCAATTTCTTGATGGTTCAAAGGAGCTATTTCCAAATTGGTCGAGGCTGAAGGAACTGGACGGTCAGTTACAGAACTTGGCAGAAAACATTCATCTGTAAAAACGTTTCTATCAAAAGGGAAAATCCCTGTTTTTTTAAATGCGCTTATAATATTCACTGGTGTCATAGCTCTGTTAAAGGATTTTCCGATTATTTCGGCTAGATGGTAGATGGTTATTGGCTGTCCTGGCATACGAAGCATAAACGAGTCCATTTCGCAGTTGTAAAATTTTTTGAAGGGGCCGAACACACCAACGTCTAAAGGCTGCATCTTAGAAGTTGTGTGTGGATGAAAAGTAAGAATTGTAACGCCTGATTGTTTTGCCAAGTTAAGAGCTTCTATTGGTAGGTGCGATTCATGGTTGTCCATGATTAGTAAGCTCGGGTTAGTGTTGCTGCTATTTGTGTGTTTAACGAAATGCTTCATTACCTCCAAAAACAGTTCAGAGTTCATCCAGCCGGAGGGTGAAGCCAATCCCAAGGATCCTGGTGGTGCTCCATTAAGCATATGGCTTTTAAAGTTCTTCCGTGGGAACACTATGATTGGAGGTAAAGCAGTGCCACTAGCACTGATAATGCAGCATGTTGTTACTAACACACCTCTCTCCCCACTTGTTACTTTGGATAAGTTTTTTGTATTTTTTGGCGCAAGTACCTTTTGTGGTTTCTGAACAGTCGTTGTCGCAGTTTCGTCCAAGTTGAAAATTCGTGTCCCATCGGAAAACTCGGGATGCCTTTGAAGAACTTTGAACAAATTGTCAAAAAATACCTGCACTGAATTCTTATTAAAAGATGTGGCTCGTGCTAAGCTGCATGCTTCTGGTTTTTTAAGCGACAGCTCAGGGTGCCTTCCCCGGAAGCCCCGCAGCCAATCCAAGCCAGCCATTGAGTGTATTTTCCAACTTGGTGGAATATTTGACATATCATTTATTGACGCAAGTTGAAAAGCCAATTTGCGGAATTCGGTGGCCGTGATACCATAAAATATATTTGCGCAGTGGGTTATATAGGATTTCAGTGCATCTTCCTGCTGATCTGAAAAAACTGCCTATGGCTTCTTCTTCTTGCGCTGCAATACTGGCTTTCGTGGCATCTTTAACAAAAATATAAAAGCTTTAGTTCACAAAAAACGTCTAGGTGCACAATGCACCACGGTGCATTTAGCACCATGCTTATGTGGTGCATTATGCACCACTGTGAAATTTTTGAAACAAATTAAAACCGTTCACAACAAACGTAGCAAAACTATAAACTTTGTATTTTAAAATGTAAAGAAAAGTCCAAATAACAATTCTATTGATTTTAAATAAAGAAATACTTAGTTTTCACTTAGATATTAAAAAAATAAACTCACCGTGATTTTTTTCTTTTTCACAACAAATTTATAAAACACTCCGCGCACGTGGACCACCAAAGAGAAACACAACCAGACTAAATTCTACCGCAGTTACTGAGAGTAACGGATACATTTGAAAGAGGTATACACCAATACAGTTGCCCGTTTGGTGAATTTAGCTGTGGTGCATTTTGCACCACTGGTGCATTTATGACCACGTCACTACTCTTTTATAGAATCTCGGATTTTAAAAGCTTCTCTTGATGGATGATTTGAACTCGTTGCTCTTACTCCAGAAAGAGGTTGAGTTTCGGTTCGCCAATGACCTTGGTGAACTACTTCATCATTTGCATCATATTTGTCAACAGTACGTAGCATCATTAAGCTTTACGAAATTGTGTAAAACAACACATGCCTTCACAATGCGGTCAGCATTATCAGGTAACACATTCAATGTCGTTTGAAGAATCCGCCACCTAGCCACGAGAATCCCAAAGGCATTCTCGATTACACGGCGGGCGCGCGACAAACGTTTGTTAAAATTATATTTTGCATCATTTAATAGTCTTCCTGGATAGGGCCGCATTAAATATGTTCTGAGCGGAAATGCCGCATCACCGACCAAAATATAGTTGCAAACGAAACTTGAATTTGGTAGAACTGCTGGCGGAGTTAAATTTAGCTCTCCTTTTATGAGCTTTTTTCCAAATGCGGAGTCAGCAAAATGCCTCCATCACTTTGGCTACCGTACGCACCTATATCGACCGATGTAAAGGTATAATTTGCGTCACAAGCAGCGAGAAGAACTATTGAGTGGTGTCCCTTATAATTATAAAATTCGGATCCTGCTCTTGGCGGACAGCGAATATTAATCTGTTTGCCATCAATAGCAGACACACAATTAGGGAGATTCCACATTTTATAGAAATCTTCAGAAATTTGCTTCCAGTTTTCCTCCGATGGTGGGGATAAATATAGTGGTGTCAAAATTCTCCACAAAACATCACAACATTCATAAGTGATCTCTCCCACTGTTGAATACCCCATTCGGAACATCCAAGCCAAAACTTGTCTTGAAAAATACCTTAATACCTTGAAAAATACCTTAAAAACAAAATGTTACTATACATTCCAATTGTTAAGTAGATAGTACTCACAAAAGCACAAGAAAAAATCTGCAACTAGGAGAAATTGGTTTTCTCCAAGAATGTTTTTCAAGTTCCGGCTCGATTAAAATCCGTAATAAATCGAATGTCGCCGGTTTCATTCTGGTTATTTAAAAAAAATGCTCTGGATCCTGCTTTTGCATTGCTTCAAAATTAAGAGCAAGGAAACCATCAGTATCCCTGCTCAAATTCAGCTCCCGAACCCACCGCTGCCTTTCTGATCTATTGCTATCACTTTTTAAGGCTTCCTATCCAGCATAGTCCATAATAGCAAACAAAGAAAAGTCAATTAGGTCATCGATATCATTAAGATCATTCATTTTGCAATCAAATATTAAAATAACAACCACTTTATTTCAAGATTATAAAATTTGTTTTGACAACTCAGTTTTTTTAACATTGGCCGAGTTCAACGCACATCTGAATATTCATAATTTTGAATTTTTGAAGCTCCTGATTGGCCAGCTGTCATAAAAAGTTCTGAAAATTCAGATGACTTCTGACAGCTGGCCAATCAGAAGCTTCAAAAATTCAGAATTCTGAATATTCAGATGTGTGTTGAACAAGCACATTACTTTTGTTTGGGTATGTTTGATTTAGGAATCAATTTAGGAATTCAAATACCGGATCGCGTTAATACTATAAACTGATATCCTTAGTGAAAGAGAAATTTAAAATTAATTTTTAAAAACTGTATGAAGTAATTTTAAAATTTGTTAAAATTAATCTATAAAGTTTTCAAAGCAAAATTTGAATTTTCGAAAATTATAATTTGAAAACTTTTTAGTAATTTTAAAATTCCACATTAATTTATTTAAATTACTTAACAATGTTTTACAAAAAGAAAATATGAATACCTACTTAATTTAAAACAAAAAATAGTGGGCGCCAGGTCTTATTCATTCCATCGTGGATATTCTGGATAAACATTTTGTATTTTTCATCTATTCTATTCCTTATCCGGAATAAATAAAGAAACACACTCGTAATATCAGAGTTAATCTATTTATTAATCTTTTTGTGTGGTGGAAACAAAACATAGATTTATATAATCTAAATTGAGATAAACCTTCGGTGAAAACAGTACTTTTTTGCACAAAATTTCTTGCAATAGATCTATTGCATCAAATCGTTAATAACAATATTAATTCTTGCCATTCTAAATAAAATGATCATAAAAGCAACTAAATGCAGCCAATACATTCACTTTAAACTAAATATACATCTATTAAGTTAGTTATTTAATCAACAATGAAAAAAACAGAGACACTTTCTTCTCCATTTTGTTTGTAAAGAATTTGTGCAGTGCTATTTTAATGAAACAGAACTTTTCTTCTGACATATTCGTAAATTCTCAACGCCCGAGGCTTGAAGCTTCATTTCGTTTTGCAAATTCTATGGTCGCGCTTAGTGACACATAATATCGTAAAGCCGGTAAAAAGTCCGTCAACGCCCGACCGACCGAACGCGTGATTGTGATTTGGCCATCAATTACGGCGTCGGTTGTTTATAGTGCCCGAAATTGAAAAAATTTTAAAGTGTGCAAAATGTGCAAATTTGTATAAATTGTGATCGCAAATCGTGTGGTGTCGACGAATAATGATCCAGGTAAGTGAATTATTATAGAATTTTCTACATTTATAATGATGTTGGGCAAATTAAATTCTTCATTTTAAATCGATATATTTGTATGTATTCGTATGTGTTTATTTCCATCAGAGGCTGATTAACGATCGTTTTCTCTACTCGATTTTCAATTTGTTCGGTAGAATTAATTTGTAAACTCATTAAATTGAAATGATAATTATTTTTGTTGATTCCAATGATGAAACTTGATTGAGAATTATTAAATTTAATGCGATTTAATATTTGTTTGAATGAATTTTGTAAATATTAAATTAAAAGTGAATTAAATATTTTGTTTAGCCTTTCTTTGCGTTTTTCTGATGAAATGAGAAAATAAGTATATTTTTGATACGAAGTTACTTAAGTGAAAATTACATTAATTATACCAATTTGCGTTTTTCAGATGAAATGAGCGAAATAAAGTTGTGTTGATGAATTAATGTTGCTTTTCAAGTGGATTATAAAATATGCATATATGTTTGAATTGCGAGGAACATAAATTGATGCCTTTGTATATTGATATGACAACATGATGCATATATATGACGTGTGCGCGCGTGTGTGTGTGTGTGTGTGTGTGTGTGTGTGTGTGTGTGAGTGTGTGTGTGCGTGTGTATGTGCGTTTATATATATATATATACCTTTTGTGGTTTCTGAACAGTCGTTGTCGCAGTTTCGTCCAAGTTGAAAATTCGTGTCCCATCGGAAAACTCGGGATGCCTTTGAAGAACTTGCATTATGCACCACTGTGAAATTTTTGAAACAAATTAAAACAGTTCACAACAAACGTAGCAAAACTATAAACTTTGTATTTTAAAATGTAAAGAAAAGTCCAAATAACAATTCTATTGATTTTAAATAAAGAAATACTTAGTTTTCACTTAGATATTAAAAAAATAAACTCACCGTGATTTTTTTCTTTTTCACAACAAATTTATAAAACACTCCGCGCACGTGGACCACCAAAGAGAAACACAACCAGACTAAATTCTACCGCAGTTACTGAGAGTAACGGATACATTTGAAAGAGGTATACACCAATACAGTTGCCCGTTTGGTGAATTTAGCTGTGGTGCATTTTGCACCACTGGTGCATTTATGACCACGTCACTACTCTTTTATAGAATCTCGGATTTTAAAAGCTTCTCTTGATGGATGATTTGAACTCGTTGCTCTTACTCCAGAAAGAGGTTGAGTTTCGGTTCGCCAATGACCTTGGTGAACTACTTCATCATTTGCATCATATTTGTCAACAGTACGTAGCATCATTAAGCTTTACGAAATTGTGTAAAACAACACATGCCTTCACAATGCGGTCAGCATTATCAGGTAACACATTCAATGTCGTTTGAAGAATCCGCCACCTAGCCACGAGAATCCCAAAGGCATTCTCGATTACACGGCGGGCGCGCGACAAACGTTTGTTAAAATTATATTTTGCATCATTTAATAGTCTTCCTGGATAGGGCCGCATTAAATATGTTCTGAGCGGAAATGCCGCATCACCGACCAAAATATAGTTGCAAACGAAACTTGAATTTGGTAGAACTGCTGGCGGAGTTAAATTTAGCTCTCCTTTTATGAGCTTTTTTCCAAATGCGGAGTCAGCAAAATGCCTCCATCACTTTGGCTACCGTACGCACCTATATCGACCGATGTAAAGGTATAATTTGCGTCACAAGCAGCGAGAAGAACTATTGAGTGGTGTCCCTTATAATTATAAAATTCGGATCCTGCTCTTGGCGGACAGCGAATATTAATCTGTTTGCCATCAATAGCAGACACACAATTAGGGAGATTCCACATTTTATAGAAATCTTCAGAAATTTGCTTCCAGTTTTCCTCCGATGGTGGGGATAAATATAGTGGTGTCAAAATTCTCCACAAAACATCACAACATTCATAAGTGATCTCTCCCACTGTTGAATACCCCATTCGGAACATCCAAGCCAAAACTTGTCTTGAAAAATACCTTAATACCTTGAAAAATACCTTAAAAACAAAATGTTACTATACATTCCAATTGTTAAGTAGATAGTACTCACAAAAGCACAAGAAAAAATCTGCAACTAGGAGAAATTGGTTTTCTCCAAGAATGTTTTTCAAGTTCCGGCTCGATTAAAATCCGTAATAAATCGAATGTCGCCGGTTTCATTCTGGTTATTTAAAAAAAATGCTCTGGATCCTGCTTTAGCATTGCTTCAAAATTAAGAGCAAGGAAACCATCAGTATCCCTGCTCAAATTCAGCTCCCGAACCCACCGCTGCCTTTCTGATCTATTGCTATCACTTTTTAAGGCTTCCTATCCAGCATAGTCCATAATAGCAAACAAAGAAAAGTCAATAAGGTCATCGATATCATTAAGATCATTCATTTTGCAATCAAATATTAAAATAACAACCACTTTATTTCAAGATTATAAAATTTGTTTTGACAACTCAGTTTTTTTAACATTGGCCGAGTTCAACGCACATCTGAATATTCATAATTTTGAATTTTTGAAGCTCCTGATTGGCCAGCTGTCATATAAAGCTCTGAAAATTCAGATGACTTCTGACAGCTGGCCAATCAGAAGCTTCAAAAATTCAGAATTCTGAATATTCAGATGTGTGTTGAACAAGCACATTACTTTTGTTTGGGTATGTTTGATTTAGGAATCAATTTAGGAATTCAAATACCGGATCGCGTTAATACTATAAACTGATATCCTTAGTGAAAGAGAAATTTAAAATTAATTTTTAAAAACTGTATGAAGTAATTTTAAAATTTGTTAAAATTAATCTATAAAGTTTTCAAAGCAAAATTTGAATTTTCGAAAATTATAATTTGAAAACTTTTTAGTAATTTTAAAATTCCACATTAATTTATTTAAATTACTTAACAATGTTTTACAAAAAGAAAATATGAATACCTACTTAATTTAAAACAAAAAATAGTGGGCGCCAGGTCTTATTCATTCCATCGTGGATATTCTGGATAAACATTTTGTATTTTTCATCTATTCTATTCCTTATCCGGAATAAATAAAGAAACACACTCGTAATATCAGAGTTAATCTATTTATTAATCTTTTTGTGTGGTGGAAACAAAACATAGATTTATATAATCTAAATTGAGATAAACCTTCGGTGAAAACAGTACTTTTTTGCACAAAATTTCTTGCAATAGATCTATTGCATCAAATCGTTAATAACAATATTAATTCTTGCCATTCTAAATAAAATGATCATAAAAGCAACTAAATGCAGCCAATACATTCACTTTAAACTAAATATACATCTATTAAGTTAGTTATTTAATCAACAATGAAAAAAACAGAGACACTTTCTTCTCCATTTTGTTTGTAAAGAATTTGTGCAGTGCTATTTTAATGAAACAGAACTTTTCTTCTGACATATTCGTAAATTCTCAACGCCCGAGGCTTGAAGCTTCATTTCGTTTTGCAAATTCTATGGTCGCGCTTAGTGACACATAATATCTTAAAGCCGGTAAAAAGTCCGTCAACGCCCGACCGACCGAACGCGTGATTGTGATTTGGCCATCAATTACGGCGTCGGTTGTTTATAGTGCCCGAAATTGAAAAAATTTTAAAGTGTGCAAAATGTGCAAATTTGTATAAATTGTGATCGCAAATCGTGTGGTGTCGACGAATAATGATCCAGGTAAGTGAATTATTATAGAATTTTCTACATTTATAATGATGTTGGGCAAATTAAATTCTTCATTTTAAATCGATATATTTGTATGTATTCGTATGTGTTTATTTCCATCAGAGGCTGATTAACGATCGTTTTCTCTACTCGATTTTCAATTTGTTCGGTAGAATTAATTTGTAAACTCATTAAATTGAAATGATAATTATTTTTGTTGATTCCAATGATGAAACTTGATTGAGAATTATTAAATTTAATGCGATTTAATATTTGTTTGAATGAATTTTGTAAATATTAAATTAAAAGTGAATTAAATATTTTGTTTAGCCTTTCTTTGCGTTTTTCTGATGAAATGAGAAAATAAGTATATTTTTGATACGAAGTTACTTAAGTGAAAATTACATTAATTATACCAATTTGCGTTTTTCAGATGAAATGAGCGAAATAAAGTTGTGTTGATGAATTAATGTTGCTTTTCAAGTGGATTATAAAATATGCATATATGTTTGAATTGCGAGGAACATAAATTGATGCCTTTGTATATTGATATGACAACATGATGCATATATATGACGTGTGCGCGCGTGTGTGTGTGTGTGTGTGTGTGTGTGGGGGTGTGTGTGTGCGTGTGTATGTGCGTTTATATATATATATATACCTTTTGTGGTTTCTGAACAGTCGTTGTCGCAGTTTCGTCCAAGTTGAAAATTCGTGTCCCATCGGAAAACTCGGGATGCCTTTGAAGAACTTGCATTATGCACCACTGTGAAATTTTTGAAACAAATTAAAACAGTTCACAACAAACGTAGCAAAACTATAAACTTTGTATTTTAAAATGTAAAGAAAAGTCCAAATAACAATTCTATTGATTTTAAATAAAGAAATACTTAGTTTTCACTTAGATATTAAAAAAATAAACTCACCGTGATTTTTTTCTTTTTCACAACAAATTTATAAAACACTCCGCGCACGTGGACCACCAAAGAGAAACACAACCAGACTAAATTCTACCGCAGTTACTGAGAGTAACGGATACATTTGAAAGAGGTATACACCAATACAGTTGCCCGTTTGGTGAATTTAGCTGTGGTGCATTTTGCACCACTGGTGCATTTATGACCACGTCACTACTCTTTTATAGAATCTCGGATTTTAAAAGCTTCTCTTGATGGATGATTTGAACTCGTTGCTCTTACTCCAGAAAGAGGTTGAGTTTCGGTTCGCCAATGACCTTGGTGAACTACTTCATCATTTGCATCATATTTGTCAACAGTACGTAGCATCATTAAGCTTTACGAAATTGTGTAAAACAACACATGCCTTCACAATGCGGTCAGCATTATCAGGTAACACATTCAATGTCGTTTGAAGAATCCGCCACCTAGCCACGAGAATCCCAAAGGCATTCTCGATTACACGGCGGGCGCGCGACAAACGTTTGTTAAAATTATATTTTGCATCATTTAATAGTCTTCCTGGATAGGGCCGCATTAAATATGTTCTGAGCGGAAATGCCGCATCACCGACCAAAATATAGTTGCAAACGTAACTTGAATTTGGTAGAACTGCTGGCGGAGTTAAATTTAGCTCTCCTTTTATGAGCTTTTTTCCAAATGCGGAGTCAGCAAAATGCCTCCATCACTTTGGCTACCGTACGCACCTATATCGACCGATGTAAAGGTATAATTTGCGGCACAAGCAGCGAGAAGAACTATTGAGTGGTGTCCCTTATAATTATAAAATTCGGATCCTGCTCTTGGCGGACAGCGAATATTAATCTGTTTGCCATCAATAGCAGACACACAATTAGGGAGATTCCACATTTTATAGAAATCTTCAGAAATTTGCTTCCAGTTTTCCTCCGATGGTGGGGATAAATATAGTGGTGTCAAAATTCTCCACAAAACATCACAACATTCATAAGTGATCTCTCCCACTGTTGAATACCCCATTCGGAACATCCAAGCCAAAACTTGTCTGGGGACTCCATGCGAAAAATACCTTAAAAACAAAATGTTACTATACATTCCAATTGTTAAGTAGATAGTACTCACAAAAGCACAAGAAAAAATCTGCAACTAGGAGAAATTGGTTTTCTCCAAGAATGTTTTTCAAGTTCCGGCTCGATTAAAATCCGTAATAAATCGAATGTCGCCGGTTTCATTCTGGTTATTTAAAAAAAATGCTCTGGATCCTGCTTTTGCATTGCTTCAAAATTAAGAGCAAGGAAACCATCAGTATCCCTGCTCAAATTCAGCTCCCGAACCCACCGCTGCCTTTCTGATCTATTGCTATCACTTTTTAAGGCTTCCTATCCAGCATAGTCCATAATAGCAAACAAAGAAAAGTCAATAAGGTCATCGATATCATTAAGATCAATCATTTTGCAATCAAATATTAAAATAACAACCACTTTATTTCAAGATTATAAAATTTGTTTTGACAACTCAGTTTTTTTTAACATTGGCCGAGTTCAACGCACATCTGAATATTCATAATTTTGAATTTTTGAAGCTCCTGATTGGCCAGCTGTCATAAAAAGTTCTGAAAATTCAGATGACTTCTGACAGCTGGCCAATCAGAAGCTTCAAAAATTCAGAATTCTGAATATTCAGATGTGTGTTGAACAAGCACATTACTTTTGTTTGGGTATGTTTGATTTAGGAATCAATTTAGGAATTCAAATACCGGATCGCGTTAATACTATAAACTGATATCCTTAGTGAAAGAGAAATTTAAAATTAATTTTTAAAAACTGTATGAAGTAATTTTAAAATTTGTTAAAATTAATCTATAAAGTTTTCAAAGCAAAATTTGAATTTTCGAAAATTATAATTTGAAAACTTTTTAGTAATTTTAAAATTCCACATTAATTTATTTAAATTACTTAACAATGTTTTACAAAAAGAAAATATGAATACCTACTTAATTTAAAACAAAAAATAGTGGGCGCCAGGTCTTATTCATTCCATCGTGGATATTCTGGATAAACATTTTGTATTTTTCATCTATTCTATTCCTTATCCGGAATAAATAAAGAAACACACTCGTAATATCAGAGTTAATCTATTTATTAATCTTTTTGTGCGGTGGAAACAAAACATAGATTTATATAATCTAAATTGAGATAAACCTTCGGTGAAAACAGTACTTTTTTGCACAAAATTTCTTGCAATAGATCTATTGCATCAAATCGTTAATAACAATATTAATTCTTGCCATTCTAAATAAAATGATCATAAAAGCAACTAAATGCAGCCAATATATTCACTTTAAACTAAATATACATCTATTAAGTTAGTTATTTAATCAACAATGAAAAAAACAGAGACACTTTCTTTTCCATTTTGTTTGTAAAGAATTTGTGCAGTGCTATTTTAATGAAACAGAACTTTTCTTCTGACATATTCGTAAATTCTCAACGCCCGAGGCTTGGAGCTTCATTTCGTTTTGCAAATTCTATGGTCGCGCTTAGTGACACATAATATCGTAAAGCCGGTAAAAAGCCCGTCAACGCCCGACCGACCGAACGCGTGATTGTGATTTGGCCATCAATTACGGCGTCGGTTGTTTATAGTGCCCGAAATTGAAAAAATTTTAAAGTGTGCAAAATGTGCAAATTTGTATAAATTGTGATCGCAAATCGTGTGGTGTCGACGAATAATGATCCAGGTAAGTGAATTATTATAGAATTTTCTACATTTATAATGATGTTGGGCAAATTAAATTCTTCATTTTAAATCGATATATTTGTATGTATTCGTATGTGTTTATTTCCATCAGAGGCTGATTAACGATCGTTTTCTCTACTCGATTTTCAATTTGTTCGGTAGAATTAATTTGTAAACTCATTAAATTGAAATGATAATTATTTTTGTTGATTCCAATGATGAAACTTGATTGAGAATTATTAAATTTAATGCGATTTAATATTTGTTTGAATGAATTTTGTAAATATTAAATTAAAAGTGAATTAAATATTTTGTTTAGCCTTTCTTTGCGTTTTTCTGATGAAATGAGAAAATAAGTATATTTTTGATACGAAGTTACTTAAGTGAAAATTACATTAATTATATCAATTTGCATTTTTCAGATGAAATGAGCGAAATAAAGTTGTGTTGATGAATTAATGTTGCTTTTCAAGTGGATTATAAAATATGCATATATGTTTGAATTGCGAGGAACATAAATTGATGCCTTTGTATATTGATATGACAACATGATGCATATATATGACGTGTGCGCGCGTGTGTGTGTGTGTGTGTGTGTGTGTGAGTGTGTGTGTGCGTGTTTATGTGCGTTTATATATATATATATGTATATATATATATATATATATATATATTATATATATTATATATATATATATTGATATGATTGATATATATATATATATATATATATATATACACACATACACACGCACACACACACTCACACACACACACACACACACACGCGCGTACACGTCATATATTTGCATCATGTTGTCATATCAATATACAAAGGCATCAATTTATGTTCCTCGCAATTCAAACATATATGCATATTTTATAATCCACTTGAAAAGCAACATTAATTCATCAACACAACTTTATTTCGCTCATTTCATCTGAAAAACGCAAATTGATATAATTAATGTAATTTTCACTTAAGTAACTTCGTATCAAAAATATACTTATTTTCTCATTTCATCAGAAAAACGCAAAGAAAGGCTAAACAAAATATTTAATTCACTTTTAATTTAATATTTACAAAATTCATTCAAACAAATATTAAATCGCATTAAATTTAATAATTCTCAATCAAGTTTCATCATTGGAATCAACAAAAATAATTATCATTTCAATTTAATGAGTTTACAAATTAATTCTACCGAACAAATTGAAAATCGAGTAGAGAAAACGATCGTTAATCAGCCTCTGATGGAAATAAACACATACGAATACATACAAATATATCGATTTAAAATGAAGAATTTAATTTGCCCAACATCATTATAAATGTAGAAAATTCTATAATAATTCACTTACCTGGATCATTATTCGTCGACACCACACGATTTGCGATCACAATTTATACAAATTTGCACATTTTGCACACTTTAAATTTTTTTCAATTTCGGGTACTATAAACAACCGACGCCGTAATTGATGGCCAAATCACAATCACGCGTTCGGTCGGTCGGGCGTTGACGGGCTTTTTACCGGCTTTACGATATTATGTGTCACTAAGCGCGACCATAGAATTTGCAAAACGAAATGAAGCTTCAAGCCTCGGGCGTTGAGAATTTACGAATATGTCAGAAGAAAAGTTCTGTTTCATTAAAATAGCACTGCACAAATTCTTTACAAACAAAATGGAGAAGAAAGTGTCTCTGTTTTTTTCATTGTTGATTAAATAACTAACTTAATAGATGTATATTTAGTTTAAAGTGAATGTATTGGCTGCATTTAGTTGCTTTTATGATCATTTTATTTAGAATGGCAAGAATTAATATTGTTATTAACGATTTGATGCAATAGATCTATTGCAAGAAATTTTGTGCAAAAAAGTACTGTTTTCACCGAAGGTTTATCTCAATTTAGATTATATAAATCTATGTTTTGTTTCCACCACACAAAAAGATTAATAAATAGATTAACTCTGATATTACGATTGTGTTTCTTTATTTATTCCGGATAAGGAATAGAATAGATGAAAAATACAAAATGTTTATCCAGAATATCCACGATGGAATGAATAAGACCTGGCGCCCACTATTTTTTGTTTTAAATTAAGTAGGTATTCATATTTTTTTTTTGTAAAACATTGTTAAGTAATTTAAATAAATTAATGTGGAATTTTAAAATTACTAAAAAGTTTTCAAATTATAATTTTCGAAAATTCAAATTTTGCTTTGAAAACTTTATAGATTAATTTTAACAAATTTTAAAATTACTTCATACAGTTTTTAAAAATTAATTTTAAATTTCTCTTTCACTGAGGATATCAGTTTATAGTATTAACGCGATCCGGTATTTGAATTCGATTCCCAAATCAAACATACCCAAACAAAAGTAATGTGCTTGTTCAACACACATCTGAATATTCAGAATTCTGAATTTTTGAAGCTTCTGATTGGCCAGCTGTCAGAAGTCATCTGAATTTTCAGAACTTTTTATGACAGCTGGCCAATCAGGAGCTTCAAAAATTCAAAATTATGAATATTCAGATGTGCGTTGAACTCGGCCAATGTTAAAAAAACTGAGTTGTCAAAACAAATTTTATAATCTTGAAATAAAGTGGTTGTTATTTTAATATTTGATTGCAAAATGAATGATCTTAATGATATCGATGACCTTATTGACTTTTCTTTGTTTGCTATTATGGACTATGCTGGATACGAAGCCTTAAAAAGTGATAGCAATAGATCAGAAAGGCAGCGGTGGGTTCGGGAGCTGAATTTGAGCAGGGATACTGATGGTTTCCTTGCTCTTAATTTTGAAGCAATGCAAAAGCAGGATCCAGAGCATTTTTTTTAAATAACCAGAATGAAACCGGCGACATTCGATTTATTACGGATTTTAATCGAGCCGGAACTTGAAAAACATTCTTGGAGAAAACCAATTTCTCCTAGTTGCAGATTTTTTCTTGTGCTTTTGTGAGTACTATCTACTTAACAATTGGAATGTATAGTAACATTTTGTTTTTAAGGTATTTTTCGCATGGAGTCCCCAGACAAGTTTTGGCTTGGATGTTCCGAATGGGGTATTCAACAGTGGGAGAGATCACTTATGAATGTTGTGATATTTTGTGGAGAATTTTGACACCACTATATTTATCCCCACCATCGGAGGAAAACTGGAAGCAAATTTCTGAAGATTTCTATAAAATGTGGAATCTCCCTAATTGTGTGTCTGCTATTGATGGCAAACAGATTAATATTCGCTGTCCGCCAAGAGCAGGATCCGAATTTTATAATTATAGGGGACACCACTCAATAGTTCTTCTCGCTGCTTGTGACGCAAATTATACCTTTACATCGGTCGATATAGGTGCGTACGGTAGCCAAAGTGATGGAGGCATTTTGCTGACTCCGCATTTGGAAAAAAGCTCATAAAAGGAGAGCTAAATTTAACTCCGCCAGCAGTTCTACCAAATTCAAGTTACGTTTGCAACTATATTTTGGTCGGTGATGCGGCATTTCCGCTCAGAACATATTTAATGCGGCCCTATCCAGGAAGACTATTAAATGATGCAAAATATAATTTTAACAAACGTTTGTCGCGCGCCCGCCGTGTAATCAAGAATGCCTTTGGGATTCTCGTGGCTAGGTGGCGGATTCTTCAAACGACATTGAATGTGTTACCTGATAATGCTGACCGCATTGTGAAGGCATGTGTTTTTTTACACAATTTCGTAAAGCTTAATGATGCTACGTACTGTTGACAAATATGATGCAAATGATGAAGTAGTTCACCAAGGTCATTGGCGAACCGAAACTCAACCTCTTTCTGGAGTAAGAGCAACGAGTTCAAATCATCCATCAATAGAAGCTTTTAAAATCCGAGATTCTATAAAACAGTAGTGCACCAGTGGTGCAAAATGCACCACAGCTAAATTCACCAAACGGGCAACTGTATTGGTGTATACCTCTTTCAAATGTATCCGTTACTCTCAGTAACTGCGGTAGAATTTAGTCTGGTTGTGTTTCTCTTTGGTGGTCCACGTGCGCGGAGTGTTTTATAAATTTGTTGTGAAAAAGAAAAAAATCACGGTGAGTTTATTTTTTTAATATCTAAGTGAAAACTAAGTATTTCTTTATTTAAAATCAATAGAATTGTTATTTGGACTTTTCTTTACATTTTAAAATACAAAGTTTATAGTTTTGCTACGTTTGTTGTGAACTGTTTTAATTTGTTTCAAAAATTTCACAGTGGTGCATAATGCACCACATAAGCATGGTGCTAAATGCACCGTGGTGCATTGTGCACCTAGACGTTTTTTGTGAACTAAAGCTTTTATATTTTTGTTAAAGATGCCACGGAAGCCAGTATTGCAGCGCCAGAAGAAGAAGCCATAGGCAGTTTTTTTCAGATCAGCAGGAAGATGCACTGAAATCCTATATAACCCACTGCGCAAATATATTTTATGGTATCACGGCCACCGAATGCCGCAAATTGGCTTTTCAACTTGCGTCAATAAATGATATGTCAAATATTCCACCAAGTTGGAAAATACACTCAATGGCTGGCTTGGATTGGCTGCGGGGCTTCCGGGGAAGGCACCCTGAGCTGTCGCTTAAAAAACCAGAAGCATGCAGCTTAGCACGAGCCACATCTTTTAATAAGAATTCAGTGCAGGTATTTTTTGACAATTTGTTCAAAGTTCTTCAAAGGCATCCCGAGTTTTCCGATGGGACACGAATTTTCAACTTGGACGAAACTGCGACAACGACTGTTCAGAAACCACAAAAGGTACTTGCGCCAAAAAATACAAAAAACTTATCCAAAGTAACAAGTGGGGAGAGAGGTGTGTTAGTAACAACATGCTGCATTATCAGTGCTAGTGGCACTGCTTTACCTCCAATCATAGTGTTCCCACGGAAGAACTTTAAAAGCCATATGCTTAATGGAGCACCACCAGGATCCTTGGGATTGGCTTCACCCTCCGGCTGGATGAACTCTGAACTGTTTTTGGAGGTAATGAAGCATTTCGTTAAACACACAAATAGCAGCAACACTAACGCGAGCTTACTAATCATGGACAACCATGAATCGCACCTACCAATAGAAGCTCTTAACTTGGCAAAACAATCAGGCGTTACAATTCTTACTTTTCATCCACACACAACTTCTAAGATGCAGCCTTTAGACGTTGGTGTGTTCGGCCCCTTCAAAAAATTTTACAACTGCGAAATGGACTCGTTTATGCTTCGTATGCCAGGACAGCCAATAACCATCTACCATCTAGCCGAAATAATCGGAAAATCCTTTAACAGAGCTATGACACCAGTGAATATTATAAGCGCATTTAAAAAAACAGGGATTTTCCCTTTTGATAGAAACGTTTTTACAGATGAATGTTTTCTGCCAAGTTCTGTAACTGACCGTCCAGTTCCTTCAGCCTCGACCAATTTGGAAATAGCTCCTTTGAACCATCAAGAAATTGCAATTCCTGCTAGCTCAAATGCTGCTGACGAGTCAAACGCAACTACAACTTCTATTGAAAATACAACAGATCAGCAACTTCCACAAATTATCGAAAGAGACAACCCCATTGCAGCAAAGCTAAACCTTTCTTGAGTCCCTTTAATTTTAGACAGCCAATTAAAGCGGGTCCCCGTAAGAACACTAGGAAACGTACCGCTGGTTGCAGCTTAATTGCCACCGATACTCCCGAAAAAAATGAATTAGCTGCAAAAAAACAAGTCAATAAAGGTAAGACAATGAAAAATGTATGCAAGCGTAAAGTTCTTCAAGACAGTGACAGTGACACTGATACTTCACTCCACTTGGATGATTCAGACGGCAGTAGCTTCAATTTATCTGATCAAGAAGACACCCTCACAAATTCAACAGTTACTTTAAATTATAAGATTTTCGAACGTCCTTTAAATGAATTTCCATCACTAAATAATTTTGTTTTAGTGAAATTTAAAGCAAAAAAATTGGTAGTTTGCTATGTTGGAAAAATTTTGGAACCCAAAAACAACAATAATGAGTGGTTTGTTTCATTTTTGCGACTCAAATCGAAAACAAATGAGCTTTTTTGTATGCCACTAGTCCCCGATTTCGCTTTAGTCAAAGAAGAGGATATTAAATACGTTTTGAAGGATCCTACAGTACTGGGGCCAACTAAAAGGCAGCAATCTTTATATAAATTTACTGAATGTCTAGGTAAACTTAATATTCGTTAAGGTTTATTATGTATTTTTAAGTTTTTTGTTCTTTTTTTTTTAAATAATTTATTTTTGTTAATTTTCTTATGTGATAGGAAGTCCTCTAATTATTTTTGTTTTTAAGTTCTCGTATGTGATATGAAGTCTCCATTACTTTTTAGTTATAAGTTCTTTTATGTTATTTTTGTTCTAATAAAATATAAAACTATTTATACTGTTGAAATTTTGTTTTAATTATTTAAATCAATGTGTGGTGCATTAAGCACCCTCCTGGTGCATTGTATACATACGCCTGGTGCATTTAGTACATACCATGGTGCACCATCAGCCGAATAGGGGGAATAAAATGTAGCATACGAAAACATGCACGTGCCGTAACTATTCGGACTGGTGGAAGTGTGATCATAGCCTCTTTACGGCGGCCGCTAGAAACAAGCCTTTAAAAAGGTTTGGCTAATATGATCAGGCTGGTTCCACAGGTTGGCAACAGGTTAATTCCCTGTTCCGTAAAACAAGAAGAATTACGAGACCAGCAACAAGCCTCGGAAACGGACTGATCTCACGACGACAACCCACGCAAAGAAAACGGAATAACGATTTACGAATTTTCTTATGGAACGTACGATCGCTCTATAGAGCTCGAGCTGCTCAGCAGCTAGCCGATGCCCTGTCAAAATATAAAGCTGACATAACAGCACTTCAAGAAATAAGATGGACAGGGAATGGTGTTCTACAGAAGAAAGATTATGACTTATACTACAGCTGTCATACAAAACACCATGTGCTCGGGGTAGGCTTCCTAGTCGGCGAAAAAATGAAGTCTGCCATCATCGGCTTTAACGCTATAAGCGAAAGGCTATGCACCCTTCGCGTGCGAGGCAAATTTAAGAACATCAGCCTCATTAACGTTCACGGACCTACGGAGGAGTCCTCAGACGAAGAAAAAGAGACTTACTACGAACAAGTCGAGAGGGCCCTCAATGCCTGTCCAAGGTATGACGTAAAAATCATCCTTGGGGATTTGAATGCAAAAATAGGTCGGGAGCCGGTATTCAGGCATTACGCAGGCACCCATAGTTTGCATGAGATAACTAATGACAATGGACTTCGAGTCTTAGAATTGGCAGCATCGAAAAACATGGTCGTTGCGAGTACCAGGTTCCCGCGTAAAGATATCTACAAAGCCACCTGGGTATCACCTGATGGAGTCACTCGTAACCAAATTGACCACGTGTTGATAGACCGTCGCCACTACTCGAACTTGATGACGGTACGAACGTACCGAGGTGCCAATATCGACTCGGATCACTATCTTGTTGGTATGGTTTTCCGAGGGCGGATTGCCTTGCGAAGACGTATTGCATCCGCCGATCAGGTTCGAATCAACACGGCTGCTCTGCGCAATGAAAACACCAGTAACACCTTTGGTAATGCGTTAGGACTCGCCCTAGAACTGGGTAGAGTAAGTCCTGGAGCCAGTATGCTGGGCGTAGATGAGAAGTGGACACGCCTTAAGAATACTGTCATTAGTACTGCCAACTCCATCTTAGGCAGCAGTTGTAATATCGGAACGACTGGTTTGATGATGAATGCAAGCTAGCGACTGAACGTAAGAATGTTGCGTACCGAGCAATGCAACAATCTCATAGAACGCGGGCACGCGAAGACTTATATAAAGAGCTCAGAAGAATTGAAAAACGGCTTCACAGACAGAAAAAATCAGCCTGGGAGAAGAACATAATCTGTGAAATAGAGAAAAGCCGAGAGCGAGGTCCGCACCAGGCGCGGAAGTTCTACCAATCCGTCCGAAACATGACGCAGTACACACCACGCTGCACATACTGCAAGGACGGAGAGGGAAATCTGATCACCGATCCTCAAAGCATTCTGGAGCGATGGGAAGTGTACTTCAATGAATTGCTAAATGGTCAGCTCACTGCAGAAGTGGAGGCTCCACTACTTCAAGAAGAGTACCCTATGTTGCCGCCACCAAGCATAGAAGAGGTTGAGAAGGCTATAGGCCGGCTAAAGAAAAACAAAGCCCCGGGAGCCGATGGTATACCAGCCGAACTATTTCGACACGGTGGGCCAGCTTTACGTCAAGCAATTCATGAGATTATAGTGCACGTGCGGGAGCATGAAGAAATTCCAGAAGACTGGCGAAAAGGTATCATTTGCCCCATACATAAGAAGGGAGATGTCACAACGTGCAGCAATTATAGAGGTATCACGTTGTTGAGTACCGCCTATAAGATACTCTCCTCTATCCTACAAGACCGGATAACCCCATACGCTAAAACCATCATCGGACAATATCAGTGTGGTTTCATTCCAGGCAAATCAACAACTGATCAGATCTTTACCCTTAGGCAGGCGATGGAAAAATGTCTAGAATTTAACATCCCAACATACCACCTGTTTATAGACTTTAAGGCCGCCTACGATAGCATAGCCAGGGTAGAACTTTACAAAGCCATGAGAGAATTCGGCATCCCAAATAAATTGACACGACTATGTAGGTTGACCATGGCCAACGTAACAAGCCAAGTAAAAATAGCCGGATTGCTATCCAAACCAATCAACATCTTTAATGGACTCCGACAAGGGGATGGTTTGGCCTGCCTCCTCTTCAACCTGGCGTTGGAGAAAGCAATCCGTGACTCTGGCACGGCAACAAGAGGGACCATCGTCAACAGGTCCAGCCAGATACTGGCTTACGCAGACGACATCGACATCATCGGAAGAACCGAGCAAGCTGTACATGATTCCTTCATCCAGATCGAGCAGGCGGCACAAAATCTGGGGCTGCACATTAGTGAAGGTAAAACAAAGTACATGGTGGCGTCGAATGCGAGAGGAACAGTTGGTCAAACAATCAAGGTAGCGGAGCACGAATTTGAAGTGGTGCAATCCTTTAAATACCTTGGGTCAATAGTAGCAGCCGATAACAATATAGAAGAAGAAATACGCGGGCGGCTTCTCAAATCCAACAGAGCCTAATATAGTCTGTCAAAGCTCTTCAAATCCAGAAATCTCACCATAACTTCAAAACTGCTGCTGTACAGGACCATGGTCCTGCCAGTACTCACATATGGATCCGAGACTTGGGTGCTTAGCAAAAGGCACTCCGACCTCTTAGCCGCGTTCGAGAGAAAAGTCTTAAGGAGAATTGTTGGCCCCATATGTGAGGAAGGACGATTCCGGAGACGGTACAATCATGAATTGTACGCAATCTACCTTGAAGCAGATATCGTGACAAAAATTAAGCTCGGTAGACTCCGGTGGGCAGGGCACCTAGCTCGCATGAGCGAAGAGGAACCTGCTCGGAAAGTTCTTTGTTGTACATTCTATGGTAGATGACAGCGTGGTAGACCATGCTTGCGCTGGAGAGATGGCGTAGACCAGGACGCCCGGAGCCTTGGGGTGCGCAACTGGATGGCGGCGGCTCGAGACCGGGATGGGTGGAGAGACTTGTTGAAGGAGGCCAGGACCGGACCCCGGTTGTCGAGCCGACGATGATGATGGTGCACCATGCACCATTTGACATTTTTCGAAAAAGCATTTCTCACACAAAGTATTTAGATCATATCGAAAATTAAATAATGTACATATTTTCGTAACTAATCACTTAAAGATATATAAAAATAAGAAGCAAAAACAATTAATTTTGAAAAGGTTATGATGATTTGAAAAAAGGGTGGTGCATCTATGACCAGGTCACCCCATCTATACCAACATAAAATTTAACAACGTTTTATTACACTGCTATATTATTATCTTTGAATGACATGAATATACATAAAAATAAATAATAATTAATACTTCGAAAAAACATAAAAAAGGTATCTTTTATTTATTTATTTATTTAATTATTTTCTTTTTCTCTTAGCCGAAGGCCCTGGGGCAGGTGGTGATGCCAATTCAAGAAAAGTAAAGTTCAAATTTTCTAGTGGAGAATTGACATCTTGCAGCGTTGAACTGCTTTCATCCAACACTAACGGCGGTGGTATATTTTCGAAATTTCCTACCTGCCTAAGAAAAAATCTTTTAAGTTGTACAACACGGATGTAGGAAATTTTTTTTATATGAACGTTTCTTATATGCGTAAAATACTGTTGTTCTAAAAAGAAATCATTTACAAACTTCTTACTTTCTGGGCTTCATGGCATCGTGAAGGAATTCCATGGACTCATAAAGTTCCCAAACATCGGACTTGTCAGCTGCCCCACTACCGGATGGGTTCTCTAGTTTTTTTTTTCCCGAACGAAACGATCCCTCAAGCTTTTCCACCTCTGCTTGCATTCTTCTACTAAAAAATTAAAGATCTATAATCAGTCTTCCATTCCTATTAAGACTGTCATTATTTTATCATCTCATGATCTAACAATATTAAAATCGAAATTAAAGAACAGAAGAATTAACAACACTATAACAGATGAATTAACAACACTATAACAGAGCACCAGGGTACAAGTTTTGCTAATTTCGAACTTACTTTTCGACGAGAATTTTAATAAAGTGTTGTCATCCAATTTTGACCCATGTATGTTTTAAATTTCATGTCTCAAACAAATCTGAAATTAAGTTTAAAATCGATCGCTAACAAAGAAGCAGACAGGATTTTCCGTAGGTGTTACTAAACGATTTATTCAATCTCAAAAATAAATAAAAAAAACAACTTATGTGAATGTAAATCCATATTTCATTTGTCTTTTGATTTTTAATTTTTTTTGGAAATTATTATTCAAATCAAAAGCAATAAAATGTTTCCTTTAAAAATAAGTATTCTCATTCATTATGTGATTGCCAAATGTCAATAAAAGCGAAAAGTTTGTTTAAACAAATACCTTTTATGTCCTCTTGATTCCAAATACCTTCTTACATACATGTATTTTATTTTACCTTAATTGCGTTTTTTTACCATACATCTTTTTGTTTTGCTTTCTTGTCTTTATTGTCCAATTGCAAACAAAATATATCGCTCATTAAAAAGAATACCTAAATAACTCAAAATATGAAGGTTTCAAGTTTATTATAACATTATGTGTAAAATGCTTTTCGCTTTATTTTTGTAAAACATCATAAAAATACATATCAAGCGCTTACAATAACAGAAAAAAACTGCTTATGCAACAGGGATAGAACGTCATGTCATACTCTGCATGAACTCTGCGCAGCTGCCACTGCCGTTCCGAAATATTTTTTGGACACACTACACACACGTCAACAACAACAACTATGTTGTGCAGAATTGTTCTTGATTTCCAACCAAAGATGTTCTTTGGTCAAACGACTAGAGAATCATCTAGTTTCTTAAGTTCAATCCTATT
This sequence comes from Leucozona laternaria, assembly GCA_932273885.2. NCBI lineage: Eukaryota > Metazoa > Arthropoda > Insecta > Diptera > Syrphidae > Leucozona > Leucozona laternaria. The sequence goes on along the minus strand of OW026366.1, from coordinate 132,728,917 downwards.
CTGAAAGAAAAATATGAATTCAATATTTATAATACAACTTATTGCGAAGTACAAAACAATACCTCTTTCTCTGGCAGGTAGAGGTTCTGTCCCACGATGTATTGCCCGTCCAGACTGTATCCAAAGTGATCTGGATAGCTTTCTGTAGCTGCAATCCCTTGTGAAAAAACTGCTGATGCAACAAATCAAGGTATCTCATATTTTTTGAAAATAAATTCTTGAATGCATGGATTGTATTATGTCGTCCTCTGGCTAAACTCTGCCCAGCTGCTACGGCCATGGATCTCTGCCACCAAATGTCAGAAATGTCAGTGTGAAATTAAAAAAAAAAAAAAAAAAACAATATGACAGCACTCCCTGGTTGGAAAACAAAACCGAATGCAGAAGGCACGAAGGCGAGCCAAAAAAGTCGTGTGTTTAATAATAGTGATTAATATGTAATAAAATTAGTTTTTTTGTATCAAACACAAGTAAAAATGTTCACTAAAACGTTTAAACACTAATTAATACGTAATTCGATCGCAAATTTAAGTTTTCAGTTCCAAATACAAAAAAGTATCAAATGACCGGATTTTTAACACTGCCAAGAGCATGTAAATATTTTCCAACCAGGGACTTTTTTTGTTGTTGTTTTTAGATGTCAAATTAGAAAGAGAAAAGACAAAGACAAATCTTGGAAGACCTCTATTGTAAACAAAAACAATCTTTTAGAAACACTATACACACACGTCAACAATCAAGTTGTGAACTCTCTGGAATAGAATTCTTCTTGATTTCCAGCCAAAGATGTTCTTTGGAGAAAGGCTGTGATGGAAAATCGATTTGTGAGGTCGAACAAAGTAGGTATGCGCCGCAAGCAGCGGCCGCGGCCATAGCGCGCCGACCGTATCCATCGGTCCAACCGTTGCTGCTGGTGGTTCTGATGACGCGCCGGCCGTGCCGTGACTTGACTTGAATTAATTGTATGATGCTGGAATAATTATTTTTTAAATATGACAATGGAAAACAATTATTTGGTAAAAAGAATAATGTTTTGATTAACTTTTAACTTACTTTTCAATTCAAGGCAATAATGGAACCTGCAAGATTTTATCCTTGGGGAGATTTTTCATATTGTTTTGAGACACTTTTTGGAACACAAAGTAGGTACAGATTGATTTCAGTCAGAACACTTGTAAATGGAGCGTGTTAGTCGTAGATAGTGAAGCCTATTGGCCCGAAGCACGTTATTAATGTTCATAGAAGGGCTTATAACCTATTCCGAAAATATTATTTGGCGCTCGAGTAGAAGAATTTGGACAAGGGAAATTTATTGTTTGATTTATTTTGGAATTATTAATATGTGGATATTATAAATGTACATATATATTGTAATGTTCTACCTAGGTTCGATAATAAAACTTATTTCCTTTAAATAATAACTTCCACGTATTTACTATTCGGAATAAACACACTTTATTTCAGTTCAAATCGTTTTTATTATTCTTCAATCTCAATAGTATGCAATCTAAAATTCACTTCCGGATACACTTTTACTGCTTACTTTTACGCTATCACATTCAAAATTAAACTGTGTCCACTCGCTTGAAAACATCCCCTTATACAGGGAATTAAATGGTTCTAGTCTGAACTAGTACAAACTAGAATATTCGAGCATCGCCTTCTAGAAATTTCCTTTCCAATCGTTGACTGGAACCGATATTCTGCTGAATGCTGAATGCTAAATGCTGAAGGTATGGTGTCTAGCTTTTCAAACAGATGGCGCTGGGAACAGTAAGAGGATTGCCCTTTTGTTTCAAATTCAAAGTAGTTGGGTAATTATTAAATCGTTACATTGCCCCCCTCTTAGGATTGATCGTCCCGAACAATTCCATCACTACTTTCCCCATTATAACGATATAAACGGCCACAATGAACTACTTTTAATTTGCCTTTCACCCCTCTCCGTATACGGTAAACCTCATCATTAATTCTTTTAACAACAGTGTAGGTTAGGTTAGGTAGAAGGGCTGACAGTTGATCTTGTTACCGTCACACTTAGATCTATGTAGATCCGTTGTGATACCCTAGGAAGTTGTATCCCACTTAATGTAAAAACCTATGTGTTCTGTTAGCAATCAAGCCATTTAGAGGCATTGACGAAGTTCAGAAGACTGTTCGCCGAAGTTCTAGAAAGATCCTCTAAATCATCAAAGAAATGATTACCTAAGTGTTTCTTTCTTAAGTGACAGAGTGCTGGGCAGTGACAAAGGAAGTGTAAGGTGTCCTCATGTGCTTCTTCATCGCTGCAGCCTCTGTAAAGGTCGTCAGTACTGAGCCTCATTTTGTTTCTGTGGTATCCCAGTAGGTTGTGTCCGGTGATTATGCTGACAAGGGAACGAAGATGTTTTTTGTTCATTTGCATAATTTTGTCTGTCCTCTGCTTATTGAAATTGGGCCACAATTTTCTAGTTGTGGCGCATGTTTCAAGCAGGTTCCATCTTTCATTGTTTTTTTCTGATATTTTGTTACCAATATCCTGTTTGATGTTACAGTTTGGTACTTTAATATGTCGTTCGGCTTGACTTGAATCAAGTGACGATCCCGTTCTCGTCACTTCATCAGCTCTTTCGTTTCCTTGTACATTGCTGTGACCAGGAACCCAGCAGAGTCTAATGTTATGCTGCATGCCAAGAACCCTAAGCTCTTCGCGACAGCAATTTACAAGCTTCGAATGTATTTCGGTGGCGGAAATTGCTTTAATTGCTGCTTGGCCATCAATAAAGAGGGTGATGTCAGCTCGTGGTATCGCCATCATTGATATTTGCGTAGCTGCTTTGGTCACTGCCAAGACCTCAGCTTGGAAGACGCTGCAAAAGTCTGGAAGTCTGAAGGAGCTAGCTAGTCCCAGAGTTTCCGAGAAGATTCCTGCACCAACTCCAGTGTCCATCTTAGAACCATCAGTGAAGACGGTTATCGTAGATTCGTTACTGAGAGGTTGGTTGTTTTTCCACTCCTCTCTATTAGGAAAAGAGGTAGTGACTGGTCTGTCGAAGTTTAAATGGGGTGTTATGTAGTCTGTGCAAACATTAATTCCCACATATCTCTGAAGAATCTAATTATGACCCGTTGTGCTTTGCTTCCAGCAATTAGTCTGGCTTAGTCGCAAGGCACTGTATGCTGCTGATTCTTGCACGAATAGATCTAAGGGTTTCAGGTTGAGTATCGCTTCCAGCCCCGCTGTGGGGGTGGTTTTCAACGCCCCTGTAATACCTACGCATGCTAATCTTTGAACTTTTGTTAAGATTGTTAAGAACAACAGTGCAAGGGCCTTCCCAGTGTTGTTGAAGTTTTGGTGACAGCCCCTTTTGTCGATGGGGATTATAAAACCACACAAGGGATCCTTCTGGAAATCCTGTCGATGTTGCTCGTGCGTCATATCGTATTTTCATCCGGTCACTGCATGTTTTTATGTTTGTCCTTGTTCTTTGGTGAATGTCCTTAAGTCTTTCTTTAAGGTTATCCACATATTCCTCTGTTCTTTGCGGCTCAATTGTGCGGCATCCAAATTTCACTTCACTTGGAAGCCGTATTGTTGTTCCGAACAGGATCTCCGATGGTGTATGTCCTGTTGAGCTATGTGCCGCACTTCGATAAGCCATCAGGAATAATGGAATATGTCGGTCCCAGTCTCGTTGATAGTCGCCGACGACCTTAGACAGATGTTCTTTAAGCGTCCTGTTGAATCGTTCAACCATCCCATCAGATTGCGGATGAAGCGGTGTTGTCCTTGTCTTTTTAATGCCAAGGAGTGTGCAAACTTCCTGAAAGATGTTAGATTCGAAGTTCCTCCCTTGGTGAGAATGCAGTTCCATAGGTACACCGAACCTGCTCACCCAATTGAAGACAATCTGGTCCACTACTGTTTTGGTTTCCTGGTTTGGGATGGCGTATGCCTCAGGCCACTTGCTGAAGTAATCCATTACGACTAGGATATATCGGTTTCCGCTATTTGTTTCAGGAAAAGAGCCTGCGACGTCTACTGCAATCCTTTCGAAAGGTGTGCCTACATTGTATTGATGCATTTTACTTTGAATCTTTCTACCTGGCCCCTTGCTAGCTGCACAAGTATCACATTTTCTTCACCACTTTTCGACTTCATCTCTTGCATGTAGCCAGTAGAACCGTTGTTGTACCTTTTCCAGCGTCTTATTGACTCCTTAATGACCTCCAGAAGCTCCATCATGCATCTCTCGCAGAACCTCATTTACCTTTGACCGAGGAACGATAAGCTGCATCACATAAGACTTACCATCTGTGGATTCCCATTTACGCTTTAGTACCCCTTCTTGCACATGAAGCGAGTCCCATTGGGCCCAATAAGCTTTGAGAGCAGGGCTTCTGTCTGAAATGTCACTCCATTCAGGTTTTTCTTGGTATTCCTTCCATGCAAGAATGGGTTCGATATCCGAGTCTTCTTGTTGGGCAACCCTGAGTTCTTCATTGCTCCAACCGTAAATGGGATCGGCTCTTGTACGTTGTACGGCAATCACCTCCTTTTCTTCTTGCCGCGTGCAATGTTTGCAGTCTTGTTTGCACGGTCGCCGAGATAATGCGTCTGCGTTTGAATGCAGCTTTCCTCTTCGATGTTGAATCTGATAGTCGTAGGTCTGTAGTCTCTCTATCCACCTTGCTACTTGACCTTCAGGATTTTTGAAGTTCAAAAGCCAGTTTAGCGCACCATGGTCTGTTCGAAGAAGGAACTTCTGTCCATAGATGTATTTATGGAAGTGCTTTGTTGCCAAAACCAGAGCAAGAAGTTCTCTTCTGGTAACACAATAATTACGCTCTGGCTTTGAGAGTACCTTGCTGTAGTAGGCGACAACATTTTCTTCTCCATCATGGACTTGTGAGAGTACAGCGCCAATTCCAACGTTACTTGCATCAGCGTCGATGATAAAAGGTTTTCCTGGAGTCGGATAGGTCAGCACAGGAGCGTTACATAAGCGCAGCTTCAGTTCCTGAAAGCTTTTCTCGCACTCACCTGACCATTTGAACGGCTTCCCTTTTTCAGTGAGCTGATGCAAGCTTTTGGCGATTCCAGCAAAATCCTTCACGAAACGCCAATAATATGTGACTAAACCAAGAAAGCTTCGGAGTTGATGTTTGTTCTGTGGTGTTGGCCAATTCTTGACGGTGTCAACTTTCTCAGGATCAGTCTTTACTCCTTGAGACGAGATGATATGTCCCAAGTATTTAACTTCGGTCTTAAAAAGCGCACATTTGTCTGGATTCAACTTTAGGTGTGCTTCTCGAAGTCTCTGGAATACAGCTTTAAGGTTGTCACAATGTTCCTCAAATGTTTTGCCATATACGATGACATCGTCCAAATAAACTAAGCAAGATTTCCAAGTAAGTCCATGTAGAACACATTCCATCAAACGCTCGAATGTTGCCGGAGCGTTACATAGTCCAAACGGCATCACTTTAAATTCCCACAGACCATTTCCTGTGGAGAAAGCCGTCTTTTCTCAATCTTCTGGATGTATTTCTACCTGCCAATAGCCACTCTTCAAGTCCAAAGTTGAAAACCATTGGGCTCCTTCCATTGCATCTAAAGTGTCGCTGATTCTGGGTAGAGGGTAGCTGTCTTTCTTTGTCACATCGTTAAGCCTTCTGTAGTCCACACAAAATCGAGTGCTTCCATCCTTCTTTTTGACAAGAACCACCGGGGATGCCCAAGGGCTTTTGGAATTTTCGATTGGCCCATCTTTCTTCATGGTGGATATCATCTCTTCAACTTCGGCTTGTTTGGCCAAAGGAAGACGTCTTGCTGGTTGACGAATCGGTCTTGCATCTCCTGTGTCGATTCGATGCTGCACCATATTGCCCACTGGGTGAAGAGAAAATATCAGCATACTCGTGAAGAAGGCTTTTAGCGACATTTAGCTGATGTTGACTAAGATTGGATGACTTTAGAATCTCGGATTTTAATTTTTCGGAGTTCACAGACTTCTGTGTATCCACTTCGTTGATCTTGGTTATCGCAGATACAGCTTCACATTGCCCAACTATTTCTCCTTTCCTGAGCTTAACTTCGTACGGTTTGATTTTGAGTATCCGTACAGGCACCATGTTGTTCTTTGACGCCACTAGAGTTTTCCCTACGATAATGTTTTGGGAATATTGCTCAGTGGCTGCTTCCACCATGAGGTACCGATGACTACCCAAATCACCCTTTTTTTTTGTCCAAACGAACATTTCTGAAGAAGGAGGCAAGCTTATGTCTTCTTTGATGACAGTTCTTAGAGATGGCGATTTTTCATCACCATAAACCATTGGAATCTCTACATTTTTGTACTTAAGAACTTGCTTACCGATATCCAGGATTACTCCATGTTCTTTCATGAAGTCAATTCCGATGATGCATTCATCACATATGTCTGCTACCAGAAACACATGTGTAAACTCCAGCTCTGGCAAACGGATCGGAAAACGAACTTCTGCGTACACTTTTGCTGCTTCTCCTGTTGCCGTTTTCAGACGATAGCTATTGGTGTTATGTAGCCATGTCATCTTGACCAAGTCCCTTCGTAGAATAGAGGCTGTCGCACCGGTGTCAACTGTAGCCACGTGTTTCTTGTTGTTTAAAGTTGCCTCCACTGTCAGACTTTTGTTGTCTCGTTTAGTCTGTGAGACTTGGATGGTGGTTCTGGGGCCATCGATACCAGAAACCAGCTTCTGCCCCTCGAAGTCGGTTCTTACTCGTTTCCCGACTGGGAAACAAGTCGATCAGGAGTGTTGGTGTTTTTGCTTCTTTGTTCTGGTGTTTTATTTCTGCTTCCATAATGTTGACATGCCGCTCTTCTCGGTGGCAGTTTGCACTGGCGCTGGAGGTGTCCGGTCTTGTTACAGTTCCAGCAACGAGCAGGTCCATCTCTCTGGTTTCTTTGGAATGCAACTCTTTGACATGAGCATTCTTCAACTTCCACTTCTCTTACTCGATGAACTCCTTGAGAAGCCTGTTCTGCTGCTTCCATAGTCAAAGCGAATGCTAATGCCTCCGGAAGCGTCCGTTTTCCAGCAGTTCGAATCGCTCGCTGTAGGTTGATGTCGGATACAGCACGGACAAAGGCTTCTGTTGCTAATTGACTTGTAATTTCGTCTCCTGCAGTTGGATATGCCAAATGGGCAAGCCTTTCGATATCTGCTTGCAATTGCTGCAGACTCTCTCCTCTTTTCTGAACTCTAGTATTGAGTTGGACGCGGAAGACTTCTGGCATATGGCCATCTCCAAAACGTTTGTCGATAGCGTGAACAAGAGCACTGAAGTTGCCATTCTTGTCTGCTGGAATGGTTTGCAATACTTCAGCAGCAGATCCTCTAAGGGCAAGCGTCAGAGCTATATATTTGTCTTCGTCATCCCAGCCATTTGTTGCTGCGGCTGCCTCAAACTGCTTCTTGTAGATCGACCAAGAAGTTTGTCCATCAAAGGTTGGTGGATGCATTTCTTTTCGCTTTGGAAAGTCGCCAGAACTTTCTCGAACCTTCATTTTTCTTACATCATTTAATTCATTAGTAATGCTCTGAATTTTATTTTCAAACTTTTCTTGAACTTCTTGAACTTTCTCGAGCATTGCGTCTACTTTAGAAAATTGTTTTTCGACACCCTCAACACGTTCGTTAAGAGTAACGAATTTATTTTCAAATGCATCTAGCTTACCTTCGATAAGGTTTTTCTGTTCTTCTAGAAGGTTCTTTTGCTCACTGCGTTGTTCTTCGAGAAGATTCTTTTGCTCATTGCGTTGTTCATCAAATCTTTCCAGAAGATTCTTTTGTTCATTCTTTTGTTGGTTGCGTTGTTCATCAAATCTTTCGAGAAGATTCTGTTGTTCATTCTTTTGTTCTTTTCTTTGCTCTTCAAACTGAGCAAGCAACATAGTCATCATATTACTCATGTCTAAGCTAGGACTTACTTGTTCTTCGTCCATTTCCATCTCAAAGAGAAACGTGTCTGGGTTTTCTCCGTGTTGTCTTAACTCTTCTTGCAGACGAATAATAAGGTCATTTTTCGTTCCAGCAGTAGGAAGGCCTCTTTTGTTCAGTTCTGCTTTTAGTTCAACACAATTTAATTCATTCACTATCTTACCCATTGTCCCTTTTTGCACAAAACACTTCGTAATAATAGCAAAAACACTATCACTGTTTTTATTATTATTTTTCAAACACTTTTCACCATAAATATCTGAATGCACAGATGAAATAAGTTTTATTCCACTTTTCTGACACCAATGTAATGTTCTACCTAGGTTCGATAATAAAACTTATTTCCTTTAAATAATAACTTCCACGTATTTACTATTCGGAATAAACACACTTTATTTCAGTTCAAATCGTTTTTATTATTCTTCAATCTCAATAGTATGCAATCTAAAATTCACTTCCGGATACACTTTTACTGCTTACTTTTACGCTATCACATTCAAAATCAAACTGTGTCCACTCGCTTGAAAACATCCCCTTATATAGGGAATTAAATGGTTCTAGTCTGAACTAGTACAAACTAGAATATTCGAGCATCGCCTTCTAGAAATTTCCTTTCCAATAGTTGACTGGAACCGATATTCTGCTGAATGCTAAATGCTGAAGGTATGGTGTCTAGCTTTTCAAACAGATGGCGCTGGGAACAGTAAGAGGATTTCCCTTTTGTTTCAAATTCAAAGTAGTTGGGTAATTATTAAATCGTTACAATATTTTTCACAATTTTCAATTGAATATCTACCATACAAAATTTCACTGGAGGAGTTGCTATGCAAATAATGACAAAAACACTAATGCTACATTTACACGACTGACAAATTGGCATTTTTCTGTCATTATACTGCCAAAAGAATGAATTTTTAAATTGTTCTGTCATTTTTTTGACAGTTAAATGCCAGAATACTGCCAATTTGTCAGCCGTGTAAATGTAGCATAAGAAGCACAGGAAAGTTGTGCCTACCTACTTACACTTTTTGTTTAGTAAATAGATTCAAATTCAAATTGAAAGTTGGTTTTTGTGTGATAAAGATCGAATTATTTTATTGATTAAATTATTTTCTTTGTTAAAGAACAAATAGACGACTTTCGATTCTGAAATAAAACAAAGAAAACTGAAATGACAAGACAATAGCAGCTGTCAAAGCGCCAGCAAAATAGAAAATAGCTCTATTCGGGCGTTGGGTTCCACCTTACGATATTTACGATCAAAAGCTGATGGAACGCCTGAGGTTACATTTAAGATTGCAACATAAAAGTCTATTGTTTCAAGTCAATATGTCAAAGTCGGAGCGAGCGAACGCGTGATTGTGGTTTGGCTATGATGCAGAAATTTTCCATTCAGAACTCTGCCAAGGCAATTTGTTGTTGTTTGCCTCCGCCTTCAACTTTACTCGATGGGTTTTCAATGAAATAACGAATTGGGACTCGGCAACACGACGCCTAACGGATTTCTCGCGTACTTGATAGAGGCGGTAAAAATAGTTTTGATTTGACAGCCCCATAAGATTAACATTGAAAAGAGAACAAAAATGTTTTTTTTTTAAAGTAATTTTTATTCGATATTTCAATAAGAAACCGGTATTTAATAATAATCGAAATCACTTCTATAAACATTAAATTATGTAAAACAAGTAAAAAGTGCTTCAATATGTGAATATATAATTTTGAAAATTGCAATCAAAAATTGTAAACAAATAGCCTTTGCAGTATTTTGTGAGGTTATGTATCCCACGATTGTAAACAAACCTCTTTGCAACTGGATTTATTTTCTTACGCGCGCTTTTAAAAGAGAACAATAAATTTGTTAAATTTCGTGTAATTATTAAATTAAATAGTGTAAAATCAGTGGACTTCAATAAATTAATAAACAATAAACTGAAAAGTGAGTTATACGTTTAATTATTCATGAAATCTAAAAATTTATCGTGTCGCGAAACTCCGAGAGTGCTCGTGGAATTTCATATCAAAATAAAATTTCTTAAAAATTACGCAAAGTTGTTTTTAGTTTAGAAAGGTGATATATAAATATACTACAGATTCTTTTTATCCATAATGTGCGGTTTTATAAGAATCTGTTGTGTATTTTTTGAGAAAATCGTGAAAAAAATAGTTTCCAATGAAAATGCCGCCACCGCCGCCGGTTATTGAAATTGAAAAATTATTGTAAATTCAGAAATATTTATCGCGTACTAAATTAAATAGAACTTAAATGAACTGCGGAGGCATTTGCTTCATTGTGTTAAGTTTTATAAAAATCCGTGAACTATTTTCCGCGAAAATCGTGTTTAAGTGTTGCAAAAATTGCAAAAAAAAAAATTTTCCATCTAAAGTGATCGGTAGTTCACGTTCAAAAATTGCTAAAATTTTGCAAATTCGTGTTTTATTATAAAAAAAATGATACAATCTTATACAACAGATGCTTCTCATTCAAAATGCCAAGTTTTATAAAAATCCGTTCGGTATTTCTCAAAAAAGTCTTGTCGAAGTGTTTCTAAAATCAAAGAAAAAAATTTTTTTCATCTAAAATTGCGGTAGTTCACGTTCAAAAATTGCTAAAATTTTGCAAATTCGTGTTTTTTTTCAAACAAATGATACAATCTTGGACAACAGATGCTTTTCGTTCAAAATGCCAAGTTTTATAAAAATCCGTTCGGTATTTCATGAATAATTAAACGTATAACTCACTTTTCAGTTTATTGTTTATTAATTTATTGAAGTCCACTGATTTTACACTATTTAATTTAATAATTACACGAAATTTAACAAATTTATTGTTCTCTTTTAAAAGCGCGCGTAAGAAAATAAATCCAGTTGCAAAGAGGTTTGTTTACAATCGTGGGATACATAACCTCACAAAATACTGCAAAGGCTATTTGTTTACAATTTTTGATTGCAATTTTCAAAATTATATATTCACATATTGAAGCACTTTTTACTTGTTTTACAAAATTTAATGTTTATAGAAGTGATTTCAATTATTATTTAATACCGGTTTCTTATTGAAATATCGAATAAAAATTACTTTAAAAAAAAAGTTTTTGTTCTCTTTTCAATGTTAATCTTATGGGGCTGTCAAAACAAAATATTTTTTACCGCCTCTATCAAGTACGGAAAAAACCCTTCAGAGGGCGCAAAAACTCATTTACCGAGTCCCAATAGGATTTGCATGAGCAACTTCTGCAGATACAAAATATCGATGACAGAATTGTATCGATAATGCGGTAGTTCGCCGTGACAAAAATATATTTTTTTTTTCATTTAAAAACTCATTTATTTGATAAATATTAATGAATTGTTTCGTTTCATGTTCACCAAGACACTAAAGGTCATCAAAGGTCTTTTCACGTGCTGCACAACTCAATAAAACTATTAAGTTCCACCAATCCGCCTTTGCCCGGGGAGAATGTTGCATCGTCAGAACGCAACTGACGTCATCAGACGAACAGCTAAGAAAACGGCCCATGAAAACTGCGTAAATTTCTAAACGTCAACCAAACCAACCACTTGTCTGTCAATTCTCAATTGTCATTTTTACTTCATCATCATCCATCATCCATAAAAGTGTGCTCTGAAAAACTAAAATTGTGTTGTGTTTCTTTTTTGTTTCTTTTATTTCAAGTTGTTCAATTTTTTAATAATTAAAAATAATATAAAGGCTTTACAGCCCAAACACTAACGGAAGATCATTTATGAATAAAATGAAAAGAATTATACCCAAGTGGCTCCCCTGGGGAACTCCAGAATTAGCTATAATTTTTTTTGAATGACAGCCATTAAAATTCACAGAACACGATCTGTAAAGCAAATAGGATTTGAGCCAAGCAATGAATTAAACGCTAAAACCAAGCTTGCTCATTTTTTGAACAAAATTTGATGTGAAAGTTTATTAAATGCCGTGCTAAAATCTGTAAGAACACAATCCGTTTGTTTTTTTATTTTTAAACTAATCTATACAGCACTCCGCTAGCTCTGTAAAAAAGTGACAGTCGATCAGCCTTTTGAAAAACCATGCTGATTGGAAACGATAAACGATTTTGTATAAAAACCTAACGTTTTGCAAACGATTGCTTCAAAAAGTTTCGGAATAGCCGACAGTTTAGCTATTGGGCGATAATTTCCAATTTTATCTTTCCTTCTTTTTTGTTTAAGGGTATGATGAAAGATTGCTTCCACGCATGAGGAAACTTACACGAAGACAGTGAACAGTTAAATAGAACAGAAAGTGGAGTCGACAGATTGCTAACACAGTTTTTCGAAACAGAAGCTGGTATCCCATCTGGACCAGATGTGTCGTTGTCTTCCAAGTTAAATATAAATTTCATAATATCGTTAATACTTATGTTGAAATTTATATCAGTCAAGTGAAAATATTAGGGCTGTTCTCATATTCGGTCGAATTTGGAAACGGAAACGAAAATTGAATCCGTTCGGATTGAAAAGATTTACTTTTAAGATTTACTTTTAAGTTTTACCAACTTGTTCAACAAAACATTTTCGAAATCAGCTGTTATGTATGCAAGACCTGTCAAAAACGAAATTATAATCTGCCAACAAAAGGATAACCGAATTTAAAACGGTCAATTTGGCGGATTGTAGATCCCTTCGTTTTGCCGAATCCGCAAAAGGTTTTCGAATACGGAATTCAGAACAGCGAAAATTCGAAAGCGTGAGGAAATAGAATTCGAATGGAAATTAGAACAGTCGTGTATGATTAAAAATGACCAAATAATTGATAATTTTCGTCAAAATTATCACAGTTTGAAGTATCATCGTTGAAAAAGTTATCACAGTTGGCAAAGTTATCACAGTTGGAAGAATCACAGTTATATGCACTTTGAAAAAAGTCTGAAAATCGTTGTGTAATAATACGGGGATCATGATGTGAGATATTATTAAAGTCAAAAGCGGACGGATATGGACTAGATTTTCGTTTACTATTTATAAAACTCCAAAAGGACTTTGGATTCATTTTTAAATTAATTTGAACCTTTTGTATGTAATTTAAATATTTAAGACTAGATTCTCTGTTGAGCATATCTCTTTGTATATTAACAACCGTACAGTTATACATGTGCGCTCTACAAACAACGGAAATAAATGAAGCGACTTGTTAAATAAACAAGGAATACAATAATAAATGTCAAAAATCAGTTGCCTCGACCCATATGATCGACTCTTTATGTTCAAAAGAAGAATTGACTAAAAATTAGTCGTGTATAATAGCAGTATTTCGTATAGCCGTGAATGACACCATGTTTGGCCTTCATTCTTTTATGATGGATTTACATGTATCTGCAAATTTGAAGAAAAGTAGAGTGGTATGGAGTTATGCCACAAAACGAATGAGTGAAAGAGTATAGCATGAAGATGAACATGCACGTCTTCATATCTGCATTATGGGACTTCCTATAATCTTCATCTATGAAGAGCTCTGCATTAAGTTCAATGTAAATCCACCATTAGCCGTGTTTTTTTTGCAAGTCCATATGGATTTGTCGAAAAAAACGACATCGGGACTAATAGTTTTACACGTAAAAACAACAACAACTTAAATCCATATAGACTTAGCTAAGTCCAGATAATTATCGGGACTTACGTACTGTAAGTAAGAAGTTCCTAAGTCCCGATGTCGTTTTTTTCGACAAATCCATATGGACTTGCAAAAAACACGCTTATTAAGGCTTAACTACATAAGCCAAAAAAGTGAAAAAATACAAAAGTAAAAAAAAAAATAAAGTAAAGGCTTAACTACATAAGCGTAAAACGTGAAAAAGTACAAAAGTGAAAATTTTCAAACTCATTTTGGAATAGTTTTTCTGACTGGAAAACTTATAAAAATGATGCAGAAAGATTAAATTTTGGTCTAAAAAAAATTTGTATATTCTTTTTCAAAAAACAACTGCGCTAGCGGGAAAAAAATATTTTTACTTTTGTATAAAAGTACTTTTTGGCTTATGTAGTTAAGCCTTAACTCTCATAAAGACATTTTGCTGAACTGTGATTTTCTATCCAAATATATTTCTGTGACAGAGAATCACAGAAAAGTCAGTAATAAAATAAATAACGTGATTAGTTAGGATTATTCATATATTGAAATTTCGGTCTTCGATAGTTTTCTATTGGTTCCGCTTAATGCTCATAAAAGCCCGCCATGATTTGGTTGAAAAAATGACATTGGAGATTAGCGACGCTATCACAAGGAAAAAATTGAGTTTTCATAAAAACAAATATGTAGTTCAAGCCAGTAACAGAGTTTTTTTCTTAAGTTAAGACCCGAGAATTCTTCGCCCTTTCCCGGAGGCCACACGAGCAAGTACTGGCAAGCAAGGTGCAATACCTACACATTTTTCATTAACACACATAAACCCAAGCAACTTGCTCGTCAACTGGCTTGCCTTTTTCGAAGCCAGTTGAGCAGCCAGTAGAGAAGCAAGTAGGGCGCTTTGAATTTGATTGCGAGTAGGGCGTTTGGAATTTGATTGCATTTTTAAATTGTTAAAATTCACATTCAAATGAAACTTGACATTGGTTGACAGCATATTTGACTTTTGCAAATATTTCGTTATAAATCACCAAAAAGCTCTAATATTACCCTTTTCGAAAAATAAATTTTCAGTATTTTACGGATTTTTAGAGGTTTTTTAATCCATTGACATTGTAGACATCCTCAAATGGAATTTGCAAGTTTTGTGCTTGACAGATAGGGAACAAATTATATTTGATCGTATCGGGATAATTTCGTTCCAAATGTCAACCGATTGCCCTGAAATAGCATTTTTCCGGAGCAGAAAATAAAATGGAAAAAATTTCGGATTTTAAGAGGTTTTTTAATCCATTGACGGTGTTCATATTGGACTCACTCCGCGCGACTCATTTTGGCATTTCTTTGTCTTATCTCACTCCACCTCATGAGGAGAAAGAGATAGTCTAGTGAGGCAAGATTTTTTCAAAAAAATAAAAAAATCCTGCCTGACTTTTGTCAAGAAGAACACGAGAGACCTTTGTGATTTTTAAAACTATATTATTAATTTATAATGAATAAGGAAACGTTAAAATTCGCAGAAGGCGTTCTAAATCTTTTCCCCACTCGTCGACGACTGACTGGCTTTCTATAAGTTTCTCCCGATTGATTTTATGACAGTGTTGCCGATGACAGCTCGGCCTCTCCTGACACTTCGTCCTCATCGGACGAATCTGCTTCTTCCATCAGTTCAGACTCCGGTCCACCTCGGTTTAGATCTATGTCAGGGCTGAGCCTACACAACGGTTTCATATGATCACTCGAGATGACGTGACTGTATCGCTTTTGCTTTAACTGGTGATCGGGAAGATCCTCAACGATGTATCTGTCATGGTTCAAAACCTTGGTGACGATGAATGGGCCTCTGTACTTGGGGTCAAGCTTATGTGAATCTCCGGTTGCTGTAGGAACGTAATCGATAACGACGAGATCACCTTCGGTATACTTATACGGCGTCTGATGCTTTTTATCGTACCGTTCTTTCCATCTCTGTCTTTCGTTCATGATGCTGGCAGCTGCGTTTTGCCTCTTGGTCAAAACATCTTTTAATTCGTCTGGTAAGTCATTATCTTGTATTGACTGAATTAACCGGTTCTGACTGACATTTCTAAGATTGAAGTTAAATACCAGTTCATTTGGGCTATACTTTGTTGTTGAATTCGGCTGTGAATTCAGGTTCCATTGAATATTCGGCAAAGCTGAATCCCATTCCTTATCGCTTTTGATTGAGCACTTGAGTGTTGCTAGTAGGGTTTTATTCGCCCGTTCGGCTTGGCCATTAGCTCTTGGAGTACGTACAGCTGTCTTGATGTGCTGTAGACCGCACTGCGTGACATAGTTAGTAAAGTCCCGCGAAGTATATGCCGTGCCTCTATCCGAAGTAATCCGTAGCGGCTGACCGAAAATTGCCATAATCTCGTTCAATAGACATATGACCGGTGCTGTTTTCGTATTCCTCACAGCTTTGAGGATAACGTACTTGCTGAAAGAACAAACGATAACAATTATGTATAGGTTACCTCTTTTGCTTCTCGGAAAAGGCCCCAAATGGTCAATGTTGATACTACGGAAAGGAATCGGCATAACCTCCATTATGTGAAGCTGACTTTCAGTTTTTCCACCTTTGACCTTGTTCAAGCAACATTCTGGGCATGCCGCAATATATGATATCACATATCGCCTTATTCTGGGAAACAAAAAATGCTTTGTAATACGTTGGATCGTTTTCTCCATCGAGAAATGTCCAGCTTCCACATGACATGCTCTTGTTATACGCCACCTTACCACCTCTGGTATCACCAATCTCTCTTTACCATCAACCTTGCGATGCGTCCGGATTGCATGACGTAATCCATTTGTGTCTGTTTCGTCATAGGATAACTTTGCGATGTTCCCTCTTTAAGATTTTTTATAATATCTGCGAGTTTCTTATCCTGCAGTTGCATAGACAGTATCCAATTTTCATCCAAGGTACTTATTTTTAAGACATTGTCCGCTACTGTAGTTGGCTCTCTTGGTGGCAGGGTTGGGATCCGGCTCATCCCGTCAACGTGCTGCATTCTTACACCTGGTCGGTGTACACACTCGAAATCAAATTCTTGTATTCTTAACCACCATCTTGCTATTCGTGGAGGCAAGGGTG
The DNA here is from genome assembly GCA_932273885.2 of Leucozona laternaria. Classification (NCBI taxonomy): domain Eukaryota; kingdom Metazoa; phylum Arthropoda; class Insecta; order Diptera; family Syrphidae; genus Leucozona; species Leucozona laternaria. The sequence continues at coordinate 132,712,235 of OW026366.1, read as the reverse complement.
AGGTCTGCTTTGTGGTAACAATTGCGTTGCAATTCGTGATGACTCGAAATCTAGTTCCCAGTAGATAAATCCTGTATCGTTCCAGAGTTTCAACGATAGCCAAGATCTCTAACTCATGACTGGCAAATTTACTTTCGGAATCACTGCACTGACGACTGAAGTACGACACTAGTTTAAATCCTTCTAATTCTCGTTGCATTAATATTCCAGAAAGTCCGACGGAACATGCATCTGTGTGCACTTCGTGATCTTTCTTTATGTCAAAAAGTGTGAGAACTGGTTCTTTAGCCTTAAGGCGTTCGAAGGCTTTATGCTGTTCAGGTTCCCACTGGAAATCGATTTTCTTTTTGAGAAGCTTTATAAGCGGCTGAGACATGCGAGAATTTGCGAAAGAATCCCGTGACTCCAAGGAATTGACGTACCTTGGTTGCGTTCGTTGGTCTTGGAAAATCGTCAATGCACCTCGTTTTATTTTCACCTGGCCGTATGCCTTTTGGATCAATGATGTGCCCAAGAAAATTAACCGTCATTGCCAAGAGAACACACTTTGATGGTCTTAGAGTAATTCCAGCCCGTTTCAACGCTTGTAGTACCTCGTGTAGCACCTTTATTCCATCGTCAAATGTATCAGTTGCTATGATAAGCTCGTCCACATAATTAACCACATTCTTGCGGTACGTAAGGTTCTTAACTATATCTTGAATGACCTCCTCAAAAACCATTGGTGCATTAACTAAGCCAAGTGGCATAACGTTGTGCTCAAACAACCCATCTGGAGTTAGGAATGCCGTGAATTCCTTGCTTCCTTCTTTCAAGGGAATCTGATAGTAGCCCGCTGTCATATCTTAAGCAGAGAAGAATTTGTTGCCTGCTAACTGAGACAACTGTTCCTCCACCACTGGCATTATACATTGTTTTTTCACCGTGACCGAATTTAGTGCGCGATAATCTATGCACATTCGGCTCTCTCCGTTGGATTTTGAGACTAATACCACCGACGCTGCATGCGGCGACTTACTTGGACGAATAATGTTATGCTTCCGAAGATTGTCAGTAATCGCAGTAAATTTTGTCCCTTAGCGCAAACGGAACTTGGTATCGTTTTCCAACTATAGGGTGTGAGATGCTTTTTGTCATAGGCTGAGGTATGCTCGTCGGGTCCAGGGTTTTACCAAAGAAGCAACAAACTTTAATGTATTTGAGGTTGTTTTTATTCACCAATCGCTGGTTCTTACAATTTCTATACAATTCTTATTGTCTTATAACTATATTTACTGTTATACAATTCAATATATATATGCTTATAGTTATTTACATTTATATAACCTTATAACCTAGATTTATACAATTCAAATGTTTAAGATTCTAAGATTGAAGTTAAATACCAGTTCATTTGGGCTATACTTTGTTGTTGAATTCGGCTGTGAATTCAGGTTCCATTGAATATTCGGCAAAGCTGAATCCCATTCCTTATCGCTTTTGATTGAGCACTTGAGTGTTGCTAGTAGGGTTTTATTCGCCCGTTCGGCTTGGCCATTAGCTCTTGGAGTACGTACAGCTGTCTTGATGTGCTGTAGACCGCACTGCGTGACATAGTTAGTAAAGTCCCGCGAAGTATATGCCGTGCCTCTATCCGAAGTAATCCGTAGCGGCTGACCGAAAATTGCCATAATCTCGTTCAATAGACATATGACCGGTGCTGTTTTCGTATTCCTCACAGCTTTGAGGATAACGTACTTGCTGAAAGAACAAACGATAACAATTATGTATAGGTTACCTCTTTTGCTTCTCGGAAAAGGCCCCAAATGGTCAATGTTGATACTACGGAAAGGAATCGGCATAACCTCCATTATGTGAAGCTGACTTTCAGTTTTTCCACCTTTGACCTTGTTCAAGCAACATTCTGGGCATGCCGCAATATATGATATGACATATCGCCTTATTCTGGGAAACAAAAAATGCTTTGTAATACGTTGGATCGTTTTCTCCATCGAGAAATGTCCAGCTTCCACATGACATGCTCTTGTTATACGCCACCTTACCACCTCTGGTATCACCAATCTCTCTTTACCATCAACCTTGCGATGCGTCCGGATTGCATGACGTAATCCATTTGTGTCTGTTTCGTCATAGGATAACTTTGCGATGTTCCCTCTTTAAGATTTTTTATAATATCTGCGAGTTTCTTATCCTGCAGTTGCATAGACAGTATCCAATTTTCATCCAAGGTACTTATTTTTAAGACATTGTCCGCTACTGTAGTTGGCTCTCTTGGTGGCAGGGTTGGGATCCGGCTCATCCCGTCAACGTGCTGCATTCTTACACCTGGTCGGTGTACACACTCGAAATCAAATTCTTGTATTCTTAACCACCATCTTGCTATTCGTGGAGGCAAGGGTGAGGTCTGCTTTGTGGTAACAATTGCGTTGCAATTCGTGATGACTCGAAATCTAGTTCCCAGTAGATAAATCCTGTATCGTTCCAGAGTTTCAACGATAGCCAAGATCTCTAACTCGTGACTGGCAAATTTACTTTCGGAATCACTGCACTGACGACTGAAGTACGACACTAGTTTAAATCCTTCTAATTCTCGTTGCATTAATATTCCAGAAAGTCCGACGGAACATGCATCTGTGTGCACTTCGTGATCTTTCTTTATGTCAAAAAGTGTAAGAACTGGTTCTTTAGCCTTAAGGCGTTCGAAGGCTTTATGCTGTTCAGGTTCCCACTGGAAATCGATTTTCTTTTTGAGAAGCTTTGTAAGCGGCTGAGACATGCGAGAATATTCTTGCACAAATTTGCGAAAGAATCCCGTGACTCCAAGGAATTGACGTACCTTGGTTGCGTTCGTTGGTCTTGGAAAATCGTCAATGCACCTCGTTTTATTTTCACCTGGCCGTATGCCTTTTGGATCAATGATGTGCCCAAGAAAATTAACCGTCATTGCCAAGAGAACACACTTTGATGGTCTTAGAGTAATTCCAGCCCGTTTCAACGCTTGTAGTACCTCGTGTAGCACCTTTATTCCATCGTCAAATGTATCAGTTGCTATGATAAGCTCGTCCACATAATTAACCACATTCTTGCGGTACGTAAGGTTCTTAACTATATCTTGAATGACCTCCTCAAAAACCATTGGTGCATTAACTAAGCCAAGTGGCATAACGTTGTGCTCAAACAACCCATCTGGAGTTAGGAATGCCGTGAATTCCTTGCTTCCTTCTTTCAAGGGAATCTGATAGTAGCCCGCTGTCATATCTTAAGCAGAGAAGAATTTGTTGCCTGCTAACTGAGACAACTGTTCCTCCACCACTGGCATTATACATTGTTTTTTCACTGTGACCGAATTTAGTGCGCGATAATCTATGCACATTCGGCTCTCTCCGTTGGATTTTGAGACTAATACCACCGACGCTGCATGCGGCGACTTACTTGGACGAATAATGTTGTGCTTCCGAAGATTGTCAGTAATCGCAGTAAATTTTGTCCCTTAGCGCAAACGGAACTTGGTATCGTTTTCCAACTATAGGGTGTGAGATGCTTTTTGTCATAGGCTGAGGTATGCTCGTCGGGTCCAGGGTTTTACCAAAGAAGCAACAAACTTTAATGTATTTGAGGTTGTTTTTATTCACCAATCGCTGGTTCTTACAATTTCTATACAATTCTTATTGTCTTATAACTATATTTACTGTTATACAATTCAATATATATATGCTTATAGTTATTTACATTTATATAACCTTATAACCTAGATTTATACAATTCAAATGTTTAAGATTCTAAGATTGAAGTTAAATACCAGTTCATTTGGGCTATACTTTGTTGTTGAATTCGGCTGTGAATTCAGGTTCCATTGAATATTCGGCAAAGCTGAATCCCATTCCTTATCGCTTTTGATTGAGCACTTGAGTGTTGCTAGTAGGGTTTTATTCGCCCGTTCGGCTTGGCCATTAGCTCTTGGAGTACGTACAGCTGTCTTGATGTGCTGTAGACCGCACTGCGTGACATAGTTAGTAAAGTCCCGCGAAGTATATGCCGTGCCTCTATCCGAAGTAATCCGTAGCGGCTGACCGAAAATTGCCATAATCTCGTTCAATAGACATATGACCGGTGCTGTTTTCGTATTCCTCACAGCTTTGAGGATAACGTACTTGCTGAAAGAACAAACGATAACAATTATGTATAGGTTACCTCTTTTGCTTCTCGGAAAAGGCCCCAAATGGTCAATGTTGATACTACGGAAAGGAATCGGCATAACCTCCATTATGTGAAGCTGACTTTCAGTTTTTCCACCTTTGACCTTGTTCAAGCAACATTCTGGGCATGCCGCAATATATGATATGACATATCGCCTTATTCTGGGAAACAAAAAATGCTTTGTAATACGTTGGATCGTTTTCTCCATCGAGAAATGTCCAGCTTCCACATGACATGCTCTTGTTATACGCCACCTTACCACCTCTGGTATCACCAATCTCTCTTTACCATCAACCTTGCGATGCGTCCGGATTGCATGACGTAATCCATTTGTGTCTGTTTCGTCATAGGATAACTTTGCGATGTTCCCTCTTTAAGATTTTTTATAATATCTGCGAGTTTCTTATCCTGCAGTTGCATAGACAGTATCCAATTTTCATCCAAGGTACTTATTTTTAAGACATTGTCCGCTACTGTAGTTGGCTCTCTTGGTGGCAGGGTTGGGATCCGGCTCATCCCGTCAACGTGCTGCATTCTTACACCTGGTCGGTGTACACACTCGAAATCAAATTCTTGTATTCTTAACCACCATCTTGCTATTCGTGGAGGCAAGGGTGAGGTCTGCTTTGTGGTAACAATTGCGTTGCAATTAGTTCCCAGTAGATAAATCCTGTATCGTTCCAGAGTTTCAACGATAGCCAAGATCTCTAACTCGTGACTGGCAAATTTACTTTCGGAATCACTGCACTGACGACTGAAGTACGACACTAGTTTAAATCCTTCTAATTCTCGTTGCATTAATATTCCAGAAAGTCCGATGGAACATGCATCTGTGTGCACTTCGTGATCTTTCTTTATGTCAAAAAGTGTGAGAACTGGTTCTTTAGCCTTAAGGCGTTCGAAGGCTTTATGCTGTTCAGGTTCCCACTGGAAATCAATTTTCTTTTTGAGAAGCTTTGTAAGCGGCTGAGACATGCGAGAATATTCTTGCACAAATTTGCGAAAGAATCCCGTGACTCCAAGGAATTGACGTACCTTGGTTGCGTTCGTTGGTCTTGGAAAATCGTCAATGCACCTCGTTTTATTTTCACCTGGCCGTATGCCTTTTGGATCAATGATGTGCCCAAGAAAATTAACCGTCATTGCCAAGAGAACACACTTTGATGGTCTTAGAGTAATTCCAGCCCGTTTCAACGCTTGTAGTACCTCGTGTAGCACCTTTATTCCATCGTCAAATGTATCAGTTGCTATGATAAGCTCGTCCACATAATTAACCACATTCTTGCGGTACGTAAGGTTCTTAACTATATCTTGAATGACCTCCTCAAAAACCATTGGTGCATTAACTAAGCCAAGTGGCATAACGTTGTGCTCAAACAACCCATCTGGAGTTAGGAATGCCGTGAATTCCTTGCTTCCTTCTTTCAAGGGAATCTGATAGTAGCCCGCTGTCATATCTTAAGCAGAGAAGAATTTGTTGCCTGCTAACTGAGACAACTGTTCCTCCACCACTGGCATTATACATTGTTTTTTCACCGTGACCGAATTTAGTGCGCGATAATCTATGCACATTCGGCTCTCTCCGTTGGATTTTGAGACTAATACCACCGACGCTGCATGCGGCGACTTACTTGGACGAATAATGTTGTGCTTCCGAAGATTGTCAGTAATCGCAGTAAATTTTGTCCCTTAGCGCAAACGGAACTTGGTATCGTTTTCCAACTATAGGGTGTGAGATGCTTTTTGTCATAGGCTGAGGTATGCTCGTCGGGTCCAGGGTTTTACCAAAGAAGCAACAAACTTTAATGTATTTGAGGTTGTTTTTATTCACCAATCGCTGGTTCTTACAATTTCTATACAATTCTTATTGTCTTATAACTATATTTACTGTTATACAATTCAATATATATATGCTTATAGTTATTTACATTTATATAACCTTATAACCTAGATTTATACAATTCAAATGTTTAGCAATATATCCTAAATTACAATCAGACGTAGACGTAGACGTAGCAGACGTCACTAAATTACAATCTGAGATAGCAAACGTCACTAAACTACAATCTGAGATAGCAGACGTCACTAAATTACAGTCTGAGATAGCAGACGTCACTAAATTACAATCTGAGATAGCAGACGTCACTAAATTACAATCTGAGATAGCAGACGTCACTAAATTACAATCTGAGATAGCAGACGTCACTAAATTACAATCTGAGATAGCAGACGTCACTAAATTACAATTTGAGATAGCAGACGTCACTAAATTACAATCTGAGATAGCGGACGTCACTAAATTACAATCTGAGATAGCAGACGTCACTAAATTACAGTCTGAGATAGCAGACGTCACTAAATTAGAGTCTGAGATAGCAGACGTCACTAAATTACAATTTGAGATAGCAGACGTCACTAAATAACAATCTGAGATAGCAGACGTCACTAAATTACAATCTGAGATAGCAGACGTCACTAAATTACAATCTGAGATAGTGGACGTCACTAAATTACAATCTGAGATAGCGGACGTCACTAAATTACAATCTGAGATAGCAGACGTCACTAAATTACAATCTGAGATATCGGACGTCACTAAATTACAATCTGAGATAGCAGACGTCACTAAATTACAGTCTGAGATAGCAGACGTCACTAAATTACAGTATGAGATAGCAGACGTCACTAAATTACAGTCTGAGATAGCAGACGTAACTGTAACTACTTAAAACCTGGGCTTCCAATGTCGCTTCTGGAACCTAAGTCCTTCAAAATGGAGACTCACCAAGTACTCGGGATTGGTACTGATTTCTACTGTGGCAGAGCTCGATTTTATGGTGCTCATCCACGGTCTCTTATATATATTTCGGTTTGAACCGAGTGTGAATTATAATTTCACAAACAAAAAGTATTATTAATATTTTCTTATTCTTATGATTGGCTCCTTCTAGAGTCGTTGTTAACGGTGATTCGGGATTGCTTTGTATGCAATCTAATAAACGGCGGCGGTGAAGAAGAGGGTGTAATGCATCATTACATTCCCCTCCTCCTTTCGGAGACGAGAACCTTCTCGTCTTTAAAAACTAGATATGTGGTTCGGTGATCATTTTATATGGCATGATCCTATCCATCGGGGCTACCCGCAAGAGGCGCGATAGTATAAGGATGCTACAGCATCATTGAGAGTGGGATTTAACCCAGTCCATCGGTGTCCATCGGTGCTACCCGCAAGAGGCGCGGTAGTATAAGGATGGTACAGCATCATTGAGAGTGGTATTTGACCAGTCCATCGGTGTCCATCGGTGCTACCCGCAAGAGGCGCGGTAGTATAAGGATGCTACAGCATCATTGAGAGTGGGATTCAACCCAGTCCATCGGTGTCCATCGGTGCTACCCGCAAGAGGCGCGGTAGTATAAGGATGGTAAAACATCATTGGGAGTGGGACTTGACCCAGTCCATCGGTGCTTCCCTTTGTGATGGGGAAATCGCGGTTGTCTGTAAATAAAACATTTTTTTTGTGCTTTTTTCAGTTTACTTATTATTAAATTTTTTCATTTTTTTTTCTTGTTTTTTTTTTTGTATGGTATATTTTATTGTTTTTTTTTTTTGTTTCTTTGTGTTATTTTAATTTTTTTCTTATTCTATTTTTTTCTCTTGTTTTCTTTTTATGATATTTTTTTCTTTTTAATTCTATTTTAGTACCTATATTTTCTGTTTTCTTTTTATGATATTTGTTTCCTATGTATATATATTTTTTTTTTTTTTTTTATATCTATATTTTTTATTGTTTATTAAAACATCTTTCAACAACTCATCTATTTCTTTGCTTTATTTGGTTGCGAGGGTAATATCCTCGTTTAAATGGCTGGTCATTTATCAATCTGATACGGTGTGCACTGCCCTTTCATTCTTTCAACTGTTGGTAACTCTTCAGCTTCGAAGTTTACTAGTACTGCTTTTTCGTTGTGGGCTATTCGGTCGTTGCTGACCAGGGTACAAAGCTTCTCTTTGCCTGGTTGCTGGGATTTACTATTTATCAAAGGTCTCCCTGCCATGTTCATGGTGAATTTAGCTCGGTCCAAGATGTCCACGCCAAGGATCGCGTCTTTAGCCAGATCTTTTAAAAAAGTTACTTCACCGCGAATTTGGGTTTTGCCTAGATTGCACTTTATGCAAGTGTTCCCTTGTAGTCACTGGGTCTCCATTCGCGAGTTTGATATCAATACTTTCATAGCGGACAGGAATGTTGAGACTCTGGAGTTTGTTCTGATTGCGGGTCCAATGAATGATTTAGTGGAGCCGGTGTCAATGAGAGCATTGAAATTCTGCCACCCAATGTTTATTTGGACGAAGTACCTAGGATCTGTCCAGGGTATTGCTACCTGGTGTGTCGATAGTACCGGCTTTACCTCTTTGTTGAATTTTTTTGGACATGGTGGTAGCTCCTCAATTCTAGGTACGTCCGCGGGAACAGAACTTGGGCTGTGTTTTCGGTATTTTATCTTCTGCTTGTAACGTATGCACCAGCGGTTATATGTATTGACTAGAGAACATGGTTGTGCGATAGTTCTTCTCTTATAGTTCAGTGGGTCATAATTGCTGGAAGCTGGAATACTTGAATCATAAGCTGTCAAAACAGCTACTTGATGATTTTCTTCTGGTATTAAAAGTACAAAGGACGAGTTCGGACGGTCTGGTCTAGAGTGCGTTATAGCAGCGTTTCCATTATTCAAATTCGGTTGTGGTCTTCGGTGTTGATGGCACGAACAGTCTTTACTAAGTCGCCCATCTTCTCCACAGAAGGAACAGAGAAGTCGGAATTGTCTATTGCAGTTCTGTTTTGTGTGGCCTCGTAGCTTACAGTGCCAGCAATGAGTATAACGGTCATACGGAATTGGGTTATTTGTGGATAGTGCCTGTAGAGTTGGTGTTCCGAGTGGACGTTGGTTCCTTGGCGGAGGATATAAATTAGAAGTTGCAGTAGGTCTTTGATTTCGTTCTTCTGCTTTTATGAATTCTATCTCTTCGGCCAGTTCGGTTAATTCTTCAAGAGACTGGAAATCCTTCCGGCGAATGTGTAACCGATACTCGGTGCGGAGGCTGTCATAGATCCTGTCTACATTCTCCTCTAATGTCATTTTTGTATGCTGTCGGATAAGGTATTCCATGGAACGTATGAAATCTTTGACTGACTCTCGCGGTCCTTGTCTTTTTCGCATTATTTCATCCTCTAGCTTATGAACGAAGCGAGTGGGTAGAAAATACCGACGAAACGCTAGGCGGAATCGTTCCCAAGTCTTGTATTCTTCTCGATGGATTCGGAGCCATTCCAAAGCAGGAACACGAAAAATTTCTGGTAGTGTTCTTAAGATCTGGTCTGGCGGAATGGAATAGCAAGCCATCAATTCCTCGATACGTTCGAGAAATTCCAGAGCGTTTCCAGAGGCGTCAAATCGTAGACCTCATTTACGGACGGTGTTCATGGTTTCCGCTTCGTAACTCAAGTGCCTCCTTTGGTGACTTGGTTCACTCATCGGGGTTACAAACGGTTCGGATGGCTGGTTGAAAGGAAGCATGGAGGCAGATTGACGGCTAGCTGCTTGTGAAGCCGGGTCAAACTGGACGGTATTTGCTGTATAATTCAACAATTTTAACTGGGCATCATTGTTATTATTCTCACCAGTAGAGCTGATGGTCTTATGAACGGGTGCTGGCGGTGGTTCGTCTTCGTCTGTGAAGATCCTTTCTTGAACTAGCTGTGATATTTCTTCGCATAGATTCTGCGTTGATTGGCGGGTACGGGAATTTTTAATAAATGAGCTGAATCGCTGTCGGAGTGTGGCCATGGTGCCACTAGTGTTCAAATGCTTGGAACTCATTTTAGGGTGATGATTAAGTTCAGAACTATTTGGAACGGTCTGGTTTGTTTCTGGATCTGGTTCTGGTTGAGAAATATTCTCAGCTTTTGACGGTGAATAATCGGTTTGCATACAATCGGTGTGTCTGCGACGGTTTATTAACGGAAGGCTTAGCCTTACTGGGATACAGGAGCGTCTGGTACGGTTATTCGGTATGGACATCAATGAGGGATGATTCTTCTGGAACGGTCGGTCGGTACGGTACGGGTTTGTGAATCAACATCAATGAAGTCCCTGCTCGGGCGCCATTTTGTGAGATGCTTTTTCTCATAGGCTGAGGTATGCTCGTCGGGTCCAGGGTTTTACCTAAGAAGCAACAAACTTTAGTGTATTTGAGGTTGTTTTTATTCACCAATCGCTGGTTCTTACAGTTTCTATACAATTCTTATTGTCTTATAACTATATTTACTGTTATACAATTCAATATATATATGCTTATAGTTATTAACAATTATATAACCTTATAACCTAGATTTATACAATTCAAATGTTAAGCAATATATCCTAAATTACAATCTGAGATAGCAGACGTCACTAAATTAAATCTGAGATAGCAGACGTCACTCTAACTACTTAAAACCTGGGCTTCCACTGTCGCTTCTGGAACCTAAGTCCTTCACAATGGAGACTCACCAAGTACTCGGGATTGGTACTGATTTCTACTGTGGCAGAGCTCGATTTTATGGTGCTCATCCACGGTCTCTTATATATATTTCGGTTTGAACCGAGTGTGAATTATAATTTCACAAACAAAAAGTATTATTAATATTTTCTTATTCTTATGATTGGCTCCTTATAGAGTCGTTGTTAACGGTGATTCGGGATTGCTTTGTATGCAATTTAATAAACGGCGGCGGTGAAGAAGAGGGTGTAATGCATCATTACAAGGGTTATTAGACGTCACCGCAATCTCCATAACCGTCGTATTGCATCGACCCCATTGAGAAATATCTTCACCAAAACAACGTTCAAATCCGGGGATTAGATCTAATACCTCTTTGCGCTGACTCAAATTCAACTGTTCACCTAAACTAGGGATTTACGATTCTCTCGATTGAATCTGTAAAACTCCTGCTTCGAGTACCATGCGATGGTTTCTCCGGCACAGCACGTCACGTCCCAAAAGAATCCCCTGAGGTAGAAACTCGTCTGGCACGATTTGAAATGTTGCGTGCATTTCTTGGTTATCCATTAACATAACTACCTCGATGACTTCATTTGATTCAACGATTGAACCTCCGAACCCTTTTAATTGCTTTACGGAATCTTTCCGTACTAACCCCTTTGGAGATGTCGATTCATTAATGAGGGAGCGATCGCTTCCGGTATCAACAAATGCTGAATATTTTTGTCCACATAGAATGATATCTTTCATGACTGGTGGAATAAACTCTGCTACTGCTTCGTCCTGCTCGACCTTGGCAATTGTTGACTTGTTTGCGCGGCAAGTTCTCATTTCATGGCCGACTTTATTGCAACCCGTGCATCGTGCCTTCCTTGGTGGTTGTGGACACTTCGACGATCTATGCCCAAACTCGTTGCAGTTGTAGCATTTTATATTTTTATGTGAGGTTGCCGCTCTTCCCATATCTGGCATTCGTTCGGCTGCATCAGCTGGTCCACCCTGAGGCATTGGTATACTACCTCTTGAAGAGAAGACTGGCATGGTTGACAAATTTTCTAATGACCTCAGAAGATCATTGCATGTCCGGAAGTCCATAGCCAATAACGTCCATGAAATATTTGGATCATTTGCACCATTTATTATATACGAATTAAGGGAAAGATCATCCAATTTACCTCTTCTGCCGATGGTAAGCATAACGTAATAATATTCAACTAATGACTCGCCTGACTTTCGTTTGCGTTTCATTAGTTCTCGATGTATTTCTGCGATATTCAATGAGCTTGGAAAATCGTTAAGGAGAGCACTGGTAAAATCCGACCATTTCTGGAATACCGGCAGTGCATCAACCCAATCCTTGGCTATTCCTTTTAGCTTTTGTTAAACCGCGAAGAGAATCAATTCATCGCTCCATGAATATAAGCTACGCAGTTGCTCTACCTTGCTGATGAATTGTTGCGACGATAAAATCCGTTTCATTGGATCGAAATCAGGGAGGACTCCCATGATATCGTGAGTACTGTTTGGAAGACGGATTTGCGATGTGAGTGGCGTTGCATACGTTGAGCTCCTAATGGCGTCTGTAAAACCTGATTCCTGCGACGTGGACGTTAACTGTATTCTGTTCTGAAGAGTATTTTGAACGTCTGGATTAACGTTCCTCATACTCCCAGCCATTTCACCTATCATTTGCGTCAGATTTGCCATCGTACTCTTCAAGTCGTCCATTTGCGACTGCCAAGATTCTGCAGTAGCCATCTCACACGCCTCTAATTCTTCCGAATCCACTTCGTCCGATCCATATAAATCAACCATTTGCGCAACTTTTTGCGCTTTTTTTCCAATGCTAGGTTGGTTCTTCGTTTGCAACAGGCAATTCAACTGCGCAACTTTAAGGCTTTCCAATTTAATCATCTTTTTTTTTTTAAGTTTTCTTAACTTCTTTTTCCGAAAATTCCTCGCTCTCCTGTAATCGTCTTTTTTTCCTTTTTTTCCATCTCGAGACTCGTTGGGATACTCCCTGTCTCTTTCGTTTATATCGTTTCGAGGCTCGTTAGTCTATCTCTGTCTCTTTCGTTTTGAAATTCGTTCGGTTTGTTTGTTTTTTTTTTCGCCCTTTTTGAATCAAGGCACATTGAGTGTACCTCTACCCCTTGCGTATATATAAAAAAAATGTATCGTTGTCGCCAGACCAGGATTATTTCTTTATTATTATATAAGTTTTCTGCGTATTTCTTACTCTTATCTAGGAAGTATGTAAGTATCCCTCTTCTGATTCTGTCAAGAAGAACACCAGAGACCTTTTTGATTTTTAAAACTATATTTATTAATTTATAATGAATAACAAAACTTTACAAGTCGCAGAAGGCGTTCTAAATCTTTTCCCCCCTTGTCGACGACTGACTGGCTTTCTATAAGCTTCTCCCGATTCATTTTATGACAGTGTTGCCGTTGACACTTTCGCATATAGTGAGTTGGAGTGAGATAAATGAAAGATATGTCAAAATGAGTCGCGCGGAGTGAGTCCAATGTGAACACCGTCACTGACATTGTAGACATCCTTCAATGGAATTTGAAATTTTCTTGCTTGACAGACGGATAGCGAACAAACTGTTTTTTGACGTCTGTAGAATATTTCGCTACAAAAAATTGAAGTTTGTTTTAGGTACATGAATTTTAGTTCAAGTTTCGCTGTCCATAATTTCTATTATTAAAGTTTGTTAACCATTTTTGCATTTTTTTTTGAATATTCATTCCAAATTTATTTTCATTTTTTTCAATCCATTTTGTTTGAAAGATCAACCGAACTTTTTTACTATAGTAGAGAAAAAGAACGACCCACGACCCACTTGCAAGCAACTTGCTTGGCAAGTGGGGTGCCGCCTACGTCACGGCCAGTACACAGATACGAATTTGGCAGGCAATGTATGAAGCAAACTTGCTTGCCAGTACTTGCCCGTGTGGCCCCAGGGTTAGCTAAGTCCGGAGGGATTAGTTGTTGTTGCATTTAACATGTAATTTATTAGCCCCGACGTTGTTTTTTTTTACTAATTTCCTCCGTTCTTGCAAAAAAACACGCCTCAAGTTGGGTTAAGACAGTTGCGTTGATTCTCTGATTTCTCATTCTTATCTTATTGTTTTTTTTATCATATTCAATGTTTGTTTCAATAAATTGAGAGTAAAAAAAGAAAAGACAATCGAATATTAGACGGTGTTCAGATGGGACTCACACCGCGCGACTCATTTTGACATATCTTTCTTTTATCTCGCTCCACCTCACTATGGGAAAGATATACTCAAGTGAGGCAGGAGTTTTTATTTTTTTTTGAAAATATCCTGCCTCACTAGACCATCTTTTTTCTCATCATGAGGTGGAGTGAGATAAAACAAAGAGATGTCAAAATGCGTCACGCGAAGTGAGTCCAATGTGAACACCGTCTTATAGTGCCAGTTTCACAGTCAGAAAAGTGACACTTAATTAGGGAATGTGAAAGATTAATTCTCAATATCACAGTGCACTGTTTCCTGGCTCTTAAGTCTCCGATGTTGGTGACTTAAGCCCGAACCACACTACTCTCGTGTGGTGTGTTGGAGAGTAGTGTGTCGCTATCGCTCTAATGTATTTCATATGCGTAGAGCCATATTTGTATCGTGTGATGTGTTGTGTCGAAATCAATGAAATACATTGGCGGCGCAAATCCTCGTATCAAACCCTCCCAGTGGGTGCCGGGCGGTAATGATCACTACTTTTTTTTGTTTTTTTTTTTTATCTTGTGCGTTGTCAAGATGGTGATCAGCTAAGGTCAGGGCGAATTGCTGAGGTGTTCCTTTACTTCTCAATAGTTCAACCCTCAGTAATGCGTAATGACCATAGATACGGGGTCCCTAATTTTCAGTGGTGGAGTGAGCGTTTTATCATAATCCGTGCCGAAGAAATGGAAGGCTGGGGGAAAACCAGTCGCGAACGAGCTCATTCGGATGCCCAGGCAGGGTCCGTCTTATTTTGTGGAACTTTTATGGATACACCACCTTTTTTGGACGATTTAGACATGACAGACGTAGAACCATCCGCCGACTTTGAGGATGACCTTTTGGCCTCCAGCCGGGAGACCGTCGTGGGGAGCTCAAGAGATCTTGGGCAACCTACACCTTCACGAAACACTGAGGGTACCAGCCATAGTACCCCTGTGCTTCCAAACCAGAACATTAACCCGAAACCCTCGTGCAGCAATGCCAGGCATAGCAATGCCGCACGTGGTAAGAAAAAGCCATCTTAAGGGGTCCGGAGCAGGATCCAGTTCAAGAAGGCCTCTTTCATTCTTGACAAGATCGCCAAGAATGAGGAAGCTGGAACTCTTCATGCGAAGGACGCTGAGGACAAAATAAAGTACCAGAAGATTATTGACGATTACAATAATCTTCTGGCCACCCAAGAAAAAGCCGTCAAGCGTAATAGGTCTCGAGATGATACCAACCAGCCTCAGAAGAAGAGCAAGCTTGACGGTCCGAAAAAAACGGGCAAAACATCATCTCCTAGAGCGGCGCAACCGATTACTCTAAGCGAAGTTGTCAGAAACGACCTCCAGGTATCGGTTGTGGATGAGCTCTCCACAAACGGCTGGTTGTGTGGAACTCTATCGAGGGCAAGCTCTCTGAGATGGTGTTTTCATATACTATGGAAACTGCAGAAGGCCCTTCCCCAGTTTTGACTCTGGTGAGATGCTCAGGGGATACAGGGTAATTAGGTGTGCAGACAGGTTTTCTAGGGATTTCCTTAGTTCTTGCGTTGCTAAGATTAGCAATGACTGGGAGGGCTTGAAGCTCAAGCTTATCCCAGCCAAGGAGATCCCTAATCGACTGAAAGCTCGCATCTGGTTGCCCCTCATGAGCATCAAACCAAGCGGACAGGAGCTGATCCGCTGTCTGCAGAAACTAAATCCGCTTGTTCCGATGCATGACTGGGCAGTCATAAAAGCCGAAGAGCCGCAGAAGAACAGCGCGACTTATGTTCTGTTGATCAGCGAGGAAAGCCGAAGGGCGCTGGAGGAAGCGGATTTCAAACTGAAATTCGGCATCAGGCATGCTAGGTTAAAGATCTTGCATGATCAGGGAGCAGACCCCGACAAAGCTGGCGACAATGTTGAGTTCAACATCGACGTTGGCGGCGTTGAGGTCCCCAGCGAGTCGCCGGGCCCTGGTTGTGCAGGGTCATCAAAAAATTAAAAAACGCGCTGAAGATCATCCAGATTAATCCGAAGCACTCCAAATGTGCCTCAGATAATCTAAGAGTTTTCCTAAGGGAGGAAAACGTTGATGTTGGCGTCATCCAAGAACCGTGGGTAAATGGCCTCGAAGTTAGAGGCCTCCAAGACAACCAATACGACCTCTTTTATAAATCCGCAAACACAGACCAAGGTAAGCCAAGAACTTGTATTTTAGCTAAAAAACACTTAAAAGCTTTTCTGTGTCCAAATTTTAGTACTCCCGATCTGACAGTCGTCAGGTTGGAAGATAAAAACGCAGGAGGCTTACTACTGGCATCAGCCTACTCAGCCCTTGACCGGCAGTCACTACCTGAGGAGGTTAGGAATTTTATTACCGACAGAGGGACAAACCTGTTGATCGGCTGCGACGCAAACGCACGGCATACTCTCTGGGGTAGCTCGGAGATCAACGAACGAGGTGAGTCTCTTTTTGATTTTATTATTGAAAACAACCTAAATGTCTGCAACAGGGGAGATAGCCCCACTTTTTTCTTTCCGAGTTCCGAAAATTATGAAGGGTGGGAAGATGTTCTAGACGTTACGATCGTTAATAAAGACTTTAAACTGATGGTAGAGAATTGGAGAGTTTCCCTTCTGAAGTCCTTTTCGGATCACAGATGGATTCTCTTCAACCTGAATTTCGAGCATGAAACTCCTCCTCCTTTCAGAAACCCCAGACGTATTGACTGGACCAATTTTGGTCAAATAGTCAACTCTAAACTTGGCAATATTCCGAATCTGAGCCCAGACTCGGTGTTGGACCTAGAGACAAAGCCTAAATCTTTTGAGGCGGCTATGAGCACTGCCTTTAAGGTCTCTTGTCCGGTAAGGTATAGCCGTAAAGTACTTCCCCCATGGTGGAATGAAGATTTGTCTAATCTTAGAAAAGTGTCAAGGACAATCTTCAATATCTGCCACAAACATAAGTTTTACCAACCGTATAAAGATATCCTTAAAATTTATAAGAAGGCTATCGCATCAGCCAAGCAACAAAGCTGGAGAGATTTTTGTCAGTCAATCGAAAGCATTAAGGATTCCGCAAGGCTTAGCAAGGTTCTCTCGAAGGAACATTGTAATCCCTCGTTCCTGAAGAAGCCAGATGGATTTTGGACTGGCACTCCAGCTGAGTCCTTGGAGTTACTGATGACGACGCATTTTCCGGGTTGCGAGAATAACAACACGGAACAGCCTATTAACAACATTTCATTCATTCGTGAAGAGCGAATTAATACCGTAATAACCAGAGAAAAAATTGCTTGGGCAATTAGCACTTTCTCGCCGTACAAGTCTTCAGGACTGGACGGAATTTTGCCTATCATGCTCCAGAAACAGCAAGATGTGGTGATTCCTTGGCTTGAGCTGATTTTCAAGGGTTGTCTCTCCCTCAACCATGTACCCGAGTCCTGGAGACACGTTAAAGTAGTTTTTATTCCGAAAGTCGGTAGGCGGGGGCATGAATCTGCTAAAGATTTCCGTCCAATCAGCCTGACCTCTTTTGTGCTCAAAACTCTCGAACGTATCCTTGATACCTATATCAGAGATATCCTACTGGGATGTCCTCTTGATAACTCTCAACACGCATACCTAAAGGGCAGGTCCACTGAAACGGCCCTGAATGAGGTAGTGCGTACAGTTGAGAAAACAGTCCATTTCAAAGAATATACTCTCGCTACCTTTTTAGATGTAGAAGGGGCTTTTAACAATGTCCTAACTGAATCCATTCTAGAATCACTCGTTGACATAGGTGCAGAGGAATACATCAGGAAATGGATTATATCCATGCTCAATGATAGAAGGATACATGCTTTGTTAGGTAATACAAATTCCATTTAATATGTTAGTAGATGGACACCTCAGGGGGGTGTCCTATCCCCTCTTCTGTGGCTTTTAGTCATGAATAAAATTCTCGTCAAGCTGAAGAGATGTGGAGTGAAGGCTGTTGCGTATGCCGATGATTTGGTGATAATGGTTTCAGGAAAGTTTACGCCCGTGATTAGTGAAATCACGGAAATGGCTTTGAGAAAAGTTAATAACTGGGCTAATAGTTGTGGCCTAGGTGTTAACCAAAGCAAAACAGAACTGATGCTTTTTACCACCAAAACTAAAGTACCCCCTTTCACTCTACCCAGACTCAATAGCCAAACTCTGTCGCTTTCATCCAGTGCTAGATATCTGGGTGTTGTTCTTGACCATAAACTAAACTGGAAACTAAATATTGAAGAACGGGTTAAGAAGGCCTGTATAGCCTTCTATGCATGTAGCAAAACCTTTGGTAAAAAGTGGGGCCTACAGTCAAAAATGATACTATGGACGTACACAGCAGTAGTACGACCAATCCTAATATATGGATCGATTGTATGGTGGCCTGCTCTAACCAAGGAATATAACATCAACAAGCTTAAAAAGATTCAAAGAACGGCTAGTGTTGGAACCACAGGGGCCTTAAGATCTTGCCCAACGGATGCCTTAAGCGTTTTTCTGCATCTTTTGCCACTCGATTTACACATTAAATATATGGTTACTTGCAGCGCGTTGAGACTGAAAGAATCAAAGTGCTGGTTTGCTAAACCTTATGGTCATGGCAATATAGCAAACTTGATTCCAAATGATATTTTTTCGACTCCTACCGACTGCTGCACCCCTACTTTGAGTATCGGGAGGGTTTGTAACGTTAAAATTCCATCCAGAGAGGATTGGAATGATGACTTAGTGACGAGAGACTTCGACACAACTATCTACACTGACAGCTCAAAGATGGAGTGTGGTGTTGGTTCAGGAATCTTCTCGGAGTCCTTAAATATCTCCAAATCTCTTCGACTTCCTGACTATGCTAGCGTTTTCCAGGCGGCATTACTGGCTATAAGGGAAGCATGCAAAATACTTAAACAAGACCCAAACCAAAATCGAAATACTGCAATTTTGACAGACAGTCAGGCGGCTGTCAAAGCCATTGCTGCGGTCACATCATCCTCCAAATTGGTCCTGCAATGCCGAGATGAGCTTGCAAGTCTAAGTACCAATCTTAGTGTCACTCTTATCTGGGTACCAGGTCACTGTGGCATCGAAGGTAATGAGCGGGCGGACGAACTAGCTAGGCAAGGATCAGCCCTTCATAGCTCACTTGCGGAAAGCGTTTACATTCCCCTCGGAGTTATGAAGGGCAATCTTTATTCACTTTTTCTTATCAAATCCAATCGTAGGAGGAGCAGTCTAAGAAACTGCGTCCTATCTAGAAAGATGTGGCCCGCCTACAATTAAGCCCGAACAAAGGATCTAATGTCCAGACCAAGACAAGACATTGCCAGGGTCGTTGCAACATGCACCGGGCACTGGGCAATAGGAGAGCATGCGGCCAAACTGGGTATTTCTTACAACACCCACTGCCGTAGCTGTGCGAATCAGCAGGAAAAGGAAACATTAGTTCACTTCCTCTGTAGATGCCCTGCCCTAGCCCGTTTTAGGTTGCAATCACTTGGAAAGGCTTTCTTTAACGACCTTGATGAACTTTCCGAACTGAAGATCAAAGACTTGATCTCCTTCTTAAACGAAACTAAATGGCTCTGAGACGATATTCGGCTTTCTGCTGTCTTACTCGGGGCTTTACATTCCTGTTCCACAAACCCATTCCTAAACCATAGGTTCAAACGAGTTTTGGTATCAAAACGGCGCTTTTTGCGCTAATTGGGTCAACGAGCTAGTTGGCTCGTTGGCCGCCATTTCTACCTACCTACCTACATTGGAATGACAGCGACACACTACTCCACAACACACCACACGAATATAGTGTGGATCGGGCTTTAAGGTCCACTTACGCTGGCTACAAAATTCAGCTTAGATTCCTAATATGGGAATCTTAAGTGCCACTTATTCCGGTAAGTGTCGACTGTGAAACTGGCCCTTAAATCGATTTTAAATCTTAACTTTAAAAATTTTTGTCCACAAACTTATCCATATACGGTCGGGTTAGCACTTGATAACTCATTGCTCCATTTATTATATTTTTTGAACATACTCATGGCATTTTTAAAATAACCGGCATTTTGGTGGTGAATGTACGCCGTCTACAAATAAATCGTGGTGAATGCAGGTTGCACAAAATCTGGGGCTGCACATTAGTGAATGTAAAACAAAGTACATGGTGGCGTCGAATACGAGAGAAACAGTTGGTCAAACAATCAAGGTAGCGGAGCACGAATTTGAAGTGGTGCAATCCTTTAAATACCTTGGGTCAATAGTAGCAGCCGATAACAATGTAGAAGAAGAAATACGCGGGCGGCTTCTCAAATCCAACAGAGCCTACTATAGTCTGTCAAAGCTCTTCAAATCCAGAAATCTCACCATAACTTCAAAACTGCTGCTGTACAGGACCATGGTCCTGCCAGTACTCACATATGGATCCGAGACTTGGGTGCTTAGCAAAAGGCACTCCGACCTCTTAGCCGCGTTCGAGAGAAAAGTCTTAAGGAGAATTGTTGGCCCCATATGTGAGGAAGGACGATTCCGGAGACGGTACAATCATGAATTGTACGCAATCTACCTTGAAGCGGACATCGTGACAAAAATTAAGCTCGGTAGACTCCGGTGGGCAGGGCACCTAGCTCGCATGAGCGAAGATGAACCTGCTCGGAAAGTTCTTTGTGGTACATTCTATGGTAGACGACAGCGTGGTAGACCATGCTTGCGCTGGAGAGATGGCGTAGACCAGGACGCCCAGAGCCTTGGGGTGCGCAACTGGATGGCGGCGGCTCGAGACCGGGATGGGTGGAGAGATTTGTTGAAGGAGGCCAGGACCGGACCCCGGTTGTCGAGCCGACGATGATGATGATGATGATGAATGGACGCCACCTGCATATGTGTGCGTGTTTCTCCTGAATTAGCTTGTTTGTAAACTCGTTTGACAGTCGAAATTGCCATCTTTATATGGTGTACACAGATTAGCCACATGAAGATGAGAATCCCCGGCAGCCATTTTACTTTGCCTACAAGCTTGAACTGTCAGATATCAGATAAAAAATGAGAATGTGTGTATAAAAACCTAACTCATAGACAGTAGGGATCTTCACACACCTGGTTAAATTGTTGTTGCAATTCACATCTATTCATCGACGCGGGAAGAAATTACAAATACAACAATATAAACAAATGGGTTTTGGAGGGTGAAACGTACGAAACGTTCCCATCTTCATATGGCTAATCTGTGTCTATGACTACATTAGTGAATGTGCCCATTGTATTTCGTTTTCGTTGTCACATTTGCATTTTCAATAAATTAGCTTTGCTACATTATCTTTATTTATATCTGGTGCAATAAAACACAAATATTTCAAACTTCCTCTTTAAGTAAGCTAAATATTACCCTGTTGCTAAATAGGCAATACTAAACTTGGGATAAATATTGGTGTACATATCGCTTGAAAAGCAAAGGCAAGTCGGTATACATAATATGTACATTTCTAAGAACCTAAAGTGATTTCAAAGGAAATTTTATAATACAAATTTAGTTAATGTTTGTTTCATGAAAATTTGTATGGTTATGTGGTTCGTTTGTATTTCTTAGATCGCAGCAATCTCACAAATGTAAACAGAATTCCTCGACAAAATTTCTCAGTAGCCGGAGTAAAATTAAGGAGGACTGAAATATAAACTTAACAATTGATTCGAAGAATAATAGGCGTATTCAAAATCCTATGCAGCTGGTCTAGTATTATTGTAAAAGAGCAAAGTGTTATATTTTCTTTAACTTCAACAACATATTACAACATATTTTTTGTTTCTTGTTTTTGTATTTCAAATTTCATTGTTCGAAATTAAATAAAAATCAAGTTAAGTTAACAAAATTTTTTTGTGTTTGTGTAATTGAAAGCAAAACTGTGTATGTGCTCACGTGCGCAAAAACTTCAAATGTCACTTTGCTTGGCTACATTGAGTGTATGTACTGAAATTTTAGTTTACAACTGGGTTGAACTACTTTAACTCACTTTCGAGGAACTCACAACGCTTTTAACCCACATTGAAGCGTGTTTAAATTCGAGGCCTCTTTGCCCGTTGACAGAAAATCCCGACGATTTCCAAGCGTTAACACACTTCTTGATTGCAGCCATAATGTTCACGGTAACCGAGCCAGATCTTGCGGTGGGTAAGACAAGCTACGTTGATCGGTGGAAGGCCATCCAATTTAGTTTGCAGACCTTTTGGCATCATTGGCAGTCCGAATACTTGGCCCGTCTACAACAACGTCCGAAATGGCTGAAACCACAGCCACAAATTCAAATTGGAGACCTGGTCTTGATCAAAGACAAAAGACTTCCTCCGACGAAATGGAATTTGGGACGAGTTCTAGAAACCTTCCCAGGAAAAGACAGCTTCAACAGAGTCGTAAAGCTGAAAACACAACAAGGTGAATTAAAACGGCCTATAACTAAGCTTTGCCCGCTAAAAACAAACAACAATCAACATTCAACACAAATAACAAATCGAAACTAAATCAACATACACATACACACACACACCCACACACACACACACACATACACACGCGCACACGTCACATATATGCATCATGTTGTCATATCAATAAACGAAGGCATAGATTTATGTTCCTCGCAATTCAAACATATATGCATATTTTATAATTCACTTGAAAAGCAACATTAATTCCTCAACACAACTTTATTTCGCTCATTTCATCTGAAAAACGCAAATTGACATTGATATAATTAATGCACTTAAGTAACTTCGTATCAAAAATACACATATTTTCTCATTTCATCAGAAAAACGCAAAGAAAGGCTAAACAAAATATTTAATTCACTTTTAATTTAAAATTTACAAAATTCATTCAAACAAATATTAAATCGCATTAAATTTAATAATTCTCAATCAAGTTTCATCATTGGAATCAACAAAAATAATTATCACTTCAATTTAATGAATTTAAAAATTAATTCTACTGAACAAATTAAAAATCCAGTGGAGAAAACGATCGTTAATCAGACTCTGATGGAAATAAACACATACGAATACATACAAATATATCGATTTAAAATGAAGAATTTAATTTGCCCAAAATCATTATAAATGTAGAAAATTCTATAATAATTCACTTACCTGGATCATTATAAATGTAGAAAATTCTATAATAATTCACTTACCTGGATCATTTTTCGTCGACACCACACGATTTGCGATCACAATTTATACAAATTTACACATTTTGCACACTTTAAAATTTTTCAATTTCGCGCACTATAAACAACCGACGCCGTAATTGATGCAGAAATTTTCCATTCAGAACTCTGCCAAAGCAATTTGTTGTTGTTTGTCTCCGTCTTCAACTTTACTCGATGAGTTTTCAATGAAATAACGAATAGGATTTGCATGAGCTACTTCTGCAGATACAAAATATCGATGACAGAATTGTATCGATAATGCGGTAGTTCGCCGTGACAAAAATATATTTTTTTTCATTTAAAAACTCATTTATTTGATAAATATTAATGAATTGTTTCGTTTCATGTTCACCAAGACACTAAAGGTCATCATAGGTCTTTTCCCGTGCTGCACAACTCAATAAAACTATTAAGTTCCACCAATCCGCCTTCCCCGGGGAGAATGTTGCATCGTCAGAACGCAACTGACGTCATCAGACGAACAGCTAAGAAAACGGCCCATGAAAACTGCGTAAATTTCTAAACGTCAACCAAACCAACCACTTGTCTGTCAATTGTCAATTGTCATTTTTACTTCATTATCATTCATCATCAATAAAAGTGTGCTCTGAAAAACTAAAGTTGTGTTGTGTTTCTTTTTTATTTCTTTTATTTGAAGTTGTTCAATTTTTTAATAATTAAAAATAATATAAAGGCTTTACAGCCCAAACACTGACGGAAGATCATTTATGAATAAAATGAAAAGAATTATACCCAAGTGGCTCCCCTGGGGAACTCCAGAATTAACTATAATTTTTTTTGAATGATAGCCATTAAAATTCACAGAACACGATCTGTAAAGCAAATAGGATTTGAGCCAAGCAAAGAATTTAACGCTAAAACCAAGCTTGCTCATTTTTTGAACAAAATCTGATGTGAAAGTTTATTAAATGCCTTGCAAAAATCTGTAAGAACAAATCTGTTTTTTTATTTTTAAACTAATCTATACAGCAGTCCGCTAGCTCTGTAAAAAAGTGACAGTCGATCAGCCTTTTAAAAAACCATGCTGATTGGAAACGATAAACGATTTTGTATAAAAACTTAACGTTTTGCAAACGATTGCTTCAAAAAGTTTCGGAATAGCCGACAGTTTAGCATTGGGCGATAATTTCCAATTTTATCTTTCCTTCTTTTTTATTTAAGGGTATGATGAAAGATTGCTTCCACGCATGAGGAAACTTACACGAAGACAGTGAACAGTTAAATAGAACAGAAAGCGGAGGCGACAGTTTGCTAGCACAGTTTTTCGAAACAGAAGCTGGTATCCCTTCTGGACCAGATGTGTCGTTGTCTTCCAAGTTAAATATGAATTTCATAATATCGTCAATACTTATGTTGAAATTTATATCAGTCAAGTGAAAATATGATTTAAAATGACCAAATAATTGATAATTTTCGTCAAAATTATCACAGTTTGAAGTATCATAGTTGAAAAAGTTTCCACAGTTGGCAAAGTTATCACAGTTGGAAGAATCACAGTTATATGCACTTTGAAAAAAGTCTGA
The DNA here is from genome assembly GCA_932273885.2 of Leucozona laternaria. Lineage (NCBI taxonomy): Eukaryota > Metazoa > Arthropoda > Insecta > Diptera > Syrphidae > Leucozona > Leucozona laternaria. Next base: position 132,687,517 of record OW026366.1, on the reverse strand, counting down.
AAATAGTTGTGTAATAGTACGGGGATCATGATGTGAGATGTTATTATAGTCAAAAGCGGACGGATATGGACTAGATTTTCGTTTACTATTTATAAAACTCCAAAAGGACTTTGGATTCATTTTTAAATTAATTTGAACCTTTTGTATGTAATTTAAATATTTAAGACTAGATTCTCTGTTGGACATATCTCTGTATGTATATTAACAACCGTACAGTTATACATGTGCGCTCTACAAACAACGGAAATAAATGAAGCGACTTTTTAAATAAAAAAGGAATACAATAATAAATGTCAAAAATCAGTTGCCTCGACCCATATGATCAACTCTTTATGTTCAGAAGACGAATTGACTAAAAATTAGTCGTGTATAATAGCAGTATTTCGTATAGCCGTGAATGAAACCATGTTTGGCCTTCATGCTTTTATGATGGATTTACATGTATCTTCATCTGCAAATTTGAAGAAAAGTAGAGTGGTATGGATTTATGCCACAAAACGAATGAGTGAAAGAGTATACCATGAATATGAACATGCACGTCTTCATATCTGCATTATAGCACTTCCTATAATCTTCACTATGAAGAGCTCTGCATTAAGTTCAATGTTAATCCACCATTAAGGCTTAACTACATAAGCCAAAAAAGTGAAAAAATACAAAAGTAAAAATTTTCAAACTCATTTTGGAATAGTTTTTCTGACTGGAAAACTTATAAAATTGATGCAGAAAGGTTAAATTTTGGCTTACAAAAAAAATTGTATATTCTTTTTCACAAAACAGCTGCGCTAGCGGGAAATAAAAATATTTTTACTTTTGTACTTTACTAAAATGTGAAAAAGTACAAAAGTGAGAATTTTCAAACTCATTTTGGAATAGTTTTTCTGACTGGAAAACTTATAAAAATGATGCAGAAAGATTAAATTTTGGTCTAAAAAAAATTTGTATATTCTTTTTCAAAAAACAACTGCGCTAGCGGGAAAAAAAATATTTTTACTTTTGTACAAAAGTACTTTTTGGCTTATGTAGTTAAGCCTTAACTCTCATAATGACGTTTTGCTGAACTGTGATTTTCTATCCAAAGATATTTCTTGGACAGAGAATCACAGAAAAGTCAGTAATAAAATAAATAACGTGATTAGTTAGGATTATTCATATATTGAAATTTCGGTCTTCGATAGTTTTCTATTGGTTCCGCTTAATGCTCATAAAAGCCCGCCATGATTTGGTTGAAAAAATGACATTGGAGATTAGCGACGCTATCACAAGGAAAAAATTGAGTTTTCATAAAAACAAATATGTAATTCAAGCCAGTAACAGAGTTTTTCTCCTTGCTTAAGTTAAGACCCGAGAATTCTTCGCCCTTACCCGGAGGCCACACGAGCAAGTACTGGCAAGCAAGGTGCAATACATACACATTTTTTCATTAACACATATAAACCCAAGCAACTTGCTCGTCAACTGGCTTGCCTTTTTCGAAGCCAGTTGAGCAGCCAGTAGAGAAGCAAGTAGGGCGTTTTGAATTTGATTGCGAGTAGGGCGTTCGGAATTTGATTGCATTTTTAAAATGTTAAATTTCACTTTCAAATGAAACTTGACATTGCTTGACAGTATATTTGACTTTTGCAAATATTTCGTTACGCATCACCAAAAAGCTCTAAAATTGCCCTTTTCGGAAAATAAAATTACAGTATTTTACGGATTTTTAGAGGTTTTTTAATCCATTGACATTGTAGACATCCTCAAATGGAATTTGAAAGTTTTGTGCTTGACAGATAGGGAACAAATTATATTTGATCGTATCGGGATAATTTCATTCCAAATGTCAACCGATTGCCCTGAAATAGCATTTTTCCGGAACAGAAAATAAAATGGATTGACGGTGTTCATATTGGACTTAATCCGCGCGACTCATTTTGACATTTCTATGTTTTATCTCACTCCACCTCATGAGGAGAAAGAGATAGTCTAGTGAGGCAAGATTTTTTAAAAAAAATAAAAAAATCTCACTTTCTCATATACTGAGTTGGAGTGAGATAATAGAAGATATGTCAAAATGAGTCGCGCGGAGTGAGTCCAATGTGAACACCGTCATTGACATTGTAGACATCCTTCAATGGAATTTGAAATATTTGTGCTTGACAGACGGCTAGCCAACAAACTGTTTTTTGACGTCTGTAGAATATTTCGCTACAAAAAATTGAAGTTTGTTTTAGGTACATGAATTTTAGTTCAAGTTTCGCTGTCCATAATTTCTATTATTAAAGTTTGTTAACCATTTTTGCATTTTTTCATGAATATTCATTCCAAATTTATTTTCATTTTTTTCAATCCATTTTGTTTGAAAGATCAACCGAAGTTGTTTACTATAGTAGAGAAAAAGAACGACCCACTTGCAGGCAACTTGCTTGGCAAGTGGGGTGCCGCCTACGTCACGGCCAGTACACAGATACGAATTTGGCAGTCAATGTATGAACCAAACTTGCTTGCCAGTACTTGCCCGTGTGGCCCCAGGATTAGCTAAGTCCGGAGGGATTAGTTGTTGTTGCATTTAGAATGTAATTTATTAACCCCGACGTTGTTTTTTTTTACTAATTTCCTCCGTTCTTGCAAAAAAACACGCCTCAAGTTGTCTTACGACAGTTGCGTTGATTCTCTGATTTCTCATTCTTATATTATCGTTTTTATCATATTCAATGTTTGTTTCAATAAATTGAGAGTAAAAAAACAGAAGACAATCGAATATTAGACGGTGTTCAGATTGGACTCTCACCGCACGACTCATTTTGACATATCTTTCTTTTATCTCGCTCCACCTCACTATGGGAAAGATATACTCAAGTGAGGCAGGGGTTTTTTATTTTTTTTTGAAAATATCCTGCCTCACTAGACCATCTTTTTTCTTATCATGAGGTGGAGTGAGATAAAACAAAGAGATGTCAAAATGAGTCACGCGGAGTAAGTCCAATGTGAACACCGTCTTATAGTGCCAGTTTCACAGTCAGAAAAGTGAAACTTAAGTAGGGAATGTGAAAGATTAATTCTCAATATCACAGTGCACTGTTACCTGGCTCTTAAGTCGATGTTGGTGACTTAAGGTCCACTTACGCTGGCTATAAAATTCAGCTTAAATTCCTAATATGGGAATCTTAAGTGCCACTTATTCCGGTAAGTGTCGACTGTGAAACTGGCCCTTAAATCGATTTTAAATTTTAACTTTAAAAATTTTTTTCCACAAACTTATCCATATACGGTCGGGTTAGCACTTGATAACTCATCGCTCCATTTATTATATTTTTTGAACATACTCATAGCATTTTTAAAATAACCGGCATTTTGGTGGTGAATGTACGCCGTGTACAAATAAATCGTGGTGAATGGACGCCACCTGCATATGTGTGCGTGTTTCTCCTGAATTAGCTTGTTTGTAAACTCGTTTGACAGCCGAGATTGCCATCTTTATATGGGCCGAGTTCAACGCACATCTGAATATTCAGAATTCTAAATTGTTGAAGCTCTTGATTGGCCAGCTGTCAGAAAAAGTTCTGAAAATTCAGATGACTTCTGAAAGCTGGCCAATCAAGAGCTTCAAAAATTCAGAATTCTGAATATTCAGATGTGCGTTGAACTCGGCCATGGTGTACACAGATGGATCTCTGCCACCAAATGTCAGAAGTGTCAGTGTGAAATTAAAAAAAAACAATCTGACAGCACTCCCTGGTTGGAAAACAAAACCAAATGACGAAGGCGAGCGAAAAAAGTCGGGTGTTTAATAATAGTGATTAATATGTAATAAAATTAGTTTTTTTGTATCAAACACTTGAAAAAATGTTTACTAAAATGTTTAAGGACTAATTAATAGGTAATTCGATCGCAAATTTAAGTTTTCAGTTCCAAATACAATAAATAATCAAATGACCGGATTTTTAACAGTGCCAAGAGCATGTAAATATTTTCCAACCAGGGACTTTTTTTTGTTGTTGTTTTTGAATGTCAAATTAGAAAGAGAAAAGACAAAGACAAATCTTGGAAGACCTCTATTAGCCACATGAAGATGAGAATCCCCGGCAGCCATATTAATTTGCCTACAAGCTTGAAGATATCAGACCAAAAGTGAGAATGTGTGTATAAAAACATAACCCATAGACAGTAGGGATCTTCACACACCTGGTTAAATTGTTGTTGCAATTCACATCTATTCATCGACGCGGGAAGATATTACAAATACAACTATTACCTAAATTATTACACTGCGCGAACTCGCCAAGCGCCCTTTCAGGTCAGATACGGAAAGTGAACTCAACTCAATACGTCTGCCTCACTTGACGAGCTGCATTGTGCTTTCCTACTCTAAACTGTTATACCTTTGAGCAAGAGGGATTTCCCTGCTCAATAAGTTATACTGATCTAAAGGATAGGTTACACTATGGGTAACAACTCGGCCATCCTGCAATGCACTGTCCACAGTGCAGTTCTCTAAACGAATTATTTTGTATTAGATTTTGATTCTAATCACTCAGAACAATCAGTAATTTCTATACAGCATGTATAAGTTGTCTGTAATCTCAGTACACTCAGAACAAAAGCATTTCACTCAGATCATTTACGTATTACACTCAGCCTATTATACTCAATTAGCCAATAACACTCAGGTAAACTTATTACACTCAGTTAGCTTATTACACTCAGTAAGCTTATTACACTCAGTTAGATTATTACACTCAGTAAGCTTATTACACTCAGTTAGATTACCAAACTCAGTTTAGACCAATCACTCAGCTATGAATTACTGTAACTGACATGTGTAAACAAACAGAACGTATCCTAGAGAACGAACTGATACTCTGTGACATCTCTGTCAATCCTCATTTTTATTCTTGTATCATACCTGGATACCTTTCATAAATTTATTGACAAACAATTTATTACTTTATTGACCTTTCCAATTCGAATTACCTTGAGTAATGTTTACTTTTCTTTCTTTGGTATCCTGGACAAAAACAAAATGCAACGAATCCATAAAAAGAAACATTTTAATTCATGGTATGTTTATAAGATAATAAGTTAAGAAAAAAAATGATTAAAAGTATATAGTAATATATGTATATATATATAAGTATGGAAAAAGTGTAATTTAATTTAGATGGTGTCGGTGGTTTGGATATCTTCTTCAAGATCATTTTCATCATTATCTGTTTCGTCTAATTCTTTCCAATCAATGTGGTTTATTTTGGCAAATGGTTTAATTTTATCTGCAGCATGAACGGAGGAATATGGTCGTTGAGAAACTTGAAAAGCTTCTGTGTCTCTAATCAGGTATCGGTCGTTTTGGAGAACTTTCTTCACTTCAAACGGACCCCTATACCTAGGTAGAAGTTTTTTTGATTGTCCCGTAGCTGGGTGCTCTTATGGAATGTTGTCATCTTCATCACTAGAATCATCTGGAAGTGTAATATTTAATGTGTTGCTCAAAGTATTTCTCGGTTTGAATCCAAATAGTAGTTCTTGTGGTGTCTGATTAGTAACTCTGTGTTTAATTACGTTGAGTCCTAGTTGCATTGCCGGTAGATGATCTTCCCAGTCTCTGCGTTTGAGTTTGTCGTCTTTACTGGTCGTAGTATCAAGAACTTGGTAAAGCTATCTATTAAACCCAGTACATAAAAGTTACCTTTCGTACATTTAACATATGGACCTAAATGATCTATGTGGATTGTAAAAAATGGTATTGGGATTTTTGGAATAGGATGAATTTGATAGCGGGTTTCATCTTTACTACGTTTGTTATACAAACAGGCAATGCAACTATTTAAGTATTTACCCACAATACTTGTCATCTTAGGAAACCAATATGTTCGTCGAATGTGATCAATTGTACGTTCAAGACCACCATGTCCGATGTCATCATGTGACGATTTGATAACTCGCCATCTTACTCCTCTTGGTACAGCAAATCGGAGGCCTTTTTCTGTTTTTTTATAGATGCGTCCACTCTTGAACACATATTGTTTTTCGTAGTCTTTTCTTCGAGGGCATTTCATATCGGGATTACTTAATACGTCTTGTATTTCCTTAAGTTGACTATCACGACTTTGTAGAACGGAAATCCAATCTTCTTGTGATGCTTGGACTATCATCATATTTAACCCTGCCTCCTCCATTTCCACAGCATTTTCGGTTGGATTCCTGCTCAAGGCGTCTGCGTGTTGCATCTGTTGCGCTGTTCGGTACTCCAATTTAAAATCGAATTCCTGAATTTTTAACCACCATCTAGCGATTCGTTTGATGATTTCCTTTTTTGATTGGGTCATCTTTAACGAGTTGCATTCCGTGTAGATTGTAAAATGTTTTCCCAGTAAATAGTATCGAAATCGTTCCAAACTCTCAACAACAGCTAAAGCCTCGAGCTCATAGCTATGAAACTTTTGTTCATCCTTGGTTGTAGCTCGGCTAAAGTAAGATACTGCCTTTTTATCTCCGTTTTCACTCACTTGAATCAAAACACCAGCAAGACCCATACTACATGCTTCAGTATGCAATTCATGTTCTTTTCTTGGATCGTATATGACTACGACCGGAGATTTACATAGTTTTGTTTTGAAAATTGCAAACGACTTTGCCATTTCAGTTGCCCATATAAAAGAGGTGCCTTTTTTTAGTAGAATGTTTAGAAGTGAAGCTTTTTTGGCATAATTAAACACAAATCGGCGAAAATAGCTAGTAAGTCCTAGAAACTGTTTCACCTGTCGAATATCTGAAGGTACAGGAAAGTTTTCTATAGCTTTAATTTTAACGCTCCCTGGCTCTATACCCCCTTCACTTATTTCATGTCCTAAATATGTTATTTTATTAGCAAGAAAGACACATTTTTTTATATTCAAAGTAACTTTGACATCTCTGAGAACAATAAACAGTTCTTCTAACACTTTTAGAATTGTGGGTACATCTTCCGCGAATAAAACAATATCATCCATATGTATCAAAATGTTTTTGGATGAAAGTTTTCGTACAACGAGATTCATAAGACGCATAAAGACTGGTGGAGAATTCGATAGCCCGAACGGAACACGATTAAATTGATACTGTCCATTAGGCGTTACAAAGGATGTTAGATATTTCGAATTTTCTTCAATTGGAATTTGATAGTACCCGTGCATTAGATCAAGGACAATAAATATTCGCCCACCAGCCATTAAATTAATTTGTTCTTCCATGTTAGGCATGGGGAAATTTTCGCGAACTGTAATTTCATTGAGGCGACGATAATCAATGCAAAGGCGCCAAGAACCATTCTTCTTTTTAACAAGCAAAGCAGGAATAGCATATTCGGAATTTGAATGTTCGATAATTTTATTTTGTAACAGTTCATCAATTATTTTTTCAAGATGTGGCAATTCATTATAAAGAATACGATAGGGTTTGTATCTTATTATTTTTCGTTCTTTTAGTTTAAGATTCATTTTAATTTTGTCTGTTGGTATTCACTTAAATTTACTGCAATACAATCGCGATATTTATTTAACATTTCAAGGAGTTGGATATGGTCATAAGAAGTGCATTTAAAGTTGCCAATCGAAATATCATTGATACACCATTAGTACACCACTTCTTCTTGTAAGGCATACCTTATCAGAATCCAAAAAGTTTCTACCCAAGATCATTGGGTAGTCTTGGAGCTGATCTTGAACGACCAAGATGTCTATGTGTAGGGTTACTTCCCCCAATGTCACTTTTTTAAATATTTTTCCAATGGCAATGTTACATCCCATGCCAAAACCCTGTAGCTTTGTATTGCAATATAACATTTCCCAACCCAGTTTTTGTATTTCAGATTCCTTTATAGTTCTGCAATCGCTTCCTAGGCAGTCAGCCATCAGCCGAATAGGGGGAATAACATGTAGCATACGAAAACATGCACGTGCCGTAACTATTCGGACTGGTGGAAGTGTGATCATAGCCTCTTCGCGGCGGCCGCTAGAAACAAGCCTTTAAAAAGGTTTGGCTAATATGATCAGGCTGGTTCCACAGGTTGGCAACAGGTTAATTCCCTGTTCCGTAAAACTAGGAGAATTACGAGACCGACAACAAGCCTCGGAAACGGACTGATCTCACGACGACAACCCACGCAAAGAAAACGGAATAACGATTTACGAATTTTCTTATGGAACGTACGATCGCTCTATAGAGCTCGAGCTGCTCAGCAGCTAGCCGATGCCCTGTCAAAATATAAAGCTGACATAACAGCACTCCAAGAAATAAGATGGACAGGGAATGGTGTTCCACAGAAGAAAGATTATGACTTATACTACAGCTGTCATACAAAACACCATGTGCTCGGGGTAGGCTTCCTAGTCGGCGAAAAAATGAAGTCTGCCATCATCGGCTTTAACGCTATAAGCGAAAGGCTATGCACCCTTCGCGTGCGAGGCAAATTTAAGAACATCAGCCTCATTAACGTTCACGGACCTACGGAGGAGTCCTCAGACGAAGAAAAAGAGACTTACTACGAACAAGTCGAGATGGCCCTCAATGCCTGTCCAAGGTATGACGTAAAAATCATCCTTGGGGATTTGAATGCAAAAATAGGTCGGGAGCCGGTATTCAGGCATTACGCAGGCACCCATAGTTTGCATGAGAACACTAATGACAATGGACTTCGAGTCTTAGAATTGGCAGCATCGAAAAACATGGTCGTTGCGAGTACCAGGTTCCCGCGTAAAGATATCTACAAAGCCACCTGGGTATCACCTGATGGAGTCACTCGTAACCAAATTGACCACGGTTTGATAGACCGTCGCCACTACTCGAACTTGATGACGGTACGAACGTACCGAGGTGCCAATATCGACTCGGATCACTATCTTGTTGGTATGGTTTTCCGAGGGCGGATTGCCTTGCGAAGACGTATTGCATCCGCCGATCAGGTTCGAATCAACACGGCTGCTCTGCGCAATGAAAACACCAGTAACACCTTTGGTAATGCGTTAGGACTCGCCCTAGAACTGGGTAGAATAAGACCTGGAGCCAGTATGCTGGGCGTAGATGAGAAGTGGACACGCCTTAAGAATACTGTCATTAGTACTGCCAACTACATCTTAGGCAGCAGTCGTAGAAATCGGAACGACTGGTTTGATGATGAATGCAAGCTAGCGACTGAACGTAAGAATGTTGCGTACCGAGCAATGCAACAATCTCATAGAACGCGGGCACGCGAAGACGAATATAAAGAGCTCAGAAGAATTGAAAAACGGCTTCACAGACAGAAAAAATCAGCCTGGGAGAAGAACATAATCTGTGAAATAGAGAAAAGCCGAGAGCGAGGTCCGCACCAGGCGCGGAAGTTCTACCAATCCGTCCGAAACATGACGCAGTACACACCACGCTGCACATACTGCAAGGACGGAGAGGGAAATCTGATCACCGAGCCTCAAAGCATACTGGAGCGATGGGAAGTGTACTTCAATGAATTGCTAAATGGTCAGCTCACTGCAGAAGTGGAGGCTCCACTACTTCAAGAAGAGTACCCTATGTTGCCGCCACCAAGCATAGAAGAGGTTGAGAAGGCCTTAGCCCGGCTAAAGAAAAACAAAGCCCCGGGAGCCGATGGTATACCAGCGGAACGATTTCAACACGGTGGGCCAGCTTTACGTCAAGCAATTCATGAGATTATAGTGCACGTGTGGGAGCATGAAGAAATTCCAGAAGACTGGCGAAAAGGTATAATTTGCCCCATACATAAGAAGGGAGATGTCACAACGTGCAGCAATTATAGAGGTATCACGTTGTTGAGTACCGCCTATAAGATACTCCCCTCTATCCTACAAGACCGGATAACCCCATACGCTAAAACCATCATCGGACAATATCAGTGTGGTTTCATTCCAGGCAAATCAACAACTGATCAGATCTTTACCCTTAGGCAGGCGATGGAAAAATGTCTAGAATTTAACATCCCAACATACCACCTGTTTATAGACTTTAAGGCCGCCTACGATAGCATAGCCAGGGTAGAACTTTACAAAGCCATGAGAGAATTCGGCATCCCAAATAAATTGACACGACTATGTAGGTTGACCATGACCAACGTAACAAGCCAAGTAAAAATAGCCGGATTGCTATCCAAACCAATCAACATCTTTAATGGACTCCGACAAGGGGATGGTTTGGCCTGCCTCCTCTTCAACCTGGCGTTGGAGAAAGCAATCCGTGACTCTGGCACGGCAACAAGAGGGACCATCGTCAACAGGTCCAGCCAGATACTGGCTTACGCAGACGACATCGACATCATCGGAAGAACTGAGCAAGCTGTACATGATTCCTTCATCCAGATCGAGCAGGCGGCACAAAATCTGGGGCTGCACAATAGTGAAGGTAAAACAAAGTACATGGTGGCGTCGAATGCGAGAGGAACAGTTGGTCAAACAATCAAGGTAGCGGAGCACGAATTTGAAGTGGTGCAATCCTTTAAATACCTTGGGTCAATAGTAGCAGCCGATAACAATATAGAAGAAGAAATACGCGGGCGGCTTCTCAAATCCAATAGAGCCTACTATAGTCTGTCAAAGCTCTTCAAATCCAGAAATTTCACCATAACTTCAAAACTGCTGCTGTACAGGACCATGGTCCTGCCAGTACTCACATATGGATCCGAGACTTGGGTGCTTAGCAAAAGGCACTCCGACCTCTTAGCCGCGTTCGAGAGAAAAGTCTTAAGGAGAATTGTTGGCCCCATATGTGAGGAAGGACGATTCCGGAGACGGTACAATCATGAATTGTACGCAATCTACCTTGAAGCAGATATCGTGACAAAAATTAAGCTCGGTAGACTCCGGTGGGCAGGGCACCTAGCTCGCATGAGCGAAGAGGAACCTGCTCGGAAAGTTCTTTGTGGTACATTCTATGGTAGACGACAGCGTGGTAGACCATGCTTGCGCTGGAGAGATGGCGTAGACCAGGACGCCCGGAGCCTTGGGGTGCGCAACTGGATGGCGGCGGCTCGAGATCGGGATGGGTGGAGAGACTTGTTGAAGGAGGCCAGGAACGGACCCCGGTTGTCGAGCCGACGATGATGATGAATCGCTTCCTAGGTCTACAAAGGCTTTCATGGTATGTCCATCGACGTCTATATTTTTTAGTAATCCGCCTTCGTCTTCGACACGATGAAGTCGATGTATTTTCCTAGGTGGTTCTTGGGAAGCTTGATCACGTTTGAATGGTTGGTGACGTTTCCTGCAGTCACGAGCTAGATGACCTGCTGTTTGGCAATTGCAACAAATTAGTTCTTTGCGTTGGTTTTTAAAGTTTTGACGTTCAGGGTTGTAGGAAAGTTGTTGGTATTTTTCACGGCTAACGAAATGTCCTGGTAACCGATAGTTATTGTATGTTTGCATATTTTTTGGATTCTTCTCGCGGTACGAAGATTTACATTCGCTACCAAGGTGCCCAGGAGAACGACAATTATAACAATTTTTGGGAAACGGATTTTTAAAATAAGGAGTTTGCATATTAACGGAATTATTATTGTACGGTTTTAAGATTGGTCGGGTTAAATTTTTAAAAATTCTACTGGTTTCAAATCGTTGTCTGGTTTCTGCTTGTTTTTGAATATCTTTTAATGATTTTATTGTAGTCATAAGGTCGGGTATATTATTGCAGTTTGCTGTTATCAAGTTGCTCATTAATGTGGTGTCTCTAAGACCAGAGATTATATATTTTATTGAGGCTTTATTGTCTATTTTCCCTCTTTTTCCCATTGCTGCCATCTCATACACATAGCTGTCGTAACTTTCGGTTTCGTGTATTTGCCTCGATAATAACTTAACGTGAACATCGGCAGAATTCTCTTCTGAAGAGAAATCTCGCAAAATCTTTATTTTGAACTCATCCTACGTACTTATTTCTCCTCTGTATCCTGCGAACCAATTTGTTGCAGCATCCCCCAGTCTCAGAGACGCGTAGAACAAGGTGCTGCGGTCGTCCCATTCATAGAGATGACGAAAGTTCTCGATCGTTTCGACCCATTGGGAAGCATTAAGCGACGTAGAGTTAGACTTGTTGAATAAAGGAATTATTTTTGTAACTTCCTCTGTGCCAAGATCTGAGACTGGATTAATGGACGTGGAATTTTGTGAAGATCGGCTTGGTGATCGACGACATTGTGCTACCTCTTTTTCAAGGACTAGGTTTTTTCGCTTCATCTCTTCCAGTTGTAATTTAAGTTTAAGGATATTAGCCTCACCTGATTCTTTTTCAACAAACCGTTTGGGTATTTTTCTTGTTCGCCCCGTCATATTTTTAAAACTTTAATTATAATATTTTTTGAATACTCTTGAAAACTTCTAAATTTCCTCATTAACTTTTGCAACCACACTGATCAAAATCAAAACATTAACTGTAACGGCTAGTACAGTTTTCAATAGTTCGTCAAATTCCACCAAACTACATATATATCCGGATATCCTTACCAATACATTCTCTTTAAAAATATAAAAAGCAAACTAGACAAATAGATACAAAATTGTACATATATTATTACCCACTCTAATATATGAATATAGATTCTATGAATGCATCTTTCTCTTCAACGGCTGAAATTCAAATTTATTGTTATAGTGTGTGTTACTTACTCTATAGGTGAAGATACAAAACTAGTAATTCACCACTGAACCAACACAATAATAGTTAGATATGTAATATATACTTTTTTTTTCTTTTAACGACTGAAATTCAAATTTATTGTTCTCTCTTTTGTTTGTAGATACCTAAATGCTGTCTCTTTCTCTCTTTCATTAAGTAATAAACTGAATTTTTTTTACCAACTGTAGAGATAGGTATGTTTTGACAATATTATGCATGGTCAACTTATCTTTTTTTTCCGGGAAATTAACTGAATATTATTTTATAAATTCTTCACATTTAAAAATGGATTACTTATCCAACTTCTGAAAATATTACCTAAATTATTACACTGCGCGAACTCGCCAAGCGCCCTTTCAGGTCACTTGACGAGCTGCATTGTGCTTTCCTACTCTTAACTGTTATACCTTTGAGCAAGAGGGATTTCCCTGCTCAATAAGTTATACTGATCTAAAGGATAGGTTACACTATGCGTAACACAACAATATAAACAAATGGGTTTTGGAGGGTGAAACGTACGAAACATTCTCATCTTCATATGGCTAATCTGTGTCTATGACTACATTAGTGAATGCGCCCATTGTATTTCGTTTTCGTTGTCACATTTGCATTTTCAATAAATTAGCTTTGCTACATTATCTTTATTTATATCTGGTGCAATAAAACACAAATATTTCAAAGTTCCTCTTTAAGGAAGCTAAATATTACCCTGTTGATAAATAGGCAATACTAAACTTGGGATAAATATTGGTGAACATATCGCTTGAAAAGCAAAGGCAAGTCGGCATACATAATATGTACATTTCTAGGAACCTAAAGTGATTTCAAAGGAAATTTTATAATACAAATTTAGTTAATGTTTGCTTCATGAAAATTTGTATGGTAATGTGGTTCGCTTGTATATCTTAGATCGCAGCAATCTCACAAATGTAAACAGAATTCCTCGACAAAATTTCTCAGTTTTTTGAGTCAAATATTGATGCAGAAAATTGATTTGTTTCCTAAATGTTGCCGGAGTAAAATTAGGGAGGACTGAAATATAAACTTAACAATTGATTCTAAGAATAATAGGCGTATTCACAATCCTATGCAGCTGGTCTAGTATTATTGTAAAAGAGCAAAGTGTTATATTTTCTTTAACTTCAACAACATATTACAAGACTTCCACTGTTAGTGCAAAAAGCCAACAGCTAGACTTTTTGTGAACTCAAACAATATTTTTGGTTTTAGAGATACAAATCTTTTATTTACTAAAGATTATAAGTATCAAATTTCTTATAAAAGTTTAATACTTACAGCCATATTATTCACTGCAGGTTGAAATAAGGTTTAAGTGAATTTTGAACCTGTCCTATTAATCCGCATATTTTAACCTTTTCAAATTTAACTTTTGTGGATATTATTCACTCAAAACTCGCATTAAACACGAGGGATTAAAAATACATAACAAATACATTTACAAATGAAAAATTGTTTAAACTTGACTATAAACATACGGAATGTCAATAATTTGACATTTTCCAGCATATATTTCCTTTTTTTTTTGTTTCTTGTTTTTGTATTTCAAATTTCATTGTTCGAAATTAAAAAAGAATCAAGTTAAGTTAACAAAATTTTTTTTTGTTTGTGCAATTGAAAGCAAAACTGTGTATGTGTTCACGTGCGCAAAAACTTCAAATGTCACTTTGCTTGGCTACATTGAGTGTATGTACTGAAATTTTAGTTAACAACTGGGTTGAACTACTTTAACTCACTTTCGAGGAACTCACAACGCTTTTAACCCACATTGAAGCGTGTTTAAATTCGAGGCCTCTTTGCCCGTTGACAGAAAATCCCGACGATTTCCAAGCGTTGACACACTTCTTGATTGGAGCCATAATGTTCACGGTAACCGAGCCAGATCTTGCGGTGGGTAAGACAAGCTACGTTGATCGGTGGAAGGCCATCCAATTTAGTTTGCAGACCTTTTGGCATCATTGGCAGTGCGAATACTTGGCCCGTCTACAACAACGTCCGAAATGGCTGAAACCACAGCCACAAATTCAAATTGGAGACCTGGTCTTGATCAAAGACAAAAGACTTCCTCCGACGAAATGGAATTTGGGACGAGTTCTAGAAACCTTCCCAGGAAAAGACAGCTTCAACAGAGTCGTAAAGCTGAAAACACAACAAGGTGAATTAAAACGGCCTATAACTAAGCTTTGCCCGCTACCAACAAACAAGAATCAACATTCAACACAAATAACAAATCGAAACTAAATCAACATACACATACACACACACACCCACACACACACACACATACACACGCGCACACGTCACATATATGCATCATGTTGTCATATCAATAAACGAAGGCATCAATTTATGTTCCTCGCAATTCAAACATATATGCATATTTTATAATTCACTTGAAAAGCAACATTAATTCATCAACACAACTTTATTTCGCTCATTTCATCCGAAAAACGCAAATTGATATTGATATAATTAATGCACTTAAGTAACTTCGTATCAAAAATACACATATTTTCTCATTTCATCAGAAAAACGCAAGGAAAGGCTAAACAAAATATTTAATTCACTTTTAATTTAATATTTACAAAATTCATTCAAACAAATATTAAATCGCATTAAATTTAATAATTCTCAATCAAGTTTCATCATTGGAATCAACAAAAATAATTATCATTTCAATTTAATGAATTTAAAAATTAATTCTACTGAACAAATTAAAAATCCAGTGGAGAAAACGATCGTTAATCAGACTCTGATGGAAATAAACACATACGAATACATACAAATATATCGATTTGAAATGAAGAATTTAATTTGCCAAAATCATTATAAATGTAGAAAATTCTATAATAATTCACTTACCTGGATCATTATAAATGTAGAAAATTCTATAATAATTCACTTACCTGGATCATTTTTCGTCGACACCACACGATTTGCGATCACAATTTATACAAATTTACACATTTTGCACAGTTTAAAATTTTTCAATTTCGCGCACTATAAACAACCGACGCCGTAATTGATGCAGAAATTTTCCATTCAGACACAGATTAGCCACATGAAGGTGAGAATCCCCGGCAGCCATTTTAATTTGCCTACAAGCTTGAACTCGCAGTTATCAGATAAAAAATGAGAATGTGTGTATGAAAATCTCACACATAGACAGTAGGGATCTTCACACACCTAGTTAAATTGTTGTTGCAATTCACATCTATTCATCGACGCGGGAAAAAATTACAAATCCAACAATGTAAACAAATGGGTTTTGGAGGGTGAAACGTACGAAACATTCTCATCTTCAAATGGCTAATCTGTGCATTCAGAACTCTGCCAAGGCAATTTGTTGTTGTTTGCCTCCGTCTTCAACTTTACTCGATGGGTTTTCAATAAAATAACGAATAGGATTTGCATGAGCAACTTCTGCAGATACAAAATATCGATGACAGAATTGTATCGATAATGCGGTAGTTCGCCGTGACAAAAATATATTTTTTTTCATTTAAAAACTCATTTATTTGATAAATATTAATGAATTCTTTCGTTTCATGTTCACCAAGACACTAAAGGTCGTCATAGGTCTTTTCCCGTGCTGCACAACTCAATAAAACTATTAAGTTCCACCAATCCGCCTTCGCCCGGGGAGAATGTTGCATCGTCAGAACGCAACTGACGTCATCAGACGAACAGCTAAGAAAACGGCCCATGAAAACTGCGTAAATTTCTAAACGTCAACCAAACCAACCACTTGTCTGTCAATTGTCAATTGTCATTTTTACTTCATAATCATCCATCATCAATAAAAGTGTGCTCTGAAAAACTAAAGTTGTGGTGTGTTTCTTTTTTATTTCTTTTATTTGAAGTTGTTCAATTTTTTAATAATTAAAAATAATATAAAGGCTTTACAGCCCAAACACTGACGGAAGATCATTTATGAAGAATTATACCCAAGTGGCTCCCCTGGGGAACTCCAGAATTAACTATAATTTTTTTTGAATGATAGCCATTAAAATTCACAGAACACGATCTGTAAAGCAAATAGGATTTGAGCCAAGCAAAGAAGAAACTTGCTCATTTTTTGAACAAAATCTGATGTGAAAGTTTATTAAATGCCTTGCTAAAATCTGTAAGAACAAATCTGTTTTTTTATTTTTAAACTAATCTATACAGCAGTCCGCTAGCTCTGTAAAAAAGTGACAGTCGATCAGCCTTTTAAAAAACCATGCTGATTGGAAACGATAAATGATTTTGTATAAAAACTTAACGTTTTGCAAACGATTGCTTCAAAAAGTTTCGGAATAGCCGACAGTTTAGCATTGGGCGATAATTTCCAATTTTATCTTTCCTTCTTTTTTGTTTAAGGGTATGATGAAAGATTGCTTCCACGCATGAGGAAACTTACACGAAGACAGTGAACAGTTAAATAGAACAGAAAGTGGAGTCGACAGATTGCTAACACAGTTTTTCAAAACAGAAGCTGGTATCCCATCTGGACCAGATGTGTCGTTGTCTTCCAAGTTAAATATAAATTTCATAATATTGTCAATACTTATGTTGAAATTTATATCAGTCAAGTGAAAATATGATTTAAAATGACCAAATAATTGATAATTTTCGTCAAAATTATCACAGTTTGAAATATCATAGTTGAAAAAGTTACCACAGTTGGCAAAGTTATCACAGTTGGCAAAGTTATCACAGTTGGAAGAATCACAGTTATATGCACTTTGAAAAAAGTCTGAAAATAGTTGTGTAATAGTACGGGGATCATGATGTGAGATATTATTATAGTCAAAAGCGGACGGATATGGACTAGATTTTCGTTTACTATTTATAAAACTCCAAAAGGACTTTGGATTCATTTTTAAATTAATTTGAACCTTTTGTATGTAATTTAAATATTTAAGACTAGATTCTCTGTTGGACATATCTCTGTATGTATATTAACAACCGTACAGTTATACATGTGCGCTCTACAAACAACGGAAATAAATGAAGCGACTTTTTAAATAAAAAAGGAATACAATAATAAATGTCAAAAATCAGTTGCCTCGACCCATATGATCAACTCTTTATGTTCAGAAGAAGAATTGACTAAAAATTAGTCGTGTATAATAGCAGTATTTCGTATAGCCGTGAATGAAACCATGTTTGGCCTTCATGCTTTTATGATGGATTTACATGTATCTTCATCTGCAAATTTGAAGAAAAGTAGAGTGGTATGGATTTATGCCACAAAACGAATGAGTGAAAGAGTATACCATGAATATGAACATGCACGTCTTCATATCTGCATTATAGCACTTCCTATAATCTTCACTATGAAGAGCTCTGCATTAAGTTCAATGTTAATCCACCATAAAGGCTTAACTACATAAGCCAAAAAAGTGAAAAAATACAAAAGTAAAAATTTTCAAACTCATTTTGGAATAGTTTTTCTGACTGGAAAACTTATAAAATTGATGCAGAAAGGTTAAATTTTGGCTTACAAGAAAAATTGTATATTCTTTTTCACAAAACAGCTGCGCTAGCGGGAAATAAAAATATTTGTACTTTTGTACTTTACTAAAATGTGAAAAAGTACAAAAGTGAGAATTTTCAAACTCATTTTGGAATAGTTTTTCTGACTGGAAAACTTATAAAAATGATGCAGAAAGATTAAATTTTGGTCTAAAAAAAATTTGTATATTCTTTTTCAAAAAACAACTGCGCTAGCGGGAAAAAAAATATTTTTACTTTTGTACAAAAGTACTTTTTGGCTTATGTAGTTAAGCCTTAACTCTCATAATGACGTTTTGCTGAACTGTGATTTTCTATCCAAAGATATTTCTTGGACAGAGAATCACAGAAAAGTCAGTAATAAAATAAATAACGTGATTAGTTAGGATTATTCATATATTGAAATTTCGGTCTTCGATAGTTTTCTATTGGTTCCGCTTAATGCTCATAAAAGCCCGCCATGATTTGGTTGAAAAAATGACATTGGAGATTAGCGACGCTATCACAAGGAAAATATTGAGTTTTCATAAAAACAAATATGTAATTCAAGCCAGTAACAGAGTTTTTCTCCTTGCTTAAGTTAAGACCCGAGAATTCTTCGCCCTTACCCGGAGGCCACACGAGCAAGTACTGGCAAGCAAGGTGCAATACATACACATTTTTTCATTAACACATATAAACCCAAGCAACTTGCTCGTCAACTGGCTTGCCTTTTTCGAAGCCAGTTGAGCAGCCAGTAGAGAAGCAAGTAGGGCGTTTTGAATTTGATTGCGAGTAGGGCGTTCGGAATTTGATTGCATTTTTAAAATGTTAAATTTCACTTTCAAATGAAACTTGACATTGCTTGACAGTATATTTGACTTTTGCAAATATTTCGTTACACATCACCAAAAAGCTCTAAAATTGCCCTTTTCGGAAAATAAAATTACAGTATTTTACGGATTTTTAGAGGTTTTTTAATCCATTGACATTGTAGACATCCTCAAATGGAATTTGAAAGTTTTGTGCTTGACAGATAGGGAACAAATTATATTTGATCGTATCGGGATAATTTCATTCCAAATGTCAACCGATTGCCCTGAAATAGCATTTTTCCGGAACAGAAAATAAAATGGATTGACGGTGTTCATATTGGACTTAATCCGCGCGACTCATTTTGACATTTCTATGTTTTATCTCACTCCACCTCATGAGGAGAAAGAGATAGTCTAGTGAGGCAAGATTTTTCAAAAAAATAAAAAAATCTCACTTTCTCATATACTGAGTTGGAGTGAGATAATAGAAGATATGTCAAAATGAGTCGCGCGGAGTGAGTCCAATGTGAACACCGTCATTGACATTGTAGACATCCTTCAATGGAATTTGAAATATTTGTGCTTGACAGACGGCTAGCCAACAAACTGTTTTTTGACGTCTGTAGAATATTTCGCTACAAAAAATTGAAGTTTGTTTTAGGTACATGAATTTTAGTTCAAGTTTCGCTGTCCATAATTTCTATTATTAAAGTTTGTTAACCATTTTTGCATTTTTTCATGAATATTCATTCCAAATTTATTTTCATTTTTTTCAATCCATTTTGTTTGAAAGATCAACCGAAGTTGTTTACTATAGTAGAGAAAAAGAACGACCCACTTGCAGGCAACTTGCTTGGCAAGTGGGGTGCTGCCTACGTCACGGCCAGTACACAGATACGAATTTGGCAGTCAATGTATGAACCAAACTTGCTTGCCAGTACTTGCCCGTGTGGCCCCAGGATTAGCTAAGTCCGGAGGGATTAGTTGTTGTTGCATTTAGAATGTAATTTATTAACCCCGACGTTGTTTTTTTTACTAATTTCCTCCGTTCTTGCAAAAAAACACGCCTCAAGTTGTCTTACGACAGTTGCGTTGATTCTCTGATTTCTCATTCTTATATTATCGTTTTTATCATATTCAATGTTTGTTTCAATAAATTGAGAGTAAAAAAACAGAAGACAATCGAATATTAGACGGTGTTCAGATTGGACTCTCACCGCACGACTCATTTTGACATATCTTTCTTTTATCTCGCTCCACCTCACTATGGGAAAGATATACTCAAGTGAGGCATGGTTTTTTTATTTTTTTTTGAAAATATCCTGCCTCACTAGACCATCTTTTTTCTTATCATGAGGTGGAGTGAGATAAAACAAAGAGATGTCAAAATGAGTCACGCGGAGTTAGTCCAATGTGAACACCGTCTTATAGTGCCAGTTTCACAGTCAGAAAAGTGACACTTAAGTAGGGAATGTGAAAGATTAATTCTCAATATCACAGTGCACTGTTACCTGGCTCTTAAGTCGATGTTGGTGACTTAAGGTCCACTTACGCTGGCTATAAAATTCAGCTTAAATTCCTAATATGGGAATCTTAAGTGCCACTTATTCCGGTAAGTGTCGACTGTGAAACTGGCCCTTAAATCGATTTTAAATTTTAACTTTAAAATTTTTGTCCACAAACTTATCCATATACGGTCGGGTTAGCACTTGATAACTCATCGCTCCATTTATTATATTTTTTGAACATACTCATAGCATTTTTAAAATAACGGCATTTTGGTGGTGAATGTACGCCGTGTACAAATAAATCGTGGTGAATGGACGCCACCTGCATATGTGTGCGTGTTTCTCCTGAATTAGCTTGTTTGTAAACTCGTTTGACAGCCGAGATTGCCATCTTTATATGGGCCGAGTTCAACGCACATCTGAATATTCAGAATTCTGAATTGTTGAAGCTCTTGATTGGCCAGCTGTGAGAAAAAGTTCTGAAAATTCAGATGACTTCTGAAAGCTGGCCAATCAAGAGCTTCAAAAATTCAGAATTCTGAATATTCAGATGTGCGTTGAACTCGGCCATGGTGTACACAGATGGATCTCTGCCACCAAATGTCAGAAGTGTCAGTGTGAAATTAAAAAAAAACATTCTGACAGCACTCCCTGGTTGGAAAACAAAACCAAATGACGAAGGCGAGCGAAAAAAGTCGGGTGTTTAATAATAGTGATTAATATGTAATAAAATTAGTTTTTTTGTATCAAACACTTGAAAAAATGTTCACTAAAATGTTTAAGGACTAATTAATAGGTAATTCGATCGCAAATTTAAGTTTTCAGTTCCAAATACAATAAATAATCAAATGACCGGATTTTTAACAGTGCCAAGAGCATGTAAATATTTTCCAACCAGGGACTTTTTTTTGTTGTTGTTTTTGAATGTCAAATTAGAAAGAGAAAAGACAAAGACAAATCTTGGAAGACCTCTATTAGCCACATGAAGATGAGAATCCCCGGCAGCCATATTAATTTGCCTACAAGCTTGAAGATATCAGACCAAAAGTGAGAATGTGTGTATAAAAACATAACCCATAGACAGTAGGGATCTTCACACACCTGGTTAAATTGTTGTTGCAATTCACATCTATACATCGACGCGGGAAGATATTACAAATACAACTATTACCTAAATTATTACACTGCGCGAACTCGCCAAGCGCCCTTTCAGGTCAGATACGGAAAGTGAACTCAACTCAATACGTCTGCCTCACTTGACGAGCTGCATTGTGCTTTCCTACTCTAAACTGTTATACCTTTGAGCAAGAGGGATTTCCCTGCTCAATAAGTTATACTGATCTAAAGGATAGGTTACACTATGGGTAACAACTCGGCCATCCTGCAATGCACTGTCCACAGTGCAGTTCTCTAAACGAATTATTTTGTATTAGATTTTGATTCTAATCACTCAGAACAATCAGTAATTTCTATACAGCATGTATAAGTTGTCTGTAATCTCAGTACACTCAGAACAAAAGCATTTCACTCAGATCATTTACGTATTACACTCAGCCTATTATACTCAATTAGCCAATAACACTCAGGTAAACTTATTACACTCAGTTAGCTTATTACACTCAGTAAGCTTATTACACTCAGTTAGATTATTACACTCAGTAAGCTTATTACACTCAGTTAGATTACCAAACTCAGTTTAGACCAATCACTCAGCTATGAATTACTGTAACTGACATGTGTAAACAAACAGAACGTATCCTAGAGAACGAACTGATACTCTGTGACATCTCTGTCAATCCTCATTTTTATTTTTGTATCATACCTTGATACCTTTCATAAATTTATTGACAAACAATTTATTACTTTATTGACCTTTCCAATTCGAATTACCTTGAGTAATGTTTACTTTTCTTTCTTTGGTATCCTGGACAAAAACAAAATGCAACGAATCCATAAAAAGAAACATTTTAATTCATGGTATGTTTATAAGATAATAAGTTAAGAAAAAAAATGATTAAAAGTATATAGTAATATATGTATATATATATAAGTATGGAAAAAGTGTAATTTAATTTAGATGGTGTCGGTGGTTTGGATATCTTCTTCAAGATCATTTTCATCATTATCTGTTTCGTCTAATTCTTTCCAATCAATGTGGTTTATTTTGGCAAATGGTTTAATTTTATCTGCAGCATGAACGGAGGAATATGGTCGTTGAGAAACTTGAAAAGCTTCTGTGTCTCTAATCAGGTATCGGTCGTTTTGGAGAACTTTCTTCACTTCAAACGGACCCCTATACCTAGGTAGAAGTTTTTTTGATTGTCCCGTAGCTGGGTGCTCTAATGGAATGTTGTCATCTTCATCACTAGAATCATCTGGAAGTGTAATATTTAATGTGTTGCTCAAAGTATTTCTCGGTTTGAATCCAAATAGTAGTTCTTGTGGTGTCTGATTAGTAACTCTGTGTTTAATTACGTTGAGTCCTAGTTGCATTGCCGGTAGATGATCTTCCCAGTCTCTGCCATCTTTTCGAACAGTCATTGAAGAAAGTGAAACCTTGACTGTCCTGAAGTAACGCTCGATTTGTCCAGTTGCTCTTGGTGTCCGTACAGCGTTCAATATGTGTTGAATTCTATTTTCCGAGCAATACTTCTCAAATGATTTTGATGTGAACGCAGTGCACCTGTCGCTAACAATTCGGTTAGGCGTTCCAAAAAACTGTGAGACCTCAATCAAGGTTTTTATAACTGCGTTTGAGTTT
The DNA here is from genome assembly GCA_932273885.2 of Leucozona laternaria. Classification (NCBI taxonomy): domain Eukaryota; kingdom Metazoa; phylum Arthropoda; class Insecta; order Diptera; family Syrphidae; genus Leucozona; species Leucozona laternaria. The sequence continues at coordinate 132,664,307 of OW026366.1, read as the reverse complement.
GTCGTCTTTACTGGTCGTAGTATCAAGAACTTGGTAAAGCTATCTATTAAACCCAGTACATAAAAGTTACCTTTCGTACATTTAACATATGGACCTAAATGATCTATGTGGATTGTAAAAAATGGTATTGGGATTTTTGGAATAGGATGAATTTGATAGCGGGTTTCATCTTTACTACGTTTGTTATACAAACAGGCAATGCAACTATTTAAGTATTTACCCACAATACTTGTCATCTTAGGAAACCAATATGTTCGTCGAATGTGATCAATTGTACGTTCAAGACCACCATGTCCGATGTCATCATGTGACGATTTGATAACTCGCCATCTTACTCCTCTTGGTACAGCAAATCGGAGGCCTTTTTCTGTTTTTTTATAGATGTGTCCACTCTTGAACACATATTGTTTTTCGTAGTCTTTTCTTCGAGGGCATTTCATATCGGGATTACTTAATACGTCTTGTATTTCCTTAAGTTGACTATCACGACTTTGTAGAACGGAAATCCAATCTTCTTGTGATGCTTGGACTATCATCATATTTAACCCTGCCTCCTCCATTTCCACAGCATTTTCGGTTGGATTCCTGCTCAAGGCGTCTGCGTGTTGCATCTGTTGCGCTGTTCGGTACTCCAATTTTTAACCACCATCTAGCGATTCGTTTGATGATTTCCTTTTTTGATTGGGTCATCTTTAACGAGTTGCAGTCCGTGTAGATTGTAAAATGTTTTCCCAGTAAATAGTATCGAAATCGTTCCAAACTCTCAACAACAGCTAAAGCCTCGAGCTCATAGCTATGAAACTTTTGTTCATCCTTGGTTGTAGCTCGGCTAAAGTAAGATACTGCCTTTTTATCTCCGTTTTCACTCACTTGAATCAAAACACCAGCAAGACCCATACTACATGCTTCAGTATGCAATTCATGTTCTTTTCTTGGATCGTATATGACTACGACCGGAGATTTACATAGTTTTGTTTTGAAAATTGCAAACGACTTTGCCATTTCAGTTGTCCATATAAAAGAGGTGCCTTTTTTTAGTAGAATGTTTAGAGGTGAAGCTTTTTTGGCATAATTAAACACAAATCGGCGAAAATAGCTAGTAAGTCCTAGAAACTGTTTCACCTGTCGAATATCTGAAGGTACAGGAAAGTTTTCTATAGCTTTAATTTTAACGCTCCCTGGCTCTATACCCCCTTCACTTATTTCATGTCCTAAATATGTTATTTTATTAGCAAGAAAGACACATTTTTTTATATTCAAAGTAACGTTGACATCTCTGAGAACAATAAACAGTTCTTCTAACACTTTTAGAATTGTGGGTACATCTTCCGCGAATAAAACAATATCATCCATATGTATCAAAATGTTTTTGGATGAAAGTTTTCGTACAACGAGATTCATAAGACGCATAAAGACTGGTGGAGAATTCGATAGCCCGAACGGAACACGATTAAATTGATACTGTCCATTAGGCGTTACAAAGGATGTTAGATATTTCGAATTATCTTCAATTGGAATTTGATAGTACCCGTGCATTAGATCAAGGACAATAAATATTCGCCCACCAGCCATTAAATTAATTTGTTCTTCCATGTTAGGCATGGGGAAATTTTCGCGAACTGTAATTTCATTGAGGCGACGATAATCAATGCAAAGGCGCCAAGAACCATTCTTCTTTTTAACAAGTAAAGCAGGAATAGCATATTCGGAATTTGAATGTTCGATAATTTTATTTTGTAACAGTTCATCAATTATTTTTTCAAGATGTGGCAATTCATTATAAAGAATACGATAGGGTTTGTATCTTATTATTTTTCGTTCTTTTAATTTAAGATTCATTTTGATTTTGTCTGTTATACCGAGTTCACTTAAATTTACTGCAATACAATCGCGATATTTATTTAACATTTCAAGGAGTTGGATATGGTCATAAGAAGTGCATTTAAAGTTGCCAATCGAAATATCATTGATACACCATTAGTGCACCACTTCTTCTTGTAAGGCATACCTTATCAGAATCCAAAAAGTTTCTACCCAAGATCATTGGGTAGTCTTGGAGCTGATCTTGAACGACCAAGATGTCTATGTGTAGGGTTACTTCCCCCAATGTCACTTTTTTAAATATTTTTCCAATGGCAATGTTACATCCCATGCCAAAACCCTGTAGCTTTGTATTGCAATATAACATTTCCCAACCCAGTTTTTGTATTTCAGATTCCTTTATAGTTCTGCAATCGCTTCCTAGGCAGTCAGCCATCAGCCGAATAGGGGGAATAACATGTAGCATACGAAAACATGCACGTGCCGTAACTATTCGGACTGGTGGAAGTGTGATCATAGCCTCTTCGCGGCGGCCGCTAGAAACAAGCCTTTAAAAAGGTTTGGCTAATATGATCAGGCTGGTTCCACAGGTTGGCAACAGGTTAATTCCCTGTTCCGTAAAACTAGGAGAATTACGAGACCGACAACAAGCCTCGGAAACGGACTGATCTCACGACGACAACCCACGCAAAGAAAACGGAATAACGATTTACGAATTTTCTTATGGAACGTACGATCGCTCTATAGAGCTCGAGCTGCTCAGCAGCTAGCCGATGCCCTGTCAAAATATAAAGCTGACATAACAGCACTTCAAGAAATAAGATGGACAGGGAATGGTGTTCTACAGAAGAAAGATTATGACTTATACTACAGCTATCATACAAAACACCATGTGTTCGGGGTAGGCTTCCTAGTCGGCGAAAAAATGAAGTCTGCCATCATCGGCTTTAACGCTATAAGCGAGAGGCTATGCACCCTTCGCGTGCGAGGCAAATTTAAGAACATCACCCTCATTAACGTTCACGGACCTACGGAGGAGTCCTCAGACGAAGAAAAAGAGACTTACTACGAACAAGTCGAGATGGCCCTCAATGCCTGTCCAAGGTATGACGTAAAAATCATCCTTGGGGATTTGAATGCAAAAATAGGTCGGGAGCCGGTATTCAGGCATTACGCAGGCACCCATAGTTTGCATGAGAACACTAATGACAATGGACTTCGAGTCTTAGAATTGGCAGCATCGAAAAACATGGTCGTTGCGAGTACCAGGTTCCCGCGTAAAGATATCTACAAAGCCACCTGGGTATCACCTGATGGAGTCACTCGTAACCAAATTGACCACGGTTTGATAGACCGTCGCCACTACTCGAACTTGATGACGGTACGAACGTACCGAGGTGCCAATATCGACTCGGATCACTATCTTGTTGGTATGGTTTTCCGAGGGCGGATTGCCTTGCGAAGACGTATTGCATCCGCCGATCAGGTTCGAATCAACACGGCTGCTCTGCGCAATGAAAACACCAGTAACACCTTTGGTAATGCGTTAGGACTCGCCCTAGAGCTGGGTAGAGTAAGTCCTGGAGACAGTATGCTGGGCGTAGATGAGAAGTGGACACGCCTTAAGAATACTGTCATTAGTACTGCCAACTACATCTTAGGCAGCAGTCGTAGAAATCGGAACGACTGGTTTGATGATGAATGCAAGCTAGCGACTGAACGTAAGAATGTTGCGTACCGAGCAATGCAACAATCTCATAGAACGCGGGCACGCGAAGACGAATATAAAGAGCTCAGAAGAATTGAAAAACGGCTTCACAGACAGAAAAAATCAGCCTGGGAGAAGAACATAATCTGTGAAATAGAGAAAAGCCGAGAGCGAGGTCCGCACCAGGCGCGGAAGTTCTACCAATCCGTCCGAAACATGACGCAGTACACACCACGCTGCACATACTGCAAGGACGGAGAGGGAAATCTGATCACCGAGCCTCAAAGCATACTGGAGCGATGGGAAGTGTACTTCAATGAATTGCTAAATGGTCAGCTCACTGCAGAAGTGGAGGCTCCACTACTTCAAGAAGAGTACCCTATGTTGCCGCCACCAAGCATAGAAGAGGTTGAGAAGGCTATAGGCCGGCTAAAGAAAAACAAAGCCCCGGGAGCCGATGGTATACCAGCCGAACTATTTCAACACGGTGGGCCAGCTTTACGTCAAGCAATTCATGAGATTATAGTGCACGTGTGGGAGCATGAAGAAATTCCAGAAGACTGGCGAAAAGGTATAATTTGCCCCATACATAAGAAGGGAGATGTCACAACGTGCAGCAATTATAGAGGTATCACGTTGTTGAGTACCGCCTATAAGATACTCTCCTCTATCCTACAAGACCGCATAACCCCATACGCTAAAACCATCATCGGACAATATCAGTGTGGTTTCATTCCAGGCAAATCAACAACTGATCAGATCTTTACCCTTAGGCAGGCGATGGAAAAATGTCTAGAATTTAACATCCCAACATACCACCTGTTTATAGACTTTAAGGCCGCCTACGATAGCATAGCCAGGGTAGAACTTTACAAAGCCATGAGAGAATTCGGCATCCCAAATAAATTGACACGACTATGTAGGTTGACCATGACCAACGTAACAAGCCAAGTAAAAATAGCCGGATTGCTATCCAAACCAATCAACATCTTTAATGGACTCCGACAAGGGGATGGTTTGGCCTGCCTCCTCTTCAACCTGGCGTTGGAGAAAGCAATCCGTGACTCTGGCACGGCAACAAGAGGGACCATCGTCAACAGGTCCAGCCAGATACTGGCTTACGCAGACGACATCGACATCATCGGAAGAACTGAGCAAGCTGTACATGATTCCTTCATCCAGATCGAGCAGGCGGCACAAAATCTGGGGCTGCACAATAGTGAAGGTAAAACAAAGTACATGGTGGCGTCGAATGCGAGAGGAACAGTTGGTCAAACAATCAAGGTAGCGGAGCACGAATTTGAAGTGGTGCAATCCTTTAAATACCTTGGGTCAATAGTAGCAGCCGATAACAATATAGAAGAAGAAATACGCGGGCGGCTTCTCAAATCCAATAGAGCCTACTATAGTCTGTCAAAGCTCTTCAAATCCAGAAATCTCACCATAACTTCAAAACTGCTGCTGTACAGGACCATGGTCCTGCCAGTACTCACATATGGATCCGAGACTTGGGTGCTTAGCAAAAGGCACTCCGACCTCTTAGCCGCGTTCGAGAGAAAAGTCTTAACGAGAATTGTTGGCCCCATATGTGAGGAAGGACGATTCCGGAGACGGTACAATCATGAATTGTACGCAATCTACCTTGAAGCAGATATCGTGACAAAAATTAAGCTCGGTAGACTCCGGTGGGCAGGGCACCTAGCTCGCATGAGCGAAGAGGAACCTGCTCGGAAAGTTCTTTGTGGTACATTCTATGGTAGACGACAGCGTGGTAGACGATGCTTGCGCTGGAGAGATGGCGTAGACCAGGACGCCCGGAGCCTTGGGGTGCGCAACTGGATGGTGGCGGCTCGAGATCGGGATAGGTGGAGAGACTTGTTGAAGGAGGCCAGGAACGGACCCCGGTTGTCGAGCCGACGATGATGATGAATCGCTTCCTAGGTCTACAAAGGCTTTCATGGTATGTCCATCGACGTCTATATTTTTTAGTAATCCGCCTTCGTCTTCGACACGATGAAGTCGATGTATTTTCCTAGGTGGTTTTTGGGAAGCTTGATCACGTTTGAATGGTTGGTGACGTTTCCTGCAGTCACGAGCTAGATGACCTGCTGTTTGGCAATTGCAACAAATTAGTTCTTTGCGTTGGTTTTTAAAGTTTTGACGTTCAGGGTTGTAGGAAAGTTGTTGGTATTTTTCACGGCTAACGAAATGTCCTGGTAACCGATAGTTATTGTATGTTTGCATATTTTTTGGATTCTTCTCGCGGTACGAAGATTTACATTCGCTACCAAGGTGCCCAGGAGAACGACAATTATAACAAATTTGGGAAACGGATTTTTAAAATAAGGAGTTTGCATATTAACGGAATTATTATTGTACGGTTTTAAGATTGGTCGGGTTAAATTTTTAAAAATTCTACTGGTTTCAAATCGTTGTCTGGTTTCTGCTTGTTTTTGAATATCTTTTAATGATTTTATTGTAGTCAAAAGGTCGGGTATATTATTGCAGTTTGCTGTTATCAAGTTGCTCATTAATGTGGTGTCTCTAAGACCAGAGATTATATATTTTATTGAGGCTTTATTGTCTATTTTCCCTCTTTTTCCCATTGCTGCCATCTCATACACATAGCTGTCGTAACTTTCGGTTTCGTGTATTTGCCTCGATAATAACTTAACGTGAACATCGGCAGAATTCTCTTCTGAAGAGAAATCTCGCAAAATCTTTATTTTGAACTCGTCCTACGTACTTATTTCTCCTCTGTATCCTGCGAACCAATTTGTTGCAGCATCCCCCAGTCTCAGAGACGCGTAGAACAAGGTGCTGCGGTCGTCCCATTCATAGAGATGACGAAAGTTCTCGATCGTTTCGACCCATTGGGAAGCATTAAGCGACGTAGAGTTAGACGGGTTGAATAAAGGAATTATTTTTGTAACTTCCTCTGTGCCAAGATCTGAGACTGGATTAATGGACGTGGAATTTTGTGAAGATCGGCTTGGTGATCGACGACATTGTGCTACCTCTTTTTCAAGGACTAGGTTTTTTCGCTTCATCTCTTCCAGTTGTAATTTAAGTTTAAGGATATTAGTCTCACCTGATTCTTTTTCAACAAACCGTTTGGGTATTTTTCTTGTTCGCCCCGTCATATTTTTAAAACTTTAATTATAATATTTTTTGAATACTCTTGAAAACTTCTAAATTTCCTCATTAACTTTTGCAACCACACTGATCAAAATCAAAACATTAACTGTAACGGCTAGTACAGTTTTCATTATTTCGTCAAATTCCACCAAACTACATATATATCCGGATATCCTTACCAATACATTCTCTTTAAAAATATAAAAAGCAAACTAGACAAATAGATACAAAATTGTACATATATTATTACCCACTCTAATATATGAATATAGATTCTATGAATGCATCTTTCTCTTCAACGGCTGAAATTCAAATTTATTGTTATAGTGTGTGTTACTTACTCTATAGGTGAAGATACAAAACTAGTAATTCACCACTGAACCAACACAATAATAGTTAGATATGTAATATATACTTTTTTTTTCTTTTAACGACTGAAATTCAAATTTATTGTTCTCTCTTTTGTTTGTAGATACCTAAATGCTGTCTCTTTCTCTCTTTCACTAAGTAATAAACTGAATTTTTTTTACCAACTGTCAATGTCAACTTATCTTTTTTTTCCGGGAAATTAACTGAATATTATTTTATAAATTCTTCACATTTAAAAATGGATTACTTATCCAACTTCTGAAAATATTACCTAAATTATTACACTGCGCGAACTCGCCAAGCGCCCTTTCAGGTCACTTGACGAGCTGCATTGTGCTTTCCTACTCTTAACTGTTATACCTTTGAGCAAGAGGGATTTCCCTGCTCAATAAGTTATACTGATCTAAAGGATAGGTTACACTATGCGTAACACAACAATATAAACAAATGGGTTTTGGAGGGTGAAACGTACGAAACATTCTCATCTTCATATGGCTAATCTGTGTCTATGACTACATTAGTGAATGCGCCCATTGTATTTCGTTTTCGTTGTCACATTTGCATTTTCAATAAATTAGCTTTGCTACATTATCTTTATTTATATCTGGTGCAATAAAACACAAATATTTCAAAGTTCCTCTTTAAGGAAGCTAAATATTACCCTGTTGATAAATAGGCAATACTAAACTTGGGATAAATATTGGTGTACATATCGCTTGAAAAGCAAAGGCAAGTCGGCATACATAATATGTACATTTCTAGGAACCTAAAGTGATTTCAAAGGAAATTTTATAATACAAATTTAGTTAATGTTTGCTTCATGAAAATTTGTATGGTAATGTGGTTCGCTTGTATATCTTAGATCGCAGCAATCTCACAAATGTAAACAGAATTCCTCGACAAAATTTCTCAGTTTTTTGAGTTAAATATTGATGCAGAAAATTGATTTGTTTCCTAAATGTTGCCGGAGTAAAATTAGGGAGGACTGAAATATAAACTTAACAATTGATTCTAAGAATAATAGGCGTATTCACAATCCTATGCAGCTGGTCTAGTATTATTGTAAAAGAGCAAAGTGTTTTATTTTCTTTAACTTCAACAACATATTACAAGACTTCCACTGTTAGTGCAAAAAGCCAACAGCTAGACTTTTAGTGAACTCAAACAATATTTTTGGTTAAATCTTTTATTTACTAAAGATTATAAGTATCAAATTTCTTATAAAAGTTTAATACTTACAGCCATATTATTCACTGCAGGTTGAAATAAGGTTTAAGTGAATTTTGAACCTATCCTATTAATCCGCATATTTTAACCTTTTCAAATTTAACTTTTGTGGATATTATTCACTCAAAACTCGCATTAAACACGAGGGATTAAAAATACATAACAAATACATTTACAAATGTAAAATTGTTTAAACTTGACTATAAACATACGGAATGTCAATAATTTGACATTTTCCAGCCTATATTTCCTTTTTTTTCTGTTTCTTGTTTTTGTATTTCAAATTTCATTGTTCGAAATTAAAAAAGAATCAAGTTAAGTTAACAAAATTTTTTTTTGTTTGTGCAATTGAAAGCAAAACTGTGTATGTGTTCACGTGCGCAAAAACTTCAAATGTCACTTTGCTTGGCTACATTGAGTGTATGTACTGAAATTTTAGTTAACAACTGGGTTGAACTACTTTAACTCACTTTCGAGGAACTCACAACGCTTTTAACCCACATTGAAGCGTGTTTAAATTAGAGGCCTCTTTGCCCGTTGACAGAAAATCCCGACGATTTCCAAGCGTTAACACACTTCTTGATTGGAGCCATAATGTTCACGGTAACCGAGCCAGATCTTGCGGTGGGTAAGACAAGCTACGTTGATCGGTGGAAGGCCATCCAATTTAGTTTGCAGACCTTTTGGCATCATTGGCAGTCCGAATACTTGGCCCGTCTACAACAACGTCCGAAATGGCTGAAACCACAGCCACAAATTCAAATTGGAGACCTGGTCTTGATCAAAGACAAAAGACTTCCTCCGACGAAATGGAATTTGGGACGAGTTCTAGAAACCTTCCCAGGAAAAGACAGCTTCAACAGAGTCGTAAAGCTGAAAACACAACAAGGTGAATTAAAACGGCCTATAACTAAGCTTTGCCCGCTACCAACAAACAACAATCAACATTCAACACAAATAACAAATCGAAACTAAATCAACATACACATACACACACACACCCACACACACACACACACATACACACGCGCACACGTCACATATATGCATCATGTTGTCATATCAATAAACGAAGGCATCAATTTATGTTCCTCGCAATTCAAACATATATGCATATTTTATAATTCACTTGAAAAGCAACATTAATTCATCAACACAACTTTATTTCGCTCATTTCATCCGAAAAACGCAAATTGATATTGATATAATTAATGCACTTAAGTAACTTCGTATCAAAAATACACATATTTTCTCATTTCATCAGAAAAACGCAAAGAAAGGCTAAACAAAATATTTAATTCACTTTTAATTTAATATTTACAAAATTCATTCAAACAAATATTAAATCGCATTAAATTTAATAATTCTCAATCAAGTTTCATCATTGGAATCAACAAAAATAATTATCATTTCAATTTAATGAATTTAAAAATTAATTCTACTGAACAAATTAAAAATCCAGTGGAGAAAACGATCGTTAATCAGACTCTGATGGAAATAAACACATACGAATACATACAAATATATCGATTTGAAATGAAGAATTTAATTTGCCCAAAATCATTATAAATGTAGAAAATTCTATAATAATTCACTTACCTGGATCATTATAAATGTAGAAAATTCTATAATAATTCACTTACCTGGATCATTTTTCGTCGACACCACACGATTTGCGATCACAATTTATACAAATTTACACATTTTGCACAGTTTAAAATTTTTCAATTTCGCGCACTATAAACAACCGACGCCGTAATTGATGCAGAAATTTTCCATTTAGACACAGATTAGCCACATGAAGGTGAGAATCCCCGGCAGCCATTTTAATTTGCCTACAAGCTTGAACTCGCAGTTATCAGATAAAAAATGAGAATGTGTGTATGAAAATCTCACACATAGACAGTAGGGATCTTCACACACCTTGTTAAATTGTTGTTGCAATTCACATCTATTCATCGACGCGGGAAAAAATTACAAATCCAACAATGTAAACAAATGGGTTTTGGAGGGTGAAACGTACGAAACATTCTCATCTTCAAATGGCTAATCTGTGCATTCAGAACTCTGCCAAGGCAATTTGTTGTTGTTTGCCTCCGTCTTCAACTTTACTCGATGGGTTTTCAATAAAATAACGAATAGGATTTGCATGAGCAACTTCTGCAGATACAAAATATCGATGACAGAATTGTATCGATAATGCGGTAGTTCGCCGTGACAAAAATATATTTTTTTTCATTTAAAAACTCATTTATTTGATAAATATTAATGAATTGTTTCGTTTCATGTTCACCAAGACACTAAAGGTCATCATAGGTCTTTTCCCGTGCTGCACAACTCAATAAAACTATTAAGTTCCACCAATCCGCCTTCGCCCGGGGAGAATGTTGCATCGTCAGAACGCAACTGACGTCATCAGACGAACAGCTAAGAAAACGGCCCATGAAAACTGCGTAAATTTCTAAACGTCAACCAAACCAACCACTTGTCTGTCAATTGTCAATTGTCATTTTTACTTCATAATCATCCATCATCAATAAAAGTGTGCTCTGAAAAACTAAAGATGTGATGTGTTTCTTTTTTATTTCTTTTATTTGAAGTTGTTCAATTTTTTAATAATTAAAAATAATATAAAGGCTTTACAGCCCAAACACTGACGGAAGATCATTTATGAAGAATTATACCCAAGTGGCTCCCCTGGGGAACTACAGAATTAACTATAATTTTTTTTGAATGATAGCCATTAAAATTCACAGAACACGATCTGTAAAGCAAATAGGATTTGAGCCAAGCAAAGAAGAAACTTGCTCATTTTTTGAACAAAATCTGATGTGAAAGTTTATTAAATGCCTTGCTAAAATCTGTAAGAACAAATCTGTTTTTTTATTTTTAAACTAATCTATACAGCAGTCCGCTAGCTCTGTAAAAAAGTGACAGTCGATCAGCCTTTTAAAAAACCATGCTGATTGGAAACGATAAACGATTTTGTATAAAAACTTAACGTTTTGCAAACGATTGCTTCAAAAAGTTTCGGAATAGCCGACAGTTTAGCATTGGGCGATAATTTCCAATTTTATCTTTCCTTCTTTTTTATTTAAGGGTATGATGAAAGATTGCTTCCACGCATGAGGAAACTTACACGAAGACAGTGAACAGTTAAATAGAACAGAAAGTGGAGTCGACAGATTGCTAACACAGTTTTTCAAAACAGAAGCTGGTATCCCATCTGGACCAGATGTGTCGTTGTCTTCCAAGTTAAATATAAATTTCATAATATTGTCAATACTTATGTTGAAATTTATATCAGTCAAGTGAAAATTTGATTTAAAATGACCAAATAATTGATAATTTTCGTCAAAATTATCACAGTTTGAAATATCATAGTTGAAAAAGTTACCACAGTTGGCAAAGTTATCACAGTTGGCAAAGTTATCACAGTTGGAAGAATCACAGTTATATGCACTTTGAAAAAAGTCTGAAAATAGTTGTGTAATAGTACGGGGATCATGATGTGAGATATTATTATAGTCAAAAGCGGACGGATATGGACTAGATTTTCGTTTACTATTTATAAAACTCCAAAAGGACTTTGGATTCATTTTTAAATTAGTTTGAACCTTTTGTATGTAATTTAAATATTTAAGACTAGATTCTCTGTTGAACATATCTCTGTATGTATATTAACAACCGTACAGTTATACATGTGCGCTCTACAAACAACGGAAATAAATGAAGCGACTTTTTAAATAAAAAAGGAATACAATAATAAATGTCAAAAATCAGTTGCCTCGACCCATATGATAAACTCTTTATGTTCAGAAGAAGAATTGACTAAAACTTAGTCGTGTATAATAGCAGTATTTCGTATAGCCGTGAATGAAACCATGTTTGGCGTTCATGCTTTTATGATGGATTTACATGTATCTTCATCTGCAAATTTGAAGAAAAGTAGAGTGGTATGGATCTATGCCACAAAACGAATGAGTGAGTATACCATGAAGATGAACATGCACGTCTTCATATCTGCATTATGGCACTTCCTATAATCTTCATCTATGAAGAGCTCTGCATTAAGTTCAATGTAAATCCACCATTAAGACTTAACTACATAAGCCAAAAAAGTGAAAAAGTACAAAAGTGAAAATTTTCAAACTCATTTTGGAATAGTTTTTCTGACTGGAAAACTTATAAAAATGATGCAGAAAGATTAAATTTTGGTCTAAAAAAAATTTGTATATTCTTTTTCAAAAAACAACTGCGCTAGCGGGAAAAAAAATATTTTTACTTTTGTACAAAAGTACTTTTTGGCTTATGTAGTTAAGCCTTAACTCTCATAATGACATTTTGATGAACTGTGATTTTCTATCCAAAGATATTTCTTGGACAGAGAATCACAGAAAAGTCAGTAATAAAATAAATAACATGATTAGTTAGGATTATTCATATATTGAAATTTCGGTCTTCGATAGTTTTCTATTGGTTCCGCTTAATGCTCATAAAAGCCCGCCATGATTTGGTTGAAAAAATGACATTGGAGATAAGCGACGCTATCAAAAGGAAAAAATTGAGTTTTCATAAAAACAAATATGTAATTCAAGCCAGTAACAGAGTTTTTCTCCGTGCTAAAGTTAAGACCCGAGAATTCTTCGCCCTTACCCGGAGGCCAAACGAGCAAGTACTGGCAAGCAAGGTGCAATACATACACATTTTTTCATTAACACATATAAACCCAAGCAACTTGCTCGTCAACTGGCTTGCCTTTTTCGAAGCCAGTTGAGCAGCCAGTAGAGAAGCAAGTAGGGCGTTTTGAATTTGGTTGCGAGTAGGGCGTTTGGAATTTGATTGCATTTTTAAAATGTTAAAATTCACTTTCAAATGAAACTTGACATTGCTTGACAGTATATTTGACTTTTGCAAATATTTCGTTACGCATCACCAAAAAACTCTAAAATTGCCCTTTTCGAAAAATAAAATTTCAGTATTTTACGGATTTTTAGAGGTTTTTTAATCCATTGACATTGTAGACATCCTCAAATGGAATTTGAAAGTTTTGTGCTTGACAGAAAGGGAACAAATTATATTTGATCGTATCGGGATAATTTCGCTCCAAATGTCAACCGATTGCCCTGAAATAGCATTTTTCCGGAGCAGAAAATAAAATGGAAAAAATTTCGGATTTTTAGAGGTTTTTTAATCCATTGACGGTGTTCATATTTGACTCACTCCGCGCGACTCATTTTGGCATTTCTTTGTCTTATCTCACTCCACCTCATGAGGAGAAAGAGATAGTCTAGTGAGGCAAGATTTTTTCAAAAAAATCTCGCCTCACTTTCTCATATACTGAGTTGGCGTGAGATAAATGAAAGATATGTCAAAATGAGTCGCGCGGAGTGAGTCCAATGTGAACACCGTCATTGACATTGTAGACATCCTTCAATGGAATTTGAAATTTTTGTGCTTGACAGACGGATAGCCAACAAACTGTTTTTTGACGTCTGTAGAATATTTCGCTACAAAAATTGAAGTTTGTTTTAGGTACATGAATTTTAGTTCAAGTTTCGCTGTCTATTATTAAAGTTTGTTAACCATTTTTGCATTTTTTCTTGAATATTCCTTCCAAATTTATTTTAATTTTTTTCAATCCATTTTGTTTGAAAGATCAACCGAAGTTGCTTACTATAGTAGAGAAAAAGAACGACCCACTTGCAGGCAACTTGCTTGGCAAGTGGGGTGCCGCCTACGTCACGGCCAGTACACAGATACGAATTTGGCAGGCAATGTATGAACCAAACTTGCTTGCCAGTACTTGCCCGTGTGGCCCCAGGGTTAGCTAAGTCCGGAGGGATTAGTTGTTGTTGCATTTAACATGTAATTTATTAACCTCGACGTTGTTTTTTTGACTAATTTCCTCCGTTCTTGCAAAAAAAAACACGCCTCAAGTTGTCTTGCGACAGTTGCGTTGATTCTCTGATTTCTCATTCTTATATTATTGTTTTTTTTTTATCATATTCAATATTTGTTTCAATAAATTGCGAGTAAAAAAACAAAAGACAATCGAATATTAGACGGTGTTCCGCGCGACTCATTTTGACATATCTTTCTTTTATCTCGCTCCACCTCACTATGGGAAAGATATACTCAAGTGAGGCAGGAGTTTTTATTTTTTTTGAAAATATCCTGCCTCACTAGACCATCTTTTTTCTCATCATGAGGTGGAGTGAGATAAAACAAAGAGATGTCAAAATGAGTCACGCGGAGTGAGTCCAATGTGAACACCGTCTTATAGTGCCAGTTTCACAGTCAGAAAAGTGACACTTAAGTAGGGAATGTGAAAGATTAATTCTCAATATCACAGTGCACTGTTGCCTGGCTCTTAAGCCTCCGATGTTGGTGACTTAAGGTCCACTTACGCTGGCTATAAAATTCAGCTTAAATTCCTAATATGGGAATTTTAAGTGCCACTGATTCCGGTAAGTGTCGACTGTGAAACTGGCCCTTAAATCGATTTTAAATTCTAACTTTAAAATTTTTTTTCCACAAACTTATCCATATACGGTCGGGTTAGCACTTGATAACTCATCGCTCCATTTATTATATTTTTTGAACATACTCATAGCATTTTTAAAATAACCGGCATTTTGGTGGTGAATGTACGCCGTGTACAAATAAATCGTGGTGAATGGACGCCACCTGCATATGTGTGCGTGTTTCTCCTGAATTTTCCCTGAATTAGCTTGTTTGTAAACTCGTTTGACAGCCGAGATTGCCATCTTTATATGGTGTACACAGATTAGCCACATGAAGATGAGAATCCCCGGCAGCCATTTTAATTTGCCAACAAGCTTGAACTGTCAGATATCAGATAAAAAATGAGAATGTGTGTGTATAAAAACCTCACAAATAGACAGTAGGGATCTTCACACACCTGGTTAAATTGTTGTTGCAATTCACATCTATTCATCGACGCGGGATGAAATTACAAATACAACAATGTCAACAATTGGGTTTTGGAGGGTGAAACGTACGAAACATTCTCATCTTCATGTGGCTAATCTGTGATCGTGTATCTATGACCACAGATTAGCCACATGAAGATGAGAATCCCCGGCAGCCATATTAATTTGCCTACAAGCTTGAAGACATCAGACAAAAAGTGAGAATGTGTGTTTAAAACCTAACCCATAGACAGTATGGATCTTCACACACCTGGTTAAATTGTTGTTGCAATTCACATCTATTCATCGACGCGGGAAGAAATTACAAATACAACAATATAAACAAATGGGTTTTGGAGGGTGAAACGTACGAAACATTCTCATTTTCATATGGCTAATCTGTGTCTATGACTACATTAGTGAAGCGCCCATTGTATTTCGTTTTGGTTGTCACATTTGCATTTTCAATAAATTAGCTTGGCTACATTATCTTTATTTATATCTGGTGCAATAAAACACAAATATTTCAAACTTCCTCTTTAAGTAAGCTAAATATTACCCTGTTGATAAATAGGCAATACTAAGCTTTGGATAAATATTGGTGTACATATCGCTTGAAAAGCAAAGGCAAGTCGGTATACATAATATGTACATTTCTTAGAACCTAAAGTGATTTCAAAGGAAATTTTATAATACAAATTTAGTTAATGTTTGTTTCATGAAAATTTGTATGGTTATGTGGTTCGTTTGTATTTCTTAGATCGCAGCAATCTCACAAATGTAAACAAAATTTCTCAGTTTTTTGAGTCAAATATTGATGCAGAAAATTGATTTGTTTCCTAAATGTTGCCGGAGTAAAATTAGGGAGGACTGAAATATAAGGGTTGGTTACGTTTTCCCGACAAACGTTTTCCCGCCGCACGTTTGCCCGAGTAACGTTTTCCCGACTAACGATTGCCCGACAAATCCTACTTTTCTTGATACTTAGCGACAGCGCACTATCGTATTTTTTTCGCACTGCACAGAAGACCACCTTGGATTAAGCCACTCCCCCTTTGAGTTTTCTTCATTAAAATACCCATTATTGAAAGTTTCATATCTCCAAACAATCACATTGTTAGCCCTA
The DNA here is from genome assembly GCA_932273885.2 of Leucozona laternaria. Lineage (NCBI taxonomy): Eukaryota > Metazoa > Arthropoda > Insecta > Diptera > Syrphidae > Leucozona > Leucozona laternaria. Next base: position 132,647,983 of record OW026366.1, on the reverse strand, counting down.
AAAAGAACCTTTTATAGCTTTAAATTGCTTCAGTAGCATTTGTAAATGGGCAGAAAAATGCTTGTTCCATTTAAGATATTTTAACTTTCATCGGCACTGAAATTCGCTTTTGCCATCATCGCCAGCTGTTCACCGCTTCATTTTCAATACAAAAACACATGTTGTAGAACTCACCCTTAATGATGAGAATAATGAGAACGAACATTCGCTATCCAAATCAAGTAATAATATAAAAAAAAATTTACTTATGGTATGTTCGGCAGGTGGGCTCCAACAAGCAAATTATTATTTTGAAGTAATAAATAATAATAAAAAAAAAACAGAATAAAAGTTTAGGAAAAAGGTTTTTTTTTTTAATTTTTCAAAAAAAAAGTAAGTTTTTTAAATATAAAAAAAAAATTCATCTTCGTCCAAACCCACCTTTGTCCAGATCCAGACCCTCCTCCGTCCAGATCCAGACACACCTATGGCTAAACTAACACCCCCAACTACCCACCTAGCCCACTATATCCATCGTACCTACCACCAACTAACCCCACCTAACTGTCAGCCCGCTTAGCCGTCAACCGATCCAACCACCTAACCACCAACCCAACTACCTAAAATGAAATTCGGTTAAATATCTCTTATCAACGAGGTGTTACCTCCACAGACTTCTGACAAGAACTGAAAATCCCTGACTTCCAACTCCTGGTTAAATACTTTTCATCGAACAATATATGTAATATTGTTTCCAAAATATCAAATAATACCTTAAAAAGTATTAATAAAAGTATTGGCAATCCCGCCGTCGAAAAAAGTAGTAGCTCATCATCGGCGGGCAAACGTTACTCGGGATACTGATTGTCGGGAAAACCACTCGATCCCAAATATAAACTTAACAATTGATTCTAAGAATAATAGGCGTATTCACAATCCTATGCAGCTGGTCTAGTATTATTGTAAAAGAGCAAAGTGTTATATTTTCTTTAACTTCAACAACATATTACAAGACTTCCACTGTTGGTGCAAAAAGCCAACAGCTAGACTTTTTGTGAACTCAAACAATATTTTTGGTTTTAGAGATACAAATCCTTTATTTACTAAAGATTATAAGTTACAAATTTCTCATAAAAGTTTAATACTTACAGCCATATTATTCACTGCAGGTTGAAATAAGGTTTAAGTGGATTTTGAACCTGTCCTATTAATCCGCATATTTTAATCTCTTCAAATTTAACTTTTGAGGATATTATTCACTCAAAACTCGCATTAAACACGAGGGATTAAAAATACATAACAACCGCATGTAAAATTGTTAAAACTTGACTATAAACATACGGAATGTCAATAATTTGACATTTTCCACCATATATTTCCTTTTTATTTGTTTCTTGTTCTTGTATTTCAAATTTCATTGTTCGAAATTAAAAAAAAATCAAGTTAAGTTAGCACATTTTTTTTTGTTTGTGTAATTGAAAGCAAAACTGTGTATGTGTTCACGTGCGCAAAAACTTCAAATGTCACTTTGCTTGGCTAAATTGAGTGTATGTACTGAAATTCTAGTTTACAACTGGGTTGAACTACTTTAACTCACTTTCGAGGAACTCACCACGCTTTTAACCCACAATGAAGCGTGTTTAAATTCGAGGGCTCTTTGTCCGTTGACAGAAAATCCGAACGATTTCCAAGCGTTAACTTCAGCACACTTCTTGATTGGAGCCATAATGTTCACGGTAACCGAGCCAGATCTTGCGGTGGGTAAGACAAGCTACCTTGATCGGTGGAAGGCCATCCAATTTAGTTTGCAGACCTTTTGGCATCATTGGCAGTCCGAATACTTGGCCCGTCTACAACAACGTCCGAAATGGCTGAAACTACAGCCATAAATTCAAAGTGGAGACCTGGTCTTGATCAAAGACGAAAGACTTCCTCCGACGAAATGGAATTTGGGACGAGTTCTAGAAACCTTCCCAGGAAAAGACAGCTTTACCAGAGTCGTAAAGCTGAAAACACAACAAGGTGAATTAAAACGGCCTATAACTAAGCTTTGCCCGCTACCAACAAACAACAATCAACATTCAACACAAATAACAAATCGAAACTAATTCAACATAATCATACACACACACATACACACACACACACATACACACGCGCACACGTCACATATATGCATCATGTTGTCATATCAACAAACGAAGGCATCAATTTATGTTCCTCGCAATTCAAACATATATGCATATTTATAATTCACTTGAAAAGCAACATTAATTCATCAACACAACTTTATTTCGCTCATTTCATCCGAAAAACGCAAATGGATATTGATATAATTAATGCACTTAAGTAACTTCGTATCAAAAATACACATATTTTCTCATTCCATCAGAAAAACGCAAAGAAAGGCTAAACAAAATATTTAATTCACTTTTAATTTAATATTTGCAAAATTCATTCAAACAAATATTAAATCGCATTAAATTTAATAATTCTCAATCAAGTTTCATCATTGGAATCAACAAAAATAATTATCATTTCAATTTAATGAATTTAAAAATTAATTCTACTGAACAAATTAAAAATCCAGTGGAGAAAACGATCGTTAATCAGACTCTGATGGAAATAAACACATACGAATACATACAAATATATCGATTTAAAATGAAGAATTTAATTTGCCCAAAATCATTATAAATGTAAAAAATTCTATAATAATTCACTTACCTGGATCATTTTTTGTCGACACCACACGATTTGCGATCACAATTTATACAAATTTACACATTTTGCACACTTTAAAATTTTTCAATTTCGCGCACTATAAGCAACCGACGCCGTAATTGATGCAGAAATTTTCCATTCAGAACTCTGCCAAGGCAATTTGTTGTTGTTTGCCTCCGTCTTCAACTTTACTCGATGGGTTTTCAATGAAATAACGAATGGGATTTGCATGAGCAACTTCTGCAGATACAAAATATCGATGACAGAATTGTATCGATAATGTGGTAGTTCGCCGTGACAAAAATATATTTTTTTTGATTGAAAAACTCATTTATTTGATAAATATTAATGAATTGTTTCGTTTCATGTTCAACAAGACACTAAAGGTCATCAAAGGTCTTTTCCCGTGCTGCACAACCCAATAAAACTATCAAGTTCCACCAATCCGCCTTCGCCCGGGGAGAATGTTGCATCGTCAGAACGCAACTGACGTCATCAGACGAACAGCTAAGAAAACGGCCCATGAAAACTGCGTAAATTTCTAAACGTCAACCAAACCAACCACTTGTCTGTCAATTGTCAATTGTCATTTTTAGTTCATCATAATCCATCATCAATAAAAGTGTGCTCTGAAAAACTTAAGTTGTGTTGTGTTTCTTTTTTATTTCTTTTATTTCAAGTTGTTCAATTTTCAATTAAAAATAATATAAAGGCTTTACAGTCCAAATACTGACGGAAGATCATTTATGAATAAAATGAAAAGAATTATACCCAAGTGGCTCCCCTGGGGAACTCCAGAATTAACTATAAATTTTTTTGAATGATAGCCATTAAAATTCACAGAACATGATCTGTACAGCAAATAAGATTTGAGCCAAGCAATGAAGCAAACGATTTTGTATAAAAACTTAACGTTTTGCAAACGATTGCTTCAAAAAGTTTCGGAATAGCCGACAGTTTAGCTATTGGGCGATAATTTCCAATTTTATCTCTCCTTCCTTTTTTATGTAAGGGTATGATGAAAGATTTCTTCCACGCATGAGGAAACTTACACGAAGACAGTGAACAGTTAAATAGAACAGAAAGCGGAGGCGACAGTTTGCTAGCACAGTTTTTCGAAACAGAAGCTGGTATCCCTTCTGGACCAGATGTGTCGTTGTCTTCCAAGTTAAATATGAATTTCATAATATCGTCAATACTTATGTTGAAATTTATATCAGTCAAGTGAAAATATGATTTAAAATGACCAAATAATTGATAATTTTCGTCAAAATTATCACAGTTTGAAGTATCATAGTTGAAAAAGTTTCCACAGTTGGCAAAGTTATCACAGTTGGAAGAATCACAGTTATATGCACTTTGAAAAAAGTCTGAAAATAGTTGTGTAATAGTACGGGGATCATGATGTGAGATATTATTATAGTCAAAAGCGGACGGATATGGACTAGATTTTCGTTTACTATTTATAAAACTCCAAAAGGACTTTGGATTCATTTTTAAATTAATTTGAACCTTTTGTATGTAATTTAAATATTTAAGACAAGATTCTCTGTTGAACATATCTCTGTATGTATGTTAACAACCGTACAGTTATACATGTGCACTCTACAAACAACGGAAATAAATGAAGCGACTTTTTAAATAAACAAGGAATACAATAAAAAATGTCAAAAATCAGTTGCCTCGACCCATATGATCAACTCTTTATGTTCAGAAGAAGAATTGACTAAAAATTAGTCGTGTATAATAGCAGTATTTCGTATAGCCTTGAATGAAACCATGTTTGGCCTTCATTCTTTTATGATGGATTTACATGTATCTTCATCTGCAAATTTGAAGAAAAGTGGAGTGGTATGGATTTATGCCACAAAACGAATGAGTGAAAGAGTATACCATGAAGATGAACATGCACGTCTTCATATCTGCATTATGGCACTTCCTATAATCTTCATCTATGAAGAGCTCTGCATTAAGTTCAATGTAAATCCACCATTAAGGCTTAACTACATAAGCCAACAAAGTGAAAAAATACAAAAGTAAAAATTTTCAAACTCATTTTGGAATAGTTTTTCTGACTGGAAAACTTATAAAATTGATGCAGAAAGGTTAAATTTTGGTTTACAAAAAAATTTGCATATTCTTTTTCACAAAACAGCTGCGCTAGCGGGAAAAAAATATTTTTACTTTTGTACTTTACTAAAAAGTGAAAAAGTACAATAGTGAAAATTTTCAAACTCATTTTGGAATAGTTTTGCTGACTGGAAAACTTATAAAAATGATGCAGAAAGATTAAATTTTGGTCTAAAAAAAATTTGTATATTCTTTTTCAAAAAACAACTGCGCTAACGGGAAAAAAATATTTTTACTTCTGTACAAAAGTACTTTTTGTGAAAAAGTACAAAAGGGAACATTTTCAAACTCATTTTGGAATAGTTTTTCTGACTGGAAAACTTTTAAAAATTATGCAGAAAGATTAAATTTTGGTTTAAGAAAAAATTTGTATATTATTTTTCACAAAATAAATGCGCTAGCGGGAAAAAAAATATTTTTACTTTTGTACAAAAGTACTTTTTGGCTTATGTAGTTAAGCCTTAACTCTCATAATGACATTTTGATGAACTGTGATTTTCTATCCAAAGATAATTCTTGGACAGAGAATCACAGAAAAGTCAGTAATAAAATAAATAACGTGATTAGTAAGGATTATTCATATATTGAAATTTCGGTCTTCGATAGTTTTCTATTGGTTCCGCTTAATGCTCATAAAAGCCCGCCATGATTTGGTTGAAAAAATGACATTGGAGATTAGCGACGCTATCAAAAGGAAAAAATTGAGTTTTCATAAAAACAAATATGTAATTCAAGCCAGTAACAGAGTTTTTCTCCGTGCTAAAGTTAAGACCCGAGAATTCTTCGCCCTTACCCGGAGGCCAAACGAGCAAGTACTGGCAAGCAAGGTGCAATACATACACATTTTTTCATTAACACATATAAACCCAAGCAACTTGCTCGTCAACTGGCTTGCCTTTTTCGAAGCCAGTTGAGCAGCCAGTAGAGAAGCAATGTTGCTGGTTGTTTATTTTTTGGGAAAGGTGAGGATTGGGAATAGGACATGGGTGGTCTGGTGGATACCGGATTGGACGGAAACAGGAAAGCGGAATGGTAGGTGACTGGGATCCGTTCAGGTTAGGTATGGAAAGGTGAGTAAACAGGAAAAGAAACAGAATAGGCGGGAACGAAAAGCGATGACGGAAGTGGAAAGGAATGAGAGTCGGTAACAGAAGGTAGGTTGTAAAGAGAAAAGTGGAAATGGGTGAATTGATCTCTTACTTGAAGAGGGTAAGTATGGGTAAAATAGGTAGGATAACCCGATAGGGCTAGGAGATAGAGGAAATCCTGCACGGGGGAGAGGAATGACTGAACTTAGGACTTGGCACGCTGGCGACACTCGGCTTAGCTCGCCGGATTAGGGGGGGATCTTGTTCTAAGATCAGCCGGCACCAACAACAAAACATAGATCGTGCCAGACAAATAACGAAAATACCAAAAACATTACCATTATTGTTCCTCGCAAGTTGGTGACGACGGAGGCCGTTCATGGCTCTGCGGATGTTGTGCAGACGAGCCGCCCTCCCGACCTGGAGTCCGTGGCGGGAATTTTCGGACTCCCCGAACGCTTGCTTCATCAGCCTCCTTCAGCTCCTCTCACGAAGACATCTGTCGTCTCGTTTCACCCCCTGAAATTTTCAACCTAGAACGCCATTAAGCTGCTAGTGCCGCTCAATAAAAATACCATTCGTTGGCGTGACTCACAAACATTAGAAAGCATTTATTAAAATATAAGAAAAGGTAAACATTTAAAAACAAAATAAACCTAATGATATAAAAAAACGACAAGTAAGAAATGAAATTATAAAAGAAACAAAATACCTAAATGGATTGAAATATCGGAAATAATTTGAATGAAATGAAACTGTGTGAAAATTTAAATCTTAAATCTAAAATAAATTAAAAATAATAATTTTTTTTGTGTTTTTTTCTTTTTTTTCTAAATTTTTTTTTTTTGTTAATTTTTTTTTATATGATTTTTTTTTATATTTTTTTCTTCCTAGGTAAAGGCAAGGAAATAGGGAACGAACCGGGAAGACAAGCTGGAAGGTTTGTCCTAACCTCCTTCAAGCCGTCCTTCTGACCCTCGAAGGCTTCTACTTTTTTCCGAAGCACCGATTAATTTTTTTCTACACGAACGCGTTTTCGGAGACCCTACCTACACAGAGCTCTATTTAGGTCTACGCCTACCGAATATTCGCCAAAAACAAAAATGGCTACCTCGACCGGGGACGACTCTATGAAAGGTGAGAACGATTTTTCTCCCAACCTTCCTTCCTACTCCTCTTCCTATTTTCCCTTTTTTTTTGTTTTTTTTTGCCTTATGGACTTTTTCTATTTTTTTGTCTAAAAAAAAACTTAACTCTAAAACTTTTATAATTATTTTGAAAAAAAAACTAATACAATATCACGCCAAAAAAAATTTAACTTATAAAAAAAAATGTTTTTTTTTTCTTCAAAAAAAATCGGCTTCGGCTCCACTGTTGCAAAAAAAATCCCTTGGCTTCGATTTTATTCTATAACAGAAATATTGCCACAAAAAAAAAACGCTCAGCGGTCACGACTTGCGGTAATCGTCCGTTGGTGACCGCTAAAAATTTTCCTAACACGTATCACCCTTTTGGGGGCTAACGGGGATTTTATGGCAATTTCTTTTCCGGAACACTTCTGCACGGTCACTAAACTTTTTATTTTAATTTTATCTTTTAACTTTTATTTTTTCACCTTTTGCATTAGGTCGTCACGACCAGGATCGGACCCTTAGGTCGGGGTTGAAATTTTTCTCGCCCAATTATTTAATTTTTCTTTTCTTCTGCTGGTTCTTGTTGGTTTTATTTTATATATATAAAAATTATATGCAACGGCCTGCGGTTGAATTTTTGATGGATTTTACCACTTTGAAATATTCTTACAAAAAAAAACTCGCACTGCCTATTGATAGGGCTTTTTTTCACTTTGTACTGGGCACTGGTCTCTTTGACTACCTTTGGATATTTTCCTCGACGACAAGTTCATCAGCGATCCCCATACCGCTTTTGGCACTCAAAGCCACCCACACATGCACCTATCTACCGCTTTGGAACTGCATCGAAAGCGCACTCCAATGCGACTCTCTTTTTTCCATACCTCTTTCCCCCCGCCGGCGAAACAAAATTGCAACAACCCAAAGCCCAAATGTAGGCTTCCCTCAACGTTGGGTTTCGAGAGTTAGCAAAGATCGCACCCAACCTTTCCTCGCACTACCCTACCAACTCGCACAACACCGAACCCTATACTCTACGAACTTTGGATATTATATTTGTGGAATGTGGAATCTATTTGAACTTTTTCCCTGTCAGCCAATCAACATACGGCTTCTATCGTCTCTTCATTCATATAATATTCCCTTCCCCCTGCACCTACTTATTGAACCTACCCAACCATCCTACTATAACTATTACTACGTAGGTATTTTGCAATGGCGGTTCGACTCGTTGAGGTTTGTTTTTAATTAATTTTTTTGTGTGTTAATATTTTGTAACTTTTGTGCTTTTTTCTTTTATGTTTCGTTAATTCGTGTGCTTTGTTTAGTTTCTAAAGTTTTATTTGTGCTTATTGTTTGTGCGGTGTACCTAATTTGTGTTTGTTTATTTCTTTCCAGAATCTCCCCCAGCGCAGCCGCATTATCAACGAAGGAGGATTTCACCAGTTCGGCTACTAAGGTATGAAAATTTATTTTATTTGTTTTTTTTTTTATTTTATTGTACTAATATATTGTTTTGTTTTTATTCCTAGGGTAAGGTGAACGCAACAAAACACCGACATCGAGGAGACCCTGTCGAACTCGACGACGGTGGCGAGGTTTGGGGGTGTGTTAAACCGCTTTCCGTTCGGGATGCTTTGGAGGTGGTGAGTTAACCCACGCAAAAAGCCGGGCAATTAATCATCAATTGCTTAATTATGTGAGTAGGTTTTCATTTAATTATTACAAATATTATTATTTATTTTATTGTTATTATTCTTATTATTATAAGTATTATTAATAGTATTATTATTTTTTTATTATTATAATTTATTTTATTGTTATAAGTATCATTATTATTAGTTTTATTTATATTATTAATATAGTTATAATTATGGTTATCCTATTATATTTTTATTTATATTATTCATATATAGTTATATTTATTGTTAATATTATTATTAGTTTTATTTATTTTATTAATATACTGTTATTGTTATCGTTATTAGTATTAGTATTAGTATTAGTTTTATTTTTATTATTTTATTCCATCATATTAAGTCATTTATATTGGATTAGATTATATTATTTTTACATCATAATATATTATATTATATTCTATTATATTATATTATATTATAATATATTATATTATATTATATTATACCACATTATATTATATTATATTATATTATATTATATTATATTATATTATATTATATTATATTATATTATATTATATTATATTATATTATATTATATTATATTATATTATAATATATTATATTATATTATATTATATTACATTATATTATATTATATTATATTATATTATATTATTTTATATTATATTATTTTTATATTATATAATATTAAATTATATTATATTATATTATAAAGGATTTATGATTATAGCACCATACTCAGCACAATGAGATATCAACCCTAGGATTGAGGTTCGCCGACGAGAGGATAACGAGACGAAAAGCGACATGCGACATGGATTGAACAAACATACGAGTTGCACATCAATATAAAAATCGGTGAGTACCACGTAATCCTTTTTTTTTTGTTTTTTTTTTCTTTTTATATATAACGCTCAATTTTCCTTTCGAATCTGTTTTAATATATATACCTAGCTACATCCTAAAATCTTTTACCAATTAATAACGTAACTTCTCGATTTTCATAAATAAATTGAACGAAACTGCAAAACCTCTATACAGGCAAGAGTTGACAAACGCGTTAATTATGTAACAGTATTATAAGATAAAACATAAATGAGTGAGGGTTATCTATAACTTAACTCATACATAAATTTAACTAACACTATAAAACCATATAAGAAAATTTTTACCATTAAATCAAATTGAACAAACGATGTAACAAACAATATTGCTGATACAACAAATGAACTATTTTAATAAACAATTTTAAAATCAGTTATAGTTAATCAATAAATTACCCTATAAAAGAACAAATAAACGGCGAATAAATTAATATAACATCGGTAAATAAATAATAAAAAATGTAAATAAATAAATAAATAAAGTTTAAATATATAAATGAACTATAAATGAATAAATAAACTATATATAAATAAATAAACTATAAATAAATAAATAAGCTATCACTGAATAAATAAACTATGAATAAATAAATAAACTATAAATAAATAAACTATATGCTATGCTAAAAATCAGGTACCTAAGATGTTATCGCACGGAGTAATCGTCTTGATTTAACACTATTTTTATCACAGTTATTTGTATCACAGATCATTATTGCTTAATATCCTTTGCATGGAACACCCCTATTCTTTTGCCTGAGAGGTTTTCCAGTTCGTACATGTTTTTTCCGATAGGTTTCACTATCCTACACTTAACGTACTTTGGGCAAAGTTTTGCCGATAAGTATTTCGAAGAATCGCTTAGGACGAAATTTCGTCGAAACACCTCTTGCCCCGGTACAAACTTAACATTACGACTTCGGATATTATATGTTTTTGCGCCTTTCTCATTTGCCTTCAAAATGTTCTCCTGTATCTTTTTTCGAATGCACTGCAGTCGGTTATGCCTCGGTAGTACCAATAGCTCGCCATCATTCATCGCGTTTAATTTTTCGACTAGTTCGTAGCTCTTGCCGTGTGTCATCATATTCATACCGAAAAGGGCAAAATATGGTGACACTCCGGTGGCAGAGTGTACCGAACTTCTCAACGCGCATGCGATGTCGCTAATGTGAATATCCCATTCACGCTGGTCCTCTTGCAAATAGGATCTAACTGCCGCAAGCAGCGTCCTATTCACCCTTTCCGAGGCATTCGACTGAGGCGAATAGTTGGCAGTTTTAAAATGCCGAACTCCATATGCTTGGAGAAAACTCTGAAACTCTTTGCTTAGAAATTGTCTTCCGTTATCCGAATGGATTATTTGCGGTACTCCAAACGCATTGAAGACCTCATTTCTTAAAAATTTCACAACGCTGGTGGTATTTGCTGCGCGCAAAGGTTTTAAAAACACATACTTGGACAAATGATCTAACACTACAAATACATACGCATTCCCTCCTTTCGATCTTGGGTACGGACCCAAGAAATCGATAAAAAGTTTTTGAAAGGGAATATCTGTAACAAAATTACTAGACATAGGTGGACGAAGAATTTGGTTGGACGGTTTACTCTGTTTGCACACATCACACTTAGAAATAAATTGTTTGATTTGTACCGTCATATTCGGCCAGAATAGGTATTGCTTGATTCGGTATAAAGTTTTTGTGATACCTCCATGAGCTGCTTGTGTAGGTTCGTGGGCCAATCTAATTACTTCCTCTGTCAATCCAGAAGGAATCCATAAGCGCCATGTGTGACTCACCAAAGATTCATCACTTCCTACGGGCAAAGATCTTTTATACACAAATTTCTCTTCAACTTTCAAATCAGGTAATTCTTGTTTGTGATTTTGAATTGTGGTTATTAGAGCTTGATACTCTTCCGAGAGAAACTGCTCTGATTCTAAATCAACTAACGGAGCTACTTCTGCTATCTCAATACTATCTAAGTGTGCCCGAGAAAGGGTGTCTGGCACGACATTTAGAGATCCTTTTCGGTGCTCTATGTCGAAGGTAAAGGCTTGTAGTTCAAGACTCCACCTGGCCAGTCTACCGTTAAGGTCTTTCATGTTCATTAGCCACTTTAGGCTGGAGTGATCAGTAATGACTGTAAACTCCATACCTTCGACATAGGGCCTGAACTTTTTCACTGCCATAACCGCAGCCATACACTCTTTCTCGGTCACACTATAATTTCGTTGACACGAGTTCAGCTTTTGAGAGAAATAGGCTATCGGACTTTCTTCTTCGGCACTGTTCTTTTGGAATAGCACCGCCCCAATTCCGGATTCGGAGGCATCGCACTGAATGTAAAATTTCTTTGAAAAATCCGGGTGCGTGAGCACCGGAGCTGTTGTTAATGCTGTTTTCAAAGCTTCAAACGCCGCTATTGCCTCTTCCGTCATTCTGAATTTTTCATTTTTCTTTTTGAGGGTATCTGTCAGTGGAGCAGTCAAGGTAGAAAAGTCGCGAATGAATCGCCTATACCACCCTGCCAGACCAAGCAACCGACGTACCTGTCTCGGGTTCTTCGGCAGAGGAAAGTCTACCACTGCTTCCACTTTAGCCGGGTCTGTTTTCAACTTCCCACCACCAACGATGAAACCCAAATACTTTAGCTCTTTAAAGCAAAATTTGGATTTCTTTACGTTGATGGTGAGGTTAGCCTTCCTCAGGCATTCGGCCACTTCGTCTAGCACGGCGACATGAGTCTCGAAGTCCGGAGCTATTATTAGCAAATCGTCTAGATAAACGAATACACGGTCTCTGAGTCGTGCAGGGATTACCTTGTCCATTAAACGGCATAACCTCTGTGCTGCATTACACAGACCGAAAGGCATGACCGTGAACTGGTACAAGGGTCTCCCCGGTACCGCAAACGCAGTTTTTTCTCTACTCTCCTTCTCAAGCGGTATTTGCCAAAAAGCTTCTTTTAAGTCGACACTGCTAATAAAATAAGTGTCCGGTAGACGACTCAGAAGTCCGTCGATATGAGGAAGTGGGTTGGCATCCTTTTTACTCACCGCATTCACTTTACGCGAATCCAGGCAAAAACGATATTTTATTGTACCGTCTTCGGCTGGTTTCTTAATAAGAACGACCGGTGAGCACCAAGGGCTCTCACTTTCCTCAATCACTCCGAGCTTCAACATTCTGTCTAACTCTTGGTACAACAACGTTTGTACCGCCGGAGAAACAGGGTAGTGACGCTGCTTAACAGGAATCGCATCTCCGGTATCTATGACGTGCTCCATCAGGGACGTCTTTCCGAGACCATGGCGATCGAAATCGAGAAATTTACCCTTGACTGCTTCCAATTTAGCTTGCTGTTCACACGAAAGTTGGTGAACATTCCTAGCCTCGCTTGCCTCCTCCAGAACTGAGACGGAGCTTATGATGTTAGGTGCTATCTGAAAAGCTCGCCAAAAATCAACTCCTAGGTATAATTCTTGATCTAAATTTGGCACCAAGTAAAATGTAAGAATATTTGATTTACTTTTATATTCTACTCGCGCCTGAATTTTTCCCACTATCGCTTGATTTTTCCCATCTGCCGTTTTGACATCAGCTTTGTATGGTAAAATCGGTAATTTTAATGTTTCTATTTCAGACATACAATTTTTTCCCAGAATACTAACACTGGCTCCACTATCTAACAGCCCTAAGTATTCTTTTCCCTGTAAGTATATTTTGGCGTACGGTCTAGGGTCAGTGTTCGTATCTATAACCGTCGCCAGAATATTTCTTCTTGCTTCTTTTCTCAACCTGTAACGTTCTCGTGTTTTCAGAATTCGTTTTGTAGTACTCCCTACTTGATTATTAAAAATTCTATTTCTAGCTAGATTGTATTCTCTCATTCGGATATGCAAAGGTTTTAATTCTGTAAGTTTACTATCATTTTTTCCTTTATTATCGGTATTTCTTTTTAACATTTTAATCTTATTTTTCTCTCCTTTCTCTACTTCTTCATTAGGTTCTCTTGAGCGGTCTGAGTCGAACGCGACTCGCCCAAGTCCGTCGCGTTCCTCATTCGGTTTTCCGAGTTGCAGGAGCGACATTTCGGAGTAATTACTCCCTCCTGTCCACACCGGTAACAAAAAATGTTTCTGGTTGGTGATGGACAGTCCATAAAAGAATGTCCTGGAGTTCTACAATTCCAGCAGATCCAATTCTTCGACTCTCCGTATTCTCGAGGGATTCTCGGACGAGTCCCCGAGTGGTGAAAAGCCGCCAGGTTTTCCTCCTGAAATTGGTGGGAAGCATCGTCCAGGAACTCCAGTTCATTTGCCCTAAATCGAGGCGGTGGCCGCTGCTGTTTTGGGCCGTCTCTATCCCGACCCGAGAAAGCTCGCTCAGCGTCTTTGCACGCGATCCTCAATTGGTCTAAGGAATAGATCGCCTGGGGGTATACCAGCCGCCTTATCCGCTCGTTCAAATTTTCTTTCAACACGCGCACCAGTTCTGCCTCCGGAATCAGCATCCTGAGTTGAGATTTCATTTTGTTGACGCTCGCAAAATAATCCTCACTGGACTCCCAAGGACCTTGCTGACGATCCATTATGTCCCTCATAATATCCAAGTCGGACTTTGAATTCCGAAACTGGCGCATTAATGCGTCCCGAAGCATTGGCCAATCGGGACTATAATAAGACCGCTGAAATTGCCAATACCAATCATTGGCTGTCCCCGAGAGCAGGAGATGAAAATCCCGCAAAATCTCAACCCAGGAGCAGTTATATTGCCGTTGCAGAGTTTCCACCCGAAAGATGAAATCCTCCACCGTAAGTGTTTCCGGCTTTCCGTCGAATTTTAATCCCCATTTATCCATTTTAATAGGTATTCGGGTACTCGTATAACTCGAATGAGCGTTCGGCCGGCTCCACCTATCGGGAGGACCCCTCTCGTACGGTGGGTAGTCCTGAGCGAAAGGATGCTGGCAACCTCCATTTGGTCTCTCAAAATTCCAATCATGCCGCCGATCGTAGTTCGCAAAATCGGTCTCATTCGGAGCTCGAAATCGGACAGATGGATTTGGCTGCTCTCGTCTACCAGCATCCGCCGGAGCATGCTCATTGTGACGAGTTCTATTCCGGTCCGTCGGAGGTTTCGGTGACCTCTCTTTCAAAGGTGGTTCGGTACGAACAGAGCGGTTGATGCCTCCCAAAAATTCCAGGAAGTTCCTCCTGACCTCCTCCCTCAGAGACTCCGAAATCTCCTCTTTCAGCGAGTTCGTATAGGAGTCGTAGGCTTGAACGACCGCTAAGTTGATGACGGTTTTCAGTTCCGCTGAAATGGTGCTTCCATCTGGCGTGGTATCGGCCCTTTTGGTGCTGTTGCCGTCAATGTTGGCCACACCAGGTTTTTGAGCAACGATCTCTCTTGACCTTTCCGGGATTCTGGTCGGCTCACTTACTGGGTTTGTTGTCATTCCCCGTTGAGCCCCACTCGGATTAGTGCCCTTCGGAATCGCTCCGGTATCAAACCTCGTTCTCTCACTATTGAGTTGGGTTCTCCACGACCAGAAATTTTCGGTTGCAACTCTATTTCGGGATTCGCCGTAGTTAGTACTCATGGGAGCTTCCCAGTCATAACGATTGGATCGAGTGTTTACGACTGTATCCATTGGATTTGGTGACTCAGTCCGTAATTCGCCTACCTGTGGTCTCACGCTCGAAATTGGATTCAAAAAACCCTCTCTTGGTAGCAGATCTTCAGCCCTAACACTAACTCGAGCCCCTAATGACTCGCCCCAGTCGATTGGATTGGCATTCGTTGCGTTTTCTATGCCTTGTATCCAATCATCCCAGGTATTTATGCTATTCACATTTGCCCTAACCGTTTCTGACTGTCTAGACTGTCCCCCCTCAGATGGAGTTCCCAAACCCGTGATGCTGCTATAGGACGGCGCTGACAGAGAACCTGTACCAACCGATCTCTCTGATGGCATAGGTGGAACCGGAGGAGGTGCATTCTGTGGGATAGCATTGGGTGCCAGCGGAGGTGCTGCCGCACTTTCACGCGGAGAATGTCTAACTGGAGACATGGTTGCTGTAATTACCTTTTGCTTTGCTACTGAGCGTGTAATTATCCTATTCCTAGTTACTGTTCTTTTATTACTAATCAAATCTTCTTTTTCTTTAGGTTTCATCACTTGCGTCAACCGTCGGAATTGTGACTTCCTGCACCCGACTGTGACTTCCTGGATCGACAGCTGATTAACCTGCCTATTTTTTTTTTTATATTACTTTCTTTTTCTGTTAAATTTAAATTCTCTATTTTTTCTTTTTTTTTTACTATAACGACAATTGTACAACAAACTCTAACTTTCTCACCTACCGATGTTCAATACAAATAATGATAGTGTTTTAAAAATGTTCCTTTTCTCAAACCTAAATTGTACTTTCGACACGGCCTAATATTTGTAATCGTTTAACTGTAACTCTTAGACACTGCTTGTACTATTTTCTAACAAAAAAAGCAAATCAATTTACTTATACAATTTAACTTTGGCTACCAACACTCAAAAAGCTTCTAATTGTATTAATATATCTTACACTTACTTTACTTAATACCAAACCTAAAATAAACCTAGCTAAAACTACCTTTGTAAAACGCTTATTTGTATTTTAACTTTACTTATTACTAAATATCTATTTGCCTAAAACAAACCTAGCTAACTCTACCTTTGTAAAACGCTTATTTGTATTTTAACTTTACTTTGCTAATTACGAAACCAAAAAAAAACTGCTAAAACTAACTTTGTACAAAAACTTATTTTTATTTTACTTTAGTTATTACCAAATGTGTATTTGCTTAAAGCAAAACCTGCAAAATCTCTTTTTGGTGATAATCAAAAACTTAAACTATATGAAATCACCAGTTTATGTAAATTTCGCGAAATCAAATTCTTTTCCTTTTGTAAATATGATTCCTTATACCAATTAAACGCTACGATTAACTAAACCTATTCACTTAAAAACCTATGTGTAATTATAAAAAAAAACAGAAAGTAACTAATAATCAATTAAAAATGCTTTACGAAAGACTGTAATTAATTAATACCCTAAACTTTCACTTTGAACTGTAAACAAAAATCATAAAAAAAACGAAACTTGTTGCTGAAAATCAAAAATATTATTAAATTTTGTTATTTGTTTTTAATTTGTTAATTTAATGTGTATGTATGTGTGAACTTAATCAATTTTCTTTATCGCCAATAAAGTTTTCTTTTGTGTTGTGTGTTTTATTTCATTATGTTCGGGGGTGTAGGAGACGACTGTCTTCGGAGGTCCTATTTTGACGATGACGTTGAGTTTGGGGCTGAAGGAAACTGTAGGTAAGCCATCCGTCTTCAATCGTTGTTTGCTTGGTAGGTAACGCTGGTAAAACATTTATAAAAAAACAACATAAAATACTAGGGTGGTTCACTCTTGCTATCGCTGATAAGGTCGTGATGCATCGTCGCTATTGGTAGGCATTCTATAGAGCTATCCTCGCCAAGACTTACGATACATCCCGTTCTCATCAGCGGCAGCAATTGTGGACGTTGATGATACCTCCATATCGGAATTCTTGATTCTTGCCGCGGTTCAAAAGTTCGTAAAGACCATCTATTTGAAGTCTTGCAAGAATCTCCAACTCCGATGATGGAAGTGATCTGGGACAACACAGGATACCGTTCACTCTGCTTTCGATGACATCACCACACGAAGCGTCGCAAGTATTCAGGCCTTCTGAAAAGCGATCCTGATTACGACATACGCCCCCTATGATGATGACATCGGGAGCAAAATGACTGGGAGGATAAAAGACTTGGACTACACGGATGGGCGCCATTTGTTGCAGGTTGTTTATTTTTTGGGAAAGGTGAGGATTGGGAATAGGACATGGGTGGTCTGGTGGATACCGGATTGGACGGAAACAGGAAAGCGGAATGGTAGGTGACTGGGATCCGTTCAGGTTAGGTATGGAAAGGTGAGTAAACAGGAAAAGAAACAGAATAGGCGGGAACGAAAAGCGATGACGGAAGTGGAAAGGAATGAGAGTCGGTAACAGAAGGTAGGTTGTAAAGAGAAAAGTGGAAATGGGTGAATTGATCTCTTACTTGAAGAGGGTAAGTATGGGTAAAATAGGTAGGATAACCCGATAGGGCTAGGAGATAGAGGAAATCCTGCACGGGGGAGAGGAATGACTGAACTTAGGACTTGGCACGCTGGCGACACTCGGCTTAGCTCGCCGGATTAGGGGGGGATCTTGTTCTAAGATCAGCCGGCACCAACAACAAAACATAGATCGTGCCAGACAAATAACGAAAATACCAAAAACATTACCATTATTGTTCCTCGCAAGTTGGTGACGACGGAGGCCGTTCATGGCTCTGCGGATGTTGTGCAGACGAGCCGCCCTCCCGACCTGGAGTCCGTGGCGGGAATTTTCGGACTCCCCGAACGCTTGCTTCATCAGCCTCCTTCAGCTCCTCTCACGAAGACATCTGTCGTCTCGTTTCACCCCCTGAAATTTTCAACCTAGAACGCCATTAAGCTGCTAGTGCCGCTCAATAAAAATACCATTCGTTGGCGTGACTCACAAACATTAGAAAGCATTTATTAAAATATAAGAAAAGGTAAACATTTAAAAACAAAATAAACCTAATGATATAAAAAAACGACAAGTAAGAAATGAAATTATAAAAGAAACAAAATACCTAAATGGATTGAAATATCGGAAATAATTTGAATGAAATGAAACTGTGTGAAAATTTAAATCTTAAATCTAAAATAAATTAAAAATAATAATTTTTTTTGTGTTTTTTTCTTTTTTTTCTAAATTTTTTTTTTTTGTTAATTTTTTTTTATATGATTTTTTTTTATATTTTTTTCTTCCTAGGTAAAGGCAAGGAAATAGGGAACGAACCGGGAAGACAAGCTGGAAGGTTTGTCCTAACCTCCTTCAAGCCGTCCTTCTGACCCTCGAAGGCTTCTACTTTTTTCCGAAGCACCGATTAATTTTTTTCTACACGAACGCGTTTTCGGAGACCCTACCTACACAGAGCTCTATTTAGGTCTACGCCTACCGAATATTCGCCAAAAACAAAAATGGCTACCTCGACCGGGGACGACTCTATGAAAGGTGAGAACGATTTTTCTCCCAACCTTCCTTCCTACTCCTCTTCCTATTTTCCCTTTTTTTTTGTTTTTTTTTGCCTTATGGACTTTTTCTATTTTTTTGTCTAAAAAAAAACTTAACTCTAAAACTTTTATAATTATTTTGAAAAAAAAACTAATACAATATCACGCCAAAAAAAATTTAACTTATAAAAAAAAATGTTTTTTTTTTCTTCAAAAAAAATCGGCTTCGGCTCCACTGTTGCAAAAAAAATCCCTTGGCTTCGATTTTATTCTATAACAGAAATATTGCCACAAAAAAAAAACGCTCAGCGGTCACGACTTGCGGTAATCGTCCGTTGGTGACCGCTAAAAATTTTCCTAACACGTATCACCCTTTTGGGGGCTAACGGGGATTTTATGGCAATTTCTTTTCCGGAACACTTCTGCACGGTCACTAAACTTTTTATTTTAATTTTATCTTTTAACTTTTATTTTTTCACCTTTTGCATTAGGTCGTCACGACCAGGATCGGACCCTTAGGTCGGGGTTGAAATTTTTCTCGCCCAATTATTTAATTTTTCTTTTCTTCTGCTGGTTCTTGTTGGTTTTATTTTATATATATAAAAATTATATGCAACGGCCTGCGGTTGAATTTTTGATG
The DNA here is from genome assembly GCA_932273885.2 of Leucozona laternaria. Taxonomy (NCBI): domain Eukaryota; kingdom Metazoa; phylum Arthropoda; class Insecta; order Diptera; family Syrphidae; genus Leucozona; species Leucozona laternaria. Next base: position 132,628,572 of record OW026366.1, on the reverse strand, counting down.
GATTTTACCACTTTGAAATATTCTTACAAAAAAAAACTCGCACTGCCTATTGATAGGGCTTTTTTTCACTTTGTACTGGGCACTGGTCTCTTTGACTACCTTTGGATATTTTCCTCGACGACAAGTTCATCAGCGATCCCCATACCGCTTTTGGCACTCAAAGCCACCCACACATGCACCTATCTACCGCTTTGGAACTGCATCGAAAGCGCACTCCAATGCGACTCTCTTTTTTCCATACCTCTTTCCCCCCGCCGGCGAAACAAAATTGCAACAACCCAAAGCCCAAATGTAGGCTTCCCTCAACGTTGGGTTTCGAGAGTTAGCAAAGATCGCACCCAACCTTTCCTCGCACTACCCTACCAACTCGCAAAACACCGAACCCTATACTCTACGAACTTTGGATATTATATTTGTGGAATGTGGAATCTATTTGAACTTTTTCCCTGTCAGCCAATCAACATACGGCTTCTATCGTCTCTTCATTCATATAATATTCCCTTCCCCCTGCACCTACTTATTGAACCTACCCAACCATCCTACTATAACTATTACTACGTAGGTATTTTGCAATGGCGGTTCGACTCGTTGAGGTTTGTTTTTAATTAATTTTTTTGTGTGTTAATATTTTGTAACTTTTGTGCTTTTTTCTTTTATGTTTCGTTAATTCGTGTGCTTTGTTTAGTTTCTAAAGTTTTATTTGTGCTTATTGTTTGTGCGGTGTACCTAATTTGTGTTTGTTTATTTCTTTCCAGAATCTCCCCCAGCGCAGCCGCATTATCAACGAAGGAGGATTTCACCAGTTCGGCTACTAAGGTATGAAAATTTATTTTATTTGTTTTTTTTTTTATTTTATTGTACTAATATATTGTTTTGTTTTTATTCCTAGGGTAAGGTGAACGCAACAGCAAGTAGGGCGTTTTGAATTTGATTGCGAGTAGGGCGTTTGGAATTTGATTGCATTTTTAAAATGTTAAAATTCACTTTCAAATGAAACTTGACATTGCTTGACAGTATATTTGACTTTTGCAAATATTTCGTTACACATCACCAAAAAACTCTAAAATTGCCCTTTTCGAAAAATAAAATTTCAGTATTTTACGGATTTTTAGAGGTTTTATAATCCATTGACATTGTAGGCATCCTCAAATGGAATTTGAAAGTTTTGTGCTTGACAGAAAGGGAACAAATTATATTTGATCGTATCGGGATAATTTCGTTCCAAATGTCAACCGATTGCCCTGAAATAGCATTTTTCCGGAGCAGAAAATAAAATGGAAAAAATTTCGGATTTTTAGAGGTTTTTTAATCAATTGACGGTGTTCATATTTGACTCACTCCGCGCGACTCATTTTGGCATTTCTTTGTCTTATCTCACTCCACCTCATGAGGAGAAGGAGATAGTCTAGTGAGGCAAGATTTTTTCAAAAAAATCTCGCCTCACTATCTCATATACTGAGTTGGAGTGAGATAAATGGAAGATATGTCAAAATGAGTCGCGCGGAGTGAGTCCAATGTGAACACCGTCATTGACATTGTAGACATCCTTCAATGGAATTTGAAATTTTTGTGCTTGACAGACGGATAGCCAACAAACTGTTTTTTGACGTCTGTAGAATATTTCGCTACAAAAAATTGAAGTTTGTTTTAGGTACATGAATTTTAGTTCAAGTTTCGCTGTCCATAATTTCTATTATTAAAGTTTGTTAACCATTTTTGCATTTTTTCATGAATATTCATTCCAAATTTATTTTCATTTTTTTCAATCCATTTTGTTTGAAAGATCAACCGAATTTGTTTACTATAGTAGAGAAAAAGAACGACCCACTTGCAGGCAACTTGCTTGGCAAGTGGGGTGCCGCCTACGTCACGGCCAGTACACAGATACGAATTTGGCAGTCAATGTATGAACCAAACTTGCTTGCCAGTACTTGCCCGTGTGGCCCCAGGGTTAGCTAAGTCCGGAGGGATTAGTTGTTGTTGCATTTAGAATGTAATTTATTAACCCCGACGTTGTTTTTTTTTACTAATTTCCTCCGTTCTTGCAAAACAACACGCCTCAAGTTGTCTTACGACAGTTGCGTTGATTCTCTGATTTCTCATTCTTATATTATCGTTTTTATCATATTCAATGTTTGTTTCAATAAATTGAGAGTAAAAAAACAGAAGACAATCGAATATTAGACGGTGTTCAGATTGGACTCTCACCGCACGACTCATTTTGACATATCTTTCTTTTATCTCGCTCCACCTCACTATGGGAAAGATATACTCAAGTGAGGCAGGGGTTTTTTATTTTTTTTTGAAAATATCCTGCCTCACTAGACCATCTTTTTTCTTATCATGAGGTGGAGTGAGATAAAGCAAAGAGATGTCAAAATGAGTCACGCGGAGTGAGTCCAATGTGAACACCGTCTTATAGTGCCAGTTTCACACTCAGAAAAGTGAAACTTAAGTAGGGAATGTGAAAGATTAATTCTCAATATCACAGTCACAGATTAGCCACATGAAGATGAGAATGTTTCGTACGTTTCACCCTCCAAAACCCATTTGATTACATTGTTGTATTTGTAATTTCTTCCCGCGTCGATGAATAGATGTGAATTGCAACAACAATTTAACCAGGTGTGTGAAGATCCCTACTGTCTATGTGTGAGGTTTTTATGCACACATTCTCATTTTTTATCTGATAACTGCCAGTTCAAGCTTGTACGCAAATTAAAATGGCCACATGAAGATGAGAATCCCCGGCAGCCATTTTAATTTGCCAACAAGCTTGAACTGTCAGATATCAGATAAAAAATGAGAATGTGTGTATAAAAACCTCACAAATAGACAGTAGGGATCTTCACACACCTGGTTAAATTGTTGTTGCAATTCACATCTATTCATCGACGCGGGATGAAATTACAAATACAACAATGTAAACAAATGGGTTTTGGAGGGTGAAACGTACGAAACATTCTCATTTTCATATGTCTAATCTGTGTCTATGACTACATTAGTGAAGCGCCCATTGTATTTCGTTTTCGTTGTCACATTTGCATTTTCAATAAATTAGCTTGGCTAAATTATCTTTATTTATATCTGGTGCAATAAAACACAAATATTTCAAACTTCCTCTTTAAGTAAGCTAAATATTACCCTGTTGATAAATAGGCAATACTAAACTTTGGATAAATATTGGTGTACATATCGCTTGAAAAGCAAAGGCAAGTCGGTATACATAATATGTACATTTCTAAGAACCTAAAGTGATTTCAAAGGAAATTTTATAATACAAATTTAGTTAATGTTTGTTTCATGAAAATTTGTATGGTTATGTGGTTCGTTTGTATTTCTTAGATCGCAGCAATCTCACAAATGTAAACAAAATTTCTCAGTTTTTTGAGTCAAATATTGATGCAGAAAATTGATTTGTTTCCTAAATGTTGCCGGAGTAAAATTAGGGAGGACTGAAATATAAGGGTTGGTTACGTTTTCCCGACAAACGTTTTCCCGCCGCACGTTTGCCCGAGTAACGTTTTCCCGACTAACGATTGCCCGACAAATCCTACTTTTCTTGATACTTAGCGACAGCGCACTATCGTATTTTTTTCGCACTGCACAGAAGACCACCTTGGATTAAGCCACTCCCCCTTTGAGTATGTGAGATTTCACACTATATCGTGAGCAGAGATTATGAATTATAAAGATTGGAAACCTCGGCTGTCATTCGGGTTTGCCTACAAGCTAAGCAATATGGCTGCCCGTGGTGAAGTAAGTAAGTTGCATTAGTATGCGTGTTTTAACTCATACTAGTGCAACTTACTGATTTCCACCACGATATTTTGAAAACTTGATGAGTTTCAATGGGCACGTTCAAAAACTTATAAAAATCTCGAAACGAACTATCAAGTGTTCACGACACCTAAAATCATTTGGTTTTAAAGTGGCATGGAATATTTTGAACTATTATATGAAAAGGGTAGTAAAATAATAAACAAAATGCAAATTGACAATAAATCAATACTTAATTTACACAGTAGTTCAATTTAATCGGATAGTAAGAAAACACAATATTGCTAAAAATCTTCTTTCCATTTGCTGTTGAAAGTGATGCTTTAGGAGTGTTATTTGCTGCTCTTTTTCATTTAGAAATGCTGAACACTGAATAAGCATATACATAAATATGCCTTTCTTCGGATAACTCCTCGAAGTGATTTTATATTAAGGGTATTCCTGCAACGTCGGAAAACCATCGTAAACGTCGGAAAGTTTACGATGTAGTAAACGAATTGTCAAAATTTGTATGGAAAATCCTTTCCAACAAATCGTAAACTTTCCGACAAGAATTTGTGTTGTAAACGTCGTAAACGAAAATGGTAAACGTGGTAAGCTTTTTTTCAATGGGATTATGACATTGGTTGAATCAGCTGATTTTTTTACCACATCATTTAGGTCTGAAAGTTTCCAACGTTGCATGAACACCCTTATTATTACTATTTCCTTATCTTACACGCACCGTTTGCATCATCCGATCTGTTTTGTTTGTTTCTCTTATTAAATTGTATCTGCATTCTGTATCTTCCACTCTTTCTTTGACATTTCGCCAAAGCTCATCTACTACTTTTTAACTCTGTTTCCCCTTACCCCTTTGAACGCACAGATGGCACTTTAGTTTTCCACCAGAATTTCATTCCCCGCTTACACCGGATGAATTCAATATTCTTATGGAATATTTCCGGGCTGTAACCTAACTATTCTCTAATCTGTCAACGTTGACACATAACTCCACAACACAGCACACGAGAGAAGTGTGGTTTGGGCTTTATTTGTTATAACAAAAAAAGCGTTTCTAGCATTTTTAAAATAAGCTCAAAATATTCTAATTCAGCACAATCTTCGCCACAAGATCTGTGTCGTTATTTAATCATCTGTATTATGCAGCATTGTATCATATTTTTATCACTTTCGATAATAACTAATTTTTCTTTTTGACGAAATTACCAAGGTAGCTGCAAGTGTCGATTTCTATAAAAAATATTAACATAGAGCTCACTCGTGAATGGCCAGCTATAGATTTATGAACAATATGGGTGCACCCTAAAATATTCTGTTTGCACCATTGAATCTGTATTTTCCGAACACATCCCGATATCCCACCTAAAATCCGCCATTTTCGTGGTGAAAAGCTGATGAGTTAAATTTTTTTTAAAGATGGCTGTGTTTTTTACACATACAAAATGGTCGAGCTGTCAAAACAGACCAAACCCACCCTGTTAAATTGTTGTTGCAATTCACATCTATTCATCGACATGAAACGGAATTACAAAAACAACAATGTAAACAAATGGGTTTTGGAGGGTGAAACGTACGAAGGTTTCCAATCTTTATAATACATAATCTCTGATCGTGAGCCTGACGAGAATGAATAAAAACGACGAAAACAAATTCGCCGACCAAAAAAAGTATTTAAGCAGGTGTAAGTTCGAAATTATTTTCAGTTCTTATTAGAAATCAGTGCAGGTAGGTTCTCCACCACAATAAATGTTTTTTAAATAATTTTTTGGAATTTTAGTTAGTGGGTTTGGTTGGTAGGTGAGGATGGCTAGCTTGGATGGTGGGTGGGTGGCTGCGTAGGCTGGTGGGTTTGGTTGGTAGGTGGGGATGGATAGCTTGGATGGTGGGTGGGTGGCTGCGTTGGCACGTGTGTTGGGTTTGTATTTAAAAAAAATTCAAAGAGACAGAAACCAAACAGTACCTTGGGTGGCTCGCTGCGCGGGTTCTTAGGATTTTAACTCCTATATATCCAATCAATAAACGTGATGCCCCCCTTACCCCCCTGCTTGCGTCTATTGAAAGATGGCACTCCCTAGATCACAAATATGTAATTTTTAATTCTCTTAGATGCCTAGTTTAACCATAAACCACGTTTGAAGATGTCAACTTTGGGGGGTCTAGGAAGCTCCGTTTAGCCGCAAATCGCGTTAAAAGATAAAAATTAATTTTCTTATTATGTATGTTGTAATTGGTGTGCTTGCAGTATATCCAATCAATAAATGTTAATATGGGCGGCATGCTGCCCCCCCCCCCACTCCTGCTTGGGTCGATTGAAATATGGCACTCCCTAGATTACAAATATGTAAATTTTAATTCTCTAAGATGCCTAGTTTAACCAGAAATCTCGTTTGAAGGTGTCAACTTTGGGGGGTCTACGAAGCTCCGTTTAGCCGCAAATCGCGTTTAAAGATAGAAATAGTTTTTTCTTATAATGTATGTTGTTAATTGGTGTGGTTGCAGTTTATGTTTAATAAACAGTACTTTGGGTGGCCCGCTCCGCGGGTCTTAAGGATTTTAACTCCCTTTTTCGGGGATACACCCGCTCACGCGACTCCGTCGCTCCGCTAAGGGTATGTTAAGTTGCCTGGCAGGCGCCAATGTAAACAGTATTTTTGATTAAAAGTACCTTGGGCGGCCCGCTGCGCGGGACTTAAGGATTTTAACTCCCTTTTTCGGGGACACACCCGCTCACGCGACTCCGTCGCTCCGCTTAGGGTATGTTCAGTCGCCAGGCAGGCGCCTATACCAACAGTTTTCTTGTTTAACAGTACCTTGGGTGGCCCGCTGCGCGGGACTTAAGGATTTAAACTCTCTTTTTCGGGGACACACCCGCTCACGCGACTCCGTCGCTCCGCTTAGGGTATGTTCAGTCGCCAGGCAGGCGCCTATACCAACAGTTTTCTTGTTTAACAGTACCTTGGGTGGACCGCTCCGCGGGTCTTAAGGATTTTAACTCCCTTTTTCGGGGACACACCCGCTCACGCGACTCCGTCGCTCCGCTTAGGGTATGTTAAGTCGCCTGGCAGGTGCCTATACCAACAGTTTTCTTCATTAAAATACCCATTATTGAAAGTTTCATATCTCCAAACAATCACACTGTTAGCCCTTAAAAGAACCTTTTATAGCTTTAAATTGCTTCAGTAGCATTTGTAAATGGGCAGAAAAATGCTTGATCCATTTAAGATATTTTAACTTTCATCGGCACTGAAATTCGCTTTTGCCATCATCGCCAGCTGTTCACCGCTTCATTTTCAATACAAAAACACATGTTGTAGAACTCACCCTTAATGATGAGAATAATGAGAACGAACATTCGCCGTCCAAATCAAGTAATAATATAAAAAAAAATTTACTTATGGTATGTTCGGCAGGTGGGCTCCAACAAGCAAATTATTATTTTGAAGTAATAAATAATAATAAAAAAAAAACAGAATAAAAGTTTAGGAAAAAGGTTTTTTTTTAATTTTTCAAAAAAAAAGTAAGTTTTTTAAATATAAAAAAAAAATTCATCTTCGTCCAAACCCACCTTTGTCCAGATCCAGACCCTCCTCCGTCCAGATCCAGACCCACCTATGGCTAAACTAACATACCCCCAACTACCCACCTAGCCCACTATATCCATCGTACCTACCACCAACTAACCCCACCTAACTGTCAGCCCGCTTAGCCGTCAACCGATCCAACCACCTAACCACCAACCCAACTACCTAAAATGAAATTCGGTTAAATATCTCTTATCAACGAGGTGTTACCTCCACAGACTTCTGACAAGAACTGAAAATCCCTGACTTCCAACTCCTGGTTAAATACTTTTCATCGAACAATATATGTAATATTGTTTCCAAAATATCAAATAATACCTTAAAAAGTATTAATAAAAGTATTGGCAATCCCGCCGTCGAAAAAAGTAGTAGCTCATCATCGGCGGGCAAACGTTACTCGGGATACTGATTGTCGGGAAAACCACTCGATCCCAAATGGAAGATATGTCAAAATGAGTCGCGCGGAGTGAGTCCAATGTGAACACCGTCATTGACATTGTAGACATCCTTCAATGGAATTTGAAATATTTGTGCTTGACAGACGGCTAGCCAACAAACTGTTTTTTGACGTCTGTAGAATATTTCGCTACAAAAAATTGAAGTTTGTTTTAGGTAAATGAATTTTAGTTCAAGTTTCGCTGTCCATAATTTCTATTATTAAAGTTTGTTAACCATTTTTGCATTTTTTCATGAATATTCATTCCAAATTTATTTTCATTTTTTTCAATCCATTTTGTTTGAAAGATCAACCGAAGTTGTTTACTATAGTGGAGAAAAAGAACGACCCACTTGCAGGCAACTTGCTTGGCAAGTGGGGTGCCGCCTACGTCACGGCCAGTACACAGATACGAATTTGGCAGTCAATGTATGAACCAAACTTGCTTGCCAGTACTTGCCCGTGTGGCCCCAGGGTTAGCTAAGTCCGGAGGGATTAGTTGTTGTTGCATTTAGAATGTAATTTATTAACCCCGACGTTGTTTTTTTTTACTAATTTCCTCCGTTCTTGTTTCAATAAATTGAGAGTAAAAAAACAGAAGACAATCGAATATTAGACGGTGTTCAGATTGGACTCTCACCGCACGACTCATTTTGACATATCTTTCTTTTATCTCGCTCCACCTCACTATGGGAAAGATATACTCAAGTGAGGCAGGGGTTTTTTATTTTTTTTTGAAAATATCCTGCCTCACTAGACCATCTTTTTTCTTATCATGAGGTGGAGTGAGATAAAACAAAGAGATGTCAAAATGAGTCACGCGGAGTTAGTCCAATGTGAACACCGTCTTATAGTGCCAGTTTCACAGTCAGAAAAGTGACACTTAAGTAGGGAATGTGAAAGATTAATTCTCAATATCACAGTGCACTGTTACCTGGCTCTTAAGTCTCCGATGTTGGTGACTTAAGGTCCACTTACGCTGGCTATAAAATTCAGCTTAAATTCCTAATATGGGAATCTTAAGTGCCACTTATTCCGGTAAGTGTCGACTGTGAAACTGGCCCTTAAATCGATTTTAAATTTTAACTTTAAAAATTTTTTTTCACAAACTTATCCATATACGGTCGGGTTAGCACTTGATAACTCATTGCTCCATTTATTATATTTTTTGAACATACTCATGGCATTTTTAAAATAACCGGAATTTTGGTGGTGAATGTACGCCGTGTACAAATAAATCGTGGTGAATGGACGCCACCTGCATATGTGTGCGTGTTTCTCCTGAATTTTCCCTGAATTAGCTTGTTTGTAAACTCGTTTGACACCCGAGATTGCCATCTTTATATGGTGTACACAGATTAGCCACATGAAGATGAGAATCCCCGGCAGCCATTTTAATTTGCCAACAAGCTTGAACTGTCAGATATCAGATAAAAAATGAGAATGTGTGTATAAAAACCTCACAAATAGACAGTAGGGATCTTCACACACCTGGTTAAATTGTTGTTGCAATTCACATCTATTCATCGACGCGGGATGAAATTACAAATACAACAATGTAAACAAATGGGTTTTGGAGGGTGAAACGTACGAAACATTGTGCGCGTTCAACGCATATCTGAATTTTCAGAATTCTGAATTATTGGAGCTTCTGATTGGCCAGCTGTCATAAAAAGTTAGATGTCATCTGAATTTTCAGAACTTTTTATGACAGCTGGCCAATCAGAAGCTCCAATAATTCAGAATTCTGAAAATTCAGATATACGTTGAACGCGCCAATTCTCATCTTCATGTGCCTAATCTGTGATCGTGTATCTATGACCACAGATTAGCCACATGAAGATGAGAATCCCCGGCAGCCATATTAATTTGCCAACAAGCTTGAACTGTCAGATATCAGATAAAAAATGAGAATGTGTGTATAAAAACCTCACAAATAGACAGTAGGGATCTTCACACACCTGGTTAAATTGTTGTTGCAATTCACATCTATTCATCGACGCGGGATGAAATTACAAATACAACAATGTCAACAAATGGGTTTTGGAGGGTGAAACGTACGAAACATTCTCATCTTCATGTGGCTAATCTGTGATCGTGTATCTATGACCACAGATTAGCCACATGAAGATGAGAATCCCCGGCAGCCATATTAATTTGCCTACAAGCTTGAAGACATCAGACAAAAAGTGAGAATGTGTGTTTAAAACCTAACCCATAGACAGTATGGATCTTCACACACCTGGTTAAATTGTTGTTGCAATTCACATCTATTCATCGACGCGGGAAGAAATTACAAATACAACAATATAAACAAATGGGTTTTGGAGGGTGAAACGTACGAAACATTCTCATTTTCATATGGCTAATCTGTGTCTATGACTACATTAGTGAAGCGCCCATTGTATTTCGTTTTCGTTGTCACATTTGCATTTTCAATAAATTAGCTTGGCTAAATTATCTTTATTTATATCTGGTGCAATAAAACACAAATATTTCAAACTTCCTCTTTAAGTAAGCTAAATATTACCCTGTTGATAAATAGGCAATACTAAACTTTGGATAAATATTGGTGTACATATCGCTTGAAAAGCAAAGGCAAGTCGGTATACATAATATGTACATTTCTAAGAACCTAAAGTGATTTCAAAGGAAATTTTATAATACAAATTTAGTTAATGTTTGTTTCATGAAAATTTGTATGGTTATGTGGTTCGTTTGTATTTCTTAGATCGCAGCAATCTCACAAATGTAAACAAAATTTCTCAGTTTTTTGAGTCAAATATTGATGCAGAAAATTGATTTGTTTCCTAAATGTTGCCGGAGTAAAATTAGGGAGGACTGAAATATAAGGGTTGGTTACGTTTTCCCGACAAACGTTTTCCCGCCGCACGTTTGCCCGAGTAACGTTTTCCCGACTAACGATTGCCCGACAAATCCTACCTTTCTTGATACTTAGCGACAGCGCACTATCGTATTTTTTTCGCACTGCACAGAAGACCACCTTGGATTAAGCCACTCCCCCTTTGAGTATGTGAGATTTTACACTATATCGTGAGCAGAGATTATGAATTATAAAGATTGGAAACCTCGGCTGTCATTCGGGTTTGCCTACAAGCTAAACAATATGGCTGCCCGTGGTGAAGTAAGTAAGTTGCATTAGTATGCGTGTTTTAACTCATACTAGTGCAACTTACTGATTTCCACCACGATATTTTGAAAACTTGATGAGTTTCAATGGGCACGTTCAAAAACTTATAAAAATCTCGAAACGAACTATCAAGTGTTCACGACACCTAAAATCATTTGGTTTTAAAGTGGCATGGAATATTTTGAACAATTATATGAAAAGGGTAGTAAAATAATAAACAAAATGCAAATTGACAATAAATCAATACTTAATTTACGCAGTAGTTCAATTTAATCGGATAGTAAGAAAACACAATATTGCTAAAAATCTTCTTTCCATTTGCTGTTGAAAGTGATGCTTTAGGAGTGTTATTTGCTGCTCTTTTTCATTTAGAAATGCTGAACACTGAATAAGCATATACATAAATATGCCTTTCTTCGGATAACTCCTCGAAGTGATTTTATATTAAGGATATTCCTGCAACGTCGGAAAACCATCGTAAACGTCGGAAAGTTTACGATGTAGTAAACGAATTGTCAAAATTTGTATGGAAAATCCTTTCCAACAAATCGTAAACTTTCCGACAAGAATTTGTGTTGTAAACGTCGTAAACGAAAATGGTAAACGTGGTAAGCTTTTTTTCAATGGGATTATGACATTGGTTGAATCAGCTGATTTTTTTACCACATCATTTAGGTCTGAAAGTTTCCAACGTTGCATGAACACCCTTATTATTACTATTTCCTTATCTTACACGCACCGTTTGCATCATCCGATCTGTTTTGTTTGTTTCTCTTATTAAATTGTATCTGCATTCTGTATCTTCCACTCTTTCTTTGACATTTCGCCAAAGCTCATCTACTACTTTTTAACTCTGTTTCCCCTTACCCCTTTGAACGCACAGATGGCACTATAGTTTTCCACCAGAATTTCATTCCCCGCTTACACCGGATGAATTCAATATTCTTATGGAATATTTCCGGGCTGTAACCTAACTATTCTCTAATCTGTCAACGTTGACACATAACTCCACAACACAGCACACGAGAGAAGTGTGGTTTGGGCTTTATTTGTTATAACAAAAAAAGCGTTTCTAGCATTTTTAAAATAAGCTCAAAATATTCTAATTCAGCACAATCTTCGCCACAAGATCTGTGTCGTTATTTAATCATCTGTATTATGCAGCATTGTATCATATTTTTATCACTTTCGATAATAACTAATTTTTTCTTTTTGACGAAATTACCAAGGTAGCTGCAAGTGTCGATTTCTATAAAAAATATTAACATAGAGCTCACTCGGGAATGGCCAGCTATAGATTTATGAACAATATGGGTGCACCCTAAAATATTCTGTTTGCACCATTGAATCTGTATTTTCCGAACACATCCCGATATCCCACCTAAAATCCGCCATTTTCGTGGTGAAAAGCTGATGAGTTAAATTTTTTTTAAAGATGGCTGTGTTTTTTACACATACAAAATGGTCGAGCTGTCAAAACAGACCAAACCCACCCTGTTAAATTGTTGTTGCAATTCACATCTATTCATCGACACGAAACGGAATTACAAAAACAACAATGTAAACAAATGGGTTTTGGAGGGTGAAACGTACGAAGGTTTCCAATCTTTATAATACATAATCTCTGATCGTGAGCCTGACGAGAATGAATAAAAACGACGAAAACAAATTCGCCGACCAAAAAAAGTATTTAAGCAGGTGTAAGTTCGAAATTATTTTCAGTTCTTATTAGAAATCAGTGCAGGTAGGTTCTCCACCAAAATAAATGTTTTTTAAATAATTTTTTGGAATTTTAGTTAGTGGGTTTGGTTGGTAGGTGAGGATGGCTAGCTTGGATGGTGGGTGGGTGGCTGCGTAGGCTGGTGGGTTTGGTTGGTAGGTGGGGATGGATAGCTTGGATGGTGGGTGGGTGGCTGCGTTGGCACGTGTGTTGGGTTTGTATTTAAAAAAAATTCAAAGAGACAGAAACCAAACAGTACCTTGGGTGGCTCGCTGCGCGGGTTCTAAGGATTTTAACTCCTATATATCCAATCAATAAACGTGCTGCCCCCCCTTACCCCCCTGCTTGCGTCTATTGAAAGATGGCACTCCCTAGATCACAAATATGTAATTTTTAATTCTCTTAGATGCCTAGTTTAACCATAAACCACGTTTGAAGATGTCAACTTTGGGGGGTCTAGGAAGCTCCGTTTAGCCGCAAATCGCGTTAAAAGATAAAAATTAATTTTCTTATTATGTATGTTGTAATTGGTGTGCTTGCAGTATATCCAATCAATAAATGTTAATATGGGCGGCATGCTGCCCCCCCCCCCCCCACTCCTGCTTGGGTCGATTGAAATATGGCACTCCCTAGATTACAAATATGTAAATTTTAATTCTCTAAGATGCCTAGTTTAACCAGAAATCTCGTTTGAAGGTGTCAACTTTGGGGGGTCTACGAAGCTCCGTTTAGCCGCAAATCGCGTTTAAAGATAGAAATAGTTTTTTCTTATAATGTATGTTGTTAATTGGTGTGGTTGCAGTTTATGTTTAATAAACAGTACTTTGGGTGGCCCGCTCCGCGGGTCTTAAGGATTTTAACTCCCTTTTTCGGGGATACACCCGCTCACGCGACTCCGTCGCTCCGCTAAGGGTATGTTAAGTTGCCTGGCAGGCGCCAATGTAAACAGTATTTTTGATTAAAAGTACCTTGGGCGGCCCGCTGCGCGGGACTTAAGGATTTTAACTCCCTTTTTCGGGGACACACCCGCTCACGCGACTCCGTCGCTCCGCTTAGGGTATGTTCAGTCGCCAGGCAGGCGCCTATACCAACAGTTTTCTTGTTTAACAGTACCTTGGGTGGCCCGCTGCGCGGGACTTAAGGATTTAAACTCTCTTTTTCGGGGACACACCCGCTCACGCGACTCCGTCGCTCCGCTTAGGGTATGTTCAGTCGCCAGGCAGGCGCCTATACCAACAGTTTTCTTGTTTAACAGTACCTTGGGTGGACCGCTCCGCGGGTCTTAAGGATTTTAACTCCTTTTTTCGGGGACACACCCGCTCACGCGACTCCGTCGCTCCGCTTAGGGTATGTTAAGTCGCCTGGCAGGTGCCTATACCAACAGTTTTCTTCATTAAAATACCCATTATTGAAAGTTTCATATCTCCAAACAATCACATTGTTAGCCCTTAAAAGAACCTTTTATAGCTTTAAATTGCTTCAGTAGCATTTGTAAATGGGCAGAAAAATGCTTGATCCATTTAAGATATTTTAACTTTCATCGGCACTGAAATTCGCTTTTGCCATCATCGCCAGCTGTTCACCGCTTCATTTTCAATACAAAAACACATGTTGTAGAACTCACCCTTAATGATGAGAATAATGAGAACGAACATTCGCCGTCCAAATCAAGTAATAATATAAAAAAAAATTTACTTATGGTATGTTCGGCAGGTGGGCTCCAACAAGCAAATTATTATTTTGAAGTAATAAATAATAATAAAAAAAACAGAATAAAAGTTTAGGAAAAAGGTTTTTTTTTTAATTTTTCAAAAAAAAAGTAAGTTTTTTAAATATAAAAAAAAAATTCATCTTCGTCCAAACCCACCTTTGTCCAGATCCAGACCCTCCTCCGTCCAGATCCAGACCCACCTATGGCTAAACTAACATACCCCCAACTACCCACCTAGCCCACTATATCCATCGTACCTACCACCAACTAACCCCACCTAACTGTCAGCCCGCTTAGCCGTCAACCGATCCAACCACCTAACCACCAACCCAACTACCTAAAATGAAATTCGGTTAAATATCTCTTATCAACGAGGTGTTACCTCCACAGACTTCTGACAAGAACTGAAAATCCCTGACTTCCAACTCCTGGTTAAATACTTTTCATCGAACAATATATGTAATATTGTTTCCAAAATATCAAATAATACCTTAAAAAGTATTAATAAAAGTATTGGCAATCCCGCCGTCGAAAAAAGTAGTAGCTCATCATCGGCGGGCAAACGTTACTCGGGATACTGATTGTCGGGAAAACCACTCGATCCCAAATGGAAGATATGTCAAAATGAGTCGCGCGGAGTGAGTCCAATGTGAACACCGTCATTGACATTGTAGACATCCTTCAATGGAATTTGAAATATTTGTGCTTGACAGACGGCTAGCCAACAAACTGTTTTTTGACGTCTGTAGAATATTTCGCTACAAAAAATTGAAGTTTGTTTTAGGTACATGAATTTTAGTTCAAGTTTCGCTGTCCATAATTTCTATTATTAAAGTTTGTTAACCATTTTTGCATTTTTTCATGAATATTCATTCCAAATTTATTTTCATTTTTTTCAATCCATTTTGTTTGAAAAATCAACCGAAGTTGTTTACTATAGTAGAGAAAAAGAACGACCCACTTGCAGGCAACTTGCTTGGCAAGTGGGGTGCCGCCTACGTCACGGCCAGTACACAGATACGAATTTGGCAGTCAATGTATGAACCAAACTTGCTTGCCAGTACTTGCCCGTGTGGCCCCAGGGTTAGCTAAGTCCGGAGGGATTAGTTGTTGTTGCATTTAGAATGTAATTTATTAACCCCGACGTTGTTTTTTTTTACTAATTTCCTCCGTTCTTGTTTCAATAAATTGAGAGTAAAAAAACAGAAGACAATCGAATATTAGACGGTGTTCAGATTGGACTCTCACCGCACGACTCATTTTGACATATCTTTCTTTTATCTCGCTCCACCTCACTATGGGAAAGATATACTCAAGTGAGGCAGGGGTTTTTTATTTTTTTTTGAAAATATCCTGCCTCACTAGACCATCTTTTTTCTTATCATGAGGTGGAGTGAGATAAAACAAAGAGATGTCAAAATGAGTCACGCGGAGTTAGTCCAATGTGAACACCGTCTTATAGTGCCAGTTTCACAGTCAGAAAAGTGACACTTAAGTAGGGAATGTGAAAGATTAATTCTCAATATCACAGTGCACTGTTACCTGGCTCTTAAGTCTCCGATGTTGGTGACTTAAGGTCCACTTACGCTGGCTATAAAATTCAGCTTAAATTCCTAATATGGGAATCTTAAGTGCCACTTATTCCGGTAAGTGTCGACTGTGAAACTGGCCCTTAAATCGATTTTAAATTTTAACTTTAAAAATTTTTTTTCACAAACTTATCCATATACGGTCGGGTTAGCACTTGATAACTCATTGCTCCATTTATTATATTTTTTGAACATACTCATGGCATTTTTAAAATAACCGGAATTTTGGTGGTGAATGTACGCCGTGTACAAATAAATCGTGGTGAATGGACGCCACCTGCATATGTGTGCGTGTTTCTCCTGAATTTTCCCTGAATTAGCTTGTTTGTAAACTCGTTTGACACCCGAGATTGCCATCTTTATATGGTGTACACAGATTAGCCACATGAAGATGAGAATCCCCGGCAGCCATTTTAATTTGCCAACAAGCTTGAACTGTCAGATATCAGATAAAAAATGAGAATGTGTGTATAAAAACCTCACAAATAGACAGTAGGGATCTTCACACACCTGGTTAAATTATTGTTGCAATTCACATCTATTCATCGACGCGGGATGAAATTACAAATACAACAATGTAAACAAATGGGTTTTGGAGGGTGAAACGTACGAAACATTGTGCGCGTTCAACGCATATCTGAATTTTCAGAATTCTGAATTATTGGAGCTTCTGATTGGCCAGCTGTCATAAAAAGTTAGATGTCATCTGAATTTTCAGAACTTTTTATGACAGCTGGCCAATCAGAAGCTCCAATAATTCAGAATTCTGAAAATTCAGATATACGTTGAACGCGCCAATTCTCATCTTCATGTGCCTAATCTGTGATCGTGTATCTATGACCACAGATTAGCCACATGAAGATGAGAATCCCCGGCAGCCATATTAATTTGCCAACAAGCTTGAACTGTCAGATATCAGATAAAAAATGAGAATGTGTGTATAAAAACCTCACAAATAGACAGTAGGGATCTTCACACACCTGGTTAAATTGTTGTTGCAATTCACATCTATTCATCGACGCGGGATGAAATTACAAATACAACAATGTCAACAAATGGGTTTTGGAGGGTGAAACGTACGAAACATTCTCATCTTCATGTGGCTAATCTGTGATCGTGTATCTATGACCACAGATTAGCCACATGAAGATGAGAATCCCCGGCAGCCATATTAATTTGCCTACAAGCTTGAAGACATCAGACAAAAAGTGAGAATGTGTGTTTAAAACCTAACCCATAGACAGTATGGATCTTCACACACCTGGTTAAATTGTTGTTGCAATTCACATCTATTCATCGACGCGGGAAGAAATTACAAATACAACAATATAAACAAATGGGTTTTGGAGGGTGAAACGTACGAAACATTCTCATTTTCATATGGCTAATCTGTGTCTATGACTACATTAGTGAAGCGCCCATTGTATTTCGTTTTCGTTGTCACATTTGCATTTTCAATAAATTAGCTTGGCTAAATTATCTTTATTTATATTTGGTGCAATAAAACACAAATATTTCAAACTTCCTCTTTAAGTAAGCTAAATATTACCCTGTTGATAAATAGGCAATACTAAACTTTGGATAAATATTGGTGTACATATCGCTTGAAAAGCAAAGGCAAGTCGGTATACATAATATGTACATTTCTAAGAACCTAAAGTGATTTCAAAGGAAATTTTATAATACAAATTTAGTTAATGTTTGTTTCATGAAAATTTGTATGGTTATGTGGTTCGTTTGTATTTCTTAGATCGCAGCAATCTCACAAATGTAAACAAAATTTCTCAGTTTTTTGAGTCAAATATTGATGCAGAAAATTGATTTGTTTCCTAAATGTTGCCGGAGTAAAATTAGGGAGGACTGAAATATAAGGGTTGGTTACGTTTTCCCGACAAACGTTTTCCCGCCGCACGTTTGCCCGAGTAACGTTTTCCCGACTAACGATTGCCCGACAAATCCTACTTTTCTTGATACTTAGCGACAGCGCACTATCGTATTTTTTTCGCACTGCACAGAAGACCACCTTGGATTAAGCCACTCCCCCTTTGAGTATGTGAGATTTCACACTATATCGTGAGCAGAGATTATGAATTATAAAGATTGGAAACCTCGGCTGTCATTCGGGTTTGCCTACAAGCTAAGCAATATGGCTGCCCGTGGTGAAGTAAGTAAGTTGCATTAGTATGCGTGTTTTAACTCATACTAGTGCAACTTACTGATTTCCACCACGATATTTTGAAAACTTGATGAGTTTCAATGGGCACGTTCAAAAACTTATAAAAATCTCGAAACGAACTATCAAGTGTTCACGACACCTAAAATCATTTGGTTTTAAAGTGGCATGGAATATTTTGAACAATTATATGAAAAGGGTAGTAAAATAATAAACAAAATGCAAATTGACAATAAATCAATACTTAATTTACGCAGTAGTTCAATTTAATCGGATAGTAAGAAAACACAATATTGCTAAAAATCTTCTTTCCATTTGCTGTTGAAAGTGATGCTTTAGGAGTGTTATTTGCTGCTCTTTTTCATTTAGAAATGCTGAACACTGAATAAGCATATACATAAATATGCCTTTCTTCGGATAACTCCTCGAAGTGATTTTATATTAAGGATATTCCTGCAACGTCGGAAAACCATCGTAAACGTCGGAAAGTTTACGATGTAGTAAACGAATTGTCAAAATTTGTATGGAAAATCCTTTCCAACAAATCGTAAACTTTCCGACAAGAATTTGTGTTGTAAACGTCGTAAACGAAAATGGTAAACGTGGTAAGCTTTTTTTCAATGGGATTATGACATTGGTTGAATCAGCTGATTTTTTTACCACATCATTTAGGTCTGAAAGTTTCCAACGTTGCATGAACACCCTTATTATTACTATTTCCTTATCTTACAACCACCGTTTGCATCATCCGATCTGTTTTGTTTGTTTCTCTTATTAAATTGTATCTGCATTCTGTATCTTCCACTCTTTCTTTGACATTTCGCCAAAGCTCATCTACTACTTTTTAACTCTGTTTCCCCTTACCCCTTTGAACGCACAGATGGCACTATAGTTTTCCACCAGAATTTCATTCCCCGCTTACACCGGATGAATTCAATATTCTTATGGAATATTTCCGGGCTGTAACCTAACTATTCTCTAATCTGTCAACGTTGACACATAACTCCACAACACAGCACACGAGAGAAGTGTGGTTTGGGCTTTATTTGTTATACCAAAAAAAGCGTTTCTAGCATTTTTAAAATAAGCTCAAAATATTCTAATTCAGCACAATCTTCGCCACAAGATCTGTGTCGTTATTTAATCATCTGTATTATGCAGCATTGTATCATATTTTTATCACTTTCGATAATAACTAATTTTTTCTTTTTGACGAAATTACCAAGGTAGCTGCAAGTGTCGATTTCTATAAAAAATATTAACATAGAGCTCACTCGGGAATGGCCAGCTATAGATTTATGAACAATATGGGTGCACCCTAAAATATTCTGTTTGCACCATTGAATCTGTATTTTCCGAACACATCCCGATATCCCACCTAAAATCCGCCATTTTCGTGGTGAAAAGCTGATGAGTTAAATTTTTTTTAAAGATGGCTGTGTTTTTTACACATACAAAATGGTCGAGCTGTCAAAACAGACCAAACCCACCCTGTTAAATTGTTGTTGCAATTCACATCTATTCATCGACACGAAACGGAATTACAAAAACAACAATGTAAACAAATGGGTTTTGGAGGGTGAAACGTACGAAGGTTTCCAATCTTTATAATACATAATCTCTGATCGTGAGCCTGACGAGAATGAATAAAAACGACGAAAACAAATACGCCGACCAAAAAAAGTATTTAAGCAGGTGTAAGTTCGAAATTATTTTCAGTTCTTATTAGAAATCAGTGCAGGTAGGTTCTCCACCACAATAAATGTTTTTTAAATAATTTTTTGGAATTTTAGTTAGTGGGTTTGGTTGGTAGGTGAGGATGGCTAGCTTGGATGGTGGGTGGGTGGCTGCGTAGGCTGGTGGGTTTGGTTGGTAGGTGGGGATGGATAGCTTGGATGGTGGGTGGGTGGCTGCGTTGGCACGTGTGTTGGGTTTGTATTTAAAAAAAATTCAAAGAGACAGAAACCAAACAGTACCTTGGGTGGCTCGCTGCGCGGGTTCTTAGGATTTTAACTCCTATATATCCAATCAATAAACGTGCTGCCCCCCCTTACCCCCCTGCTTGCGTCTATTGAAAGATGGCACTCCCTAGATCACAAATATGTAATTTTTAATTCTCTTAGATGCCTAGTTTAACCATAAACCACGTTTGAAGATGTCAACTTTGGGGGGTCTAGGAAGCTCCGTTTAGCCGCAAATCGCGTTAAAAGATAAAAATTAATTTTCTTATTATGTATGTTGTAATTGGTGTGCTTGCAGTATATCCAATCAATAAATGTTAATATGGGCGGCATGCTGCCCCTCCCCCCCCCCACTCCTGCTTGGGTCGATTGAAATATGGCACTCCCTAGATTACAAATATGTAAATTTTAATTCTCTAAGATGCCTAGTTTAACCAGAAATCTCGTTTGAAGGTGTCAACTTTGGGGGGTCTACGAAGCTCCGTTTAGCCGCAAATCGCGTTTAAAGATAGAAATAGTTTTTTCTTATAATGTATGTTGTTAATTGGTGTGGTTGCAGTTTATGTTTAATAAACAGTACTTTGGGTGGCCCGCTCCGCGGGTCTTAAGGATTTTAACTCCCTTTTTCGGGGAAACACCCGCTCACGCGACTCCGTCGCTCCGCTAAGGGTATGTTAAGTTGCCTGGCAGGCGCCAATGTAAACAGTATTTTTGATTAAAAGTACCTTGGGCGGCCCGCTGCGCGGGACTTAAGGATTTTAACTCCCTTTTTCGGGGACACACCCGCTCACGCGACTCCGTCGCTCCGCTTAGGGTATGTTCAGTCGCCAGGCAGGCGCCTATACCAACAGTTTTCTTGTTTAACAGTACCTTGGGTGGCCCGCTGCGCGGGACTTAAGGATTTAAACTCTCTTTTTCGGGGACACACCCGCTCACGCGACTCCGTCGCTCCGCTTAGGGTATGTTCAGTCGCCAGGCAGGCGCCTATACCAACAGTTTTCTTGTTTAACAGTACCTTGGGTGGACCGCTCCGCGGGTCTTAAGGATTTTAACTCCCTTTTTCGGGGACACACCCGCTCACGCGACTCCGTCGCTCCGCTTAGGGTATGTTAAGTCGCCTGGCAGGTGCCTATACCAACAGTTTTCTTCATTAAAATACCCATTATTGAAAGTTTCATATCTCCAAACAATCACATTGTTAGCCCTTAAAAGAACCTTTTATAGCTTTAAATTGCTTCAGTAGCATTTGTAAATGGGCAGAAAAATGCTTGATCCATTTAAGATATTTTTACTTTCATCGGCACTGAAATTCGCTTTTGCCATCATCGCCAGCTGTTCACCGCTTCATTTTCAATACAAAAACACATGTTGTAGAACTCACCCTTAATGATGAGAATAATGAGAACGAACATTCGCCGTCCAAATCAAGTAATAATATAAAAAAAAATTTACTTATGGTATGTTCGGCAGGTGGGCTCCAACAAGCAAATTATTATTTTGAAGTAATAAATAATAATAAAAAAAAAAAACAGAATAAAAGTTTAGGAAAAAGGTTTTTTTTTTTAATTTTTCAAAAAAAAAGTAAGTTTTTTAAATATAAAAAAAAAATTCATCTTCGTCCAAACCCACCTTTGTCCAGATCCAGACCCTCCTCCGTCCAGATCCAGACCCACCTATGGCTAAACTAACATACCCCCAACTACCCACCTAGCCCACTATATCCATCGTACCTACCACCAACTAACCCCACCTAACTGTCAGCCCGCTTAGCCGTCAACCGATCCAACCACCTAACCACCAACCCAACTACCTAAAATGAAATTCGGTTAAATATCTCTTATCAACGAGGTGTTACCTCCACAGACTTCTGACAAGAACTGAAAATCCCTGACTTCCAACTCCTGGTTAAATACTTTTCATCGAACAATATATGTAATATTGTTTCCAAAATATCAAATAATACCTTAAAAAGTATTAATAAAAGTATTGGCAATCCCGCCGTCGAAAAAAGTAGTAGCTCATCATCGGCGGGCAAACGTTACTCGGGATACTGATTGTCGGGAAAACCACTCGATCCCAAATGGAAGATATGTCAAAATGAGTCGCGCGGAGGGAGTCCAATGTGAACACCGTCATTGACATTGTAGACATCCTTCAATGGAATTTGAAATATTTGTGCTTGACAGACGGCTAGCCAACAAACTGTTTTTTGACGTCTGTAGAATATTTCGCTACAAAAAATTGAAGTTTGTTTTAGGTAAATGAATTTAAGTTCAAGTTTCGCTGTCCATAATTTCTATTATTAAAGTTTGTTAACCATTTTTGCATTTTTTCATGAATATTCATTCCAAATTTATTTTCATTTTTTTCAATCCATTTTGTTTGAAAGATCAACCGAAGTTGTTTACTATAGCAGAGAAAAAGAACGACCCACTTGCAGGCAACTTGCTTGGCAAGTGGGGTGCCGCCTACGTCACGGCCAGTACACAGATACGAATTTGGCAGTCAATGTATGAACCAAACTTGCTTGCCAGTACTTGCCCGTGTGGCCCCAGGGTTAGCTAAGTCCGGAGGGATTAGTTGTTGTTGCATTTAGCATGTAATTTATTAACCCCGACGTTGTTTTTAATTTACTAATTTCCTCCGTTCTTGTTTCAATAAATTGAGAGTAAAAAAACAGAAGACAATCGAATATTAGACGGTGTTCAGATTGGACTCTCACCGCACGACTCATTTTGACATATCTTTCTTTTATCTCGCTCCACCTCACTATGGGAAAGATATACTCAAGTGAGGCAGGGGTTTTTTATTTTTTTTTGAAAATATCCTGCCTCACTAGACCATCTTTTTTCTTATCATGAGGTGGAGTGAGATAAAACAAAGAGATGTCAAAATGAGTCACGCGGAGTTAGTCCAATGTGAACACCGTCTTATAGTGCCAGTTTCACAGTCAGAAAAGTGACACTTAAGTAGGGAATGTGAAAGATTAATTCTCAATATCACAGTGCACTGTTACCTGGCTCTTAAGTCTCCGATGTTGGTGACTTAAGGTCCACTTACGCTGGCTATAAAATTCAGCTTAAATTCCTAATATGGGAATCTTAAGTGCCACTTATTCCGGTAAGTGTCGACTGTGAAACTGGCCCTTAAATCGATTTTAAATTTTAACTTTAAACATTTTTTTTCACAAACTTATCCATATACGGTCGGGTTAGCACTTGATAACTCATTGCTCCATTTATAATATTTTTTGAACATACTCATGGCATTTTTAAAATAACCGGAATTTTGGTGGTGAATGTACGCCGTGTACAAATAAATCGTGGTGAATGGACGCCACCTGCATATGTGTGCGTGTTTCTCCTGAATTTTCCCTGAATTAGCTTGTTTGTAAACTCTTTTGACAGCCGAGATTGCCATCTTTATATCTTTATATGGTGTACACAGATTAGCCACATGAAGATGAGAATCCCCGGCAGCCATATTAATTTGCCAACAAGCTTGAACTGTCAGATATCAGATAAAAAATGAGAATGTGGGTATAAAAACCTCACAAATAGACAGTAGGGATCTTCACACACCTGGTTAAATTGTTGTTGCAATTCACATCTATTCATCGACGCGGGATGAAATTACAAATACAACAATGTCAACAAATGGGTTTTGGAAGGTGAAACGTACGAAACATTCTCATCTTCATGTGGCTAATCTGTGATCGTGTATCTATGACCACAGATTAGCCACATGAAGATGAGAATCCCCGGCAGCCATATTAATTTGCCTACAAGCTTGAAGACATCAGACAAAAAGTGAGAATGTGTGTTTAAAACCTAACCCATAGACAGTATGGATCTTCACACACCTGGTTAAATTGTTGTTGCAATTCACATCTATTCATCGACGCGGGAAGAAATTACAAATACAACAATATAAACAAATGGGTTTTGGAGGGTGAAACGTACGAAACATTCTCATTTTCATATGGCTAATCTGTGTCTATGACTACATTAGTGAAGCGACCATTGTATTTCGTTTTCGTTGTCACATTTGCATTTTCAATAAATTAGCTTGGCTAAATTATCTTTATTTATATCTGGTGCAATAAAACACAAATATTTCAAACTTCCTCTTTAAGTAAGCTAAATATTACCCTGTTGATAAATAGGCAATACTAAACTTTGGATAAATATTGGTGTACATATCGCTTGAAAAGCAAAGGCAAGTCGGTATACATAATATGTACATTTCTAAGAACCTAAAGTGATTTCAAAGGAAATTTTATAATACAAATTTAGTTAATGTTTGTTTCATGAAAATTTGTATGGTTATGTGGTTCGTTTGTATTTCTTAGATCGCAGCAATCTCACAAATGTAAACAAAATTTCTCAGTTTTTTGAGTCAAATATTGATGCAGAAAATTGATTTGTTTCCTAAATGTTGCCGGAGTAAAATTAGGGAGGACTGAAATATAAGGGTTGGTTACGTTTTCCCGACAAACGTTTTCCCGCCGCACGTTTGCCCGAGTAACGTTTTCCCGACTAACGATTGCCCGACAAATCCTACTTTTCTTGATACTTAGCGACAGCGCACTATCGTATTTTTTTCGCACTGCACAGAAGACCACCTTGGATTAAGCCACTCCCCCTTTGAGTATGTGAGATTTCACACTATATCGTGAGCAGAGATTATGAATTATAAAGATTGGAAACCTCGGCTGTCATTCGGGTTTGCCTACAAGCTAAGCAATATGGCTGCCCGTGGTGAAGTAAGTAAGTTGCATTAGTATGCGTGTTTTAACTCATACTAGTGCAACTTACTGATTTCCACCACGATATTTTGAAAACTTGATGAGTTTCAATGGGCACGTTCAAAAACTTATAAAAATCTCGAAACGAACTATCAAGTGTTCACGACACCTAAAATCATTTGGTTTTAAAGTGGCATGGAATATTTTGAACAATTATATGAAAAGGGTAGTAAAATAATAAACAAAATGCAAATTGACAATAAATCAATACTTAATTTACACAGTAGTTCAATTTAATCGGATAGTAAGAAAACACAATATTGCTAAAAATCTTCTTTCCATTTGCTGTTGAAAGTGATGCTTTAGGAGTGTTATTTGCTGCTCTTTTTCATTTAGAAATGCTGAACACTGAATAAGCATATACATAAATATGCCTTTCTTCGGATAACTCCTCGAAGTGATTTTATATTAAGGGTATTCCTGCAACGTCGGAAAACCATCGTAAACGTCGGAAAGTTTACGATGTAGTAAACGAATTGTCAAAATTTGTATGGAAAATCCTTTCCAACAAATCGTAAACTTTCCGACAAGAATTTGTGTTGTAAACGTCGTAAACGAAAATGGTAAACGTGGTAAGCTTTTTTTCAATGGGATTATGGCATTGGTTGAATCAGCTGATTTTTTTACCACATCATTTAGGTCTGAAAGTTTCCAACGTTGCATGAACACCCTTATTATTACTATTTCCTTATCTTACACGCACCGTTTGCATCATCCGATCTGTTTTGTTTGTTTCTCTTATTAAATTGTATCTGCATTCTGTATCTTCCACTCTTTCTTTGACATTTCGCCAAAGCTCATCTACTACTTTTTAACTCTGTTTCCCCTTACCCTTTTGAACGCACAGATGGCACTATAGTTTTCCACCAGAATTTCATTCCCCGCTTACACCGGATGAATTCAATATTCTTATGGAATATTTCCGGGCTGTAACCTAACTATTCTCTAATCTGTCAACGTTGACACATAACTCCACAACACAGCACACGAGAGAAGTGTGGTTTGGGCTTTATTTGTTATAACAAAAAAAGCGTTTCTAGCATTTTTAAAATAAGCTCAAAATATTCTAATTCAGCACAATCTTCGCCACAAGATCTGTGTCGTTATTTAATCATCTGTATTATGCAGCATTGTATCATATTTTTATCACTTTCGATAATAACTGCTGCAAGTGTCGATTTCTATAAAAAATATTAACATAGAGCTCACTCGTGAATGGCCAGCTATAGATTTATGAACAATATGGGTGCACCCTAAAATATTCTGTTTGCACCATTGAATCTGTATTTTCCGAACACATCCCGATATCCCACCTAAAATCCTCCATTTTCGTGGTGAAAAGCTGATGAGTTAAATTTTTTTTAAAGATGGCTGTGTTTTTTACACATACAAAATGGTCGAGCTGTCAAAACAGACCAAACCCACCCTGTTAAATTGTTGTTGCAATTCACATCTATTCATCGACACGAAACGGAATTACAAAAACAACAATGTAAACAAATGGGTTTTGGAGGGTGAAACGTACGAAGGTTTCCAATCTTTATAATACATAATCTCTGATCGTGAGCCTGACGAGAATGAATAAAAACGACGAAAACAAATTCGCCGACCAAAAAAAGTATTTAAGCAGGTGTAAGTTCGAAATTATTTTCAGTTCTTATTAGAAATCAGTGCAGGTAGGTTCTCCACCACAATAAATGTTTTTTAAATAATTTTTTGGAATTTTAGTTAGTGGGTTTGGTTGGTAGGTGAGGATGGCTAGCTTGGATGGTGGGTGGGTGGCTGCGTAGGCTGGTGGGTTTGGTTGGTAGGTGGGGATGGATAGCTTGGATGGTGGGTGGGTGGCTGCGTTGGCACGTGTGTTGGGTTTGTA
Source organism: Leucozona laternaria (assembly GCA_932273885.2). Classification (NCBI taxonomy): domain Eukaryota; kingdom Metazoa; phylum Arthropoda; class Insecta; order Diptera; family Syrphidae; genus Leucozona; species Leucozona laternaria. The sequence continues at coordinate 132,601,787 of OW026366.1, read as the reverse complement.
TTTAAAAAAAATTCAAAGAGACAGAAACCAAACAGTACCTTGGGTGGCTCGCTGCGCGGGTTCTTAGGATTTTAACTCCTATATATCCAATCAATAAACGTGCTGCCCCCCCTTACCCCCCTGCTTGCGTCTATTGAAAGATGGCACTCCCTAGATCACAAATATGTAATTTTTAATTCTCTTAGATGCCTAGTTTAACCATAAACCACGTTTGAAGATGTCAACTTTGGGGGGTCTAGGAAGCTCCGTTTAGCCGCAAATCGCGTTAAAAGATAAAAATTAATTTTCTTATTATGTATGTTGTAATTGGTGTGCTTGCAGTATATCCAATCAATAAATGTTAATATGGGCGGCATGCTGCCCCCCCCCCCCCCCCCCACTCCTGCTTGGGTCGATTGAAATATGGCACTCCCTAGATTACAAATATGTAAATTTTAATTCTCTAAGATGCCTAGTTTAACCAGAAATCTCGTTTGAAGGTGTCAACTTTGGGGGGTCTACGAAGCTCCGTTTAGCCGCAAATCGCGTTTAAAGATAGAAATAGTTTTTTCTTATAATGTATGTTGTTAATTGGTGTGGTTGCAGTTTATGTTTAATAAACAGTACTTTGGGTGGGCCGCTCCGCGGGTCTTAAGGATTTTAACTCCCTTTTTCGGGGAAACACCCGCTCACGCGACTCCGTCGCTCCGCTAAGGGTATGTTAAGTTGCCTGGCAGGCGCCAATGTAAACAGTATTTTTGATTAAAAGTACCTTGGGCGGCCCGCTGCGCGGGACTTAAGGATTTTAACTCCCTTTTTCGGGGACACACCCGCTCACGCGACTCCGTCGCTCCGCTTAGGGTATGTTCAGTCGCCAGGCAGGCGCCTATACCAACAGTTTTCTTGTTTAACAGTACCTTGGGTGGCCCGCTGCGCGGGACTTAAGGATTTAAACTCTCTTTTTCGGGGACACACCCGCTCACGCGACTCCGTCGCTCCGCTTAGGGTATGTTCAGTCGCCAGGCAGGCGCCTATACCAACAGTTTTCTTGTTTAACAGTACCTTGGGTGGACCGCTCCGCGGGTCTTAAGGATTTTAACTCCCTTTTTCGGGGACACACCCGCTCACGCGACTCCGTCGCTCCGCTTAGGGTATGTTAAGTCGCCTGGCAGGTGCCTATACCAACAGTTTTCTTCATTAAAATACCCATTATTGAAAGTTTCATATCTCCAAACAATCACATTGTTAGCCCTTAAAAGAACCTTTTATAGCTTTAAATTGCTTCAGTAGCATTTGTAAATGGGCAGAAAAATGCTTGATCCATTTAAGATATTTTAACTTTCATCGGCACTAAAATTCGCTTTTGCCATCATCGCCAGCTGTTCACCGCTTCATTTTCAATACAAAAACACATGTTGTAGAACTCACCCTTAATGATGAGAATAATGAGAACGAACATTCGCCGTCCAAATCAAGTAATAATATAAAAAAAAATTTACTTATGGTATGTTCGGCAGGTGGGCTCCAACAAGCAAATTATTATTTTGAAGTAATAAATAATAATAAAAAAAAAAACAGAATAAAAGTTTAGGAAAAAGGTTTTTTTTTTTTAATTTTTCAAAAAAAAAGTAAGTTTTTTAAATATAAAAAAAAAATTCATCTTCGTCCAAACCCACCTTTGTCCAGATTCAGACCCTCCTCCGTCCAGATCCAGACCCACCTATGGCTAAACTAACATACCCCCAACTACCCACCTAGCCCACTATATCCATCGTACCTACCACCAACTAACCCCACCTAACTGTCAGCCCGCTTAGCCGTCAACCGATCCAACCACCTAACCACCAACCCAACTACCTAAAATGAAATTCGGTTAAATATCTCTTATCAACGAGGTGTTACCTCCACAGACTTCTGACAAGAACTGAAAATCCCTGACTTCCAACTCCTGGTTAAATACTTTTCATCGAACAATATATGTAATATTGTTTCCAAAATATCAAATAATACCTTAAAAAGTATTAATAAAAGTATTGGCAATCCCGCCGTCGAAAAAAGTAGTAGCTCATCATCGGCGGGCAAACGTTACTCGGGATACTGATTGTCGGGAAAACCACTCGATCCCAAATGGAAGATATGTCAAAATGAGTCGCGCGGAGTGAGTCCAATGTGAACACCGTCATTGACATTGTAGACATCCTTCAATGGAATTTGAAATATTTGTGCTTGACAGACGGCTAGCCAACAAACTTATTTTTGACGTCTGTAGAATATTTCGCTACAAAAAATTGAAGTTTGTTTTAGGTACATGAATTTTAGTTCAAGTTTCGCTGTCCATAATTTCTATTATTAAAGTTTGTTAACCATTTTTGCATTTTTTCATGAATATTCATTCCAAATTTATTTTCATTTTTTTCAATCCATTTTGTTTGAAAGATCAACCGAAGTTGTTTACTATAGTAGAGAAAAAGAACGACCCACTTGCAGGCAACTTGCTTGGCAAGTGGGGTGCCGCCTACGTCACGGCCAGTACACAGATACGAATTTGGCAGTCAATGTATGAACCAAACTTGCTTGCCAGTACTTGCCCGTGTGGCCCCAGGGTTAGCTAAGTCCGGAGGGATTAGTTGTTGTTGCATTTAGAATGTAATTTATTAACCCCGACGTTGTTTTTTTTTACTAATTTCCTCCGTTCTTGTTTCAATAAATTGAGAGTAAAAAAACAGAAGACAATCGAATATTAGACGGTGTTCAGATTGGACTCTCACCGCACGACTCATTTTGACATATCTTTCTTTTATCTCGCTCCACCTCACTATGGGAAAGATATACTCAAGTGAGGCAGGGGTTTTTTATTTTTTTTTGAAAATATCCTGCCTCACTAGACCATCTTTATTCTTATCATGAGGTGGAGTGAGATAAAACAAAGAGATGTCAAAATGAGTCACGCGGAGTTAGTCCAATGTGAACACCGTCTTATAGTGCCAGTTTCACAGTCAGAAAAGTGACACTTAAGTAGGGAATGTGAAAGATTAATTCTCAATATCACAGTGCACTGTTACCTGGCTCTTAAGTCTCCGATGTTGGTGACTTAAGGTCCACTTACGCTGGCTATAAAATTCAGCTTAAATTCCTAATATGGGAATCTTAAGTGCCACTTATTCCGGTAAGTGTCGACTGTGAAACTGGCCCTTAAATCGATTTTAAATTTTAACTTTAAACATTTTTTTTCACAAACTTATCCATATACGGTCGGGTTAGCACTTGATAACTCATTGCTCCATTTATAATATTTTTTGAACATACTCATGGCATTTTTAAAATAACCGGAATTTTGGTGGTGAATGTACGCCGTGTACAAATAAATCGTGGTGAATGGACGCCACCTGCATATGTGTGCGTGTTTCTCCTGAATTTTCCCTGAATTAGCTTGTTTGTAAACTCGTTTGACACCCGAGATTGCCATCTTTATATGGTGTACACAGATTAGCCACATGAAGATGAGAATCCCCGGCAGCCATTTTAATTTGCCAACAAGCTTGAACTGTCAGATATCAGATAAAAAATGAGAATGTGTGTATACAAACCTCACAAATAGACAGTAGGGATCTTCACACACCTGGTTAAATTGTTGTTGCAATTCACATCTATTCATCGACGCGGGATGAAATTACAAATACAACAATGTAAACAAATGGGTTTTGGAGGGTGAAACGTACGAAACATTGTGCGCGTTCAACGCATATCTGAATTTTCAGAATTCTGAATTATTGGAGCTTCTGATTGGCCAGCTGTCATAAAAAGTTAGATGTCATCTGAATTTTCAGAACTTTTTATGACAGCTGGCCAATCAGAAGCTCCAATAATTCAGAATTCTGAAAATTCAGATATACGTTGAACGCGCCAATTCTCATCTTCATGTGCCTAATCTGTGATCGTGTATCTATGACCACAGATTAGCCACATGAAGATGAGAATCCCCGGCAGCCATATTAATTTGCCAACAAGCTTGAACTGTCAGATATCAGATAAAAAATGAGAATGTGTGTATAAAAACCTCACAAATAGACAGTAGGGATCTTCACACACCTGGTTAAATTGTTGTTGCAATTCACATCTATTCATCGACGCGGGATGAAATTACAAATACAACAATGTCAACAAATGGGTTTTGGAGGGTGAAACGTACGAAACATTCTCATCTTCATGTGGCTAATCTGTGATCGTGTATCTATGACCACAGCAAAAACACTCTATATGAAGATACCAATCTTTCGTACGTATCACCCTCCAAAACCCATTTGTTTACATTGTTGTTTTTGTAATTTCGTTTTGTGTCCATGAATAGATGTGAATTGCAACAACAATTTAACGGGGTGGGATTGTTCTGTTTTCCCAGAACAACCATTTTGTATGTGCAAATAACGCAGCCATCTTTAAAAAAATTTCAACTCACCAGCTTGTCACCATGAAAATGGCGGATGTTAGGTGGGATATCGGGATGTGTTGAAAAAAACACCAATTTAATGGTGCTAAGTCTGCTATTACACTACGAATTTCGCGTGATCAAACTTTTTTAAATTTTTCTTTGAAAATTCATCCTGTGAGTAGTTCGCTGTTACACAATGATTTTTAAATCTTTGGCATTTCACAAATAAGTCTATAATAAAATAAATAACGTGATAAGTTAGAATTTATACATTGAAATTTCGGTCATCGATAGTTTTCTATTGGTTTCGCATATACATAGCATAAAGGCTGTCCCAAACCAACGCGAAACATTCGCGCGAATATGCGACGACTGAATAATGTTCGAAGATTCGCATCGCGCCAATGTGGGTGCTCCCATTAATCTCCATGTAAATAAATTAAGACAGGCGAAAGTTTCGTCGTTGTTCTGAAGTATTCGCTTTGGTTTTGGAGAGCCTTAATGCTCTTAAAAGCCATGTTTTTTTTGCAAGCCCGGAGGGATTTGGTTTAAAAGAAATGATATTGGGGATTATCTATCGATGCCATCACAGAAAAAAATGGAGTTTCCATAAAAACTATTGATTAGAAGTACATATGCCATTAACGCCGTTAAAACAGTTTAGCCCCGAAAATTATGTGCTCTTAGCTATGCCTGGAGGGGATTAGTTGTTGTTGCATTTAACATGTAAATTCCTTAGCCCCGACGCGACATAGTTTTTTTCGATCAATTTCCTCCAGGCTTGCAACGAGACATGCCAATTTATAACAGTTATAACAATTTTTGGCCATTAAAAGCGGGCGTACGTTTACGCGCTTTGCACTACTTAAAAAAAAAACTTTAGGTGATTGAATTATGCCCACCGGCGGAGGACCCTGGCCCTGCGGGGCCGCATAAACAGTAATTTTATAATCAAAAACTGTTATAATTGGCATGTCTAGTCACTTCCTGCAAAAAAACACGTCTAAAGTTGTCTTACAACAGTTGCGTTGATTCTCTGGTTTCTCATTCGTTTTTTTTTTGTCATGTTCAGAGTCTGTTTCAATAATTCGAGAGCGAAATACAATACCAAACAATCGTAGAAACAAAACAAATAATGACAAAAGACAATCGAATATACTTAAATTGATTATAAATTTTCACTTTCAATTTGTTTCCACAAACTTATGCTTATAAGGTTGTGTTAGCACTTGATAACTCGTTGCTCCTTTTATTATACTTTTTGAACATACCCATTGAAACTCGTAAATAACCGACATTTTGGTGGTGAATGTACTTTTACTGCATGTGTGTGCAAATAAAGCGTGGTGGATGTACGCTTACTGCATATGTGTGCGTGTTTCTCCTGAATTTCCCCTATATGAGCTTGTAGGCAAACTCGGATGACAGCCGAGATTGGTATCTTCATATAGAGTGTTTTTGGACCACAGATTAGCCACATGAAGATGAGAATCCCCGGCAGCCATATTAATTTGCCTACAAGCTTGAAGACATCAGACAAAAAGTGAGAATGTGTGTTTAAAACCTAACCCATAGACAGTATGGATCTTCACACACCTGGTTAAATTGTTGTTGCAATTCACATCTATTCATCGACGCGGGAAGAAATTACAAATACAACAATATAAACAAATGGGTTTTGGAGGGTGAAACGTACGAAACATTCTCATTTTCATATGGCTAATCTGTGTCTATGACTACATTAGTGAAGCGCCCATTGTATTTCGTTTTCGTTGTCACATTTGCATTTTCAATAAATTAGCTTGGCTAAATTATCTTTATTTATATCTGGTGCAATAAAACACAAATATTTCAAACTTCCTCTTTAAGTAAGCTAAATATTACCCTGTTGATAAATAGGCAATACTAAACTTTGGATAAATATTGGTGTACATATCGCTTGAAAAGCAAAGGCAAGTCGGTATACATAATATGTACATTTCTAAGAACCTAAAGTGATTTCAAAGGAAATTTTATAATACAAATTTAGTTAATGTTTGTTTCATGAAAATTTGTATGGTTATGTGGTTCGTTTGTATTTCTTAGATCGCAGCAATCTCACAAATGTAAACAAAATTTCTCAGTTTTTTGAGTCAAATATTGATGCAGAAAATTGATTTGTTTCCTAAATGTTGCCGGAGTAAAATTAGGGAGGACTGAAATATAAGGGTTGGTTACGTTTTCCCGACAAACGTTTTCCCGCCGCACGTTTGCCCGAGTAACGTTTTCCCGACTAACGATTGCCCGACAAATCCTACTTTTCTTGATACTTAGCGACAGCGCACTATCGTATTTTTTTCGCACTGCACAGAAGACCACCTTGGATTAAGCCACTCCCCCTTTGAGTATGTGAGATTTCACACTATATCGTGAGCAGAGATTATGAATTATAAAGATTGGAAACCTCGGCTGTCATTCGGGTTTGCCTACAAGCTAAACAATATGGCTGCCCGTGGTGAAGTAAGTAAGTTGCATTAGTATGCGTGTTTTAACTCATACTAGTGCAACTTACTGATTTCCACCACGATATTTTGAAAACTTGATGAGTTTCAATGGGCACGTTCAAAAACTTATAAAAATCTCGAAACGAACTATCAAGTGTTCACGACACCTAAAATCATTTGGTTTTAAAGTGGCATGGAATATTTTGAACAATTATATGAAAAGGGTAGTAAAATAATAAACAAAATGCAAATTGACAATAAATCAATACTTAATTTACGCAGTAGTTCAATTTAATCGGATAGTAAGAAAACACAATATTGCTAAAAATCTTCTTTCCATTTGCTGTTGAAAGTGATGCTTTAGGAGTGTTATTTGCTGCTCTTTTTCATTTAGAAATGCTGAACACTGAATAAGCATATACATAAATATGCCTTTCTTCGGATAACTCCTCGAAGTGATTTTATATTAAGGATATTCCTGCAACGTCGGAAAACCATCGTAAACGTCGGAAAGTTTACGATGTAGTAAACGAATTGTCAAAATTTGTATGGAAAATCCTTTCCAACAAATCGTAAACTTTCCGACAAGAATTTGTGTTGTAAACGTCGTAAACGAAAATGGTAAACGTGGTAAGCTTTTTTTCAATGGGATTATGACATTGGTTGAATCAGCTGATTTTTTTACCACATCATTTAGGTCTGAAAGTTTCCAACGTTGCATGAACACCCTTATTATTACTATTTCCTTATCTTACACGCACCGTTTGCATCATCCGATCTGTTTTGTTTGTTTCTCTTATTAAATTGTATCTGCATTCTGTATCTTCCACTCTTTCTTTGACATTTCGCCAAAGCTCATCTACTACTTTTTAACTCTGTTTCCCCTTACCCCTTTGAACGCACAGATGGCACTATAGTTTTCCACCAGAATTTCATTCCCCGCTTACACCGGATGAATTCAATATTCTTATGGAATATTTCCGGGCTGTAACCTAACTATTCTCGAATCTGTCAACGTTGACACATAACTCCACAACACAGCACACGAGAGAAGTGTGGTTTGGGCTTTATTTGTTATAACAAAAAAAGCGTTTCTAGCATTTTTAAAATAAGCTCAAAATATTCTAATTCAGCACAATCTTCGCCACAAGATCTGTGTCGTTATTTAATCATCTGTATTATGCAGCATTGTATCATATTTTTATCACTTTCGATAATAACTAATTTTTTCTTTTTGACGAAATTACCAAGGTAGCTGCAAGTGTCGATTTCTATAAAAAAAATTAACATAGAGCTCACTCGGGAATGGCCAGCTATAGATTTATGAACAATATGGGTGCACCCTAAAATATTCTGTTTGCACCATTGAATCTGTATTTTCCGAACACATCCCGATATCCCACCTAAAATCCGCCATTTTCGTGGTGAAAAGCTGATGAGTTAAATTTTTTTTAAAGATGGCTGTGTTTTTTACACATACAAAATGGTCGAGCTGTCAAAACAGACCAAACCCACCCTGTTAAATTGTTGTTGCAATTCACATCTATTCATCGACACGAAACGGAATTACAAAAACAACAATGTAAACAAATGGGTTTTGGAGGGTGAAACGTACGAAGGTTTCCAATCTTTATAATACATAATCTCTGATCGTGAGCCTGACGAGAATGAATAAAAACGACGAAAACAAATTCGCCGACCAAAAAAAGTATTTAAGCAGGTGTAAGTTCGAAATTATTTTCAGTTCTTATTAGAAATCAGTGCAGGTAGGTTCTCCACCAAAATAAATGTTTTTTAAATAATTTTTTGGAATTTTAGTTAGTGGGTTTGGTTGGTAGGTGAGGATGGCTAGCTTGGATGGTGGGTGGGTGGCTGCGTAGGCTGGTGGGTTTGGTTGGTAGGTGGGGATGGATATCTTGGATGGTGGGTGGGTGGCTGCGTTGGCACGTGTGTTGGGTTTGTATTTAAAAAAAATTCAAAGAGACAGAAACCAAACAGTACCTTGGGTGGCTCGCTGCGCGGGTTCTAAGGATTTTAACTCCTATATATCCAATCAATAAACGTGCTGCCCCCCCTTACCCCCCTGCTTGCGTCTATTGAAAGATGGCACTCCCTAGATCACAAATATGTAATTTTTAATTCTCTTAGATGCCTAGTTTAACCATAAACCACGTTTGAAGATGTCAACTTTGGGGGGTCTAGGAAGCTCCGTTTAGCCGCAAATCGCGTTAAAAGATAAAAATTAATTTTCTTATTATGTATGTTGTAATTGGTGTGCTTGCAGTATATCCAATCAATAAATGTTAATATGGGCGGCATGCTGCCCCCCCCCACTCCTGCTTGGGTCGATTGAAATATGGCACTCCCTAGATTACAAATATGTAAATTTTAATTCTCTAAGATGCCTAGTTTAACCAGAAATCTCGTTTGAAGGTGTCAACTTTGGGGGGTCTACGAAGCTCCGTTTAGCCGCAAATCGCGTTTAAAGATAGAAATAGTTTTTTCTTATAATGTATGTTGTTAATTGGTGTGGTTGCAGTTTATGTTTAATAAACAGTACTTTGGGTGGCCCGCTCCGCGGGTCTTAAGGATTTTAACTCCCTTTTTCGGGGATACACCCGCTCACGCGACTCCGTCGCTCCGCTAAGGGTATGTTAAGTTGCCTGGCAGGCGCCAATGTAAACAGTATTTTTGATTAAAAGTACCTTGGGCGGCCCGCTGCGCGGGACTTAAGGATTTTAACTCCCTTTTTCGGGGACACACCCGCTCACGCGACTCCGTCGCTCCGCTTAGGGTATGTTCAGTCGCCAGGCAGGCGCCTATACCAACAGTTTTCTTGTTTAACAGTACCTTGGGTGGCCCGCTGCGCGGGACTTAAGGATTTAAACTCTCTTTTTCGGGGACACACCCGCTCACGCGACTCCGTCGCTCCGCTTAGGGTATGTTCAGTCGCCAGGCAGGCGCCTATACCAACAGTTTTCTTGTTTAACAGTACCTTGGGTGGACCGCTCCGCGGGTCTTAAGGATTTTAACTCCCTTTTTCGGGGACACACCCGCTCACGCGACTCCGTCGCTCCGCTTAGGGTATGTTAAGTCGCCTGGCAGGTGCCTATACCAACAGTTTTCTTCATTAAAATACCCATTATTGAAAGTTTCATATCTCCAAACAATCACATTGTTAGCCCTTAAAAGAACCTTTTATAGCTTTAAATTGCTTCAGTAGCATTTGTAAATGGGCAGAAAAATGCTTGATCCATTTAAGATATTTTAACTTTCATCGGCACTGAAATTCGCTTTTGCCATCATCGCCAGCTGTTCACCGCTTCATTTTCAATACAAAAACACATGTTGTAGAACTCACCCTTAATGATGAGAATAATGAGAACGAACATTCGCCGTCCAAATCAAGTAATAATATACAAAAAAAATTACTTATGGTATGTTCGGCAGGTGGGCTCCAACAAGCAAATTATTATTTTGAAGTAATAAATAATAATAAAAAAAAAACAGAATAAAAGTTTAGGAAAAAGGTTTTTTTTTTTAATTTTTCAAAAAAAAAGTAAGTTTTTTAAATATAAAAAAAAATTCATCTTCGTCCAAACCCACCTTTGTCCAGATCCAGCTCCTCCTCCGTCCAGATCCAGACCCACCTATGGCTAAACTAACATACCCCAACTACCCACCTAGCCCACTATATCCATCGTACCTACCACCAACTAACCCCACCTAACTGTCAGCCCGCTTAGCCGCCAACCGATCCAACCACCTAACCACCAACCCAACTACCTAAAATGAAATTCGGTTAAATATCTCTTATCAACGAGGTGTTACCTCCACAGACTTCTGACAAGAACTGAAAATCCCTGACTTCCAACTCCTGGTTAAATACTTTTCATCGAACAATATATGTAATATTGTTTCCAAAATATCAAATAATACCTTAAAAAGTATTAATAAAAGTATTGGCAATCCCGCCGTCGAAAAAAGTAGTAGCTCATCATCGGCGGGCAAACGTTACTCGGGATACTGATTGTCGGGAAAACCACTCGATCCCAAATGGAAGATATGTCAAAATGAGTCGCGCGGAGTGAGTCCAATGTGAACACCGTCATTGACATTGTAGACATCCTTCAATGGAATTTGAAATATTTGTGCTTGACAGACGGCTAGCCAACAAACTGTTTTTTGACGTCTGTAGAATATTTCGCTACAAAAAATTGAAGTTTGTTTTAGGTACATGAATTTTAGTTCAAGTTTCGCTGTCCATAATTTCTATTATTAAAGTTTGTTAACCATTTTTGCATTTTTTCATGAATATTCATTCCAAATTTATTTTCATTTTTTTCAATCCATTTTGTTTGAAAGATCAACCGAAGTTGTTTGCTATAGTAGAGAAAAAGAACGACCCACTTGCAGGCAACTTGCTTGGCAAGTGGGGTGCCGCCTACGTCACGGCCAGTACACAGATACGAATTTGGCAGTCAATGTATGAACCAAACTTGCTTGCCAGTACTTGCCCGTGTGGCCCCAGGGTTAGCTAAGTCCGGAGGGATTAGTTGTTGTTGCATTTAGAATGTAATTTATTAACCCCGACGTTGTTTTTTTTTACTAATTTCCTCCGTTCTTGTTTCAATAAATTGAGAGTAAAAAAACAGAAGACAATCGAATATTAGACGGTGTTCAGATTGGACTCTCACCGCACGACTCATTTTGACATATCTTTCTTTTATCTCGCTCCACCTCACTATGGGAAAGATATACTCAAGTGAAGCAGGGGTTTTTTATTGTTTTTTGAAAATATCCTGCCTCACTAGACCATCTTTTTTCTTATCATGAGGTGGAGTGAGATAAAACAAAGAGATGTCAAAATGAGTCACGCGGAGTTAGTCCAATGTGAACACCGTCTTATAGTGCCAGTTTCACAGTCAGAAAAGTGACACTTAAGTAGGGAATGTGAAAGATTAATTCTCAATATCACAGTGCACTGTTACCTGGCTCTTAAGTCTCCGATGTTGGTGACTTAAGGTCCACTTACGCTGGCTATAAAATTCAGCTTAAATTCCTAATATGGGAATCTTAAGTGCCACTTATTCCGGTAAGTGTCGACTGTGAAACTGGCCCTTAAATCGATTTTAAATTTTAACTTTAAAAATTTTTTTTCATAAACTTATCCATATACGGTCGGGTTAGCACTTGATAACTCATTGCTCCATTTATAATATTTTTTGAACATACTCATGGCATTTTTAAAATAACCGGAATTTTGGTGGTGAATGTACGCCGTGTACAAATAAATCGTGGTGAATGGACGCCACCCGCATATGTGTGCGTGTTTCTCCTGAATTTTCCCTGAATTAGCTTGTTTGTAAACTCTTTTGACAGCCGAGATTGCCATCTTTATATGGTGTACACAGATTAGCCACATGAAGATGAGAATCCCCGGCAGCCATTTTAATTTGCCAACAAGCTTGAACTGTCAGATATCAGATAAAAAATGAGAATGTGTGTATAAAAACCTCACAAATAGACAGTAGGGATCTTCACACACCTGGTTAAATTGTTGTTGCAATTCACATCTATTCATCGACGCGGGATGAAATTACAAATACAACAATGTAAACAAATGGGTTTTGGAGGGTGAAACGTACGAAACATTGTGCGCGTTCAACGCATATCTGAATTTTCAGAATTCTGAATTATTGGAGCTTCTGATTGGCCAGCTGACATAAAAAGTTAGATGTCATCTGAATTTTCAGAACTTTTTATGACAGCTGGCCAATCAGAAGCTCCAATAATTCAGAATTCTGAAAATTCAGATATACGTTGAACGCGCCAATTCTCATCTTCATGTGCCTAATCTGTGATCGTGTATCTATGACCACAGATTAGCCACATGAAGATGAGAATCCCCGGCAGCCATATTAATTTGCCAACAAGCTTGAACTGTCAGATATCAGATAAAAAATGAGAATGTGTGTATAAAAACCTCACAAATAGACAGTAGGGATCTTCACACACCTGGTTAAATTGTTGTTGCAATTCACATCTATTCATCGACGCGGGATGAAATTACAAATACAACAATGTCAACAAATGGGTTTTGGAGGGTGAAACGTACGAAACATTCTCATCTTCATGTGGCTAATCTGTGATCGTGTATCTATGACCACAGATTAGCCACATGAAGATGAGAATCCCCGGCAGCCATATTAATTTGCCTACAAGCTTGAAGACATCAGACAAAAAGTGAGAATGTGTGTTTAAAACCTAACCCATAGACAGTATGGATCTTCACACACCTGGTTAAATTGTTGTTGCAATTCACATCTATTCATCGACGCGGGAAGAAATTACAAATACAACAATATAAACAAATGGGTTTTGGAGGGTGAAACGTACGAAACATTCTCATTTTCATATGGCTAATCTGTGTCTATGACTACATTAGTGAAGCGCCCATTGTATTTCGTTTTCGTTGTCACATTTGCATTTTCAATAAATTAGCTTGGCTAAATTATCTTTATTTATATCTGGTGCAATAAAACACAAATATTTCAAACTTCCTCTTTAAGTAAGCTAAATATTACCCTGTTGATAAATAGGCAATACTAAACTTTGGATAAATATTGGTGTACATATCGCTTGAAAAGCAAAGGCAAGTCGGTATACATAATATGTACATTTCTAAGAACCTAAAGTGATTTCAAAGGTAATTTTATAATACAAATTTAGTTAATGTGTGTTTCATGAAAATTTGTATGGTTATGTGGTTCGTTTGTATTTCTTAGATCGCAGCAATCTCACAAATGTAAACAAAATTTCTCAGTTTTTTGAGTCAAATATTGATGCAGAAAATTGATTTGTTTCCTAAATGTTGCCGGAGTAAAATTAGGGAGGACTGAAATATAAGGGTTGGTTACGTTTTCCCGACAAACGTTTTCCCGCCGCACGTTTGCCCGAGTAACGTTTTCCCGACTAACGATTGCCCGACAAATCCTACTTTTCTTGATACTTAGCGACAGCGCACTATCGTATTTTTTCGCACTGCACAGAAGACCACCTTGGATTAAGCCACTCCCCCTTTGAGTATGTGAGATTTCACACTATATCGTGAGCAGAGATTATGAATTATAAAGATTGGAAACCTCGGCTGTCATTCGGGTTTGCCTGCAAGCTAAGCAATATGGCTGCCCGTGGTGAAGTAAGTAAGTTGCATTAGTATGCGTGTTTTAACTCATACTAGTGCAACTTACTGATTTCCACCACGATATTTTGAAAACTTGATGAGTTTCAATGGGCACGTTCAAAAACTTATAAAAATCTCGAAACGAACTATCAAGTGTTCACGACACCTAAAATCATTTGGTTTTAAAGTGGCATGGAATATTTTGAACAATTATATGAAAAGGGTAGTAAAATAATAAACAAAATGCAAATTGACAATAAATCAATACTTAATTTACACAGTAGTTCAATTTAATCGGATAGTAAGAAAACACAATATTGCTAAAAATCTTCTTTCCATTTGCTGTTGAAAGTGATGCTTTAGGAGTGTTATTTGCTGCTCTTTTTCATTTAGAAATGCTGAACACTGAATAAGCATATACATAAATATGCCTTTCTTCGGATAACTCCTCGAAGTGATTTTATATTAAGGGTATTCCTGCAACGTCGGAAAACCATCGTAAACGTCGGAAAGTTTACGATGTAGTAAACGAATTGTCAAAATTTGTATGGAAAATCCTTTCCAACAAATCGTAAACTTTCCGACAAGAATTTGTGTTGTAAACGTCGTAAACGAAAATGGTAAACGTGGTAAGCTTTTTTTCAATGGGATTATGACATTGGTTGAATCAGCTGATTTTTTTACCACATCATTTAGGTCTGAAAGTTTCCAACGTTGCATGAACACCCTTATTATTACTATTTCCTTATCTTACACGCACCGTTTGCATCATCCGATCTGTTTTGTTTGTTTCTCTTATTAAATTGTATCTGCATTCTGTATCTTCCACTCTTTCTTTGACATTTCGCCAAAGCTCATCTACTACTTTTTAACTCTGTTTCCCCTTACCCCTTTGAACGCACAGATGGCACTATAGTTTTCCACCAGAATTTCATTCCCCGCTTACACCGGATGAATTCAATATTCTTATGGAATATTTCCGGGCTGTAACCTAACTATTCTCTAATCTGTCAACGTTGACACATAACTCCACAACACAGCACACGAGAGAAGTGTGGTTTGGGCTTTATTTGTTATAACAAAAAAAGCGTTTCTAGCATTTTTAAAATAAGCTCAAAATATTCTAATTCAGCACAATCTTCGCCACAAGATCTGTGTCGTTATTTAATCATCTGTATTATGCAGCATTGTATCATATTTTTATCACTTTCGATAATAACTGCTGCAAGTGTCGATTTCTATAAAAAATATTAACATAGAGCTCACTCGTGAATGGCCAGCTATAGATTTATGAACAATATGGGTGCACCCTAAAATATTCTGTTTGCTCCATTGAATCTGTATTTTCCGAACACATCCCGATATCCCACCTAAAATCCGCCATTTTCGTGGTGAAAAGCTGATGAGTTAAATTTTTTTTAAAGATGGCTGTGTTTTTTACACATGCAAAATGGTCGAACTGTCAAAACAGACCAAACCCACCCTGTTAAATTGTTGTTGCAATTCACATCTATTCATCGACACGAAACGGAATTACAAAAACAACAATGTAAACAAATGGGTTTTGGAGGGTGAAACGTACGAAGGTTTCCAATCTTTATAATACATAATCTCTGATCGTGAGCCTGACGAGAATGAATAAAAACGACGAAAACAAATTCGCCGACCAAAAAAAGTATTTAAGCAGGTGTAAGTTCGAAATTATTTTCAGTTCTTATTAGAAATCAGTGCAGGTAGGTTCTCCACCACAATAAATGTTTTTTAAATAATTTTTTGGAATTTTAGTTAGTGGGTTTGGTTGGTAGGTGAGGATGGCTAGCTTGGATGGTGGGTGGGTGGCTGCGTAGGCTGGTGGGTTTGGTTGGTAGGTGGGGATGGATAGCTTGGATGGTGGGTGGGTGGCTGCGTTGGCACGTGTGTTGGGTTTGTATTTAAAAAAAATTCAAAGAGACAGAAACCAAACAGTACCTTGGGTGGCTCGCTGCGCGGGTTCTAAGGATTTTAACTCCTATATATCCAATCAGTAAACGTGCTGCCCCCCCTTACCCCCCTGCTTGCGTCTATTGAAAGATGGCACTCCCTAGATCACAAATATGTAATTTTTAATTCTCTTAGATGCCTAGTTTAACCATAAACCACGTTTCAAGATGTCAACTTTGGGGGGTCTAGGAAGCTCCGTTTAGCCGCAAATCGCGTTAAAAGATAAAAATTAATTTTCTTATTATGTATGTTGTAATTGGTGTGCTTGCAGTATATCCAATCAATAAATGTTAATATGGGCGGCATGCTGCCCCTCCCCCCCCCCACTCCTGCTTGGGTCGATTGAAATATGGCACTCCCTAGATTACAAATATGTAAATTTTAATTCTCTAAGATGCCTAGTTTAACCAGAAATCTCGTTTGAAGGTGTCAACTTTGGGGGGTCTACGAAGCTCCGTTTAGCCGCAAATCGCGTTTAAAGATAGAAATAGTTTTTTCTTATAATGTATGTTGTTAATTGGTGTGGTTGCAGTTTATGTTTAATAAACAGTACTTTGGGTGGCCCGCTCCGCGGGTCTTAAGGATTTTAACTCCCTTTTTCGGGGAAACACCCGCTCACGCGACTCCGTCGCTCCGCTAAGGGTATGTTAAGTTGCCTGGCAGGCGCCAATGTAAACAGTATTTTTGATTAAAAGTACCTTGGGCGGCCCGCTGCGCGGGACTTAAGGATTTTAACTCCCTTTTTCGGGGACACACCCGCTCACGCGACTCCGTCGCTCCGCTTAGGGTATGTTCAGTCGCCAGGCAGGCGCCTATACCAACAGTTTTCTTGTTTAACAGTACCTTGGGTGGCCCGCTGCGCGGGACTTAAGGATTTAAACTCTCTTTTTCGGGAACACACCCGCTCACGCGACTCCGTCGCTCCGCTTAGGGTATGTTCAGTCGCCAGGCAGGCGCCTATACCAACAGTTTTCTTGTTTAACAGTACCTTGGGTGGACCGCTCCGCGGGTCTTAAGGATTTTAACTCCCTTTTTCGGGGACACACCCGCTCACGCGACTCCGTCGCTCCGCTTAGGGTATGTTAAGTCGCCTGGCAGGTGCCTATACCAACAGTTTTCTTCATTAAAATACCCATTATTGAAAGTTTCATATCTCCAAACAATCACATTGTTAGCCCTTAAAAGAACCTTTTATAGCTTTAAATTGCTTCAGTAGCATTTGTAAATGGGCAGAAAAATGCTTGATCCATTTAAGATATTTTAACTTTCATCGGCACTGAAATTCGCTTTTGCCATCATCGCCAGCTGTACACCGCTTCATTTTCAATACAAAAACACATGTTGTAGAACTCACCCTTAATGATGAGAATAATGAGAACGAACATTCGCCGTCCAAATCAAGTAATAATATAAAAAAAAATTTACTTATGGTATGTTCGGCAGGTGGGCTCCAACAAGCAAATTATTATTTTGAAGTAATAAATAATAATAAAAAAAAAACAGAATAAAAGTTTAGGAAAAAGGTTTTTTTTTTTAATTTTTCAAAAAAAAAGTAAGTTTTTTAAATATAAAAAAAAAATTCATCTTCGTCCAAACCCACCTTTGTCCAGATCCAGACCCTCCTCCGTCCAGATCCAGACCCACCTATGGCTAAACTAACATACCCCCAACTACCCACCTAGCCCACTATATCCATCGTACCTACCACCAACTAACCCCACCTAACTGTCAGCCCGCTTAGCCGTCAACCGATCCAACCACCTAACCACCAACCCAACTACCTAAAATGAAATTCGGTTAAATATCTCTTATCAACGAGGTGTTACCTCCACAGACTTCTGACAAGAACTGAAAATCCCTGACTTCCAACTCCTGGTTAAATACTTTTCATCGAACAATATATGTAATATTGTTTCCAAAATATCAAATAATACCTTAAAAAGTATTAATAAAAGTATTGGCAATCCCGCCGTCGAAAAAAGTAGTAGCTCATCATCGGCGGGCAAACGTTACTCGGGATACTGATTGTCGGGAAAACCACTCGATCCCAAATGGAAGATATGTCAAAATGAGTCGCGCGGAGGGAGTCCAATGTGAACACCGTCATTGACATTGTAGACATCCTTCAATGGAATTTGAAATATTTGTGCTTGACAGACGGCTAGCCAACAAACTGTTTTTTGACGTCTGTAGAATATTTCGCTACAAAAAATTGAAGTTTGTTTTAGGTAAATGAATTTTAGTTCAAGTTTCGCTGTCCATAATTTCTATTATTAAAGTTTGTTAACCATTTTTGCATTTTTTCATGAATATTCATTCCAAATTTATTTTCATTTTTTTCAATCCATTTTGTTTGAAAGATCAACCGAAGTTGTTTACTATAGTAGAGAAAAAGAACGACCCACTTGCAGGCAACTTGCTTGGCAAGTGGGGTGCCGCCTACGTCACGGCCAGTACACAGATACGAATTTGGCAGTCAATGTATGAACCAAACTTGCTTGCCAGTACTTGCCCGTGTGGCCCCACGGTTAGCTAAGTCCGGAGGGATTAGTTGTTGTTGCATTTAGAATGTAATTTATTAACCCCGACGTTGTTTTTTTTTACTAATTTCCTCCGTTCTTGTTTCAATAAATTGAGAGTAAAAAAACAGAAGACAATCGAATATTAGACGGTGTTCAGATTGGACTCTCACCGCACGACTCATTTTGACATATCTTTCTTTTATCTCGCTCCACCTCACTATGGGAAAGATATACTCAAGTGAGGCAGGGGTTTTTTATTTTTTTTTGAAAATATCCTGCCTCACTAGACCATCTTTTTTCTTATCATGAGGTGGAGTGAGATAAAACAAAGAGATGTCAAAATGAGTCAGGCGGAGTTAGTCCAATGTGAACACCGTCTTATAGTGCCAGTTTCACAGTCAGAAAAGTGACACTTAAGTAGAGAATGTGAAAGATTAATTCTCAATATCACAGTGCACTGTTACCTGGCTCTTAAGTCTCCGATGTTGGTGACTTAAGGTCCACTTACGCTGGCTATAAAATTCAGCTTAAATTCCTAATATGGGAATCTTAAGTGCCACTTATTCCGGTAAGTGTCGACTGTGAAACTGGCCCTTAAATCGATTTAAAAATTTTTTTTTCACAAACTTATCCATATACGGTCGGGTTAGCACTTGATAACTCATTGCTCCATTTATTATATTTTTTGAACATACTCATGGCATTTTTAAAATAACCGGAATTTTGGTGGTGAATGTACGCCGTGTACAAATAAATCGTGGTGAATGGACGCCACCTGCATATGTGTGCGTGTTTCTCCTGAATTTCCCCTGAATTAGCTTGTTTGTAAACTCGTTTGACATTAATCGTTTGATTGCCATCTTTATATGGTGTACACAGATTAGCCACATGAAGATGAGAATCCCCGGCAGCCATTTTACTTTGCCAACAAGCTTGAACTGTCAGATATCAGATAAAAAATGAGAATGTGTGTATAAAAACCTCAAAAATAGACAGTAGGGATCTCCACACACCTGGTTAAATTATTGTTGCAATTCACATCTATTCATCGACGCGGGATGAAATTACAAATACAACAATGTAAACAAATGGGTTTTGGAGGGTGAAACGTACGAAACATTCTCATCTTCATATGGCTAATCTGTGTCTATAACTACATTAGTGAATGTGCCCATTGTATTTCGTTTTCGTTGTCACATTTGCATTTTCAATAAATTAGCTTTGCTACATTATCTTTATTTATATCTGGTGCAATAAAACACAAATATTTCAAAGTTCCTCTTTAAGTAAGCTTAATATTACCCTGTTGATAAATAGGCAATACTAAACTTGGGATAAATATTGGTGTACATATCGCTTGAAAAGCAAAGGCAAGTCGGTATACATAATAATATGTACATTTCTAAGAACCTAAAGTGATTTCAAAGGAAATTTTATAATACAAATTTAGTTAATGTTTGTTTCATGAAAATTTGTATGGTTATGTGGTTCGTTTGTATTTCTTAGATCGCAACAATCTCACAAATGTAAACAGAATTCCTCGAAAAAATTTCTCAGTTTTTTGAGTCAAATATTGATGCAGAAAATTGATTTGTTTCCTAAATGTTGCCGGAGTAAAATTAGGGAGGACTGAAATATAAACTTAACAATTGATTCTAAGAATAATAAGCGTATTCACAATCCTATGCAGCTCGTCTAGTATTATTGTAAAAGAGCAAAGGGTTATATTTTCTTTAACTTCAACAACATATTACAAGACTTCCACTGTTGGTGCAAAAAGCCAACAGCTAGACTTTTTGTGAACTCAAACAATATTTTTGGTTTTAGAGATACAAATCTTTTATTTACTAAAGATTATAAGTATCAAATTTCTTATAAAAGCTTAATACTTACAGCCATATTATTTACTGCAGGTTGAAATAAGGTTTAAGTGAATTTTGAACCTGTCCTATTAATCCGCATATTTTAACCTTTTCAAATTTAACTTTTGTGGATATTATTCACTCAAAACTCGCATTAAACACGAGGAAATGTCAATAATTTGACATTTTCCAGCATATATTTCCTTTTTTTTTTTGTTTCTTGTTCTTGTATTTCAAATTTCATTGTTCGAAATTAAAAAAAAATCAAGTTAAGTTAACAAAATTTTTTTTTGTTTGTGTAATTGAAAAACTTCAAATGTCACTTTGCTTGGCTACATTGAGTGTATGTACTGAAATTTTAGTTTACAACTGGGTTGAACTACTTTAACTCACTTTCGAGGAACTCACCACGATTTAACCCACATTGAAGCGTGTTTAAATTCGAGGCCTCTTTGCCCGTTGACAGAAAATCCCGACGATCTTGCGGTGGGTAAGACAAGCTACGTTGATCGGTGGAAGGCCATCCAATTTAGTTTGCAGACCTTTTGGCATCATTGGCAGTCCGAATACTTGGCCCGTCTACAACAACGTCCGAAATGGCTGAAACCACAGCCACAAATTCAAATTGGAGACCTGGTCTTGATCAAAGACAAAAGACTTCCTGCGACGAAATGGAATTTGGGACAAGTTCTAGAAACCTTCCCAGGAAAAGACAGCTTCACCAGAGTCGTAAAGCTTAAAACACAACAAGGTGAATTAAAACGGCCTATAACTAAGCTTTGCCCGCTACCAACAAACAACAATCAACATTCAACACAAATAACAAATCGAAACTAAATCAACATACACATACACACACACACCCACACACACACACACACCCACACACACACACACACACACACCCCCACACACACACACACACATATACACACGCGCACACGTCACATATATGCATCATGTTGTCATATCAATAAACGAAGGCATCAAGTTATGTTCCTCGCAATTCAAACATATGCATATTTTATAATTCACTTGAAAAGCAACATTAATTCATCAACACAACTTTATTTCGCTCATTTCATCCGAAAAACGCAAATTGATATTGATATAATTAATGCACTTAAGTAACTTCGTATCAAAAATACACATATTTTTTCATTTCATCAGAAAAACGCAAATAAAGGCTAAACAAAATATATAATTCACTTTTAATTTAATATTTACAAAAGTCATAAAAACAAACATTAAATCGCATTAAATTTAATAATCCGCAATCAAGTTTCATCATTGGAATCAACAAAAATAATTATCATTGCAGTTTAATGAATTTACAAATTAATTCTACCGAACAAATTAAAAATCCAGTGGAGAAAACGATCGTTAATCAGACGCTGATGGAAATAAACACATACGAATACATACAAATATATCGATTTAAAATAAAGAATTTAATTTGCCCAAAATCATTATAAATGTAGAAAATTCTATAATAATTCACTTACCTGGATCATTATAAATGTAGAAAATTCTATAATAATTCACTTACCTGGATCATTTTTCGTCGACACCACACGATTTGCGATCACAATTTATACAAATTTACACATTTTGCACACTTTAAAATTTTTCAATTTCGCGCACTATAAACAACCGACGCATTGAATGCAGAAATTTTCCATTCAGAACTCTGCCAAGGCAATTTGTTGTTGTTTGCCTCCGTCTTCAACTTTACTCGATGGGTTTTCAATAAAATAACGAATAGGATTTGCATGAGCAACTTCTGCTGATACAAAATATCGATGACAGAATTGTATCGATAATGCGGTAGTTCGCCGTGACAAAAATATATTTTTTTTCATTTAAAAACTCATTTATTTGATAAATATTAATGAATTGTTTCGTTTCATGTTCACCAAGACACTAAAGGTCATCAAAGGTCTTTTCCCGTGCTGCAAAACTCAATAAAACTATTAAGTTCCACCAATCCGCCTTCGCCCGGGGAGAATGTTGCATCGTCAGAACGCAACTGACGTCATCAGACGAACAGCTAAGAAAACGGCCCATGAAAACTGCGTAAATTTCTAAACGTCAACCAAACCAACCACTTGTCTGTCAATTGTCAATTGTCATTTTTAGTTCATTATCATCCATCATCAATAAAAGTGTGCTCTGAAAAACTAAAGTTGTGGTGTGTTTCTTTTTTTATTTCTTTTATTTGAAGTTGTTCAATTTTTTAATAATTAAAAATAATATAAAGGCTTTACAGCCCAAACACTGACGGAAGATCATTTATGAATAAAATGAAAACGTTTGCAAACGATTGCTTCAAAAAGTTTCGGAATAGCCGACAGTTTAGCTATTGGGCGATAATTTCCAATTTTATCTTTCCTTCTTTTTTATGTAAGGGTATGATGAAAGATTGCTTCCACGCATGAGGAAACTTACACGAAGACAGTGAACAGTTAAATAGAACAGAAAGTGGAGTCGACAGATTGCTAACACAGTTTTTCAAAACAGAAGCTGGTATCTTATCTGGACCAGATGTGTCGTTGTCTTCCAAGTTAAATATAAATTTATATCAGTCAAGTGAAAATATGATTTAAAATGACCACATAATTGATAATTTTCGTCAAAATTATCACAGTTTGAAGTATCATAGTTGAAAAAGTTACCACAGTTGGCAAAGTTATCACAGTTGGAAGAATCACAGTTATATGCACTTTGAAAAAAGTCTGAAAATAGTTGTGTAATAGTACGGGGATCATGATGTGAGATATTATTATAGTCAAAAGCGGACGGATATGGACTAGATTTTCGTTTACTATTTATAAAACTCCAAAAGGACTTTGGATTCATTTTTAAATTAATTTGAACCTTTTGTATGCAATTTAAATATTTAAGACTAGATTCTCTGTTGAACATAATCTCTGTATGTATATTAACAACCGTACAGTTATACATATTATGCGCTCTACAAACAACGGAAATAAATGAAGCAACTTGTTAAATAAACAAGGAATACAATACCTAATAAATGTCAAAAATCAGTTGCCTCGACCCATATGATCAACTCTTTATGTTCAGAAGAAAAATTGACTAAAAATTAGTCGTGTATAATAGCAGTATTTCGTATAGCCGTGAATGAAACCATGTTTGGCCTTCATGCTTTTATGATGGATTTACATGTATCTTCATCTGCAAATTTGAAGAAAAGTAGAGTGGTATGGATTTATGCCACAAAACGAATGAGTGAAAGAGTATACCATGAAGATGAACATGCACGTCTTCATATCTGCATTATGGCACTTCCTATAATCTTCATCTATGAAGAGCTCTGCATTAAGTTGTTGCGTGGCAAGAGGATGTGAGGAAGGACGGTAGGTATGAGGCTAGGGTAGGAATAAGGAAATAGGAAGGAAACGGATCGGAAAAGGTGGACTGGATTGCCTAGTTCGGGAACGTGGCCTGCTTGCTACGCACGGCATTAGCTCGCCGGAATGGGGGGGGATCTTGCCCCCGAACTAGACCTCACCTCCCAACAAAACACATATCAGGCCTGGAAATAAGAGGAAAAACATCGGACGGACACTTCACCACACACTAAGGCGCTGCAGGTGTCGAGGCAGCGTAGCCATAGCCCACCCAACCTGGAAGTTCGTTGGCTAAATTTGAACTTCCCCAATATATCACGGCGGTATACCGTACAGGTCACTCCATTTCACCGGCTGACTTAACTATCCTTCCGCACCCCTGAAAAATATCTTCAAACAATCATGTTTCGTTCAATCGAAACACATAAATAACACCAAAAATTTCATAAAAAGGCGTTGGAAGTTTTATTACCACATACTTTAAATTATCGTTAAACAAAATCAAATTTAAGAAATAAATATTATTTTTTTGTTGTTTCTTTTTATCTATCTAATTTTAAGTTACCTTTAAATATATGTTTTAACTTTGCGATACAAAGAAAACTATACAAAAATACAACCAAAACAAATGTGATGTTGAACTGTTTCCCAGCAGGACCAGCCCAGGATTCCGACAGTAGTACCACTTTCTTGGCACGGATTATCCAACTACTATTTAGGCCCTACCTACAATGAGCTCAATGGAGATGGATTTGAGATCCAAACAGATCAAAAAAACTAGCTGAAACCGCGAGCAAAAGGCTGGGAAAACAAGCCCCTACCACTTACAGCAAGTATTTACAATTTTAAACAAAATTTAATTTAAAAAGAATTATCAAAAAACTTCAACGCCAAACAAATTGACTTTTGGACTTCACATACACAAAAAAAAACACTTCTTTTGACGTAAGTAGGAAATTTTTAAGTATCCCTCAATCAAAAAAGTAAATCCTCGGCTAAATTCGGTTTCTTTTTGTTCACTTCTCGTTCTTATTTTCGGATTTCCTTTTGCTTTTAAATATTTTTTTAATTTTTAACTTATCGCTATTATACCTGGACTTCTCTTATCTTGTTTTCAGAGCCCACCGCACTACGTTAGCTTCACTCATAGATAAGAAGCGTGGAGATTTGAGTAGTATCCTATAGCGCTCCAAAAAAACAGCACTATCAGACACTATCCCGATGGCGGCAGGATCAGTGGGAATTCTTCGAAGACCTCTATGGTATATGGTTCTGTGATAGTGGATTCGACAGGATTGCCACTGTATCCCGGATAAGTCAAGATTTGGCAAGCAGGTTGTGTTCAAAAAATCGCCAGAACTATCGTTTTCCACTAAGTGCAATTGACCACAAAATAATATATTGGCCCCACTATCGTAAACGGAAGTTGATGGTCATCCGACAAAAAAACTTAGGGCGGCCCAGCGCTCCGCTGACTGTCTGGGACCGCCAAAAATTTCCCGTTGGGGCATTATATCCTAAAGGACCAAAAGTATAATTTCTTTTATATTTTAATAGTTTCCATACAAATTCTCCAACGGAGGTTCACACCGTAAGTATGGTCAAAAAGGAAATCTTAATTTTCTTGAAACGCTATCACTCAACTTCAATCAGACGACCGGGCTTTGACAATAAAGTCTCGTGTTCACGGTTGGAGAAGTAATATTGGGTCTGACTGTATCTACTACGTACATGGTTTGATCAGCGAACACACCACTTTTTTTTTTGGTATATTCCTTCTCCTACTTTGTTCTCATCATCCGATCCTATTCGTCCGCTAGCCAGTGTTATTTTTTTTTGTAATTACAAAAAAACATGTTTATGTGTTGGTGGTGTTATTCCCCTACCCAGTTTAAGACCTTTTGGAAAGTATTATTTCAGATTTGATGTTTCGGAAACCATCTGTTCCGACGTTTCGGACCGCCGGACCTTTCGGAAACTCGTTCTTATGTCGTTTTCGATTGGATTTTCGGTCTATTCTACTCCTTTTTAATTCCAATCGAATATGAAAACACCGACTTTCCTAAATTTACACGCACACTTCCAAAAGCCGCCATTTAACAAAATGGCTTCTTCAAGTATTTACCACTTTTGACAATTAATCCAACGAAAACCTTTATATGTATGTGTGTGTTCCTCGTCTACTCCAATATGAAATTGGGAACAGAAGAACACTCCGAAAACATTACTCGGAACAGTAAATCGAAGACTTTTGGAGTAGTAGGAGTGAAAAAGGAGTGCAAAAGGAGTACTCCGAACATCCAAACGAAAACGACATTAATAATTCGTTATTTAATAATATTATCTCTATTGCCTAACAGGGGGAGTTAGTACCCGAAAAAGTTAATCCCCCGATTTCACCACTACCAAATAGTTAACTTTGGCAAAATTTCCAGATACCACACCTCCAACAAGCAAACCAACTACTCATCCAAGGGATTTAAGGGTTAAAATTTTATCCGTCTCAATTACCCTTTTCGCTAATCCAGGTCATCCATATTATCTTCCCTCGCATCCTAGAAAACTTAAAGTAGTTGGAGATCTTACCACTGCAAGTGTCAGAGTCGTTATCCAAAGCGTATATGTAAATCGGGAGTTTAACGTTTTCCCCAGAGACTATACTTTTTCTAACCATTCCCTGATTATGAAAAGTCAATTTTTTTAAAATCCACCTCGAGGTGTTAAGAGGAGTGAACGAATGAGAGGGAGATATACTACTCCTAATTATCTCTTGGACGATGTTTTGAGTTGATAAGTGGTTTATCTCAATATTTGTTATTCTTTGTGATTCCCATTCCTACCAGCAACACAGATTAGCCACATGAAGATGAGAATCCCCGGCAGCCATTTTAATTTGCCTACAAGCTTGAACTGGCAGTTATCAGATAAAAAATGAGAATGTGTGTATAAAAGTCTCACCCATAGACAGTAGGGATCTTCACACACCTGGTTAAATTGTTGTTGCAATTTACATCTATTCACCGACGCGGGAAAAATTACAAATACGTCTTTGTAAACAAAGGGGTTTTGGAGGGTGAAACGTACGAAAAATTCTCATCTTCATATGGCTAATCTGTGACCAGCACCAGCAACACACTGATCTCTATAATACACTGGATAGTGGATTCCCTTTATGTATAACAGTTTTTTTTACTCCAATTGAAGATGACATTCTGGTGCCAAGCGCACCTTTTGACGTCTGTATTTAAAAAAAAAAAGTAATTTGACGTACATTTTTCAGTTCACTGGTTGAACACAGTACGCGCGTTCACATGAGCGTGATTATTAAAACTTGTGTCGAATTTCTTTCAACCATTTCAGGTGGCTTTTTTTTGTATATGATGGTGTGAGTTCTATTTGACAATAATTTGAACACAAAAAATAATGCTCCTACAAATTCACAACAAATATTTCAAACTGCCTTTAATTAACCATGTCCCTTTTATAAGATTAAGTACAAATTTATTTTAGTGAATAGATGCAAAACAAAAAAAAAATGTGCGTTTATCCAAGCAACAAAAAATTACAATTCCAGTGTTTGTTACAATTTGTGCAAATTCGCAAGAAATGTCACCTACTAAATTTAACTCCCAGAATCGCGTTTGTGGCTACAGACACGAAACCTAATGTGAACACATCCGACTCATTCTGACGTGCAGCAGTAGTTAAAACAAAACAAAAATCTTTGCCCGTTGAAGGATTAATTAGAAACATTTCACTAACAAAATATAAATCTTATTAGGAAAATGCTTTCAATTAAAAAAATTGGATTCCGTAGGATTTAAGTGCCAAAGATAAGGTACAGACAGAGAGAACAGAAATCACAAAATAAAACGTCAAAAAAATGAACAATCTTAAGCAAAAAATCAAAAAAATCCGTACTTTCTTCGCCATCATTTTCTCACCATGAAGTGGAGTGAGATAAAGTACAGAGACGCCAAAAAAAGTCGAAGGAGACATTCCAATGTGACACCGTTCTATATCGAGATTTTATGTATTTTAACATTGTAAGATAAGGACACGCGCCATGACTCGCGTGTATTGTGTTCAGCCACTTTGACTAAAAGAAGTTATACTGTTATACAAACCTGGTGCCAAGCGCACCGTATAACAATCTTCAATTGGAGTCATTTTGTTTGTATGAATACGCTATCCAGTGTATTATAGAGTATAGAGATCAGTGCAGCAACATAAACAAGCGATAAACAGACGAAGACGACAGAACAACCGGCCAACGTGTGGATAATAAATGTAAGTATTATTCTTTATTTTATATCTTATTCATTTTATTATTATTTTGTTATATTATTTATTTCTGTTATTACTTTTCAGATTTTCTCTGTAGTTTGGATGGCCCACCCACGAAGGGCAGCGAAATGCTTAGTCGGTAAGTACCTACACCATTTTCCTAGTACCTATTATGAAGTTGCTAATTTTTTGTTTTCCTATCTTCTATTTTCAGAATAACGAATAACAATAACAAATATTTGGTGCTTTGCAATGATTTTTTCCAAGGACCAAAAAAAAGAAGTCGCCTGGGTAACTCCTTTGGCTCAAGGAGTATTTTTTTTTGTTTTTTTTTTTTTGTATTATCCTGTGGGGAGCTACCCACGCTACGCCGGGCTGAGCTAAGTTAAGGGCATAACGGGACGCCGGAACCCGCGTTTGATATAAAGGACGCTCAGATTTTTTTTCTTTTTCACAGAATATTGGGAGCATAGCAACGACCAACCCCAACATTTTAAAGGATTCAACAGGAATGCATGCAGTATATTTCAAGGAGAGTTAATCGTTAATCTAAGCTACATTTTAAAATAAATATCACAGTTGAAAAGTAAATAGAAAAGTATTGCAGTTGGATATTAAATCCTATTATCACAGATGAAAACTAAAGGTAAGACCGCACTCGACGGAACTGCACTTCAGCGGAACTGGGCGGCACTGCGCAGCACTATGCATCACTTTTTTGGTATACCGCACTTGATATAAAGCAACGCGACACTACTCGTCAAATGATTCATTTTCTCTTTCTAATTTTGACATTTCTGGATAAGTTTCGTAAAATGTGTTTATTTAGTTACAACAAATTCAATTACTTAAATAAGTGCTTTAATGGATGAAGATATAATTATTATCTCGCTTCTTTGTGAGGAGGAACAAAACGTCGAAGAAAATAAAACAAAAAAAAAATGGGTGCATGATGTTCCTAACTCTCGGTACGAGGAAGGAGAGTACCACACCCTTTTACCGAGGTTAAAAAGGGACCCCAAAAGGTTTCATACCTACTTTAGGATGTCAAGTCCTTAATTCCTGGAACTACAAAACATAATGGAACCACACATTCTAAAACTCGATACACGATTCCGAAAGGCAATAGGGGTTGAGGAAAGACTAATGGTCACTATCAGGTTGGTATAATAGGTGTGTTCCTTTGGGCTCCAGTATCTAACGCCAAGTACTTCTGGCTGCAGCCAACTACTTCTACTCTGTGGTCGAAGTAGTTCAAAGTAGTTCATTAATCTGGTCACAGAGTGTTTCCAAACAAGGAAAAGACATCACCAATCAAAAAAAATTACGTAGTAGATTGTTGTTGTTGATCTTTTTCTAATTAAAGTAAAATACAAAAACAAACAACCGAAATTAAATTGATATTGAGGTTAGATTTTACGTTTGGGAAAATGAAAGCATTCCATTCATCATCTACTTGGAAGTACTAAAACGTACTTTGGAAGGCCCAATGGAACACGGCTAATGCTATATATAAAAAAAGACTTGGAGTAGGTACATTATGTATATTGTTTTTCGTCCTAAGCGAATACCATGAGTTGTAGTTTAGTTTGTCCACAGTAGGCTTAATCTGTATCTATTATAATTTCAACAGGTTCTGATCAAATGAAATGACACTCATCAATGAAATTCGACAACTCAAAGCATTGATTCTTTGAATATAATGTTGGTTAACAAGCCCATTCGAAGATTAAACCAGTTCAAATTGTCATTGATTAAAGATGATTAGCTTGTTCAAACTGACCTTAGTATTGGTAGCCTTTGGAAATACCTTCTCATAATTTCTAATGTAAGACTCCAAAGAAGCCCTACCAACCTACAACGGCCCGAATAAATTTACTCGGTGTTTCCGAATCAATCATTCTATGTACGCCACCGTCCACTCCCTTTCTGGTTGGCAGTAAAATGTTTAGGGATTTGAGTTGGGGGTTTATATGTTGCTTACGTTCTTGTGTATACGAAAGAGGAAATAGGGAAAAGGGTTCATGCTGGGCAAATATAAACAATTTTCTTTCCCAAGTCTGAAATTATAGCTAGTCCAACCCAAAGTAGGTTTTATTGTTTGACCATAAAATATATAACTCTAGCCTATAATGACTTGGTGGTAGCTCACTCAGGTGGTTGTTATTTCATTCAAACCTTCAATACTAAAATTATAATTACATATATCTAAACAATAATGCAGCTATCATATTCATATCATGAAAAACAATATTACCTATTTTTTATTTAAAAAAATTTCACTTATTAACTGAAATCGTAACGGCAATAATTTTCATCTACATACATGCAATAAACATAATATGTTCACAGGTACCTAATTTAAAAAAAAAATGAATTTCAAACAAAAACACAAATACATTCGTTTCCGTAGTAATACACACACATTCTGAATAACATACGAAAGAAACACAACAACCGTTTCCATAGTAATGAATAGAAAATACAAAAACAAAACTAAACAAATTCCTTTTACAATGCACGAATCTATCCATAATTAAGGAAATATTTCAAATTAAATACGCTTTTCGTTAACTTTTTTATTTGAATATTATTTTTCATATTATTACAACTTAAATAATGAAAAATACTTAAAATCCAAGGGCAGTCATTTCATTCGGGCTCTTCTTCATCTGATAATAGTATTTCCAGATAATCTGGGTCCTCTGGTATCAAATCATCTGCATCTGATTCTGGGTTCCTCTGTAAATGTAAATACTCTGCTTCGGAAACGATCCCATATATTTTGTTTTTGACTTGTAACTGAACATCTGGAGGCAAAGCTTTCGTAGAATTTGCCATGGCTTTAAAAAAGAGTCAATAGGATTCTCAGTCTGCACTGTAGTCTGAGTCTGGGTTGAAGATGGACGTGAATCCAAATACTTTTGCAGTACATGGGCAACTGAAGTTTTTTGTGTCATTTGAGTTTGGCTCTTTTTTCTTGCACTAATTTCTTTAAACATTGTTGCTGTTGACGATGATGATGAGGATTGGTTCATGGGCTCAGGGGAATAGGAATTTGTGTTGAGATCGCCCGTTAGTGTTTCATCACGCCCAATACTAGCTGTAGTAGTTCTTTCTTGAAAATACGGTGCAAGGAATTCCATTTGATGTTCAAATTTCCATTTTTTCAGACTTTTAGCGCAGTCTCCACTCTTAGATTGTCTTCTCTTTAGGCACCTATGGTATCCATCCCTCAGTAACTTCCATTTTTCTTTGCACACAACGTCTGAAAATAAAAATATTAAATTTATTTAATTCTATTGTTCCAGATTTTTAGCAACAGGCGACTCATTTAAAACAATCGCAGAATCTTTTCGTTTGGGGTACACAACCGTTCAGGAAATCGTACACACCACATGCAATGCACTCTGGGAAGTCCTTTCGAAAACAGTTATGCCCCCACCAGATGAAAAGAGATGGAGAGAAATTGAAAAAGAATTTTCCGAAAAATGGAATTATCCCAACTGCATAGGTGCGCTGGACGGCAAGCACGTACAAATCATATCGCCACCAAAAAGCGGTTCTTTATTTTTCAACTACAAGAAATTTTTTTCTGTAGTGCTTCTTGCTCTAGTAGATGCAGACTATAAATTTATATATGTGGATGTTGGTGATCTGGGCAAGAACAGTGATGCGGGAATCTTCTCACGTTCAACTTTGGCGGAAAGACTGGAGCAAAACAACTTAAACATACCGGGCCCAAAAAAATTGCCAGGAAGCAGCGAACCATTGCCTCATGTGATTGTCGGAGACGAGGCATTTCCATTAAAAACGTACTTAATGAGACCCTATCCTGGAACGCAATTAAATGATATTGAGAAAAAAGTCTATTGCTATAGACACAGTCGAGCACGCAGAGTATCAGAAAATGCATTTGGAATATTGTGCCAAAAATTTAGAATATATTATCGAAAGATATGTTTGAGTCCAGAGCATGTAGATAACGTCATTCTTGCGACTTGTGTTTTGCATAATTTTTTGAGAGAGGATTCGGTGTCATTTGATAACGAAGAGCCAAAAGAACTACGTCTACAGGAAATTCCTCATGTTGGAGGCAATTTTGCAAACAATTCTATCCAGGTGCGAGAAAGATTCAAACACTTTTTCAATTCCTCTCACGGTAGTGTGCCATGGCAAAACCAAATCATCAAAAGAGGATGTCATCGACGACCTAGTTAAATATGTACAATGTATTGTCACATTATGTAGGTTTTTTTTTCAAAAAAAAATTAAATATAAAATGCCTTTAAAAAATGAACCAATTCTTTTTTTTAATTAAATATGGCTACAGAACAAGAAAAAATTGTTTGCATCAATTATCATAGACCAAGTTCCAGTAACTATCCAAAGATATCCGGATAGGTTTGCGTAATAATCCCTTGTTTAGAAACAGCTATTGACAGCTGATGCAATAAAAAATCAAAGGTATCTGAACATTTTTGTAAATGTGATAGCCTAGCAGATTGTCACTCGAACGCGGTGATTCCTTTATTTATTATTTCTAGTTATAGATCTGAGATCGCAAATTTACCGCCGTCAATATGAATGAGCATGAGCATATATTTAAAGAAAAAAAACGAAGATATAGTGCAACCTATACAAAATATGTATTAAGAGTTCAAGGGAGATAGGAAAAAATCAAAATCAAAAAAGCCTACCAAAAATTGCCTACTATATATTTAAAGAGTGAAGCGTACTTCAAAACATATCAACGGTATCTCGGCTAGCTATATTGAAAATTAACAACGACTAAATTCTCAAAAAGTATCACTTGTCAAGAAAAAGTTAAATACAAAATTATAAAACAGAATTTCAAAATACGAAGTTTTGGACTTACAAAATTTTTAAATGTGTATTTGCAAGAAAGGAAGGGACCTGCAATTTACTGCCGAAAAAACTTTTCCATATCATTGATAAATATGAAGGTACAGTGGTCAAATAATTTAAATAATTGAATATAGGGAAAAGATTAACGAAATGGTATTTCTTAAAAGATTATATAGATATATGTACATAGTAAGGTGTACCATTTAAAATTATTAAATTTAACATTGAACTGTTATTAACCTCTCATAGAACTGTTTTTTTTTTTTTTTTTGATTTTCGACTATCTCATCTGATTAACCGATTAATCAGATGAAATTAAATTTTATTAAGAACAAAAATACTAATTAAAAATGTAAAATTTTGAACGAAATTAGTTTGAACAAATTTTTTGTGTCTGCGCGTACCATCCAAAATTACGATTTTTATTGTTTTTTCTTTGTACATATATTCAAATTAGCAGAAGTTGGCATTTTTTAACAGTACGCGAATAGAAATCTATTTTGTTCACGAAGTGTAACAAAAATTAAAAAAAAAACTTTTTTCTGAAGTTCGATTAATTTCATTTTTTGAATGGTCAACTAATGTCCATTAAATTGAATTTTTTAAATAAAAATTGACATTTTAAAAATTATAAGGAGTGGCAACCGTTGTTACAACTCTATATTTTGTTTGTCTATGCTTACCGTCAGCCATCTACCGTCAGCCATATACCCTCAGCGAAAAAAAAAACATATTTTCCAAATAACCACATAACAAAATTGCACCTTACATTTTTCTTTTTCTGCCTACAGACCAAATAGCCACTCACCCCTTCATCTGCAACATGATAGTACTTTAGATTGTATACATAAACAATAGTTTGCATCGTAAATGCATTTTGAAAAATAAAGGGACGAAATAGGTATTATTTTAACAGAAAAAGAGATTCTAACAAAACACTTCAGAAAAATCTGGTATTGAGATGGAGATTATCTCCTAAAATATGAAGATACCTTCACATACCAAAATGCAGAGATTAATGAGGATTACCTTCACATGTGAAGTTGGACGTAAGGCAACGTGACCTAGGGTGGCCCGCTTCGAGAGTTCAGGGGATTTTAACCCCTCTGGACTTCTGTACCCGCTTAGGATATATGTTCCATTCGTAAATCAGGCTCCAATGTCATCACTTTTTTGGTCAGCAGGAGCTTTTTTCACACTCGTCATACTTAAAACAGATTATGCCTACCCAAAAATGTCGTACCGTAACATTTTAAGTCGATGGTATCCTGCACAATGTGCACTTTCAAACTGTTGGTATGCCTCGAGTCACTTCCTTAAATATAATATGAACTACAAGTGGATCAAAGCGTAATAAAATAGGTACAAATATAATTTACTTAATGTGCTAAAATTTTATTTGTCAGACATGGTTCTTAAAATATCAAGAAAAACTTTGTTCATCCCATTTTCCAAAATAACGGCCAAATGAGAGGTCTTTGAAACCCAAAAATGATTAAGTACACTCACACTAACCATACACATACGAACAAAAAATCTTCTGCCCAAAATGCAAGGTCAATGTATTTCAATGGACTGAAGAGAATTTCTACTTGTTGCAGTAAATTTTCTCAAAGAATTTGAACCTCAGTTTAAACGAAAGTTTTGTAATCAGTTTTTTTTCTGAAAAATATGTTTTTTAATTTTATACATAACACGTTTCTCTGTAAACTGTGCAATCTAGTTTTACGGACAAAAAGTTAATAATATTAGTACCACTCCCAACGATTTTTAATTGTTTTCCTTGTATACATATTCGTTTAAAAAAATCAAACGTCATTTTTTAAGCTCAACCTTTTAAGGGAGTTATTTTAGCTATTTAAGAATAAATTATAAAACATGTACATGTGAGAAATAATTCAAAAAAAACATTTTTTTTCTCTATAACAACTATTATACCCGCAATTATTTTTAAAACTTTTAACATTATTATAAGCACGTGCGACGCAGCCGTTAATTTTAGTTTTAGGATATAAAGTGTTATTATTTTTAGTATTTTATATATCTAATTTTTTAGTCAACACCAATTAAAATTTGCTTTTACCCCTTGCACACTTGTATGTTAGTTTTAGTAAATACATTACTTTTCACTTATTTCTAGCCGTGTTTTTTTTGCAAGTCCATATGGATTTGTCGAAAAAAACGACATCGGGACTAATAGTTCTACACGTAAATACAACAACAACTTAAATCCATATAGACTTAGCTAAGTCCAGATAATTATCGGGACTTACCTACTGTAAGTAAGAAGTTCCTAAGTCCCGATGTCGTTTTTTTCGACAAATCCATATGGACTTGCAAAAAAACACGCCTTCTAATACATAAGATACATAAAGGCGATGTTACATTGCCATATATATATGTTCCATTATGCCATATAATATATGACAACATATTTGTTGTATATCAAAGTTATATTAGGCTCCATGTATTTTGTGTCATATAAATTTGACTATCACACTTTTGAGACATATTTATCTGGAAACTTTCCATATTTATATGATAATGTAATACTGCCTTAAGTAACATAATGTAACTTAAAAAACTATTCTTTGTGGTCACTTGATTTTCGGAAGTGTAATCCCTAAAATATATTAAAACTGAAAACAAAAATATCTTTCTGAGAAATGATAGAAAAAACAATCGAAATCAAAATCAAGAAATACCTACTGCTGATATTTTATTCTTTTTTATTTTTACAAATAAAATAATTAAACTATCTTGAGCTAGTTTCTGTTCTATATTCCAATATGCAAAATATAATCTTCAGCTTACTTTAAAAAAAATATTGTCTCCCAAACACTGCCGACCAGAGGTTTGCGCTTTTAGTAATTGGGTGTCTCTATTATTTGTACCTTATTCAAGAGTCTGTCTAAAAGCACGTAGTTTCGCGTTCGCGAAATTAGTTCTCGTACCAGGTTCTCATACCTTAACAGTGAGGTATGTATGGGGGGCATGGCGTCACCCTTGCAACCCCACTATAGGATTTGGTGTAGGTGCAAGGTTGGTTAGATGCATTTTTTGTTTGGATTCAAAGACACCTCATTGTATATATCTCACTGTTGAGGTATGAGAACTAATTTCGCGTACGTGAAACTCCTTGCCTTTAGACAGTTTCTTTATTCAATTGCAGTACAAAGGAATACACCTTTTATTAACATGCCGCCTCCACTGGACATGAACGATGATCGGATAATGAACATATTTAGAAAAAAAAAAAAAACAATGAAGGCAGCGAGGTATCGAAAAAAATCAGATCGTTGATTGGATTGTGGTTGTGCGATGTTGGACATCCTTCAAGTCCAGTGGAGCCAGAAAACTTTAATGCCTGCAAAGTTCTTGATATCACTCACCTTTTACTCCCATTTGGTCTCCAATTTCTTTCCAAATATTTTGCTTCCTGCTGCCTTTCATGTAACTTTCGTTTTGAATATCGAACAACTCTGGGTATTCCGACACCAACAATATCAACTTTTCCTCGTCCATTTTATTTTCCTTACCGAAGAACACTTTCATAATTTTAAAATTTTGTAATTGAATAATTTGATATTAATTTCAAAGCAGCAGTAAAATGTAATTAATAAATTATATTACAGCTGACACTGACACACCGACTCGTGACGCTTGCCATACCGCACTTGCTGCAACGGAACCGCACGGCGCGGCGCTGAGCGACAAAGTTGCCCAGATTATCAACTTTGCCGCTTAAGCCTAGAACGCTGCTGATGCGAAACGAAAAATCCCATACAAAAATGACACAACGAAATCATAAACGAAAAATTTCGTCCTCCTTTTCGTTTTGCAGTACGCTGTTCGATGAGCGAAATCGATAATTGTAGCAGATTATTTGGAGAGGTTTCCGCTCTTTTTCGCACTCAATTAATTGCCCGGGACATTAATTGTGTGCGGAAAAGTGACATTTGAGGTTGGTTCGTGTTTGTATTTGTTGTTTCTTTCAATACAACATGGCTTTCTGTGATTTTTTTGCGCTTGTCTTTGTTTTTTTTTTTGCTAATGGTGACGCTTTCAATTGTCATTTTTTCGCTGAGGTTTTCGTAAGCATTTCGCTGTCGTGTTGGAGACCACCGAAAAATTTCGTTTCGCATCAGCAGCGTACTAGGCTTTAGGGCCGCGCCGTGCAGTTCCGTTGTCGTTTAGTGCGATATAGCTCATGCAATTTCATACAAATAATCTTTTGCCGCGTCGTGCAGTTCTATTGCTGTGCAGTTCCGCTGCAGTGCAGTTCCGTCGAGTGCGGTCTTACCTTAAAACTAAGATGTAAATATCACAGATAGTTCATAGTTTTAGATCATTGCGGATGTTTGTTAATATCGGTTATCAGTTCGGTTAAAATTTGTATCAATAAAACATGAATTATTAGATTACTACATAGGTACATAAATATAAATTAAATAAATAACATTAAGCATGCCTTAAACTAAAACAAAATTTGAAGTGATTTTTACTACTTGTATAAAAGGACTTAACAGGTACAGTGTGACAACTATTGCTTTCCTAGGATTGTTTTTTTTTTTAATTAATGAGGACTATATCAGGTATATCGTGCGGGCGGTTTATTACGTTATAATTGTGTTAATATTATAATAATGAAAACAAAGTAATAGTGGTTACGTGAAAAGACAATAATTGTTTACGGACTTCGGATTTTTTTCACGAGGGAATTTAAAGTGAGATATCGGTCTTTTATTGGGCTGGCGTTTTCAAAACAAAAGTTTCGCGGATGCAATTTATTATTGTTTAAGATCTTTTGCATGAAATATGCCGATCTTTTTGCCGCTCAGATTCTCTAGCTCATACATGTGAGACCCTATTTGTTTCAATATTCGGCATTTTACATATTTTGGTGAAAGTTTAGCTAACAAATATTTCGACGAGTCGCTTAAAATAAAGTTTCGCCTATATACTTCCTGTCCGGGCAGAAATTTAATACTTTTAGTGCGAGTGTTGTAAGTTTTTGCTGATCTCTCATTAGCCTTTGAAATATTTTCGCGAATCCGATTTTGTATGCACTGCAGTCGTTGTTGTCGAGGAATAGTATACAGTTCGCTGTCCTCTGCCGCGTTCAATTTTCGTGCCAGCTCATAGCAGCTACCGTGTGTCATCATGTAAGTTCCGAACAAGGCATAATACGGTGACACACCTATTGAGCTATGAACTGAACTTCTTAAAGCACAAGCGATATCGCTGAGGTGCAGATCCCATTCGCGTTGGTCGGTCTTTAGATAGGACCGGATAGCTGCAATTAAGGTACGGTTAACTCTTTCTGACGCGTTCGACTGCGGTGCATAATTGGCAGTTTTGAAATGCCTCACTCCGTACTTGGACAAAAGGTCTTGAAAATCCTTTGCCAGAAATTGTTTGCCGTTATCCGAGTGGATAACGTTAGGTACGCCGACCATGTTAAGAACATCATCGCGTAAAAATCTGACGATACTTGACGTATTGGCGTTTCTCAATGCTTTTAGGAACACAAATTTTGACAAATGATCCAAGACGATAAAAACATAGGCATTTCCGGACTTTGACCTCGGGTAAGGACCCAAGAAGTCCACGTACAATTTTTCAAATGGACGATTGGAACAATACGAATTGACGATAGGTGGACGTGAGACTTGGTTGGAAGCCTTACATTCCTTGCACACAGAACAGTTAGAAACATATTGACGAATTTGGACGGTCATCATGCTCTTCCGGGTTGGCTTTTATGGTGTCCATCAAACTGGCGTATTCTTGAGTGCGGAATTCCTCAGAGTCCAAATCAATCAGAGGTGCTACTTCTTCCATTGCCAGAGAATCTACATATACCCGAGAAAGAGTGTTCGGTACCACATTTAATGACCCTTTTCGGTGCTGTATGTCGAAGGCATAGGACTGCAACAATAGACTCCACCTAGCGAGCTTGCCACTGAGATCCTTCATGTTCATAAGCCATTGAAGGCTGGAGTGATCCGTAATTACAGTGAAGTCCAAGCCCTCGACATACGGCCTGAACTTTTTTACTGCCATCACCGCAGCCATACACTCCTTCTCAGTTACACTGTAGTTTCTCTGGCTTTTGTTGAACTTTTGTGAGAAATAGGCTATAGGGACCTCTTCGTCTTCCATGTTTATTTTGAAATAATACCGCACCTATTCCGGTATCTGATGCATCATATTGGATGAAAAATTTGTTTGAAAAGTCGGGATGGGACAAAACAGGTGCAGTAGTAAGAGCCTTTTTCAGATTTTCAAATGCTTCCAGTGCCTCCCCCGTCATCTGGAATTTGCCGTTCTTTTTCTTCAACAGGTCTGTCAAGGGTGCAGTCAGGCTTGAAAAATCTCGGATAAACTTGCGATACCACCCTGCCAGACCAAGTAGCCTCCGAACCTGAAGAGGGGTTTTGGGAATAGGAAAATCTCACTATTGCCTCCACCTTCGCCGGATCGGTTTTGAGCTTCCCACCACCAACAATGAACCCCAAATACTTCAGTTCTTTGAAGCAGAACTTCGATTTGTTCATGTTGATGGTGAGATTCGCTTTACGCAAACACTCGGCTACCTCATCTACTAGAGTGATGTGAGTCTCGAAGTCAGGTGCCATGATGAGCAAGTCATCGAGATAGACAAAGACACGATCCCTAAGTCATGCAGGAATCACCTTGTCCATTAACTGGCATAACCTTTGGGCTGCATTGCACAACCCAAATGGCATGACAGTGAATTAGTACAAGGGTCTTCCCGGTACCGCAAAGGCAAGCTTTTCCCTACTCTGTTTCTCCAACGGTATTTGCCAGAATGCTTCTTTAAGGTCTATGCTCCTAATGAAGAAAGTATCTGGTAGCCGGCTGAGGAGCCCCTCGATATGGGGGAGAGGATTCGCGTTTTTCTTCGTAAGTGAGTTCACCTTGCGAGAATCTAGACAAAGTCGATTCTTGCCAGGTTTTCGCAAGAGAACCACAGGCGAACACCACGGACTCTCGCTCTCCTCGATAACGCCGAGACTCAACATCCGGTCTAGCTCTTCATATAAAATGGCTTGTACCGCTGGAGAAACAGGATAGTGACGCTGTTTCACAGGGATCGAATCCCCAGTATCTATAACGTGCTCCATGAGAGTCGTCCTACCGAGACCATCTCGGTCAAAACAGAGAAATTTTTGTGTGACTGCCTCCAATCTGGCCTGCTGTTCCGGAGACAACTGGTGTGCATTTGAAAGGTCGGCTTCATCCGAAAATGAGATTGAACTTATTATGTTCGGAGCTAAATTAAAAGTGCGCAAGAAATCGACTCCTAGGTAAACTTCTTGGTCCCAACTTGGAACCAAGAAAAACGTTATTTTGTTGTCTTCATCTTTATATTTCACTGGTGCTAATACTTTTCCTACTATATGGCACATTCAAACTGAAAGACGTGTTGGTATCTAGCGCTATTTTGAAGAAGTTTTTTGTCCATTCTTGAGCTCCAAAATTGTATCCAGTTACGAAAATATATACTTTGTGTGCTCGTTTAGCGAATTTCCTAAAAAACTTGTTGTCAATCCGGAATAAAGTGATTTTTTTTGATTCATTAAATAAATCAATATTTTTACATATATATTAACTTAAAAGTGAAATGTCTTCTACTGAGAGAAAACGAAACTCCAGTGAATCCGAACAGAAACAAGTTGCTACAACTACACCGAAAGGATCCAACACTCACCGAACACCCTCAGACACAATTCACACCAAGTCACTCAAGCCACCGCCACAAAAGGCACTCCAAAGTCCCCGCGACACAATCAGCTGCAACATCATTGCCGAAATGCAAAAACAATTTAAGGAACAAAGTGAGTCCATGAAAAATATTTCATTAAAATTAGATGATATTGAAATGAAACTAGCAAAAAAAATCGACGAACAAGTTAAGGAAATTAAAACCGAGATTCAAAATGTCAATTCGCGTATATTAGCCATAGAAGATAACAACACCAAATTAACTGAAGTGAACAAAATACTTCAAGCCGACATACAAGACGTCAAAAGTTCAGTAGACCGCATAACCACAGATGTTCTATTATTAAAAACAAAACCACCCGTTCACTCCTCCACCACCGATGATCTCTACTCTGAAATGACCAAAATTAAGACTGCACTTCAAACCCAAGAAAACAACAACATAGCAACCGACGCAGTGCTCTACAATATTCCAACTCAAAAGAATGAAAATCTCACCAATGTTTTTCACCACCTATGTATCACCTTAAGCACAAAGCCACCTACGCTTAAAAGCATCTTCCGCACCCGCACCAAAAACATAAATTCAACATAAATTATCATTAAATTTCACACTGCACATGATAGAAATAAAATATTAAAATTAATTTCTGAATTTCGTACATTAAATAAACGTCAACTTTGCCTACGCGATATAGGAACACAATCTGATGTCCCTATTTACTTCCGAGAATGCTTGACAGAATCTAATCAAAAAGTCTTACATGCTGCACTCGATATGAAAAAACAAAAACAAATTGCTGTCGTATTTACTATGCGTGGGAGAGTATACATCAAAAGAGGAGAAGATGATAATGCTGTTGCTGTTGATACCATCGAAAACTTGTCGGGGTTGCCGCCACACTAATATAATAAATTGCCGTGACCACAAGAAAAACTTTTTTCAAACGCTAGAACCTATTTATGTAGATTAATTAACAAAACATAATAAACGTATTTGATTAAATTAAAATTTTATTTACCCTTTACAATCATTTTTTTTTTTTTGTTTTGTTTTTTTTTTTTAAATATTTATAACAATTATATTTTTTTATTTTTAAATTATAATTTTATTTTACTTTCTTTATTTACATTTTTTTTTTTTCTTTCTTGTAATGCCCCTTGAGATTTGTATTTTTTTCCAGGAGTATGTAGCAACTCATTTGGCAAACAAAATATCCGTAGCTTATTTTTGCATGCTATCTGTTTTTCTGATCGTGATGCGTGTGTTTTTAAACAGACCATCTGATTTCACATTTGATGTCGGTTAATCAAAATCATCTGAATTCCGTAGATCCGACTAGCGTTGACATAACTCGAGCTATGATTAATATAATTTCTTCGCGTAACGACGGATTCCAAGTCTGTCATATTAATGCACAAAGCTTATTCAAAAAAATAGATGAGTTCAGGGATTTATTTGAAGGTTCGAGGTATGATGCAATATGTGTAAGTGAGACATGGTTCAGTAGCAACATTTCTAGTAACTTAGTATATCTTAAGGGCTTTAAGTTGATAAGAAATGACAGGTTTGGTCGCATTGGGGGAGGAGTGGCCATATATATAAGAGACTCTATAAACTATACAATTAAATACACGTCACCGCCCGAGTGTCCTATAGAGTATATTTGTGTTGACATTACCAATGCCTACGAACATTTACTCCTAGGTGTAGTTTATAGGCCTAACCGTTACATCGATTGGTCACCCCTTCTCACTCTTTTTGAAGATACCTCTTATTGTTTTGCCGGTGTTATACTTT
Organism: Leucozona laternaria; assembly: GCA_932273885.2. Taxonomy (NCBI): domain Eukaryota; kingdom Metazoa; phylum Arthropoda; class Insecta; order Diptera; family Syrphidae; genus Leucozona; species Leucozona laternaria. The sequence goes on along the minus strand of OW026366.1, from coordinate 132,559,263 downwards.
GTGGAGATTTTAACAGTGATCTCCTAACAGACCAAAGTCTCATAGACAGCTTGGGTACCTTCCATATCTTTTCGGGATAACTTTAAGGTCCAGAGAGTGTATCACCTGTAATCAATTTTTGCCCAACATGCTTACACTGGCTCCACTATCTAAAAGACCAAAAAGCTCTGTATTACCTATGGAATTTTTAGCATACGGATGAGGATCACCCGTAACATCTATAATAGACGAGGATATATGGGCTCTTTGTTTTTTCCTAGCTTAATACCGTTCTCGGGCTTTTAAAATATTATGGGATTTTATACTTTGGGGATTGTTAAAAATTCTATCAAGGGCCTGTTTATACTCTTTTATTCTCTGATGTAGAGGTTTAATATAGGATGATATTTGGTTTATATCATGGCTTAAGCTTGCTTCTTTACCTCTTTTTAACATTTTAATTTTTTCATTTAGGTTTACTGTACCATATTCTGAACAGTCATCAGTATGGCCTACAGTAACTGTAGTTTTGACTATTGGGGTTCTGAGCCTGAGTCGAACGCGACTCCCCCGAAGATTTCGCGTTCTTTAACCGGTTTTCCGGGTAGCACTTAGGGCAGTTTGGAGTTTTCATGCCCTCATTGCCACATTTGTAACAAAAAACATTAACTACTTCCGAACCGCATTCAAAATAAGTGTGACCCGGAGCTTTACAGTTCCAACAGGTTAACTTCGTGGTATCCGCATACTTCCGTGCGGGAATTTTTTAACGGTCTCCGCCCAATTGAAAGGCCGCCACTTGTTCATCTGTTGGCTGTATCCTTTCTTCTTCGTATTCAAGCTCGTTGGCTGTGAATTTGGTTGACGCTTTGTATGGCTTTGGAAAATTTTGATCGCGCCTTTGAAAAGTGACTTCCGCATCCTTGCATGCATATCGCAACTGATCCAAAGTAAATAATGGCATTGGAAAAAACTAAAGTTCGGAGCTTTTCATGTAAATTTTTCTTAAGAATTTTGACTACATCCCATTCCGGAATTTGAATTCGTAGTTGGGATCGGAGCCTATTGATAGCCGCAAAAAAATCGTCGATGCTCTCCCAGGAAGCCTGCTTACGTTCCATGATTTCGCGCATTATCTCGTAATCGGATTTCATATTCTTAAACTGACGCATTAAGGCGTCTTTCAACATTGGCCAATCTGGCCGAAAATTATGTCTTTGGAACTGCCAAAACCAATCATAAGCGGCTCCTGAGAGTAGCAAGTGGAAGTCTCTTAAAATTTCGGACCATTGACACCCATGTTGGACTTGAAGAGTCTCCAGCCGAAATATAAAATCTTCTACGGTAAGGTGTTCTGGTTTACCATTAAAATTTATCCCCCACTTATTGGTTTTAATCGGCCCTCTTACAGGATGCAGATTATTATAAGGAGGAGGAGGCCGACTAAACATAGGATTGGTTACGTTTTGGGGTTGCTGGTGAGCAAAGTCTCGAAAATCTTCCGTTTGGAACCCTCGCTCTGGTACCTGCCTAAAAGGTTAATTTTGCCTATGAGTTGGTAGTGGTACTTGAAGGAAAGATCTGGTACTTGGATCACTCTTAGGTTGATTATAAGCTGGAGGCGGTATTGGATATTGATGAGCTGAGTGAGAAACTTTACTTCTTTGCTCATGGTCAGCCGCAAGAGCCGCACGACTCGAACTCAATTCCCTCATCATTCCTCCCATTTCGTGTTGGATAACGTCCTTCAGAGTATTGGTTATTTCAGACCGTACTGAGGTCTGATAAGGAGAAAATGCATTTACTAGGGCGAGGTTGATGTACGCTTTTAAATCTTCGGGGACTAATATTCTCTCTCTACCACCACTGTGAGGATTATTACCTTCACGTGGGGTCCTACCGGTTCCTACTTTGACTGATGCAGTCGTTTGCTTGTTGGACGGGCGAGTTGTCATTTGCCTTTTGAGTGGATCTGATCTGGGGGCAGCGCCCTGATCACTCAGGCTACTAAAGGAGGGTGCCTTGATGTAATCAAAAGTACTGTCGTTAAAACCCGGAGGCAAGGGCGGTTCTGTACGGACCGGAAGATCGGCGGATTCGAAGGGTAAACCAAGGGCGGGAGGATGAAATGGTGCTAGAGGCCGTGGCAAACCCGCCGGTGGGTAAGTTGTTGTAGATCTTCTATCTCCTTCTAACTCCGCATTTCAAATCAGATTTCTAATCCGTTCTTCATTTTCATCACTAGGTGAAGCCATTTTGAATCGATCGACAAACCCAAAAATATACGTGTACAAACAAACTAAATACCATAAAAGGTAAGTTTATGAAAACAAAAACACTTAGCTCTAAGACCAAGACACAAGTTGATCTTAAATCAAAAACTTGATTTAAGAAAAATTCAAAATAATTTTCTTTGGAAAAATGTACTTATAACCAGAAAATTTTTTATGAAATTTTACAAATTACACGAATTTTTTTTCTTAAGTATAACCAAAAAAACTATAAAAAAGAGTAATGTAATTATTAGTCTAAATTTTATTTTGTTTTTGCGAGTTGTAACGTTTTAAGAAAAGTATCAAACCTAAATAAATCCCAATTATTATTCAAAATCGATTTGTGTTTCTTATTAAAACAAATATAACGAATACGAAAACACTTGAGAACGAGTGAAAAAGTAAGCTTTCTTTTAGTGAGAAACTAAATAAAAACTTAAACAAAGAAATTAAGTATGAACACAAGTATAAGTATAGATCTAATTATAAGAAAAAGTAACAATCAAAATTTCGTAAATTTTATAAGTACTTATTGAAACTAGTGTGTTCGGGTACGTAATTATATGTATTTCTTTATAAGAAAACAAAAAAGAACCAAGAACAAATCAAAAAAAGGAATTCTTATTCAAGATGAACTTGAATAACAATAATAATTTTAAGAGAAAAGCAAAAAAAGATTGTAAATCAAAAACGAATAACTTTAAGAAAATGTTGGAAAGTTTGACAAAAATGATAAATTAGAAAAACAGTAATTTAAAAAAACACGTTTGAAATGATCAAAAAAAAAATTATAAATTATAAAAACTTTACCAAATAGTAAGTTTTCAAAAGAAGTTATTAAACTTAAGAAAAACCAACTTCAGCTCAAAAAAAAAGTTTTAAGAGATGAAGATAGTATGTAAATCACTTTTTTTTTGAGAATTCAACGGAAAAAACATTATACGTAGAACGAACGGTAAGAAAAAAAATCATTGACTTATCGAACCTAGGACTGATATCAGTTCTTAGTGCCGTAAGTAAGATTCTTCTTTTCAAAAAAAAGGTATCTAACACTTAAATTAATTTTACCTAGAGAATGTAAAACTAAGAAAATGTAAAAAAAAATAATCAAGGACCCAAAATCTGAATTTCGAAAAATTAACCTTTACCAAAAAAATTAACAAAAAACAAATTAATGATCTAAACAAACTAAAGAGTTGAAACAGAGAAGGATTGAATTTGGAAAAAACCAGACGATATCAACTGAAAAATATTACATATGTAAATGTGTACAGTTTGGTATATAATTTTTTTTTTAATTTAAACTTAACCTTTCAACTTTTTCCTAGAAAGTGTGAAGTTTTAGCAAAGTTTTAAGTTTTTTTTAACTATGTTATTAACCCTACCAAAGTACTATTTAGAAAACCAAGCAGTAGAGTAGGTGCTGCAAATATGGCCCATGTTGGTAATATGGCCCACCGTAATATTTCCCTACTGGAAGAGCATAGGTTACCCACTGTGCTTTTATTTCGAAGATAATCTTAGAGGTTTTGATATATTAAAAAGTGGAGACTCAGGAGCAGGAAATGTGCGCGGAATTTGAAGTTTGAAATTTTTACATTGGCCATATAATTTTTTGTTAAATTTTTGTAAGTGTTTTTATACTAACTTTTGCGCAAATATTTTAATGTTTTTTGGAGACTTAGTTGTGCTTAGATTTTTATTTCATTATGTGAAACCAAAATTTTAAATATATTTTTTAAAGTTGGTTTAAATTAAAAGTACAACGAAAAGGCTATATGCAGGTAATATGGCCCACCTAATGCACCATATACACCACCCTGGTCCATATTTAACACCGGGCGAAAAACAAAATGTCGGTAATATGGACCATCACATTTACCATATACACCAACCTGGTCCATATTTAACACAAGGCGGTCCATATTAGCAGCACTTTTTTGAAAAATGTTAAAATGAGTTTTTTTAGGGTTTTATTTATATATTTTTAGTAAAGTTGTTTTTTATGCTTTTTGTTATGAAGGCTGATTATAAAATAATTTCTTTAAGTATTAAAAAAAGAAACAAGTCAATTACCGAAAAGCTGACTGTTTTATTTACAAAAAAGTTAAGGGTGGGCCATATTTGCGACACTTACTCTACTATATTATGTTTGGTGAAATTGGTATAAATTAGAATTAGCTAAGCGAGTGTAAATAGTGTAAACTAATAAGAGGAGACTGATGATAGGTGGCTTGGCACCCCTTGAAACAGCTGTATCTCTAGCCAAAATAAACGAATTATAAATTAATTCGTAAACAATTGGTGGTAGCACCTTTAAGTTGTTGTTGTTGTTCAAAAATTCAATGAAATTGACGGAATAAAGAATGGTCAAGTCTAATAAACTGACATTCAAGTATGAATAGTACAATAAATAATAATAATAACTTAAAAGTCTGGTCTGTTACCGATCTTCCAACCTCTTCCCCTTTGATACGTACTACGAATTGTAGTCTATCGAAACAAGGTATGGAGAAAAATGGAGGCGGAACAAGACAGCATACTTAAAGGCGCTTAGAAAAATACTGACGCTCCAAATGCATTTGATAAACAATAACATCCCATTTTCGATATGTGACGTCAGTGTTCTCAGGCGGCGGAATATGTAGTGCATACGGCTTCTAAGACTGAGCAAATCTGATATCGTGGGTTCGATCCCTATGATGGGCATGTAGAAAGTTTTTCATAATAAAATTGGATTAAAGCTCAGCACCACTAATAAGAGGAGACTGATGATAGGTGGCTTGGCACCCCTTGAAACAGCTGTATCTCTCAGCCAAAATAAACGAATTATAAATTAATTCGTAAACAATTGGTGGTAGCGCCTTGAAGTCGTTGTTGTTGTTCAAAAATTCAATGAAATTGACGGAATAAAGAATGGTCAAGCCTAATAAACTGACATTCTAGTATGAATAGTACAATACATAATAATGATAACTTAATAGTCTGGTCTGTTACCGATCTTCCAACCTCTCCCCGTTTGATAGGTACTACGAATTGTAGTCTATCGAAACAGGGTATGGAGAAAAATGGAGGCGGAACAAGACAGCATACTTAAAGGCGCTTAGAAAAATGCTGACGCTCCAAATGCATTTGATAAACAATAACATCCCATTTTCGATATGTGACGTCAGTGGTCTCAGGCGGCGGAATGTGTAGTGCATACGGATTCTAAGACTGAGCAAATCTGATATCGTGGGTTCGATCCCTATGATGGGCATGTAGAAAGTTTTTCATAATAAAATCGGATTAAAGCTCAGCACCACTAATAAGAGGAGACTGATGATAGGTGGCTTGGCACCCCTTGAAATAGCTGTATCTCTAGCCAAAATAAACGAACTATAAATTAATTCGTAAACAATTGGTAGTTGCACCTTTAAGTTGTTGTTGTTGTTCAAAAATTCAATGATAGAGTTTTTTTGTTATTGTTTTGTCGTAAGCATACGCGGTGCTTCAGGTAGCTGTTCGGTGAATACTTTGTTGACGATTTAGAGTGACCTTACTAAAGTATATTCGCAAAACTAAAAGACTTTAGACGGACTTGATTTATAATACCTTGGTGTGGTGAAACAAGTGTGGAAACTAAAAACATTAGACAAAAGTACTTTACAATGTTATCTTCTTCAAACCCGCAATTGAAGTCGGTCCCTAGGACTTTCTTTGAAGATATGGTATTGAAGATATAACTTACACAAAAACCAGTGAGTTTCGAAAACTCAACTAAAGTTTGGAAAGCATTGCAGCAATGTCCGACTAATCGCCCGACACGGACATGGTTCCAAGCAGAAACATAACAAGAACTGGACGAAGAGGATTAGAAAATGAAAATTTAGAAAGAAAAGTAAAATAAAGTTAAGGATAGGGATAAGGAAAAACAATACTAGGTAAGAAACTGTTGTCGCTGCAAATTTTTGGTGATCCATCGCAATTCACCTAAGTCCGTCAGTGACCTTCTTTGGTGAAGACTTATGGATACCAAAACCTGCAGCAATTCCAGCAAACACGCATTTATCGCAGTCGTTATGAACTTCCAAGGAATCGTCGCAATACATCCAGGTGCGCCAGCGACCTTCCTGATGCCGACTTACGATCCTTGAAAATTCATAACAAGATTGGTTAGGCACAATCACAAAAGAGGTTAACAAAAACAAGGACTACACAAACCTATACGTTGGGCGCCATTTGTTGCGAGGCAAGAGGATGCGAGGAAGGACGGTAGGTATGAGGCTAGGGTAGGAATAAGGAAATAGGAAGGAAACGGATCGGAAAAGGAGCGGACTGGAATGCCTAGTTCGGGAACGTGGCCTGCTTGCTACGCACGGCATTAGCTCGCCGGAATGGGGGGGGGGGGGTATCTTGCCCCCGAACTAGACCTCACCTCCCAACAAAACACATATCAGGCCTGGAAATAAGAGGAAAAACATCGGACGGACACTTCACCACACTAAGGCGCTGCAGGTGTCGAGGCAGCGTAGCCATAGCCCACCCAACCTGGAAGTTCGTTGGCTAAATTTGAACTTCCCCAATATCTCACGGCGGTATACCGTACAGGTCACTCCCTTTCACCGGCTGACTTAACTATCCTTCCGCCCCCCTGAAAAATATCTTCAAACAATCATGTTTCGTTCAATCGAAACACATAAATAACACCAAAAATTTCATAAAAAGGCGTTGGAAGTTTTATTACCACATACTTTAAATTATCGTTAAACAAAATCAAATTTAAGAAATAAATAGTATTTTTTTGTTGTTTCTTTTTATCTATCTAATTTTAAGCTACCTTTAAATATATGTTTTAACTTTGCGATACAAAGAAAACTATACAAAAATACAACCAAAACAAATGTGATGTTGAACTGTTTCCCAGCAGGACCAGCCCAGGATTCCGACAATAGTACCACTTTCTTGGCACGGATTATTCAACTACTATTTAGGCCCTACCTACAATGAGCTCAATGGAGGTGGATTTGAGATCCAAACAGATCAAAAAAACTAGCTGAAACCGCGAGCAAAAGCCTGGGAAAACAAGACCCTACCACTTACAGCAAGTATTCACAATTTTAAACAAAATTTAATTTAAAAAGAATTATCAAAAAACTTCAACGCCAAACAAATTACTTTTGGACTTCACATACACAAAAAAAAACACTTCTTTTGACGTAACTAGGAAATTTTTAAGTATCCCTCAATCAAAAAAGTAAATCCTCGGCTAAATTCGGTTTCTTTTTGTTCACTTCTCGTTCTTATTTTCGGATTTCCTTTTGCTTTTAAATATTTTTTTAATTTTTAACTTATCGCTATTATACCTGGACTTCTCTTATCTTGTTTTCAGAACCCACCGCACTACGTTAGCTTCACTCATCGATCAGAAGCGTGGAGATTTGAGTATATTGGCACCCACTATCCTAAACGGAAGTTGATGGTCATCCGACAAAAAAACTTAGGGCGGCCCAGCGCTCCGCTGACTGTCTGGGACTGCCAAAAATTTCCCGTTGGGGTATTATATCCTAAAGGACCAAAAGTATAATTTCTTTTATATTTTAATAGTTTGCATACAAATTCTCCAACGGAGGTTCACACCGTAAGTATGGTCAAAAAGGAAATCTTAATTTTCTTGAAACGCTATCACTCAATTTCAATCAGACGACCGGGCTTTGACGATAAAGTCTCGTGTTCACGGTTGGAGAAGTAATATTGGGTCTGACTGTATCTACTACGTACATGGTTTGATCAGCGAACACACCACTTTTTTTTTTGGTTTATTCCTTCTCCTACTTTGTTCTCATCACCCGATCCTATTCGTCCGCTAGCCAGTGTTATTTTTTTTTTTGTAATTATAAAAAAACATGTTTATGTGTTGGTGATGTTATTCCCCTACCCAGTTTATGACCTTTTGGAAAGTATTATTTCAGATTTGATGTTTCGGAAACCATCTGTTCCGACGTTTCGGACCGTCGGACCTTTCGGAAACTCGTTCTTAATAATTCGTTATTTAATAATATTATCTCTATTGCCTAACAGGGGGAGTTAGTACCCGAAAAAGTTAATCCCCCGATTTCACCACTACCAAATAGTTAACTTTGGCAAAATTTCCAGATACCACACCTCCAACAAGCAAACCAACTACTCATCCAAGGGATTTAAGGGTTAAAATTTAATCGCTCTCAATTACCCTTTTCGCTAATCCAGGTCATCCATATTATCTTCCCTCGCATCCTAGAAAACTTAAAGAATTTGGAAATCTTACCACTTCAAGTGTCAGAGTCGTTATCCAAAGCGTATATGTAAAAAAAAGGTAACAAATAACACCAATTCCAAATTCACCTAAATCGGGAGTTTAACGTTTTCCCCAGAGACTATACTTTTTCTAACCATTCCCTGATTATGAAAAGTCAATTTTTTTAAAATCCACCTCGAGGTGTTAAGAGGAGTGAACGAATGAGAGGGAGATATACTACTCCTAATTATCTCTTGGACGATGTTTTGAGTTGATAAGTGGTTTATCTCAATATTTGTTATTCTTTGTGATTCCCATTCCTACCAGCAACACAGATTAGCCACATGAAGATGAGAATCCCCGGCAGCCATTTTAATTTGCCTACAAGCTTGAACTGGCAGTTATCAGATAAAAAATGAGAATGTGTGTATAAAAGTCTCACCCATAGACAGTAGGGATCTTCCCACACCTGGTTAAATTGTTGTTGCAATTTACATCTATTCACCGACGCGGGAAAAATTACAAATACATCAATGTAAACAAAGGGGTTTTGGAGGGTGAAACGTACGAAAAATTCTCATCTTCATATGGCTAATCTGTGACCAGCACCAGCAACACACTGATCTCTATAATACACTGGATAGTGGATTCCCTTTATGTATAACAGTTTTTTTTACTTCAATTGAAGATGACATTCTGGTGCCAAGCGCACCTTTTGACGTCTGTATTTAAAAAAAAAAAGTAATTTGACGTACATTTTTCAGTTCACTGGTTGAACACAGTACGCGCGTTCACATGAGCGTGATTATTAAAACTTGTGTCGAATTTCTTTCAACCATTTCAGGTGGCTTTTTTTTGTATATGATGGTGTGAGTTCTATTTGACAATAATTTGAACACAAAAAATAATGCTCCTACAAATTCACAACAAATATTTCAAACTGCCTTTAATTAACCATGTCCCTTTTATAAGATTAAGTACAAATTTATTTTAGTGAATAGATGCAAAACAAAAAAAAATTGTGCGTTTATCCAAGCAACAAAAAATTACAATTCCAGTGTTTGTTACAATTTGTGCAAATTCGCAAGAAATGTCACCTACTAAATTTAACTCCCAGAATAGCGTTTGGGGCTACAGACACGAAACCTAATGTGAACACATCCGACTCATTCTGACGTGCAGCAGTAGTTAAAACAAAACAAAAATCTTTGCCCGTTGAAGGATTAATTAGAAACATTTCACTAACAAAATATAAATCTTATTAGGAAAATGCTTTCAATTAAAAAAATTGGATTCCGTAGGATTTAAGTGCCAAAGATAAGGTACAGACAGAGAGAACAGAAATCACAAAATAAAACGTCAAAAAAATGAACAATCTTAAGCAAAAAATCAAAAAAATCCTTACTTTCTTCGCCATCATTTTCTCACCATGAAGTGGAGTGAGATAAAGTACAGAGACGCCAAAAAAAGTCGAAGGAGACATTCCAATGTGAACACCGTTCTATATCGAGATTTTATGTATTTTAACATTGTAAGATAAGGACACGCGCCATGACTCGCGTGTATTGTGTTCAGCCACTTTGACTAAAAGAAGTTATACTGTTATACAAACCTGGTGCCAAGCGCACCGTATAACAATCTTCAATTGTAGTCATTTTGTTTGTATGAATACGCTATCCAGTGTATTATAGAGTATAGAGATCAGTGCAGCAACATAAACAAGCGATAAACAGACGAAGACGACAGAACAACCGGCCAACGTGTGGATAATAAATGTAAGTATTATTCTTTATTTTATATCTTATTCATTTTATTATTATTTTGTTATATTATTTATTTCTGTTATTACTTTTCAGATTTTCTCTGTAGTTTGGATGGCCCACCCACGAAGGGCAGCGGAATGCTTAGTCGGTAAGTACCTACACCATTTTCCTAGTACCTATTATGAAGTTGCTAATTTTTTGTTTTCCTATCTTCTATTTTCAGAATAACGAATAACAATAACAAATATTTGGTGCTTTGCAATGATTTTTTCCAGGCCAAGGACCAAAAAAAAGAAGTCGCCTGGGTAACTCCTTTGGCTCAAGGAGTATTTTTTTTTGTTTTTTTTTTTTTGTATTATCCTGTGGGGAGCTACCCACGCTACGCCGGGCTGAGCTAAGTTAAGGGCATAACGGGACGCCGGAACCCGCGTTTGATATAAAGGACGCTCAGATTTTTTTTCTTTTTCACAGAATATTGGGAGCATAGCAACGACCAACCCCAACATTTTAAAGGATTCAACAAGAATGCATGCAGTATATTTCAAGGAGAGTTAATCGTTAATCTAAGTTACATTTTAAAATAAATATCACAGTTGAAAAGTAAATAGAAAAGTATTGCAGTTGGATATTAAATCCTATTATCACAGATGAAAACTAAAGGTAAGACCGCACTCGACGGAACTGCACTTCAGCGGAACTGTGCGGCACTGCGCAGCACTATGCATCACTTTTTTGGTATACCGCACTTGATATAAAGCAACGCGACACTACTCGTCAAATGATTCATTTTCTTTTTCTAATTTTGACATTTCTGGATAAGTTTCGTAAAATGTGTTTATTTAGTTACAACAAATTCAATTACTTAAATAAGTGCTTTAATGGATGAAGATATAATTATTATCTCGCTTCTTTGTGAGGAGGAACAAAACGTCGAAGAAAATAAAACAAAAAAAAAATGGGTGCATGATGTTCCTAACTCTCGGTACGAGGAAGGAGAGTACCACACCCTTTTACCGAGGTTAAAAAGGTACCCCAAAAGGTTTCATACCTACTTTAGGATGTCAAGTCCTTAATTCCTGGAACTACAAAACATAATGGAACCACACATTCTAAAACTCGATACACGATTCCGAAAGGCAATAGGGGTTGAGGAAAGACTAATGGTCACTATCAGGTTGGTATAATAGGTGTGTTCCTTTGGGCTCCAGTATCTACCGCCAAGTACTTCTGGCTGCAGCCAACTACTTCTACTCTGTGGTCGAAGTAGTTCAAAGTAGTTCATTAATCTGGTCACAGAGTGTTTCCAAACAAGGAAAAGACATCACCAATCAAAAAAAATTACGTAGTAGATTGTTGTTGTTGATCTTTTTCTAATTAAAGTAAAATACAAAAACAAACAACCGAAATTAAATTGATATTGAGGTTAGATTTTACGTTTGGGAAAATGAAAGCATTCCATTCATCATCTACTTGGAAGTACTAAAACGTACTTTGGAAGGCCCAATGGAACACGGCTAATGCTATATATAAAAAAAGACTTGGAGTAGGTACATTATGTATATTGTTTTTCGTCCTAAGCGAATACCATGAGTTGTAGTTTAGTTTGTCCACAGTAGGCTTAATCTGTATCTATTATAATTTCAACAGGTTCTGATCAAATGAAATGACACTCATCAATGAAATTCGACAACTCAAAGCATTGATTCTTTGAATATAATGTTGGTTAACAAGCCCATTCGAAGATTAAACCAGTTCAAATTGTCATTGATTAAAGATAATTAGCTTGTTCAAACTGACCTTAGTATTGGTAGCCTTTGGAAATACCTTCTCATAATTTCTAATGTAAGACTCCAAAGAAGCCCTACCAACCTACAACGGCCCGAATAAATTTACTCGGTGTTTCCGAATCAATCATTCTATGTACGCCACCGTCCACTCCCTTTCTGGTTGGCAGTAAAATGTTTAGGGATTTGATTTGGGGGTTTATATGTTGCTTACGTTCTTGTGTATACGAAAGAGGAAATAGGGAAAAGGGTTCATGCTGGGCAAATATAAACAATTTTCTTTCCCAAGTCTGAAATTATAGCTAGTCCAACCCAAAGTAGGTTTTATTGTTTGACCATAAAATATATAACTCTAGCCTATAATGACTTGGTGGTAGCTCACTCAGGTGGTTGTTATTTCATTCAAACCTTCAATACTAAAATTATAATTACATATATCTAAACAATAATGCAGCTATCATATTCATATCATGAAAAACAATATTACCTATTTTTTATTTAAAAAAATTTCACTTATTAACTGAAATCGTAACGGCAATAATTTTCATCTACATACATGCAATAAACATAATATGTTCACAGGTACCTAATTTAAAAAAAAAATGAATTTCAAACAAAAACACAAATACATTCGTTTCCGTAGTAATACACACACATTCTGAATAACATACGAAAGAAACACAACAACCGTTTCCATAGTAATGAATAGAAAATACAAAAACAAAACTAAACAAATTCCTTTTAGAATACACGACTCTATCCATAATTAAGGAAATATTTCAAATTAAATACGCTTTTCGTTAACTTTTTTATTTGAATATTATTTTTCATATTTAAATAATGAAAAATACTTAAAATCCAAGGGCAGTCATTTCATTCGGGCTCTTCTTCATCTGATAATAGTATTTCCAGATAATCTGGGTCCTCTGGTATCAAATCATCTGCATCTGATTCTGGGTTCCTCTGTAAATGTAAATACTCTGCTTCGGAAACGATCCCATATATTTTGTTTTTGACTTGTAACTGAACATCTGGAGGCAAAGCTTTCGTAGAATTTGCCATGGCTTTAAAAAAGAGTCAGTAGGATTCTCAGTCTGCACTGTAGTCTGAGTCTGGGTTGAAGATGGACGTGAATCCAAATACTTTTGCAGTACATGGGCAACTGAAGTTTTTTGTGTCATTTGAGTTTGGCTCTTTTTTCTTGCACTAATTTCTTTAAACATTGTTGCTGTTGACGATGATGATGAGGATTGGTTCATGGGCTCAGGGGAATAGGAATTTGTGTTGAGATCGCCCGTTGGTGTTTCATCACGCCCAATACTAGCTGTAGTAGTTCTTTCTTGAAAATACGGTGCAAGGAATTCCATTTGATGTTCAAATTTCCATTTTTTCAGACTTTTAGCGCAGTCTCCACTCTTAGATTGTCTTCTCTTTAGGCACCTATGGTATCCATCCCTCAGTAACTTCCATTTTTGTTGAAAATATTTATATAATGTAATTACTTTGTAAGAAAACACTCAAGATATCGAAATCATATTTTCATGTTTTAAATATCAAACTGAAAATATGAAATATCTTCAGTTCATTTTTATTCCTTTTAAAATCTTTGTTCATTAAAGTTGTTAATAAAGCCTATTTAAATTCTTGTACTTTTGGTCTTCCACTGAAATAGTTAACTTTTAACAGGTTATGGGCCCAGTCCACTCTTAATAAAGTACATACAAGAAATTAAAATCAAAATTGAACGAAATTTTTTTTTGAAGAAAAGAAAATTTTCAAAAACTTATTTATAAAAGCGACTACATATATACGCTTGAAAAGGAAGTGCGGGTCAAAGACGTACTACAGAAGCTTTTTGCGAAATAGTAATGGACGGAGATTTAAATAGAATAAACAAGCTTCAAGGAGGTGAAGGTTGGGCCGTCTGGAAATTTCAGGTAAGGGTGCTTCTAAACGCATCTGATATTTTCGATGTGGTGACCGGGGTAGTTAAGAGACCCGTTTTATCAACAATTGGAACTGAGAACGAAGCACAGTCAGAAGCAAGACACAAGACAGAATTTTCGGCTTGGAAGAAATTGGACAGCCAAGGTCAAAAAGTTATTGCTACAACAGTGGGTCAACAAGCTATGTCGCACATCATGCATTGTGGATCTGCCAAAGAGATGTGGGACAAATTGCATTCGGTGTATGAGCAGAAATCATCCACGAGCCTACACCTTTTGCAACAACAATTTTATAGTCTTTCTCTCGACTCTTCAAAAGATTTGGCATGTCACATATCCAAAGTCGAAGAAATGGCTCAGCGACTAAAAGAAGCTGGTGAAATGGTATCCGAATCAATGATTGTTACCAAAATCTTGATGACACTTCCAGAACGTTACAACCATTTTTTTAGTGCGTGGGAGTCAACTAGTGATGAAAAGAAGACATTATCAAATCTAACTGCCAGGCTTATGATGGAAGAATCGAGGTTGCAAGTACAACAAAATGATGCAAAGGAAGTTGTAGCAGCTTTTGTAGCAAAAAAGGGGAGAAATAATGAAATTCATCGTCCGGATATTGATAAAACAAAATCAACATTAAGATGTTTTTTGTGCCATGAACTCGGACATTTCAAGAGAGATTGTCCATCTAAAAATTCAACAAGAAGTGAAGTCCAAGGGAAATCGAAACGCACAGCGTTCGTGAGCGAGGTCATGGTGTCTCAAGTAAATGGGAGCGTAAATTGGTTTTTAGACTCCGGAGCCAGTGATCATATGGCGATTCACAAAGAGTGGTTCAAAACCTATTACCAACTAAAAAAACCAATACCAGTTCGAATTGGCGATGGTCATGTGGTTTTTGCTCAAGGAAAAGGGGATATAGACATTTTGGCTTACGGTGAAAACACTTGGTCTCCATGTGTACTAAAAGATGTTTTATTTGTTCCAAGTCTACGTTTAAATCTTTTTTCACAAGGAACAGCGCTGGACAAAGGGTTGACGTTAAAATCCGATAAAACTTCTTGCCAATTTTACATGGATAACACTATCGTTGCAGTGGGAGAAAGGCGTGGTAAAATTTTTGAAATGAAGTTTAAGGTCGACAATGATTACACGCCTCCCGACCATGTAGTGGCAAATTTATCTACAAGTGGCAGTTTAAAACTTTGGCATGAAAGAATGGCGCACCAAAATATTCCTCAAGTGATCAAAAATTTAAACAGTATGAATGTTTCAATCTCGGATTCTAAGAAAAATTTTTTCTGTGGTGCATGTGTTTTTGGGAAACAACATCGTTTTCCTTTTGGACAAAGCGAAACCAAGGTTCAACATCCAGGAGAGTTGATTCATTCAGATTTGTGCGGTCCGATGGAAAAATTAAGCATTGGAAGTGCCAAATACTTCGTATTGTTTAAAGATCATTACTCACATTACCGAAAAGTTTATTTCCTGAAGCAAAAGTCTGAGTTAAGAGAAGTACTCCCTCGATTTTTAAATGATGTAGAAATTGAAACAGGCTTTTGTGTAAGAACAATACGAACTGATAATGGTACTGAATATGTGAACAAGGATGTAGCTGAAATTTTGAACAACAAAAACATACAGCATCAACGAACAGTGGCATACACGCCTGAACAAAACGGCTGTGCGGAACGAGAAATGCGGACAATTGTTGAGGCAGCGCGGACTATGCTTCATGCGAAAAATTTGGATCTTGAATTATGGGCAGAAGCAGTGAACACGGCAGTATATATTTTAAATAGAACTGGGAAAAGCACTAATCCAGAAAAATCTCCTTTTGAGATGTGGTGTGGCAGAGAACCGAAAAACGATCATTTAAGGGTTTTCGGATCGAAGGCTTTTGTTCACATAGCAAAACAAAAACGAAGAAAATGGGACAAGAAGTCTAAGCAAGGTATTTTCGTAGGATATTTAGACAACACAAAAGGATATAGAATCTGGATAAAGGAGGATAATGCAATAGAAATCAGTCGCGACGTAATTTTCAAAGAAGACGACTTCCTTGATAATCAGATAAAAACAAATAGTGACAACGACCAAGCTGTAGCAGTTTTCCCAAATCTGGAAACTGTTGATCAACTTCAGGAGGATGACATTTTAGAAGCTGGATCAATTGGTGATGTCGATCAACATAACTTCAATAATGATTCTATACCCAATATAGCCGAAAACTCTGAAAGAGAAATAGAAATCGATAATGACACTGAACGAAGGTATGTTCTTCGAGATAGAAACTCTATTCGACCGCCTATCAAGTTCAACGACTATGAATTGCAAGGTGCTTATGTTGCTGCACTTTGTGAACCAACATCGTACATGGAAGCAATCAAAAGTCAAGAATGTAACAAATGGCATGAAGCAATGGATGATGAAATTCAATCACTAAAGCAAAATAAAACTTGGGATTTAATCGATCTTCCAGAAGGTAAATTAACAATAAATAATCGTTGGGTATTTAAAGTAAAGTATGGGATTGGTGGAACAATCGAAAAGTTCAAAGCAAGATTAGTTGCCAAAGGTTACTTACAAAAGTATGGCATTGATTATAATGAGACTTTTAGTCCAACTGTAAAGTTTGACTCTATTAGAACAATATTGAGTATTGCTGCCTCGGAAAAACTTATAATCAAGCAATTTGATGTGAAAACTGCTTTTTTGTACGGTGACCTGGATTCAGAAATATACATGCAACAGCCCGAAGGATATCAAGACGGAACAAGCCGGGTGTGCAAATTAAAAAAAAGTCTGTACGGGTTAAAGCAAGCGTCTCGTTGCTGGAATCAAAAATTTTCACATTTTCTGAAATCATATGGTTTTGAAGTCAACAAAGCAGACTCATGCGTTTTTACCAGCCACAAGGGCAATAGGAAAATTATTCTAGCTATTTATATTGACGATGGATTGATTGCAGCAACTGATGAGGTCTATGCCGAGGAGTTATTGAGTTATCTGAAAGAACATTTCCTCATAACGTTTGGAGATGTTAAATGTTTTCTTGGATTGGAGATTTATCGGGATATTAATGAGTCGATTTTAGTGAATCAATCGACATACACGAGACGAATACTAAATAAATTCAAAATGGATAATGCAAATCCGGTGTCTACACCATGTGACGTGAACGCATCATTAAATATAGCTGATCATCAGGTAAACGCAGATGTTTTGATGGAGAAGGTTCCATATAGAGAAGTAGTTGGCAGTCTGATGTACTTGGCCATAGGCACTAGACCAGATATTTCTTTTGCTGTGGGATACGTAAGCAGATACCTTGAAAATCATACAAAAATCCATTGGAATGCTGTAAAGAGAATATTAAGATATTTGAAAGGAACTGAAAATTACGGCCTTGTGTATAAATTTAAAAAAATTAGCGAGATGAAAGCTTATAGCGATGCTGACTATGCAGGTGATGTTACAACTCGCAAATCAACTTCTGGCTATATTTTTCAAATTGGTTCTGGACCTATTGCATGGTGTTCACAGCGACAGCAGGTTGTTGCATTGTCCACCACTGAGTCAGAGTATGTTGCGGCTTGTCATGCAGTGAAGCAATTAATCTGGATGAGAGAATTGATGTCAGGACTCTCTTGTATTTTTGTCCCAAAACTTTTGGTAGATAACCAAAGTGCAATGAAACTTATTCGCAACCCTGAATTTCATAAACGTACCAAGCACATAGATGTTAGGCATCATTTTATTCGTGACAAATTTGAAGATGGTGTATTTGAACTAGAGTACGTATGCAGCAGTGATCAACTGGCAGATTTATTTACCAAAAGCTTACCTCGTGAACGTTTTCAACTGTTAAGAGGACTAATTGGTATGGAAGATGCAAGCATAACTATTATTTGATATTGTTATACCACATTTTATAAAAGTGGGAGTGTTGAAAATATTTATATAATGTAATTACTTTGTAAGAAAACACTCAAGATATCGAAATCATATTTTCATGTTTTAAATATCAAACTGAAAATATGAAATATCTTCAGTTCATTTTTATTCCTTTTAAAATCTTTGTTCATTAAAGTTGTTAATAAAGCCTATTTAAATTCTTGTACTTTTGGTCTTCCACTGAAATAGTTAACTTTTAACAATTTTTCTTTGCACACAACGTCTGAAAATAAAAATATTAAATTTATTTAATTCTATTGTTCCAGATTTTTAGCAACAGGCGACTCATTTAAAACAATCGCAGAATCTTTTCGTTTGGGGTACACAACCGTTCAGGAAATCGTACACACCACATGCAATGCACTCTGGGAAGTCCTTTCGAAAACAGTTATGCCCCCACCAGATGAAAAGAGATGGAGAGAAATTGAAAAAGAATTTTCCGAAAAATGGAATTATCCCAACTGCATAGGTGCGCTGGACGGCAAGCACGTACAAATCATATCGCCACCAAAAAGCGGTTCTTTATTTTTCAACTACAAGAAATTTTTTTCTGTAGTGCTTCTTGCTCTAGTAGATGCAGACTATAAATTTATATATGTGGATGTTGGTGATCTGGGCAAGAACAGTGATGCGGGAATCTTCTCACGTTCAACTTTGGCGGAAAGACTGGAGCAAAACAACTTAAACATACCGGGCCCAAAAAAATTGCCAGGAAGCAGCGAACCATTGCCTCATGTGATTGTCGGAGACGAGGCATTTCCATTAAAAACGTACTTAATGAGACCCTATCCTGGAACGCAATTAAATGATATTGAGAAAAAAGTCTATTGCTATAGACACAGTCGAGCACGCAGAGTATCAGAAAATGCATTTGGAATATTGTGCCAAAAATTTAGAATATATTATCGAAAGATATGTTTGAGTCCAGAGCATGTAGATAACGTCATTCTTGCGACTTGTGTTTTGCATAATTTTTTGAGAGAGGATTCGGTGTCATTTGATAACGAAGAGCCAAAAGAACTACGTCTACAGGAAATTCCTCATGTTGGAGGCAATTTTGCAAACAATTCTATCCAGGTGCGAGAAAGATTCAAACACTTTTTCAATTCCTCTCACGGTAGTGTGCCATGGCAAAACCAAATCATCAAAAGAGGATGTCATCGACGACCTAGTTAAATATGTACAATGTATTGTCACATTATGTAGGTTTTTTTTCAAAAAAAAATTAAATATAAAATGTCTTTAAAAAATGAACCAATTCTTTTTTTTAATTAAATATGACTACAGAACAAGAAAAAATTGTTTGCATCAATTATCATAGACCAAGTTCCAGTAACTATCCAAAGATATCCGGATAGGTTTGCGTAATAATCCCTTGTTTAGAAACAGCTATTGACAGCTGATGCAATAAAAAATCAAAGGTATCTGAACATTTTTGTAAATGTGATAGCCTAGCAGATTGTCACTCGAACGCGGTGATTCCTTTATTTATTATTTCTAGTTATAGATCTGAGATCGCAAATTTACCGCCGTCAATATGAATGAGCATGAGCATATATTTAAGGAAAAAAAACGAAGATATAGTGCAACCTATACAACATATGTATTAAGAGTTCAAGGGAGATAGGAAAAAATCAAAATAAAAAAAGCCTACCAAAAATTGCCTACTATATATTTAAAGAGTGTAGCGTACTTCAAAACATATCAACGGTATCTCGGCTAGCTATATTGAAAATTAACAACGACTAAATTCTCAAAAAGTATCACTTGTCAAGAAAAAGTTAAATACAAAATTATAAAACAGAATTTCAAAATACGAAGTTTTGGGCTTACAAAATTTTTAAATGTGTATTTGCAAGAAAGGAAGGGACCTGCAATTTACTGCCGAAAAAACTTTTCCATATCATTGATAAATATGAAGGTACAGTGGTCAAATAATTTAAATAATTGAATATAGGGAAAAGATTAACGAAATGGTATTTCTTAAAAGATTATATAGATATATGTACATAGTAAGGTGTACCATTTAAAATTATTAAATTTAACATTGAACTGTTATTAACCTCTCATAGAACTGTTTTTTTTTTTTTTTTTGATTTTCGACTATCTCATCTGATTAACCGATTAATCAGATGAAATTAAATTTTATTAAGAACAAAAATACTAATTAAAAATGTAAAATTTTGAACAAAATTAGTTTGAACAAATTTTTTGTGTCTGCGCGTACCATCCAAAATTACGATTTTTATTGTTTTTTGTATGTACATATATTCAAATTAGCAGAAGTTGGCATTTTTTAACAGTACGCGAATAGAAATCTATTTTGTTCACGAAGTGTAACAAAAATTAAAAAAAAAACTTTTTTCTGAAGTTCGATTAATTTCATTTTTTGAATGGTCAACTAATGTCCATTAAATTGAATTTTTTAAATAAAAATTGACATTTTAAAAATTATAAGGAGTGGCAACCGTTGTTACAACTCTATATTTTGTTTGTCTATGCTTACCGTCAGCCATCTACCGTCAGCCATATACCCTCAGCGAAAAAAAAAAACATATTTTCCAAATAACCACATAACAAAATTGCACCTTACATTTTTCTTTTTCTGCCTACAGACCAAATAGCCACTCACCCCTTCATCTGCAACATGATAGTACTTTAGATTGTATACATAAACAATAGTTTGCATCGTAAATGCATTTTGAAAAATAAAGGGACGAAATAGGTATTATTTTTACAGAAAAAGAGATTCTAACCAAACACTAAAAACTCCTATGACTTCAGAAAAATCTGGTATTGAGATGGAGATTATCTCCTAAAATATGAAGATACCTTCACATACCAAAATGCAGAGATTAATGAGGATTACCTTCACATGTGAAGTTGGACGTAAGGCAACGTGACCTAGGGTGGCCCGCTTCGAGAGTTCAGGGGATTTTAACCCCTCTGGACTTCTGTACCCGCTTAGGATATATGTTCCATTCGTAAATCAGGCTCCAATGTCATCACTTTTTTGGTCAGCAGGAGCTTTTTTCACACTCGTCATACTTAAAACAGATTATGCCTACCCAAAAATGTCGTACCGTAACATTTTAAGTCGATGGTATCCTGCACAATGTGCACTTTCAAACTGTTGGTATGCCTCGAGTCACTTCCTTAAATATAATATGAACTACAAGTGGATCAAAGCGTAATAAAATAGGTACAAATATAATTTACTTAATGTGCTAAAATTTTATTTGTCAGACATGGTTCTTAAAATATCAAGAAAAACTTTGTTCATCCCATTTTCCAAAATAACGGCCAAATGAGAGGTCTTTGAAACCCAAAAATGATTAAGTACACTCACACTAACCATACACATACGAACAAAAAATCTTCTGCCCAAAATGCAAGGTCAATGTATTTCAATGGACTGAAGAGAATTTCTACTTGTTGCAGTAAATTTTCTCAAAGAATTTGAACCTCAGTTTAAACGAAAGTTTTGTAATCAGTTTTTTTTCTGAAAAATATGTTTTTTAATTTTATACATAACACGTTTCTCTGTAAACTGTGCAATCTAGTTTTACGGACAAAAAGTTAATAATATTAGTACCACTCCCAACGATTTTTAATTGTTTTCCTTGTATACATATTCGTTTAAAAAAATCAAACGTCATTTTTTAAGCTCAACCTTTTAAGGGAGTTATTTTAGCTATTTAAGAATAAATTATAAAACATGTACATGTGAGAAATAATTCAAAAAAAACATTTTTTTTCTCTATAACAACTATTATACCCGCAATTATTTTTAAAATTTTTAACATTATTATAAGCACGTGCGACGCAGCCGTTAATTTTAGTTTTAGGATATAAAGTGTTATTATTTTTAGTATTTTATGTTTCTTATGCATATATCTAATTTTTTAGTCAACACCAATTAAAATTTGCTTTTACCCCTTGCACACTTGTATGTTAGTTTTAGTAAATACATTACTTTTCTCTTATTTCTAGCCGTGTTTTTTTTGCAAGTCCATATGGATTTGTCGAAAAAAACGACATCGGGACTAATAGTTCTACACGTAAATACAACAACAACTTAAATCCATATAGACTTAGCTAAGTCCAGATAATTATCGGGACTTACCTACTGTAAGTAAGAAGTTCCTAAGTCCCGATGTCGTTTTTTTCGACAAATACATATGGACTTGCAAAAAAACACGCCTTCTAATACATAAGATACATAAAGGCGATGTTACATTGCCATATATATATGTTCCATTATGCCATATAATATATGACAACATATTTGTTGTATATCAAAGTTGTATTAGGCTCCATGTATTTTGTGTCATATAAATTTGACTATCACACTTTTGAGACATATTTATCTGGAAACTTTCCATATTTATATGATAATGTAATACTGCCTTAAGTAACATAATGTAACTTAAAAAACTATTCTTTGTGGTCACTTGATTTTCGGAAGTGTAAACCCTAAAATATATTAAAACTGAAAACAAAAATATCTTTCTGAGAAATGATAGAAAAAACAATCGAAATCAAAATCAAGAAATACCTACTGCTGATATTTTATTCTTTTTTATTTTTACAAATAAAATAATTAAACTATCTTGAGCTAGTTTCTGTTCTATATTCCAATATGCAAAATATAATCTTCAGCTTACTTTAAAAAAAATATTGTCTCCCAAACACTGCCGACCAGAGGTTTGCGCTTTTAGTAATTGGGTGTCTCTATTATTTGTACCTTATTCAAGAGTCTGTCTAAAAGCACGTAGTTTCGCGTTCGCGAAATTAGTTCTCGTACCAGGTTCTCATACCTTAACAGTGAGGTATGTATGGGGGGCATGGCGTCACCCTTGCAACCCCACTATAGGATTTGGTGTAGGTGCAAGGTTGGTTAGATGCATTTTTTGTTTGGATTCAAAGACACCTCATTGTATATATCTCACTGTTGAGGTATGAGAACTAATTTCGCGTACGTGAAACTCCTTGCCTTTAGACAGTTTCTTTATTCAATTGCAGTGCAAAGGAATACACCTTTTATTAACATGCCGCCTCCACTGGACATGAACGATGATCGGATAATGAACATACATATGTATTTAGAAAAAAAAAAAAACAATGAAGGCAGCGAGGTATCGAAAAAAATCAGATCGTTGATTGGATTGTGGTTGTGCGATGTTGGACATCCTTCAAGTCCAGTGGAGCCAGAAAACTTTAATGCCTGCAAAGTTCTTGATATCACTCACCTTTTACTCCCATTTGGTCTCCAATTTCTTTCCAAATATTTTGCTTCCTGCTGCCTTTCATGTAACTTTCGTTTTGAATATCGAACAACTCTGGGTATTCCGACACCAACAATATCAACTTTTCCTCGTCCATTTTATTTTCCTTACCGAAGAACACTTTCATAATTTTAAAATTTTGTAATTGAATAATTTGATATTAATTTCAAAGCAGGAGTAAAATGTAATTAATAAATTATATTACAGCTGACACTGACACACCGACTCGTGACGCTTGCCATACCGCACTTGCTGCAACGGAACCGCACGGCGCGGCGCTGAGCGACAAAGTTGCCCAGATTATCAACTTTGCCGCTTAAGCCTAGAACGCTGCTGATGCGAAACGAAAAATCCCATACAAAAATGACACAACGAAATCATAAACGAAAAATTTCGTCCTCCTTTTCGTTTTGCAGTACGCTGTTCGATGAGCGAAATCGATAATTGTAGCAGATTATTTGGAGAGGTTTCCGCTCTTTTTCGCACTCAATTAATTGCCCGGGACATTAATTGTGTGCGAAAAAGTGACATTTGAGGTTGGTTCGTGTTTGTATATGTTGTTTCTTTCAATACAACATGGCTTTCTGTGATTTTTTTGCGCTTGTCTTTGTTTTTTTTTTTTGCTAATGGTGACGCTTTCAATTGTCATTTTTTCGCTGAGGTTTTCGTAAGCATTTCGCTGTCGTGTTGGAGACCACCGAAAAATTTCGTTTCGCATCAGCAGCGTACTAGGCTTTAGGGCCGCGCCGTGCAGTTCCGTTGTCGTTTAGTGCGATATAGCTCATGCAATTTCATACAAATAATCTTTTGCCGCGTCGTGCAGTTCTATTGCTGTGCAGTTCCGCTGCAGTGCAGTTCCGTCGAGTGCGGTCTTACCTTAAAACTAAGATTAAATATCACAGATAGTTCATAGTTTTAGATCATTGCGGATGTTTGTTAATATCGGTTATCAGTTCGGTTAAAATTTGTATCAATAAAACATGAATTATTAGATTACTACATAGGTACATAAATATAAATTAAATAAATAACATTAAGCATGCCTTAAACTAAAACAAAATTTGAAGTGATTTTTACTACTTGTATAAAAGGACTTAACAGGTACAGTGTGACAACTATTGCTTTCCTAGGATTGTTTTTTTTTTTAATTAATGAGGACTATATCAGGTATATCGTGCGGGCGGTTTATTACGTTATAATTGTGTTAATATTATAATAATGAAAACAAACTAATAGTGGTTACGTGAAAAGACAATAATTGTTTACGGACTTCGGATTTTTTTCACGATGGAATTTAAAGTGAGATATCGGTCTTTTATTGGGCTGGCGTTTTCAAAACAAAAGTTTCGCGGATGCAATTTATTATTGTTTAAGATCTTTTGCATGAAATATGCCGATCTTTTTGCCGCCCAGATTCTCTAGCTCATACATGTGAGACCCTATTTGTTTCAATATTCGGCATTTTACATATTTTGGTGAAAGTTTAGCTAACAAATATTTCGACGAGTCGCTTAAAATAAAGTTTCGCCTATATACTTCCTGTCCGGGCAGAAATTTAATACTTTTAGTGCGAGTGTTGTAAGTTTTTGCTGATCTCTCATTAGCCTTTGAAATATTTTCGCGAATCCGATTTTGTATGCACTGCAGTCGTTGTTGTCGAGGAATAGTATACAGTTCGCTGTCCTCTGCCGCGTTCAATTTTCGTGCCAGCTCATAGCAGCTACCGTGTGTCATCATGTAAGTTCCGAACAAGGCATAATACGGTGACACACCTATTGAGCTATGAACTGAACTTCTTAAAGCACAAGCGATATCGCTGAGGTGCAGATCCCATTCGCGTTGGTCGGTCTTTAGATAGGACCGGATAGCTGCAATTAAGGTACGGTTAACTCTTTCTGACGCGTTCGACTGCGGTGCATAATTGGCAGTTTTGAAATGCCTCACTCCGTACTTGGACAAAAGGTCTTGAAAATCCTTTGCCAGAAATTGTTTGCCGTTATCCGAGTGGATAACGTTAGGTACGCCGACCATGTTAAGAACATCATCGCGTAAAAATCTGACGATACTTGACGTATTGGCGTTTCTCAATGCTTTTAGGAACACAAATTTTGACAAATGATCCCAGACGATAAAAACATAGGCATTTCCGGACTTTGACCTCGGGTAAGGACCCAAGAAGTCCACGTACAATTTTTCAAATGGACGATTGGAACAATACGAATTGACGATAGGTGGACGTGAGACTTGGTTGGAAGCCTTACATTCCTTGCACACAGAACAGTTAGAAACATATTGACGAATTTGGACGGTCATGTTAGGCCAATAAAAGTCGGTGTAGGGTTTTAGCAATCCCCCCCATGAGCTACGTGTGGTGGATTGTGGGCCTTGTTTACAATGTCGTCGGTTAAGCCTGAAGGGACCCACAGAAGCCAAGAATGCTCAACCATACTTTCATCACCTTCGCTTCTAAAGGCTCGTTTATACACGTATTTATCTTCTACTTTTAGATCCGGAAGCTCTTCCGGGTTGGCTTTTATGGTGTCCATCAAACTGGCGTATTCTTGAGTGCGGAATTCCTCAGAGTCCAAATCAATCAGAGGTGCTACTTCTTCCATTGCCAGAGAATCTACATATACCCGAGAAAGAGTGTTCGGTACCACATTTAATGACCCTTTTCGGTGCTGTATGTCGAAGGCATAGGACTGCAACAATAGACTCCACCTAGCGAGCTTGCCACTGAGATCCTTCATGTTCATAAGCCATTGAAGGCTGGAGTGATCCGTAATTACAGTGAAGTCCAAGCCCTCGACATACGGCCTGAACTTTTTTACTGCCATCACCGCAGCCATACACTCCTTCTCAGTTACACTGTAGTTTCTCTGGCTTTTGTTGAACTTTTGTGAGAAATAGGCTATAGGGACCTCTTCGTCATCCATGTTTATTTTGAAATAATACCGCACCTATTCCGGTATCTGATGCATCACATTGGATGAAAAATTTGTTTGAAAAGTCGGGATGGGACAAAACAGGTGCAGTAGTAAGAGCCTTTTTCAGATTTTCAAATGCTTCCAGTGCCTCCCCCGTCATCTGGAATTTGCCGTTCTTTTTCTTCAACAGGTCTGTCAAGGGTGCAGTCAGGCTTGAAAAATCTCGGATAAACTTGCGATACCACCCTGCCAGACCAAGTAGCCTCCGAACCTGAAGAGGGGTTTTGGGAATAGGAAAATCTCACTATTGCCTCCACCTTCGCCGGATCGGTTTTGAGCTTCCCACCACCAACAATGAACCCCAAATACTTCAGTTCTTTGAAGCAGAACTTCGATTTGTTCATGTTGATGGTGAGATTCGCTCTACGCAAACACTCGGCTACCTCATCTACTAGAGTGATGTGAGTCTCGAAGTCAGGTGCCATGATGAGCAAGTCATCGAGATAGACAAAGACACGATCCCTAAGTCATGCAGGAATCACCTTGTCCATTAACTGGCATAACCTTTGGGCTGCATTGCACAACCCAAATGGCATGACAGTGAATTAGTACAAGGGTCTTCCCGGTACCGCAAAGGCAAGCTTTTCCCTACTCTGTTTCTCCAACGGTATTTGCCAGAATGCTTCTTTAAGGTCTATGCTCCTAATGAAGAAAGTATCTGGTAGCCGGCTGAGGAGCCCCTCGATATGGGGGAGAGGATTCGCGTTTTTCTTCGTAAGTGAGTTCACCTTGCGAGAATCTAGACAAAGTCGATTCTTGCCAGGTTTTCGCAAGAGAACCACAGGCGAACACCACGGACTCTCGCTCTCCTCGATAACGCCGAGACTCAACATCCGGTCTAGCTCTTCATATAAAATGGCTTGTACCGCTGGAGAAACAGGATAGTGACGCTGTTTCACAGGGATCGAATCCCCAGTATCTATAACGTGCTCCATGAGAGTCGTCCTACCGAGACCATCTCGGTCAAAACAGAGAAATTTTTGTGTGACTGCCTCCAATCTGGCCTGCTGTTCCGGAGACAACTGGTGTGCATTTGAAAGGTCGGCTTCATCCGAAAATGAGATTGAACTTATTATGTTCGGAGCTAAATTAAAAGTGCGCAAGAAATCGACTCCTAGGTAAACTTCTTGGTCCCAACTTGGAACCAAGAAAAACGTTATTTTGTTGTCTTCATCTTTATATTTCACTGGTGCTAATACTTTTCCTACTATATTTTGACTTTTTCCGTCCGCTGTTTTTACCGCGGACTTAAACGGGATAACTTTAAGGTCCAGAGAGTGTATCACCTGTAATCAATTTTTGCCCAACATGCTTACACTGGCTCCACTATCTAAAAGACCAAAAAGCTCTGTGTTACCTATGGAATTTTTAGCATACGGATGAGGATCACCCGTAACATCTATAATAGACGAGGATATATGGGCTCTTTGTTTTTTCCTAGCTTAATACCGTTCTCGGGCTTTTAAAATATTATGGGATTTTATACTTTGGGGATTGTTAAAAATTCTATCAAGGGCCAGTTTATACTCTTTTATTCTCTGATGTAGAGGTTTAATATAGGATGATATTTGGTTTATATCATGGCTTAAGCTTGCTTCTTTACCTCTTTTTAACATATCAATTTTTTCATTTAGGTTTACCGTACCATATTCTGAACAGTCATCAGTATGGCCTACAGTAACTGTAGTTTTGACTATTGGGGTACTGAGCCTGAGTCGAACGCGACTCCCCCAAAGATTTCGCGTTCTTTAACCGGTTTTCCGGGTAGCACTTAGGGCAGTTTGGAGTTTTCATGCCCTCATTGCCACATTTGTAACAAAAAACATTAACTACTTCCGAACCGCATTCAAAATAAGTGTGACCCGGAGCTTTACAGTTCCAACAGGTTAACTTCGTGGTATCCGCATACTTCCGTGCGGGAATTTTTTAACGGTCTCCGCCCGATTGAAAGGCCGCCACTTGTTCATCTGTTGGCTGTATCCTTTCTTCTTCGTATTCAAGCTCGTTGGCTGTGAATTTGGTTGACGCTTTGTATGGCTTTGGAAAATTTTGATCGCGCCTTTGAAAAGTGATTTCCGCATCCTTGCATGCATATCGCAACTGATCCAAAGTAAATAATGGCATTGGAAAAAACTAAAGTTCGGAGCTTTTCATGTAAATTTTTCTTAAGAATTTTGACTACATCCCATTCCGGAATTTGAATTCGTAGTTGGGATCGGAGCCTATTGATAGCCGCAAAAAAATCGTCGATGCTTTCCCAGGAAGCCTGCTTACGTTCCATGATTTCGCGCATTATCTCGTAATCGGATTTCATATTCTTAAACTGACGCATTAAGGCGTCTTTCAACATTGCCCAATCTGGCCGAAAATTATGTCTTTGGAACTGCCAAAACCAATCATAAGCGGCTCCTGAGAGTAGCAAGTGGAAGTCTCTTAAAATTTCGGACCATTGACACCCATGTTGGACTTGAAGAGTCTCCAGCCGAAATATAAAATCTTCTACGGTAAGGTGTTCTGGTTTACCATTAAAATTTATCCCCCACTTATTGGTTTTAATCGGCCCTCTTACAGGATGCAGATTATTATAAGGAGGAGGAGGCCGACTAAAGATTGGATTGGTTACGTTTTGGGGTTGCTGGTGAGCAAAGTCTCGAAAATCTTCCGTTTGGAACCCTCGCTCTGGTACCTGCCTAAAAGGTTAATTTTGCCTATGAGTTGGTAGTGGTACTTGAAGGAAAGATCTGGTACTTGGATAACTCTGAGGTTGATGATAAGCTGGAGGCGGTATTGGATATTGATGAGCTGAGTGAGAAACTTTCCTTCTTTGCTCATGGTCAGCCGCAAGAGCCGCACGACTCGAACTCAATTCCCTCATCATTCCTCCCATTTCGTGTTGGATAACGTCCTTCAGAGTATTGGTTATTTCAGACCGTACTGAGGTCTGATAAGAAGAAAATGCATTTTCCAGGGCGAGGTTGATGTACGCTTTTAAATCTTCGGGGACTAATATTCTCTCTCTACCACCACTGTGAGGATTATTACCTTCACGTGGGGTCCTACCGGTTCCTACTTTGACTGATGCAGTCGTTTGCTTGTTGGACGGGCGAGTTGTCATTTGCCTTTTGAGTGGATCTGATCTGGGGGCAGCGCCCTGATCACTCAGGCTACTAAAGGAGGGTGCCTTGATGTAATTAAAAGTACTGTCGTTAAAACCCGGAGGCAAGGGCGGTTCTGTACGGACCGGAAGATCGGCGGATTCGAAGGGTAAACCAAGGGTGGGAGAATGAAATGGTGCTAGAGGCCGTGGCGAACCCGCCGGTGGGTAAGTTGTTGTAGATCTTCTATCTCCTTCTAACTCCGCATTTCAAATCAGATTTCTAATCCGTTCTTCATTTTCATCACTAGGTGAAGCCTAATTGATCGACAAACCCAAAAATATACGTGTACAAACAAACTAAATACCATAAAAGGTAAGTTTATGAAAACAAAAACACTTAGTTCTAAGACCAAGACACAAGTTGATCTTAAATCAAAAACTTGATTTAAAAAAAATTCAAAATAATTTTCTTTGGAAAAATGTACTTATAACCAGAAAATTTTTTATGAAATTTTACAAATTACACGAATTTTTTTTCTTAAGTATAACCAAAAAAACTATAAAAAAGAGTAATGTAATTATTAGTCTAAATTTTATTTTGTTTTTGCGAGTTGTAACGTTTTAAGAAAAGTATCAAACCTAAATAAATCCCAATTATTATTCAAAATCGATTTGTGTTTCTTATTAAAACAAATATAACGAATACGAAAACACTTGAGAACGAGTGAAAAAGTAAGCTTTCTTTTAGTGAGAAACTAAATAAAAACTTAAACAAAGAAATAAAGTATGAACACAAGTATATGTATAGATCTAATTATAAGAAAAAGTAACAATCAAAATTTCGTAAATTTTATAAGTACTTATTGAAACTAGTGTGTTCGGGTACGTAATTATATGTATTTCTTTATAAGAATACAAAAAAGAACCAAGAACAAATCAAAAAAAGGAATTCTTATTCAAGATGAACTTGAATAACAATAATAATTTTAAGAGAAAAGCAAAAAAAGATTGTAAATCAAAACGAATAACTTTAAGAAAATGTTGGAAAGTTTGACAAAAATGATAAATTAGAAAAACAGTAATTTTAAAAAACACGTTTGAAATGATCAAAAAAAAAATTAGATTAGATTAGATTAGATGAGATTTATTTAATTTTCAAAGAAAAGTTAACAATTTGCTTATGGTTTACTTAAATCTTTAAAGGCATGGCCAGAATGGCCGTCAGCCAGATGATAGCTTATTGCTAGTTACGTTTTGCAAAATCTAAATAAATTTACATACATATGTTATTCATTTTTTTTTTTTCTGTTTTTTTAAAAATCTTCTCTTACAATTTTGTTTCTATACGCTAGAGATACTTTTATGAATTTATACAATTGATCCCAGTCACTGCCATTTAACACGGCCAAAAGTTCAGCTTGGTCCAAATAATTTTTCCGCCAAAATTGTCGGCGTACTTCTACCAAAATTGGGCATTTTGCGAGGAAATGTACCACGTTCTCCCTTTCTCCGGTGTTACATAGTGAACAAATTAGTTCTAGGTCACTTCGATGTGGTATAAAATTTAAGGGTAGTAATTCTCCTCTTGCTCTAAAAATCATCGATATTTTCTCTACACAGTGTAGGTCTTTGAAATAATTATTCTGGCCGAAGTTGTACTGCAGTGTCGAATATATTTCTCTGTGTAGTGAGTTCTGTGCCTGATCTATACAATCTTCTCTGAGTATAGAATCGAGTTTTTCCAGCAGGTTATCCAAGTATGGTCTCCACGTTCCCAAGTTTTCTAAAGACAGATTGAATGGCAGTTCACATCTGTCAGCTATATTTTCCCATTCCTCGAACCAAGATTTTTTGGATTTTACAATTGAGACTGCAACTTTCCTTGCAATTTTTCCAGTGTGACTGTACATGAGATTTGTTATATAGCTGAAATGAAGTTTTAGGCATGTAAGATAGAGGGGTGGCAGGCCTGTTTCAACGAGAATTATGCTTCATAAAGCATAATTGATTCAGATGTTGCAGTGAATACTTTGTACTTGGAGCTGAAGGGAAGGTCCCTGTTTCCGTATACTTTTCGCCAGACTGTTCCGATCGCATTTTTGGATGCCGATAGTTTTTTGCTTAAGTGCTTCTCTATGTTGAGGTTGCTCGTTATTGTAAAGCCTAGATATTGATACTCTTTGACCGTCTCGATTTGCTCTGATCCAAAAAACCATCTTTCGGTTGCTGCTAGGCGCCCTGATCCTTTCCTAAACACCATAGTTTTAGATTTGCTCAAGTTGACAGTCAAGTTCCACTTAACACAGTAGTCACGCAATTTGTTGATCATTAATTGGAGTGAGTTAGGAGATTCTGCTAAGATAACCAGGTCGTCGGCATACAATAAGACTTTTATCTGAACTCCGTCTAGCGAAATTCCACAAGGCATGACTGGAAGTAAATCTTCAATATAAAGACAGAAGAGTGGTGGACTAAGGTTGCATCCTTGCTTCAACCCAACCGAGGAAAAGAACCAGTTAGAAAGGTTTTTCCCATCCCAAACTGCGTTCTGTGTTTGATTGTAAATGCCTTCAATAATAGTTCCGAATTTGAGTGACATTCCATCCCTGTACAACTTATAAAATAGAGCGTTTCTGTCTATGGAATCGAAAGCGGCTCGGAAATCCACAAAGAAGACATAGAGTTTTTGGCGCTTACGTAGGTACATATCTGCAATATTTGTTTATGTGAAAATGTGGTCTATAGTAGAGTATCCCTTTCGAAATCCAGTTTGGAACTCTCTAAGAAGCTGTGTATTATCGATCCATTTCATAAGACGACTACGTAAAATTTCCGTAAATATTTTTAAAGATGTATTAATGAAAGAAATTCCACGGTAGTTGGATGGTTCCATCATATCTCCTTTCTTATAAATTGGAAATATTATTGATTTCTTAAACATTTCTGGTGCTGCTCCGGAATTAAAGATAATATTATACACATCTGTAAGTTGTTTCATGAATTCAAGTGTTGCATTTTTAAAAAATTTTTTGGGATCCGATCACATCCTGGGGCTTTATTATTCTTTCCTTGCGATATTGCTGACTTGACTTCTTCCAGTGTAATCTCGCTATCTAAGATCTCATTTACAAAAGCGGGCCTAGAATAGTGCATCCCTTCAGCAAATAGTTCTGAGTTACCTTGTTTTTCAGAATGTTCGCGCAGTATTGATGCAGATAGTGGAGTTTTCGTTACGAAGGGTGTTCCTTTAAGATTTTGAATAGCTTTCCAAAAGTCTTTTGAGTTTCTACAGGATAGTACTTTTTCCGTTTGTATTTTATTGAAATTTTCCTTTTTAAATTTGCATAATGCTTTATAGCTTTGGTTTGCTTTTAAGTATTTTTCTTTTAAGCAAGCTGAGTTATAATTTTGGAAAAGTTTTAATATAGCAAAAGATCTTTTTCTTGCAGATTCACATTCCTTATCATACCAGGCAGAATGGCTTTTCAATGTTTTAGATGTTGTCTTTGGTAGAACGGCTGAAGCCTCAATTATTCGTTGTAAAGATTCAATTGAAGATTCCGATTCGTTTACGACATGTGCTGCAAGGTTGATATTTAAGTTTCTTTTGTATACCTCCGCTTGATTTTCACACCATTTAAGTTTTGGTAAGAGTGGGTTTTCATGTTTCAGATGTGATTCACTATCTGGTTCTGAATTTTGCAGAGTAGTTACTAGTGGCATATGATCGGAATATATTTGATTACCAACTTCAAAATCATATAGCAAAGGTAATATATCCTTGGACATTATAAGGTAATCTATCACAGATTGTCCTGGGTTTCGGATGAAGGTAAGTTTGCCGTCCTCATCCCCCATTGTTGTGCCGTTTACTATGGACAAATCAAAAGCGCTTCCCATTTCAAGTATAGTTCTTCCTCTTGCATTTACTTCCAGATCTCTTGATTTTCTTGTAGTTGAATACCGATTTCCAAAGGTTTCACACTGTTCTTGCCCAGTGCGAGCGTTAAAATCTCAAAAGTGTTTATATAGTTAAAAAAATCTAAATACATTTTCTTATTGGATAATCCATTTACATTATAACTAAGGATTTTTATTTTCTTATAATTAACAACATTTTTTATTTTCTGGCTGACTTCTAAAACCTATTGTGAACGTCTCATTTCGCCGACTACATTGCCGACTTCAGCTCCCCATTTGTTTTCACATTGGCCCAAAGGTGGCGGTAGAGCGTTTGCGTATGACGTTTGTCTGACGTTTTCAGTTGTCAACTTTTTGTTTTCAATGAAATGTTCTCGCTGCAAATTAATATTAAATTTTGACGAAAGTACACTAAATCCGTCGTTTCATCCACACATTAAACCATTTTCATCGTTCCATAAGAAATACTGGTTCTCAACGTGCAGTTTGTCATCCGTCAAGCTGACCCTGATATTCGCATTTTGCATTTTTATTGCCTTCCTCACCTTCAACAAAATGGCTCTCCTGCGGCGCATTCCAAGTGGAAAATCTTTATGCATAGATATGCCTGTGTTCGCCAGTTTCTTTCCTTGGCTCAGAATTTCATGCGATAGCTGTGCGTTTGCCACCTTAACTCTATATGTTTTTCTACTTCCTGTTCTAATGTTCATCTCTTCGAAATGTTCAAAAGCAATCCTGTTTGAAGCCTTAGTGATGCTTGAGCAGGTATTTTCTAGAAGTTCCTTTGGAGCTTCGTTGTTGGTAGAGGCCAGGTGAAATATAATGTTTTTCTCTTGCATGTGCAGTTCGGATAACTCAATATGTCTTTCCAGTTGCTCACATTTCGTCTCTAGAGCTCGTACCTGAGTTTGAAGACATTCATTGCTCACACGAAGTTGGGTTAGTTGCGAAAGCACCGGCTCGAGATATGCTTTAGTTGGAAGTTCTTTGAAACGATCATCTAGCATCCGATTGAAATCTTCCAGAGACAAATTCGTTAAAGAGTTCATGTTTGTTTTGTTTTTCGTTAGAAACTTGTGTTGTTTTTTGTACTCTGGGGAAGTTTCAGATACTTTTCGCTTGTTAGATAAAGTTGTTGCAGGGTTGGTACTCATACGTAGAAATAATTGGAAGTTTTTACGTTATATATACAAAAACTTACGCAGACCTTGATTGTTGGCAGTTGGTTGGTATATTCGCAAGACTTTAAGAAGAATTTTAAGGTTTTTCTTTGACTTTTTTACAGTTTAAATACAATTTTCACAGCACTCAAAAATACCTCGACTAGTTTGACAGATCGTCGGCATAAACCTCTTCTAAAAAAAAATTATAAATTATAAAAACTTTACCAAATAGTAAGTTTTCAAAAGAAGTTATTAAACTTAAGAAAAACCAAATCAAAAAAAAAGTTTTAAGAGATGAATGTAGTATGTAAATCACTTTTTTTTGAGAATTCAACGGAAAAACATTATACGTAGAACGAACGGTAAGAAAAAAAATCATTGACTTATCGAACCTAGGACTGATATCAGTTCTTAGTGCCGTAAGTAAGATTCTTCTTTTCAAAAAAAAGGTATCTAACACTTAAATTAATTTTACCTAGAGAATGTAAAACTAAGAAAATGTAAAAAAAAAATAATCAAGGACCCAAAATCTGAATTTCGAAAAATTAACCTTTACCAAAAAAATTAACAAAAGACAAATTAATGATCTAAACGAACTAAAGAGTTGAAACAAAGAAAGATTGAATTTGGAAAAAACCAGACGAAATCAACTGAAAAATATTACATATGTAAATGTGTACAGTTTGGTATATAATTTTTTTTTTAATTTAAACTTAACCTTTCAACTTTTTCCTAGAAAGTGTGAAGTTTTAGCAAAGTTTTAAGTTTTTTTTTAACTATGTTATTAACCCTACCAAAGTACTATTTCGAAAACCAAGCAGTACTATATTATGTTTGGTGAAATTGGTATAAATTAGAATTAGCTAAGCGAGTGTAAATAGTGTAAACTAATAAGAGGAGACTGATGATAGGTGGCTTGGCACCCCTTGAAACAGCTGTATCTCTAGCCAAAATAAACGAATTATAAATTAATTCG
This sequence comes from Leucozona laternaria, assembly GCA_932273885.2. Taxonomy (NCBI): domain Eukaryota; kingdom Metazoa; phylum Arthropoda; class Insecta; order Diptera; family Syrphidae; genus Leucozona; species Leucozona laternaria. The sequence continues at coordinate 132,523,873 of OW026366.1, read as the reverse complement.
TAAACAATTGGTGGTAGCACCTTTAAGTTGTTGTTGTTGTTCAAAAATTCAATGAAATTGACGGAATAAAGAATGGTCAAGTCTAATAAACTGACATTCTAGTATGAATAGTACAATAAATAACAATAATAACTTAATAGTCTGGTCTGTTACCGATCTTCCAACCTCTCCCCCTTTGATACATACTACGAATTGTAGTCTATCGAAACAAGGTATGGAGAAAAATGGAGGCGGAACAAGACAGCATACTTAAAGGCGCTTAGAAAAATGCTGACGCTCCAAATGCATTTGATAAACAATAACATCCCATTTTCGATATGTGACGTCAGTGGTCTCAGGCGGCGGAATGTGTAGTGCATACGGCTTCTAAGACTGAGCAAATCTGATATCGTGGGTTCGATCCCTATGGTGGGCATGTAGAAAGTTTTTCATAATAAAATTGGATTAAAGCTCAGCACCACTAATAAGAGGAGACTGATGATAGGTGGCTTGGCACCCCTTGAAACAGCTGTATCTCTCAGCCAAAATAAACGAATTATAAATTAATTCGTAAACAATTGGTGGTAGCACCTTTAAGTTGTTGTTGTTGTTCAAAAATTCAATGAAATTGACGGAATAAAGAATGGTCAAGTCTAATCAACTGACATTCTAGTATGAATAGTACAATAAATAATAATAATAACTTAATAGTCTGGTCTGTTACCGATCTTCCAACCTCTCCCCCTTTGATACATACTACGAATTGTAGTCTATCGAAACAAGGTATGGAGAAAAATGGAGGCGGAACAAGACAGCATACTTAAAGGCGCTTAGAAAAATGCTGATGCTCCAAATGCATTTGATAAACAATAACATCCCATTTTCGATATGTGACGTCAGTGTTCTCAGGCGGCGGAATGTGTAGTGCATACGGCTTCTAAGACTGAGCAAAGCTGATATCGTGGGTTCGATCCCTATGATGGGCATGTAGAAAGTTTTTCATAATAAAACTGGATTAAAGCTCAGCACCACTAATAAGAGGAGACTGATGATAGGTGGCTTGGCACCCCTTGAAATAGCTGTATCTCTAGCCAAAATAAACGAATTATAAATTAATTCGTAAACAATTGGTGGTAGCACCTTTAAGTTGTTGTTGTTGTTCAAAAATTCAAGGAAATTGACGGAATAAAGAATGGTCAAGTCTAATAAACTGACATTCTAGTATGAATAGTATAATAAATAATAATAATAACTTAATAGTCTGGTCTGTTACCGATCTTCCAACCTCTCCCCCTTTGATACATACTACGAATTGTAGTCTATCGAAACAAGGTATGGAGAAAAATGGAGGCGGAACAAGACAGCATACTTAAAGGCGCTTAGAAAAATGCTGATGCTCCAAATGCATTTGATAAACAATAACATCCCATTTTCGATATGTGACGTCAGTGGTCTCAGGCGGCGGAATGTGTAGTGCATACGGATTCTAAGACTGAGCAAATCTGATATCGTGGGTTCGATCCCTATGATGGGCATGTAGAAAGTTTTTCATAATAAAATCGGATTAAAGCTCAGCACCACTAATAAGAGGAGACTGATGATAGGTGGCTTGGCACCCCTTGAAATAGCTGTATCTCTAGCCAAAATAAACGAACTATAAATTAATTCGTAAACAATTGGTAGTAGCACCTTTAAGTTGTTGTTGTTGTTCAAAAATTCAATGATAGTGTTTTTTTGTTATTGTTTTGTCGTAAGCATACGGGGTGCTTCAGGTAGCTGCTCGGTAAATACTTTGTTGAGTGACCTTACTAAAGTATATTCGCAAAACTAAAAGACTTCAGACGGACTTGATTAATAATTCCTTGGTGTGGTGAAACAAGTGTGGAAACTAAAAACATTAGACAAAAGTACTTTACAATGTTATCTTCTTCAAACCCGCAATTGAAGTCGGTCCCTAGGACTTTCTTTGAAGACATGGTATTGAAGATATAACTTACTCAAAAACCAGTGAGTTTCGAAAACTCAACTAAAGTTTGGAAAGCATTGCAGCAATGTCCGACTAATCGCCCGACACGGACATGGTTCCAAGCAGAAACATAACAAAAACTGGACGAAGAGGATTAGAAAATGAAAATTTAGAAAGAAAAGTAAAATAAAGTTAAGGATAGGGATAAGGAAAAACAATACTAGGTAAGAAACTGTTGTCGCTGCAAATTTTTGGTGATCCATCGCAATTCACCTAAGTCCGTCAGTGACCTTCTTGGTGAAGACTTATGGATACCAAAACCTGCAGCAATTCCAGCAAACACGCATTAACCGCAGTCGTTATGAACTTCCAAGGAATCGTCGCAATACTTCCAGGTGCGCCAGAGACCTTCCTGATGCCGACTTACGATCCTTGAAAATTCATAACAAGATTGGTTAGGCACAATCACAAAAGAGGTTAACAAAAACAAGGACTACACAAACCTATACGTTGGGCGCCATTTGTTGCGAGGCAAGAGGATGCGAGGAAGGACGGTAGGTATGAGGCTAGGGTAGGAATAAGGAAATAGGAAGGAAACGGATCGGAAAAGGAGCGGACTGGAATGCCTAGTTGGGGAACGTGGCCTGCTTGCTACGCACGGCATTAGCTCGCCGGAATGGGGGGGGGATCTTGCCCCTGAACTAGACCTCACCTCCCAACAAAACACATATCAGGCGTGGAAATAAGAGGAAAAACATCGGACGGACACTTCACCACACTAAGGCGCTGCAGGTGTCGAGGCAGCGTAGCCATAGCCCACCCAACCTGGAAGTTCGTTGGCTAAATTTGAACTTCCCCAATATATCACGGCGGTATACCGTACAGGTCACTCCATTTCACCGGCTGACTTAACTATCCTTCCGGACCACTGAAAAATATCTTCAAACAATCATGTTTCGTTCAATCGAAACACATAAATAACACCAAAAATTTCATAAAAAGGCGTTGGAAGTTTTATTACCACATACTTTAAATTATCGTTAAACAAAATCAAATTTAAGAAATAAATATTATTTTTTTGTTGTTTCTTTTTATCTTTCTAATTTTAAGCTATCTTTAAATATATGTTTTAACTTTGCGATACAAAGAAAACTATACAAAAATACAACCAAAACAAATGTGATGTTGAACTGTTTCCCAGCAGGACCAGCCCAGGATTCCGACAGTAGTACCACTTTCTTGGCACGGATTATTCAACTACTATTTAGGCCCTACCTACAATGAGCTCAATGGAGGTGGATTTGAGATCCAAACAGATCAAAAAAACTAGCTGAAACCGCGAGCAAAAGCCTGGGAAAACAAGACCCTACCACTTACAGCAAGTATTCACAATTTTAAACAAAATTTAATTTAAAAAGAATTATCAAAAAACTTCAACGCCAAACAAATTACTTTTGGACTTCACATACACAAAAAAAACACTTCTTTTGACGTAACTAGGAAATTTTTAAGTATCCCTCAATCAAAAAAGTAAATCCTCGGCTAAATTCGGTTTCTTTTTGTTCACTTCTCGTTCTTATTTTCGGATTTCCTTTTGCTTTTAAATATTTTTTTAATTTTTAACTTATCGCTATTATACCTGGACTTCTCTTATCTTGTTTTCAGAACCCACCGCACTACGTTAGCTTCACTCATCGATAAGAAGCGTGGAGATTTGAGTATATTGGCACCCACTATCGTAAACGGAAGTTGATGGTCATCCACTTAGGGCGGCCCAGCGATCCGCTGACTGTCTGGGACCGCCAAAAATTTCCCGTTGGGGTATTATATCCTAAAGGACCAAAAGTATAATTTCTTTTATATTTTAATAGTTTGCATACAAATTCTCCAACGGAGGTTCACACCGTAAGTATGGTCAAAAAGGAAATCTTAATTTTCTTGAAACGCTATCACTCAATTTCAATCAGACGACCGGGCTTTGACGATAAAGTCTCGTGTTCACGGTTGGAGAAGTAATATTGGGTCTGACTGTATCTACTACGTACATGGTTTGATCAGCGAACACACCACTTTTTTTTTTTGGTTTATTCCTTCTCCTACTTTGTTCTCATCACCCGATCCTATTCGTCCGCTAGCCAGTGTCATTTTTTTTTGTAATTATAAAAAAACATGTTTATGTGTTGGTGATGTTATTCCCCTACCCAGTTTATGACCTTTTGGAAAGTATTATTTCAGATTTGATGTTTCGGAAACCATCTGTTCCGACGTTTCGGACCGTCGGACCTTTCGGAAACTCGTTCTTAATAATTCGTTATTTAATAATATTATCTCTATTGCCTAACAGGGGGAGTTAGTACCCGAAAAAGTTAATCCCCCGATTTCACCACTACCAAATAGTTAACTTTGGCAAAATTTCCAGATACCACACCTCCAACAAGCAAACCAACTACTCATCCAAGGGATTTAAGGGTTAAAATTTAATCGCTCTCAATTACCCTTTTCGCTAATCCAGGTCATCCATATTATCACCCCTCGCATCCTAGAAAACTTAAAGTAGTTGGAAATCTTACCACATCAAGTGTCAGAGTCGTTATCCAAATCGTATATGTAAATCGGGAGTTTAACGTTTTCCCCAGAGACTATACTTTTTCTAACCATTCCCTGATTATGAAAAGTCAATTTTTTTAAAATCCACCTCGAGGTGTTAAGAGGAGTGAACGAATGAGAGGGAGATATACTACTCCTAATTATCTCTTGGACGATGTTTTGAGCAGAGATTATGAATTATAAAGATTGGAAACCTTCGTACGTTTCACCCTCCAAAACCCATTTGTTTACATTGTTGTTTTTGTAATTTCGTTTTGTGTCGATGAATAGATGTGAATTGCAACAACAATTAAATAGGGTGGGTTTGTTCTGTTTTGACAGTTCGACCATTTTTTATGTGTAAAAAACGCAGCCATCTTTAAAAAAATTTCAACTCATCAGCTTTTCACCACGAAAATGGCGGACTATAGGTGGGATATCGGGATGTGTTCGGAAAATACAGATTCAATGGTGCAAACAGAATAATTAAGGGTGTACCCATATTGTTCATAAATCTATAGCTGGCCATTCACAAGTGAGCTTTAAGTTAATATTTTTTAAAGAAATTGACACTTGCAGCTTCCTTAGGGTAATTTCATCAAACAGAAATAATTAGTTATTATCGAAAAAGATAAAAATATGATGCAAAGCATCGTAATACAGATGATTAAATAACGACACAGATCTTACTAAATATACATTAGGCGTGTTTTTTTTGCAAGTCCATATGGATTTGTCGAAAAAAACGACAGCGGGACTTAGGAACTTCTTACTTACAGTACGTAAGTCCCGATAATTATCTGGACTTAGCTAAGTCTATATGGATTTAAGTTGTTGTTGTATTTACGTGTAAAACTATTAGTCCCGATGTCGTTTTTTTCGACAAATCCATATGGACTTGCAAAAAAACACGGCTATTATATGTTGTGGCGAAGATTGTGATGAGCTGAATTAGAAAATTTTAAGTTTATTTTAAAAACGCTAGAAATGCTTTTTTTGCTACAAATAGTGCTAACTCTTCTACTTGGCTGATGTATTTCAGTAGTATATAGAATTTGTATTATAAACCCTTCATATACAACAGTAAAAGCCCAAACCACGCTTTCGGTGTCAACCGGGTATGAAGTTCTGATGCAAAACTAAAGTGCCATCTGTGCGTTGAAAGGGGTAAGGGTAAACAGAGTTAAAAAGTAGTAGATGATGTTTGGCGAAATGTCAAAGAAAGAGTGGTAGATACAGAACACACATACAATTCAATAAGAGAAACAAATGTTAGGACAGATCGGATCGGATGATGCAAAGGGTGTAAGAGAAGGAAATAGTAATAATATACAAAAATATTGTATGTTCCATGGCTAAGATCACTTTGAGGAGTTATCCGATGAAAGGCTTTATATTTATGTACATTTTTGTTAAATCAGTGTTCAGCATTTCACTTTCAACACCAAATGGAAAGAAGACTTTTTGCAATATTCTGTTCTCTCACTAACTGATTAAATTTATCTAGTGCGTTAATTATGTGTTGATTTATTGTCAATTTGCATTTTTGATTATTATCTTACTACCCTTTAAATATAATTGTTCAAAATCCTCCATGCATTTTTAAAACCAAATGATTTTAGGTGTCGTGAACACTTGATAGTTCGTTTCGCCATTTTTATTAGTTTTTGAACGTGCCCATTGAAATTCATCAAGTTTTCAAAATATCGTGGTGGAAATCAGTAAGTTGCACTAGTATGAGTTAAAACACGCATACTAATGCAACTTACTTACTTCACCACGGGCAGCCATATTGTTTAGCTTGTAGGCAAACCCGAATGACAGCCGAGGTTTCCAATCTTTATAATTCATAATCTCTGGTTTTGAGTTGCTAAGTGGTTTATCTCAATATTTGTTATTCTTTGTGATTCCCATTCCTACCAGCACCACAGATTACCGACATGAAGATGAGAATCCCCGGCAGCCATTTTAATTTGCCTACAAGCTTGAACTGGCAGTTATCAGATAAAAAATGCGAATGAGTGTATAAAATTCTCACACTTAGACAGTAGGGATCTTCACACACCTGGTTAAACTGTTGTTGCAATTTACATCTATTCACCGACGCGGGAAAAATTACGAATACAACAATGTAAACAAAGGGGTTTTGGAGGGTGAAACGTACGAAACATTCTCATCTTCATATGGTTAATCTGTGACCAGCACCAGCAACATAAACAAGGGATAAACAGACGAAGACGACAGAACAACCGGCCAACGTGTGGATAATAAAAAAAAGTATTATTCTTTATTTTATATCTTATTCATTTTATTATTATTTTGTTCTATTATTCATTTCTGATATTACTTTTCAGATTTTCTCTGTAGTTTGGATGGCCTACCCACGAATGGCAGCGGAATGCTTAGTCGGTAAGTACCTACATCATTTTCCTAGTACCTATTATGAAGTTGCTAATTTTTTGTTTCCCTATCTTCTATTTTCAGAATAACGAGATCATCTTCCAGGCGCCTGCAACAAAGTTCAATGTAAATCCACCATTAAGGCTTAACTACATAAGCCAAAAAAGTGAAAAAATACAAAAGTAAACATTTTCAAACTCATTTTGGAATAGTTTTTCTGACTGGAAAACTTATAAAATTGATGCAGAAAGGTTAAATTTTGGTTTACAAAAAAATTTGTATATTCTTTTTTACAAAACAGCTGCGCTAGCGGGAAAAAAAATATTTTTACTTTTGTACTTTACTAAAAAGTGAAAAAGTACAAAAGTAAAAATTTTCAAACTCATTTTGGAATAGTTTTTCTGACTGGAAAACTTATAAAAATGATGCAGAAAGATTAAATTTTGGTCTAAAAAAAATTTGTATATTCTTTTTCAAAAAACAACTGCGCTAGCGGGAAAAAAATATTTTTACTTTTGTACAAAAGTACTTTTTGGCTTATGTAGTTAAGCCTTAACTCTCATAATGACATTTTGATGAACTGTGATTTTCTATCCAAAGATAATTCTTGGACAGAATCACAGAAAAGTCAGTAATAAAATAAATAACGTGATTAGTAAGGATAATTCATATATTGAAATTTCGGTCTTCGATAGTTTTCTATTGGTTCCGCTTAATGCTCATAAAAGCCCGCCATGATTTGGTTGAAAAAATGACATTGGAGATTAGCGACGCTATCACAAGGAAAAAATTGAGTTTTCATAAAAACAAATATGTAATTCAAGCCAGTAACAGAGGTTTTCTCCGTGCTTAAGTTAAGACCCGAGAATTTTTCGCCCTTACCCGGAGGCCACACGAGCAAGTACTGGCAAGCAAGGTGCAAAACATACACATTTTTTCATTAACACATATAAACCCAAGCAACTTGCTCGTCAACTGGCTTGCCTTTTTTCGAAGCCAGTAGAGAAGGAAGTAGGGCGTTTTGAATTTGATTGCGAGTAGGGCGTTTGAAATTTGATTGCATTTTTAAAATGTTAAAATTCACTTTCAAATGAAACTTGACATTGCTTGACAGTATATTTGACTTTTGCAAATATTTCGCTGCACCACCAAAAAACTCTAAAATTGCACTTTTCGAAAAACAAAAATTTCAGTATTTTACGGATTTTTAGAGGTTTTTTAATCCATTGACATTCTAGACATCCTCAAATGGATTTTGAAAGTTTTGTGATTTTCTATCCAAAGATAATTCTTGGACAGAATCACAGAAAAGTCAGTAATAAAATAAATAACGTGATTAGTAAGGATAATTCATATATTGAAATTTCGGTCTTCGATAGTTTTCTATTGGTTCCGCTTAATGCTCATAAAAGCCCGCCATGATTTGGTTGAAAAAATGACATTGGAGATTAGCGACGCTATCACAAGGAAAAAATTGAGTTTTCATAAAAACAAATATGTAATTCAAGCCAGTAACAGAGGTTTTCTCCGTGCTTAAGTTAAGACCCGAGAATTCTTCGCCCTTACCCGGAGGCCACACGAGCAAGTACTGGCAAGCAAGGTGCAAAACATACACATTTTTTCATTAACACATATAAACCCAAGCAACTTGCTCGTCAACTGGCTTGCCTTTTTTCGAAGCCAGTAGAGAAGGAAGTAGGGCGTTTTGAATTTGATTGCGAGTAGGGCGTTTGGAATTTGATTGCATTTTTAAAATGTTAAAATTCACTTTCAAATGAAACTTGACATTGCTTGACAGTATATTTGACTTTTGCAAATATTTCGCTGCACCACCAAAAAACTCTAAAATTGCACTTTTCGAAAAACAAAAATTTCAGTATTTTACGGATTTTTAGAGGTTTTTTAATCCATTGACATTCTAGACATCCTCAAATGGATTTTGAAAGTTTTGTGCTTGACAGATAGCGAACAAATTATATTTGATCGTATCGCTATAATTTCGTTCCAAATGTCAACCGATTGCCCTGAAATAGCATTTTTCCGGAGCAGAAAATAAAATGGAAAAAAATTCGGATTTTAAGAGTTTTTTTAATCCATTGACGGTGTTCATATTGGACTCAATCCGCGCGACTCATTTTGACATTTCTTTGTTTTATCTCACTCCACCTCATGAGGAGAAAGAGATAGTCTAGTGAGGCAAGATTTTTTCAAAAAATAAAAAAATCTCGCCTCACTTTCTCATATAGTGAGTTGGAGTGAGATAAATGAAAGATATGTCAAAATGAGTCGCGCGGAGTGAGTCCAATGTGAACACCGTCATTGACATTGTAGACATCCTTCAATGGAATTTGAAATTTTTGTGCTTGACAGACGGATAGCCAACAAACTGTTTTTTGAAGTCTGTAGAATATTTCGCTACAAAAAATTGAAGTTTGTTTTAGGTACATGAATTTTAGTTCAAGTTTCGCTGTCCATAATTTCTATTATTAAAGTTTGTTAACCATTTTTGCATTTTTTCTTGAATATTCATTCCAAATTTATTTTCATTTTTTTCAATCCATTTTGTTTGAAAGATCAACCGAAGTTGTTTACTATAGTAGAGAAAAAGAACGACCCACTTGCAAGCAACTTGCTTGGCAAGTGGTGTGCCGCCTACGTCACGGCCAGTACACAGATACGAATTTGGCAGGCAATGTATGAACCAAACTTGCTTGCCAGTACTTGCCCGTGTGGCCCCAGGGTTGGCTAAGTCCGGAGGGATTAGTTGTTGTTGCATTTAACATGTAATTTATTAGCCCCAACGTTGTTTTTTTACTAATTTCCTCCGTTCTTGCAAAAAAACACGCCTCAAGTTGTCTTACGACAGTTGCGTAGATTCTCTGATTTCTCATTCTTATATTATCGTTTTTTTTTATCATATTCAATGTTTGTTTCAATAAATTGAGAGTAAAAAAACAAAAGACAATCGAATATTAGACGGTGTTCAGATTGGACTCACACCGCGCGACTCATTTTGACATATCTTTCTTTTATCTCGCTCCACCTCACTATGGGAAAGATATACTCAAGTGAGGCAGGATCTTTTTTCTCATCATGAGGTGGAGTGAGATAAAACAAAGAGATGTCAAAATGAGTCACGCGGAGTGAGTCCAATGTGAACACCGTCTATAGGGCCAGTTTTACAGTCAGATAAGTGACACTTAAGTAGGGAATGTGAAAGATTAATTCTCAATATCACAGTGCACTGTTACCTGGCTCTTAAGTCTCCGATGTTGGTGACTTAAGGTCCACTTACGCTGTCTATAAAATTCAGCTTAAATTCCTAATATGGGAATCTTAAGTGCCACTTATTCCGGTAAGTGTCGACTGTGAAACTGGCCCTTAAATCGATTTTAAATTTTAACTTTAAAATTTTTTTTTCACAAACTTATCCATATACGGTCGGGTTAGCACTTGATAACTCATTGCTCCATTTATTATATTTTTCGAACATACTCATGGCATTTTTAAAATAACCGGCATTTTGGTGGTGAATGTACGCCGTGTACAAATAAATCGTGGTGAATGGACGCCACCTGCATATGTGTGCGTGTTTCTCCTGAATTTCCCCTGAATTAGCTTGTTTGTAAACTCGTTTGACAGCCGAGATTGCCATCTTTATATGGTGTTCACAGATTATCCACATGAAGATGAGAATCCCCGGCAGCCATTTTACTTTGCCAACAAGCTTGAACTGTCAGATATCAGTTACAAAATGAGAATGTGTGTATAAAAACCTCAAAAATAGACAGTAGGGATCTTCACACACCTGGTTAAATTATTGTTGCAATGCACATCTATTCATCGACGCGGGATGAAATTACAAATACAACAATGTAAACAAATGGGTTTTGGAGGGTGAAACGTACGAAACATTCTTATCTTCATATGCCTAATCTGTGTCTATAACTACATTAGTGAATGTGCCCATTGTATTTCGTTTTCGTTGTCACATTTGCATTTTCAATAAATTAGCTTTGCTACATTATCTTTATTTATATCTGGTGCAATAAAACACAAATATTTCAAAGTTCCTCTTTAAGTAAGGTTAATATTACCCTGTTGATAAATAGGCAATACTAAACTTGGGATAAATATTGGTGTACATATCGCTTGAAAAGCAAAGGCAAGTCGGTATACATAATAATATGTACATTTCTAAGAACCTAAAGTGATTTCAAAGGAAATTTTATAATACAAATTTAGTTAATGTTTGTTTCATGAAAATTTGTATGGTTATGTGGTTCGTTTGTATTTCTTAGATCGCAGCAATCTCACAAATGTAAACAGAATTCCTCGACAAAATTTCTCAGTTTTTTGAGTCAAATATTGATGCAGAAAATTGATTTGTTTCCTAAATGTTGCCGGAGTAAAATTAGGGAGGACTGAAATATAAACTTAACAATTGATTCTAAGAATAATAGGCGTATTCACAATCCTATGCAGCTGGTCTAGTATTATTGTAAAAGAGCAAAGGGTTATATTTTCTTTAACTTCAACAACATATTACAAGACTTCCACTGTTGGTGCAAAAAGCCAACAGCTAGACTTTTTGTGAACTCAAACATTATTTTTGGTTTTAGAGATACAAATCTTTTATTTACTAAAGATTATAAGTTACAAATTTCTTATAAAAGTTTAATACTTACAGCCATATTATTCACTGCAGGTTGAAATAAGGTTTAAGTGAATTTTGAACCTGTCCTATTAATCCGCATATTTTAATCTTTTCAAATTTAACTTTTGTGGATATTATTCACTCAAAACTCGCATTAAACACGAGGGATTAAAAATACTTAACAACCGCATGTAAAATTGTTAAAACTTGACTATAAACATACGGAATGTCAATAATTTGACATTTTCCAGCATATATTTCCTTTTTATTTGTTTCTTGTTCTTGTATTTCAAATTTCATTGTTCGAAATTAAAAAAAAATCAAGTTAAGTTAACACATTTTTTTTTGTTTGTGTAATTGAAAGCAAAACTGTGTATGTGTTCACGTGCGCAAACACTTCAAATGTCACTTTGCTTGGCTAAATTGAGTGCATGTACTGAAATTTTAGTTTACAACTGGGTTGAACTACTTTAACTCACTTTCGAGGAACTCACCACGCTTTTAACCCACAATGAAGCGTGTTTAAATTCGAGGCCTCTTTGCCCGTTGACAGAAAATCCGGACGATTTCCAAGCGTTAACTTCAGCACACTTCTTGATTGGAGCCATAATGTTCACGGTATCCGAGCCAGATCTTGTGGTGGGTAAGACAAGCTACCTTGATCGGTGGAAGGCCATCCAATTTAGTTTGCAGACCTTTTGGCATCATTGGCAGTCCGAATACTTGGCCCGTCTACAACAACGTCCGAAATGGCTGAAACCACAGCCATAAATTCAAAGTGGAGACCTGGTCTTGATCAAAGACGAAAGACTTCCTCCGACGAAATGGAATCTGGGACGAGTTCTAGAAACCTTCCCAGGAAAAGACAGCTTCACCAGAGTCGTAAAGCTGAAAACACAACAAGGTGAATTAAAACGGCCTATAACTAAGCTTTGCCCGCCACCAACAAACAACAATCAACATTCAACACAAATAACAAATCGAAACTAATTCAACATAATCATACACACACACACTCACACACATGCACACACACACATACACACACACACGCGCACACGTCACATATATGCATCATGTTGTCATATCAACAAACGAAGGCATTAATTTATGTTCCTCGCAATTCAAACATATATGCATATTTATAATTCACTTGAAAAGCAACATTAATTCATCAACACAACTTTATTTCGCTCATTTCATCCGAAAAACGCAAATTGATATTGATATAATTAATGCACTTAAGTAGCTTCGTATCAAAAATACACATATTTTCTCATTTCATCAGAAAAACGCAAATAAAGGCTAAACAAAATATTTAATTCACTTTTAATTTAATATTTACAAAATTCATAAAAACAAATATTAAATCGCATTAAATTTAATAATCCCAATCAAGTTTCATCATTGGAATCAACAAAAATAATTATCATTGCAATTTAATGAATTTACAAATTAATTCTACCGAACAAATTAAAAATCCAGTGGAGAAAACGATCGTTAATGGAAATAAACACATACGAATACATACAAATATATCGATTTAAAATAAAGAATTTAATTTGCACAAAATCATTATAAATATAAAAAATTCTATAATAATTCACTTACCTGGATCATTATAAATGTAGAAAATTCTATAATAATTCACTTACCTGGATCATTTTTCGTCGACACCACACGATTTGCGATCACAATTTATACAAATTTACACATTTTGCACAGTTTAAAATTTTTCAATTTCGCGCACTATAAACAACCGACGCCGTAATTGATGCAGAAATTTTCCATTCAGAACTCTGCCAAGGCAATTTTTTGTTGTTTGCCTCCGTCTTCAACTTAACTCGATGGGTTTTCAATAAAATAACGAATAGGATTTGCATGAGCAACTTCTGCAGATACAAAATATCGATGACAGAATTGTATCGATAATGCGGTAGTTCGCCGTGACTAATATATATTTTTTTTTCATTTAAAAACTCATTTATTTGATAAATATTAATGAATTGTTTCGTTTCATGTTCACCAAAACACTAAAGGTCATCAAAGGTCTTTTCCCGTGCTGCACAACTCAATAAAACTATTAAGTTCCACCAATCCGCCTTCGCCCGGGGAGAATGTTGCATCGTCAGAACGCAACTGACGTCATCAGACGAACAGCTAAGAAAACGGCCCATGAAAACTGCGTAAATTTCTAAACGTCAACCAAACCAACCACTTGTCTGTCAATTGTCAATTGTCATTTTTAGTTCATTATCATCCATCATCAATAAAAGTGTGCTCTGAAAAACTAAAGTTGTGTTGTGTTTCTTTTTTATTTCTTTTATTTCAAGTTGTTCAATTTTTTAATAATTAAAAATAATATAAAGGCTTTACAGCCCAAACACTGACGGAAGATCATTTATGAATAAAATGAAAAGAATTATACCCAAGTGGCTCCCCTGGGGAACTCCAGAATTAACTAAAATTTTTTTTGAATGATAGCCATTAAAATTCACAGAACACGATCTGTAAAGCAAATAGGATTTGAGCCAAGCAATGAATTTAACGCTAAAACCAAGCTTGCTCATTTTTTTAACAAAATTTGAAGTGAAAGTTTATTAAATGCCTTGCTAAAATCTGTAAGAACACAATCCGTTTGTTTTTTTATTTTTAAACTAATCTATACAGCACTCCGCTAGCTCTGTAAAAAAGCGACAGTCGATCAGCCTTTTGAAAAACCATGCTGATTGGAAACGATAAACGATTTTGTATAAAAACTTAACGTTTTGCAAACGATTGCTTCAAAAAGTTTCGGAATAGCCGACAGTTTAGCTATTGGGCGATAATTTCCAATTTTATCTTTCCTTCTTTTTTATGTAAGGGTATGATGAAAGATTGCTTCCACGCATGAGGAAACTTACACGAAGACAATGAACAGTTAAATAGAACAGAAAGTGGAGTGGACAGATTGCTAACACAGTTTTTCAAAACAGAAGCTGGTATCCCATCTGGACCAGATGTGTCGTTGTCTTCCAAGTTAAATATAAATTTCATAATATCGTCAATACTTATGTTGAAATTTATATCAGTCAAGTGAAAATATGATTTAAAATGACCAAATAATTGATAATTTTCGTCAAAATTATCACAGTTTGAAGTATCATAGTTGAAAAAGTTACCACAGTTGGCAAAGTTATCACAGTTGGAAGAATCACAGTTATATGCACTTTGAAAAAAGTCTGAAAATAGTTGTGTAATAGTACGGGGATCATGATGTGAGATATTATTATAGTCAAAAGCGGACGGATATGGACTAGATTTTCGTTTACTATTTATAAAACTCCAAAAGGACTTTGGATTCATTTTTAAATTAATTTGAACCTTTTGTATGTAATTTAAATATTTAAGACTAGATTCTCTGTTGAACATATCTCTGTATGTATATTAACAACCGTACAGTTATACATGTGCGCTCTACAAACAACGGAAATAAATGAAGCGACTTGTTAAATAAACAAGGAATACAATACCTAATAAATGTCAAAAATCAGTTGCCTCGACCCATATGATCAACTCTTTATGTTCAGAAAAAGAATTGACTAAAAATTAGTCGTGTATAATAGCAGTATTTCGTATAGCCGTGAATGAAACCATGTTTGGCGTTCATGCTTTTATGATGGATTTACATGTATCTTCATCTGCGAATTTGAAGAAAAGTAGAGTGGTATGGATCTATGCCACAAAACGAATGTGTGAAAGAGTATACCATGAAGATGAACATGCACGTCTTCATATCTGCATTATGGCACTTCCTATAATCTTCATCTATGAAGAGCTCTGCATTAAGTTGTTGCGAGGCAAGAGGATGTGAGGAAGGACGGTAGGTATGAGGCTAGGGTAGGAATAAGGAAATAGGAAGGAAACGGATCGGAAAAGGTGGACTGGTATGCCTAGTTTGGGAACGTGGCCTGCTTGCTACGCACGGCATTAGCTCGCCGGAATGGGGGAGGGATCTTGCCCCCGAACTAGTCCTCACCTCCCAACAAAACACATAAGGCCTGGAAATAAGAGGAAAAACATCGGACGGATACTTCACCACACACTAAGGCGCTGCAGGTGTCGAGGCAGCGTAGCCATAGCCCACCCAACCTGGAAGTTCGTTGGCTAAATTTGAACTTCCCCAATATATCACGGCGGTATACCGTACAGGTCACTCCATTTCACCGGCTGACTAAACTATCCTTCCGCACCCCTGAAAAATTTCAAAAAAAGGCGTTGGAAGTTTTATTACCACATACTTTAAATTATCGTTAAACAAAATCAAATTTAAGAAATAAATATTATTTTTTTGTTGTTTCTTTTTATCTATCTAATTTTAAGTTACCTTTAAATATATGTTTTAACTTTGCGATACAAAGAAAACTATACAAAAATACAACCAAAACAAATGTGATGTTGAACTGTTTCCCAGCAGGACCAGCCCAGGATTCCGACAGTAGTACCACTTTCTTGGCACGGATTATTCAACTACTATTTAGGCCCTACCTACAATGAGCTCAATGGAGGTGGATTTGAGATCCAAACAGATCAAAAAAACTAGCTGAAACCGCGAGCAAAAGCCTGGGAAAACAAGCCCCTACCACTTACAGCAAGTATTTACAATTTTAAACAAAATTTAATTTAAAAAGAATTATCAAAAAACTTCAACGCCAAACAAATTGACTTTTGGACTTCACATACACAAAAAAAACACTTCTTTTGACGTAAGTATAAAATTTTTAAGTATCCCTCAATCAAAAAAGTAAATCCTCGGCTAAATTCGGTTTCTTTTTGTTCACTTCTCGTTCTTATTTTCGGATTTCCTTTTGCTTTTAAATATTTTTTTAATTTTTAACTTATCGCTATTATACCTGGACTTCTCTTATCTTGTTTTCAGAGCCCACCGCACTACGTTAGCTTCACTCATAGATAAGAAGCGTGAAGATTTGAGTAGTATCCTATAGCGCTCCAAAAAAACAGCACTATCAGACTCTATCCCGATGGCGGCAGGATCAGTGGGAATTCTTCGAAGACCTCTATGGTATATGGTTCTGTGATAGTGGATTCGACAGGATTGCCACTGTATCCCGGATAAGTCAAGATTTGGCAAGCAGGTTGTGTTCTAAACATCGCCAGAACTATCGTTTTCCACTAAGTGCAATTGACCACAAAATAATATATTGGCCCCACTATCGTAAACGGAAGTTGATGGTCATCCGACAAAAAAACTTAGGGCGGCCCAGCGCTCCGCTGACTGTCTGGGACCGCCAAAAATTTCCCGTTGGGGCATTATATCCTAAAGGACCAAAAGTATAATTTCTTTTATATTTTAATAGTTTCCATACAAATTCTCCAACGGAGGTTCACACCGTAAGTATGGTCAAAAAGGAAATCTTAATTTTCTTGAAACGCTATCACTCAATTTCAATCAGACGACCGGGCTTTGACAATAAAGTCTCGTGTTCACGGTTGGAGAAGTAATATTGGGTCTGACTGTATCTACTACGTACATGGTTTGATCAGCGAGCACACCACTTTTTTTTTTTGGTTTATTCCTTCTCCTACTTTGTTCTCATCACCCGATCCTATTCGTCCGCTAGCCAGTGTTATTTTTTTTTTGTAATTACAAAAAAACATGTTTATGTGTTGGTGGTGTTATTCCCCTACCCAGTTTATGACCTTTTGGAAAGTATTATTTCAGATTTGATGTTTCGGAAACCATCTGTTCAGACGGTTCGGACCGCCGGACCTTTCGGAAACTCGTTCTTATGTCGTTTTCGATTGGATTTTCGGTCTATTCTACTCCTTTTTAATTCCAATCGAATATGAAAACACCGACTTTCCTAAATTTACACGCACACTTCCAAAAGCCGCCATTTAACAAAATGGCTTCTTCAAGTATTTACCACTTTTGACAATTAATCCAACGCAAACCTTTATATGTATGTGTGTGTTCCTCGTCTACTCCAATATGAAATTGGGAACAGAAGAACACTCCGAAAACATTACTCGGAACAGCCAATCGAAGACTTTTGGAGTAGTAGGAGTGAAAAAGGAGTGCAAAAGGAGTACTCCGAACATCCAAACGAAAACGACATTAATAATTCGTTATTTAATAATATTATCTCTATTGCCTAACAGGGGGAGTTAGTACCCGAAAAAGTTAATCCCCCGATTTCACCACTACCAAATAGTTAACTTTGGCAAAATTTCCAGATACCACACCTCCAACAAGCAAACCAACTACTCATCCAAGGGATTTAAGGGTTAAAATTTAATCGCTCTCAATTACCCTTTTCGCTAGTCCTGGTCATCCATATTATCACCCCTCGCATCCTACAAAACTTAAAGTAGTTGGAAATCTTACCACATCAAGTGTCAGAGTCGTTATCCAAAGCGTATATGTAAAAAAAAGGTAACAAATAACACCAATTCCAAATTCACCTAAATCGGGAGTTTAACGTTTTCCCCAGAGACTATACTTTTTCTAACCATTCCCTGATTATGAAAAGTCAATTTTTTTAAAATCCACCTCGAGGTGTTAAGAGGAGTGAACGAATGAGAGGGAGATATACTACTCCTAGTTATCTCTTGAACGATGTTTTGAGTTGATAAGTGGTTTATTTCAATATTTGTTATTCTTTGTGATTCCCATTCCTACCAGCAACACAGATTAGGCACATGAAGATGAGAATCCCCGGCAGCCATTTTAATTTGCCTACAAGCTTGAACTGGCAGTTATCAGATAAAAAATGAGAATGTGTGTATAAAAGTCTTACACTTAGACAGTAGGGATCTTCACACACCTGGTTAAGTTGTTGTTGCAATTTACATCTATTCACCGACGCGGGAAAAATTACAAATACAACAATGTAAACAAAGGGGTTTTGGAGGGTGAAACGTACGAAAAATTCTCATCTTCATATAGCTAATCTGTGACCAGCACCAGCAACACACTGATCTCTATAATACACTGGATAGTGGATTCCCTTTATGTATAACAGTTTTTTTTACTCCAATTGAAGATGACATTCTGGTGCCAAGCGCACCTTTTGACGTCTGTATTTAAAAAAAAAAGTAATTTGACGTACATTTTTCAGTTCACTGGTTGAACACAGTACGCGCGTTCACATGAGCGTGATTATTAAAACTTGTGTCGAATTTCTTTCAACCATTTCAGGTGGTTTTTTTTTGTATATGATGGTGTGAGTTCTATTTGACAATAATTTGAACACAAAAAATAATGCTCCTACAAATTCACAACAAATATTTCAAACTGCCTTTAATTAACCATGTCCCTTTTATAAGATTAAGTACAAATTTATTTTAGTGAATAGATGCAAAACAAAAAAAAAATTTGCGTTTATCCAAGCAACAAAAAATTACAATTCCAGTGTTTGTTACAATTTGTGCAAATTCGCAAGAAATGTCACCTACTAAATTTAACTCCCAGAATCGCGTTTGTGGCTACAGACACGAAGCCTAATGTGAACACATCCGACTCATTCTGACGTGCAGCAGTAGTTAAAACAAAACAAAAATCTTTGCCCGTTGAAGGATTAATTAGAAACATTTCACTAACAAAATATAAATCTTATTAGGAAAATGCTTTCAATTAAAAAAAATTGGATTACTTACTTACTTCCTTCGCCATCATTTTCTCACCATGAAGTGGAGTGAGATAAAGTACAGAGACGCCAAAAAAAGTGGAAGGAGACATTCCAATGTGAACACCGTTCTATATCGAGATTTTATGTATCTTAACATTGTAAGATAAGGACGCGCGCCATGACTCGCGTGTATTGTGTTCAGCCACTTTGACTAAAAGAAGTTATACTGTTATACAAACCTGGTGCCAAGCGCACCGTATAACAATCTTCAATTGGAGTCATTTTGTTTGTATGAATACGCTATCCAGTGTATTATAGAGTATAGAGATCAGTGCAGCAACATAAACAAGCGATAAACAGACGAAGACGACAGAACAACCGCCCAACGTGTGGATAATAAATGTAAGTATTATTCTTTATTTTATATCTTATTCATTTTATTATTATTTTGTTATATTATTTATTTCTGTTATTACTTTTCAGATTTTCTCTGTAGTTTGGATGGCCCACCCACGAATGGCAGCGGAATGCTTAGTCGGTAAGTACCTACACCATTTTCCTAGTACCTATTATGAAGTTGCTAATTTTTTGTTTTCCTATCTTCTATTTTCAGAATAACGAATAACAATAACAAATATTTGGTGCTTTGCAATGATTTTTTCCAGGTCAAGGACCAAAAAAAAGAAGTCGCCTGGGTAACTCCTTTGGCTCGAGGAGTATTTTTTTTGTTTTTTTTTTTGTATTATCCTGTGGGGAGCTAACCACGCTACGCCGGGCTGAGCTAAGTTAAGGGCATAATGGGACGCCGCAACCCGCGTTTGATATAAAGGACGCTCAGATTTTTTTTCTTTTTCACAGAATATTGGGAGCGTAGCAACGACCAACCCCAACATTTTAAAGGATTCAATAGGAATGCATGCAGTATAGGAAACAGGAATGCATGCAGTATATTTCAAGGAGAGTTTAACAAGTAAATAAATAAATTAATTATACGTTAATCTAAGCTACATTTTAAAATAAATATCACAGTTGAAAAGTAAATAGAAAAGTATTGCAGTTGGATATTAAATCCTATTATCACAGATGAAAACTAAAACTAAGATGTAAATATCACAGATAGTTCATAGTTTTAGATCATTGCGGATGTTTGTTAATATCGGTTATCACAGTTCGGTTAAAATTTGTATCAATAAAACATGAATTATTAGATTACTACATAGGTACATAAATATAAATTAAATAAATAACATTAAGCATGCCTTAAACTAAAACAAAATTTGAAGTGATTTTTACTACTTGTATAAAAGGACTTAACAGGTACAGTGTGACAACTATTGGTTTCCTAGGATTGTTTTTTTTTTTTAATTAATGAGGACTATATCAGGTATATCGTGCGGGCGGTTTATTACGTTATAATTGTGTTAATATTATAATAATGAATTCAAACTAATAGTGGTTACGTGAAAAGACAATAATTGTTTACGGACTTCGGATTTTTTTCACGAGGGAATTTAAAGTGAGATATCGGTCTTTTATTGGGCTGGCGTTTTCAAAACAAAAGTTTCGCGGATGCAATTTATTATTGTTTAAGATCTTTTGCATGAAATATGCCGATCTTTTTGCCGCTCAGATTCTCTAGCTCATACATGTGAGACCCTATTTGTTTCAATATTCGGCATTTTACATATTTTGGTGAAAGTTTAGCTAACAAATATTTCGACGAGTCGCTTAAAATAAAGTTTCGCCTATATACTTCCTGTCCGGTAAGAAATTTAATACTTTTAGTGCGAGTGTTGTAAGTTTTTGCTGATCTCTCATTAGCCTTTGAAATATTTTCGCGAATCCGATTTTGTATGCACTGCAGTCGTTGTTGTCGAGGAATAGTATACAGTTCGCTGTCCTCTGCCGCGTTCAATTTTCGTGCCAGCTCATAGCAGCTACCGTGTGTCATCATGTAAGTTCCGAACAAGGCATAATACGGTGACACACCTATTGAGCTATGAACTGAACTTCTTAAAGCACAAGCGATATCGCTGAGGTGCAGATCCCATTCGCGTTGGTCGGTCTTTAGATAGGACCGGATAGCTGCAATTAAGGTACGGTTAACTCTTTCTGACGCGTTCGACTGCGGTGCATAATTGGCAGTTTTGAAATGCCTCACTCCGTACTTGGACAAAAGGTCTTGAAAATCCTTTGCCAGAAATTGTTTGCCGTTATCCGAGTGGATAACGTTAGGTACGCCGACCATGTTAAGAACATCATCGCGTAAAAATCTGACGATACTTGACGTATTGGCGTTTCTCAATGCTTTTAGGAACACAAATTTTGACAAATGATCCAAGACGATAAAAACATAGGCATTTCCGGACTTTGACCTCGGGTAAGGACCCAAGAAGTCCACGTACAATTTTTCAAATGGACGATTGGAACAATACGAATTGACGATAGGTGGACGTGAGACTTGGTTGGAAGCCTTACATTCCTTGCACACAGAACAGTTAGAAACATATTGACGAATTTGGACGGTCATGTTAGGCCAATAAAAGTCGGTATAGGGTTTTAGCAATCCCCCCCATGAGCTACGTGTGGTGGATTGTGGGCCTTGTTTACAATGTCGTCGGTTAAGCCTGAAGGGACCCACAGAAGCCAAGAATGCTCAACCATACTTTCATCACCTTCGCTTCTAAAGGCTCGTTTATACACGTATTTATCTTCTACTTTTAGATCCGGAAGCTCTTCCGGGTTGGCTTTTATGGTGTCCATCAAACTGGCGTATTCTTGAGTGCGGAATTCCTCAGAGTCCAAATCAATCAGAGGTGCTACTTCTTCCATTGCCAGAGAATCTACATATACCCGAGAAAGAGTGTTCGGTACCACATTTAATGACCCTTTTCGGTGCTGTATGTCGAAGGCATAGGACTGCAACAATAGACTCCACCTAGCGAGCTTGCCACTGAGATCCTTCATGTTCATAAGCCATTGAAGGCTGGAGTGATCCGTAATTACAGTGAAGTCCATGCCCTCGACATACGGCCTGAACTTTTTTACTGCCATCACCGCAGCCATACACTCCTTCTCAGTTACACTGTAGTTTCTCTGGCTTTTGTTGAACTTTTGTGAGAAATAGGCTATAGGGACCTCTTCGTCATCCATGTTTATTTTGAAATAATACCGCACCTATTCCGGTATCTGATGCATCACATTGGATGAAAAATTTGTTTGAAAAGTCGGGATGGGACAAAACAGGTGCAGTAGTAAGAGCCTTTTTCAGATTTTCAAATGCTTCCAGTGCCTCCCCCGTCATCTGGAATTTGCCGTTCTTTTTCTTCAACAGGTCTGTCAAGGGTGCAGTCAGGCTTGAAAAATCTCGGATAAACTTGCGATACCCCCCTGCCAGACCAAGTAGCCTCCGAACCTGAAGAGGGGTTTTGGGAACAGGAAAATCCACTATTGCCTCCACCTTCGCCGGATCGGTTTTGAGCTTCCCACCACCAACAATGAACCCCAAATACTTCAGTTCTTTGAAGCAGAACTTCGATTTGTTCATGTTGATGGTGAGATTCGCTTTACGCAAACACTCGGCTACCTCATCTACTAGAGTGATGTGAGTCTCGAAGTCAGGTGCCATGATGAGCAAGTCATCGAGATAGACAAAGACACGATCCCTAAGTCATGCAGGAATCACCTTGTCCATTAACTGGCATAACCTTTGGGCTGCATTGCACAACCCAAATGGCATGACAGTGAATTAGTACAAGGGTCTTCCCGGTACCGCAAAGGCAGTCTTTTCCCTACTCTGTTTCTCCAACGGTATTTGCCAGAATGCTTCTTTAAGGTCTATGCTCCTAATGAAGAAAGTCTCTGGTAGCCGGCTGAGGAGCCCCTCGATATGGGGGAGAGGATTCGCGTTTTTCTTCGTAAGTGAGTTCACCTTGCGAGAATCTAGACAAAGTCGATTCTTGCCAGGTTTTCGCAAGAGAACCACAGGTGAACACCACGGACTCTCGCTCTTCTCGATAACGCCGAGACTCAACATCCGGTCTAGCTCTTCATATAAAATGGCTTGTACCGCTGGAGAAACAAGATAGTGACGCTGTTTCACAGGGATCGAATCCCCAGTATCTATAACGTGCTCCATGAGAGTCGTCCTACCGAGACCATCTCGGTCAAAACAGAGAAATTTTTGTGTGACTGCCTCCAATCTGGCCTGCTGTTCCGGAGACAACTGGTGTGCATTTGAAAGGTCGGCTTCATCCGAAAATGAGATTGAACTTATTATGTTCGGAGCTAAATTAAAAGTGCGCAAGAAATCGACTCCTAGGTAAACTTCTTGGTCCCAACTTGGAACCAAGAAAAACGTTATTTTGTTGTCTTCATCTTTATATTTCACTGGTGCTAATACTTTTCCTACTATATTTTGACTTTTTCCGTCCGCTGTTTTTACCGCGGACTTAAACGGGATAACTTTAAGGTCCAGAGAGTGTATCACCTGTAATCAATTTTTGCCCAAAATGCTTACACTGGCTCCACTATCTAAAAGACCAAAAAGCTCTTTATTACCTATGGAATTTTTAGCATACGGACGAGGATCACCCGTAACATCTATAATAGACGAGGATATATGGGCTCTTTGTTTTTTCCTAGCTTAATACCGTTCTCGGGCTTTTAAAATATTATGGGATTTTATACTTTGGGGATTGTTAAAAATTCTATCACGGGCCTGTTTATACTCTTTTATTCTCTGATGTAGAGGTTTAATATAGGATGTTATTTGGTTTATATCATGGCTTAAGCTTGCTTCTTTACCTCTTTTTAATATTTTAATTTTTTCATTTAGGTTTACCGTACCACATTCTGAACAGTCATCAGTATGGCCTACAGTAACTGTAGTTTTGAATATTGGGGTTCTGAGCCTGAGTCGAACGCTACTCCCCCGAAGATTTCGCGTTCTTTAACCGGTTTTCCGGGTAGCACTTAGGGCAGTTTGGAGTTTTCACGCCCTCATTGCCACATTTGTAACAAAAAACATTAACTACTTCCGAACCGCATTCAAAATAAGTGTGACCCGGAGCTTTACAGTTCCAACAGGTTAACTTCGTGGTATCCGCATACTTCCGTGCGGGAATTTTTTAACGGTCTCCGCCCGATTGAAAGGCCGCCACTTGTTCATCTGTTGGCTGTATCCTTTCTTCTTCGTATTCAAGCTCGTTGGCTGTGAATTTGGTTGACGCTTTGTATGGCTTTGGAAAATTTTGATCGCGCCTTTGAAAAGTGATTTCCGCATCCTTGCATGCATATCGCAACTGATCCAAAGTAAATAATGGCATTGGAAAAAACTAAAGTTCGGAGCTTTTCATGTAAATTTTTCTTAAGAATTTTGACTACATCCCATTCCGGAATTTGAATTTGTAGGTGGGATCGGAGCCTATTGATAGCCGCAAGAAAATCGTCGATGCTCTCCCAGGAAGCCTGCTTACGTTCCATGATTTCGCGCATTATCTCGTAATCGGATTTCATATTCTTAAACTGACGCATTAAGGCGTCTTTCAACATTGGCCAATCTGGCCGAAAATTATGTCTTTGGAACTGCCAAAACCAATCATAAGCGGCTCCTGAGAGTAGCAAGTGGAAGTCTCTTAAAATTTCGGACCATTGACACCCATGTTGGACTTGAAGAGTCTCCAGCCGAAATATAAAATCTTCTACGGTAAGGTGTTCTGGTTTACCATTAAAATTTATCCCCCACTTATTGGTTTTAATCGGCCCTCTTAGAGGATGCAGATTATTATAAGGAGGAGGAGGCCGACTAAAGATTGGATTGGTTACGTTTTGGGGTTGCTGGTGAGCAAAGTCTCGAAAATCTTCCGTTTGGAACCCTCGCTCTGGTACCTGCCTAAAAGGTTAATTTTGCCTATGAGTTGGTAGTGGTACTTGAAGGAAAGATCTGGTACTCGGATAACTCTGAGGTTGATGATAAGCTGGAGGCGGTATTGGATATTGATGAGCTGAGTGAGAAACTTTCCTTCTTTGCTCATGGTCAGCCGCAAGAGCCGCACGACTCGAACTCAATTCCCTCATCATTCCTCCCATTTCGTGTTGGATAACGTCCTTCAGAGTATTGGTTATTTCAGACCGTACTGAGGTCTGATAAGAAGAAAATGCATTTACTAGGGCGAGGTTGATGTACGCTTTTAAATCTTCGGGGACTAATATTCTCTCTCTACCACCACTGTGAGGATTATTACCTTCACGTGGGGTCCTACCGGTTCCTACTTTGACTGATGCAGTCGTTTGCTTGTTGGACGGGCGAGTTGTCATTTGCCTTTTGAGTGGATCTGATCTGGGGGCAGCGCCCTGATCACTCAGGCTACTAAAGGAGGGTGCCTTGATGTAATTAAAAGTACTGTCGTTAAAACCCGGAGGCAAGGGCGGTTCTGTACGGACCGGAAGATCGGCGGATTCGAAGGGTAAACCAAGGGTGGGAGAATGAAATGGTGCTAGAGGCCGTGGCGAACCCGCCGGTGGGTAAGTTGTTGTAGATCTTCTATCTCCTTCTAACTCCGCATTTCAAATCAGATTTCTAATCCGTTCTTCATTTTCATCACTAGGTGAAGCCTAATTGATCGACAAACCCAAAAATATACGTGTACAAACAAACTAAATACCATAAAAGGTAAGTTTATGGAAACAAAAACACTTAGTTCTAAGACCAAGACACAAGTTGATCTTAAATCAAAAACTTGATTTAAAAAAAATTCAAAATAATTTTCTTTGGAAAAATGTACTTATAACTTAAGAAACCAGAAAATTTTTTATGAAATTTTACAAATTACACGAATTTTTTTTTCTTAAGTATAACCAAAAAAACTATAAAAAAGAGTAATGTAATTATTAGTCTAAATTTTATTTTGTTTTTGCGAGTTGTAACGTTTTAAGAAAAGTATCAAACCTAAATAAATCCCAATTATTATTCAAAATCGATTTGTATTTCTTATTAAAACAAATATAACGAATACGAAAACACTTGAGAACGAGTGAAAAAGTAAGCTTTCTTTTAGTGAGAAACTAAATAAAAACTTAAACAAAGAAATTAAGTATGAACACAAGTATAAGTATAGATCTAATTATAAGAAAAAGTAACAATCAAAATTTCTTAAATTTTATAAGTACTTATTGAAACTAGTGTGTTCGGGTACGTAATTATATGTATTTCTTTATAAGAATACAAAAAAGAACCAAGAACAAATCAAAAAAAGGAATTCTTATTCAAGATGAACTTGAATAACAATAATAATTTTAAGAGAAAAGCAAAAAAAGATTGTAAATCAAAACGAATAACTTTAAGAAAATGTTGGAAAGTTTGACAAAAATGATAAATTAGAAAAACAGTAATTTAAAAAAACACGTTTGAAATGATCAAACAAAAATTAGATTAGATTAGATTAGATGAGATTTATTTAATTTTCAAAGAAAAGTTAACAATTTGCTTATGATTTACTTAAATCTTTAAAGGCATGGCCAGAATGGCCGTCAGCCAGATGATAGCTTATTGCTAGTTACGTTTTGCAAAATCTAAATAAATTTACATACATATGTTATTCATTTTTTTTTCTGTTTTTTTAAAAATCTTCTCTTACAATTTTGTTTCTATACGCTAGAGATACTTTTATGAATTTATACAATTGATCCCAGTCACTGCCATTTAACACGGCCAAAAGTTCAGCTTGGTCCAAATAATTTTTCAGCCAAAATTGTCGACGTACTTCTACCAAAATTGGGCATTTTGCGAGGAAATGTACCACGTTCTCCCTTTCTCCGGTGTTACATAGTGAACAAATTAGTTCTAGGTCACTTCAATGTGGTATAAAATTTAAGGGTAGTAATTCTCCTCTTGCTCTAAAAATCATCGATATTTTCTCTACACAGTGTAGGTCTTTGAAATAATTATTCTGGCCGAAGTTGTACTGCAGTGTCGAATATATTTCTCTGTGTAGTGAGTTCTGTGCCTGATCTATACAATCTTCTCTGAGTTTAGAATCGAGTTTTTCCAGCAGGTTATCCAAGTATGGTCTCCACGTTCCCAAGTTTTCTAAAGACAGATTGAATGGCAGTTCACATCTGTCAGCTATATTTTCCCATTCCTCGAACCAAGATTTTTTGGATTTTACAATTGAGACTGCAACTTTCCTTGCAATTTTTCCAGTGTGACTGTACATGAGATTTGTTATATAGCTGAAATGAAGTTTTAGGCATGTAAGATAGAGGGGTGGCAGGCCTGTTTCAACGAGAAGCATGTAGTTAGGTGTTGTATCTGGTAAGTGGAATTGACGTTTGAGATAAAATCGCAAGAGCCTTTTCTGTGGTTTCAAATTGAAGCCACCCCCAAGATTGTGCTGCATAAAGCATAATTGATTCAGATGTTGCAGTGAATACTTTGTACTTGGAGCTGAAGGGAAGGTCCCTGTTTCCGTATACTTTTCGCCAGACTGTTCCGATCGCATTTTTGGATGCCGATAGTTTTTTGCTTAAGTGCTTCTCTATGTTGAGGTTGCTCGTTATTGTAAAGCCTAGATATTGATACTCTTTGACCGTCTCGATTTGCTCTGATCCAAAAAACCATCTTTCGGTTGCTGCTAGGCGCCCTGATCCTTTCCGAAACACCATAGTTTTAGATTTGCTCAAGTTGACAGTCAAGTTCCACTTAACACAGTAGTCACGCAATTTGTTGATCATTAATTGGAGTGAGTTAGGAGATTCTGCTAAGATAACCAGGTCGTCGGCATACAATAAGACTTTTATCTGAACTCCGTCTAGCGAAATTCCACAAGGCATGACTGGAAGTAAATCTTCAATATAAAGACAGAAGAGTGGTGGACTAAGGTTGCATCCTTGCTTCAACCCAACCGAGGAAAAGAACCAGTTAGAAAGGTTTTTCCCATCCCAAACTGCGTTCTGTGTTTGATTGTAAATGCCTTCAATAATAGTTCCGAATTTGAGTGACATTCCATCCCTGTACACCTTATAAAATAGAGCGTTTCTGTCTATGGAATCGAAAGCGGCTCGGAAATCCACAAAGAAGACATAGAGTTTTTGGCGCTTACGTAGGTACATATCTGCAATATTTGTTAATGTGAAAATGTGGTCTATAGTAGAGTATCCCTTTCGAAATTCAGTTTGGAACTCACTAAGAAGCTGTGTATTATCGATCCATTTCATAAGACGACTACGTAAAATTTCCGTAAATATTTTCAAAGATGTATTAATGAAAGAAATTCCACGGTAGTTGGATGGTTCCATCATATCTCCTTTCTTATAAATTGGAAATATTATTGATTTCTTAAACATTTCTGGTGCTGCTCCGGAATTAAAGATAATATTATACACATCTGTAAGTTGTTTCATGAATTCAAGTGTTGCATTTTTAAAAAATTCATTTGGGATCCGATCACATCCTGGGGCTTTATTATTCTTTCCTTGCGATATTGCTGACTTGACTTCTTCCAGTGTAATCTCGCTATCTAAGATCTCATTTACAAAAGCGGGCCTAGAATAGTGCATCCCTTCAGCAAGTATTGATGCAGATAGTGGAGTTTTCGTTACGAAGGGTGTTCCTTTAAGATTTTGAATAGCTTTCCAAAAGTCTTTTGAGTTTCTACAGGATAGTACTTTTTCCGTTTGTATTTTATTGAAATTTTCCTTTTTAAATTTGCATAATGCTTTATAGCTTTGGTTTGCTTTTAAGTATTTTTCTTTTAAGCAAGCTGAGTTATAATTTTGGAAAAGTTTTAATATAGCAAAAGATCTTTTTCTTGCAGATTCACATTCCTTATCATACCAGGCAGAATGGCTTTTCAATGTTTTAGATGTTGTCTTTGGTAGAACGGCTGAAGCCTCAATTATTCGTTGTAAAGATTCAATTGAAGATTCCGATTCGTTTACGACATGTGCTGCAAGGTTGATATTTAAGTTTCTTTTGTATACCTCCGCTTGATTTTCACACCATTTAAGTTTTGGTAAGAGTGGGTTTTCATGTTTCAGATGTGATTCACTATCTGGTTCTGAATTTTGCAGAGTAGTTACTAGTGGCATATGATCGGAATATATTTGATTACCAACTTCAAAATCATATAGCAAAGGTAATATATCCTTGGACATTATAAGGTAATCTATCACAGATTGTCCTGGGTTTCGGATGAAGGTAAGTTTGCCGTCCTCATCCCCCATTGTTGTGCCGTTTACTATGGACAAATCAAAAGCGCTTCCCATTTCAAGTATAGTTCTTCCTCTTGCATTTACTTCCAGATCTCTTGATTTTCTTGTAGTTGAATACCGATTTCCAAAGGTTTCACACTGTTCTTGCCCAGTGCGAGCGTTAAAATCTCCAACGAGCATACATTTTTTTTCGCCTAAGACTTGCATTGCATTAACCAATTTGGTGAAATCCATTTGCCAGTAGGAACAGTTTAAATAGACTGGAATTATACAAAAAATTGTGCGTCAAAACATAATTTCTAAATATACGAATCCCTCAAATTCTTTAAAGTCACATTTTCCTACCGATAACGATTTTTTAAAACCGTATAGGGCTCCACCAGAAGCTCTCCCCCTTGTTGCATCATTTCTTTTTTCAGCTGCTATCCACCAGAGATTATAATCGCGAAAAAATTCTTCAGAGTATTTCTGATTCTTATTTAACATATGTGTTTCGTATAATAAAAATATTTCAAAAGTGTTTATATAGTTAAAAAAATCTAAATACATTTTCTTATTGGATAATCCATTTACATTATAACTAAGGATTTTTATTTTCTTATAATTAACAACATTTTTTATTTTCTGGCTGACTTCTAAAACCTATTGTGAACGTCTCATTTCGCCGACTACATTGCCGACTTCAGCTCCCCATTTGTTTTCACATTGGCCCAAAGGTGGCGGTAGAGCGTTTGCGTATGACGTTTGTCTGACGTTTTCAGTTGTCAACTTTTTGTTTTCAATGAAATGTTCTCGCTGCAAATTAATATTAAATTTTGACGAAAGTACACTAAATCCGTCGTTTCATCCACACATTAAACCATTTTCATCGTTCCATAAGAAATACTGGTTCTCAACGTGCAGTTTGTCATCCGTCAAGCTGACCCTGATATTCGCATTTTGCATTTTTATTGCCTTCCTCACCTTCAACAAAATGGCTCTCCTGCGGCGCATTCCAAGTGGAAAATCTTTATGCATAGATATGCCTGTGTTCGCAAGTTTCTTTCCTTGGCTCAGAATTTCATGCGATAGCTGTGCGTTTGCCACCTTAACTCTATATGTTTTTCTACTTCCTGTTCTAATGTTCATCTCTTCGAAATGTTCAAAAGCAATCCTGTTTGAAGCCTTAGTGATGCTTGAGCAGGTATTTTCTAGAAGTTCCTTTGGAGCTTCGTTGTTGGTAGAGGCCAGGTGAAATATAATGTTTTTCTCTTGCATGTGCAGTTCGGATAACTCAATATGTCTTTCCAGTTGCTCACATTTCGTCTCTAGAGCTCGTACCTGAGTTTGAAGACATTCATTGCTCACACGAAGTTGGGTTAGTTGCGAAAGCACCGGCTCGAGATATGCTTTAGTTGGAAGTTCTTTGAAACGATCATCTAGCATCCGATTGAAATCTTCCAGAGACAAATTCGCTAAAGAGTTCATGTTTGTTTTGTTTTTCGTTAGAAACTTGTGTTGTTTTTTGTACTCTGGGGAAGTTTCAGATACTTTTCGCTTGTTAGATAAAGTTGTTGCAGGGTTGGTACTCATACGTAGAAATAATTGGAAGTTTTTACGTTATATATACAAAAACTTACGCAGACCTTGATTGTTGGCAGTTGGTTGGTATATTCGCAAGACTTTAAGAAGAATTTTAAGGTTTTTCTTTGACTTTTTTACAGTTTAAATACAATTTTCACAGCACTCAAAAATACCTCGACTAGTTTGACAGATCGTCGGCATAAACCTCTTCTAAAAAAAAATTATAAATTATAAAAACTTTACCAAATAGTAAGTTTTCAAAAGAAGTTATTAAACTTAAGAAAAACCAACTTCAGCTCAAAAAAAAAGTTTTAAGAGATGAAGATAGTATGTAAATCACTTTTTTTTGAGAATTCAACGGAAAAACATTATACGTAGAACGAACGGTAAGAAAAAAAATCATTGACTTATCGAACCTAGGACTGATATCAGTTCTTAGTGCCGTAAGTAAGATTCTTCTTTTCAAAAAAAAGGTATCTAACACTTAAATTAATTTTACCTAGAGAATGTAAAACTAAGAAAATGTAAAAAAAAAATAATCAAGGACCCAAAATCTGAATTTCGAAAAATTAACCTTTACCAAAAAAATTAACAAAAGACAAATTAATGATCTAAACGAACTAAAGAGTTGAAACAAAGAAAGATTGAATTTGGAAAAAACCAGACGAAATCAACTGAAAAATATTACATATGTAAATGTGTAAAGTTTGGTATATAATTTTTTTTTTAATTTAAACTTAACCTTTCAACTTTTTCCTAGAAAGTGTGAAGTTTTAGCAAAGTTTTAAGTTTTTTTTTAACTATGTTATTAACCCTACCAAAGTACTATTTCGAAAACCAAGCAGTACTTTATTATGTTTGGTGAAATTGGTATAAATTAGAATTAGCTAAGCGAGTGTAAATAGTGTAAACTAATAAGAGGAGACTGATGATAGGTGGCTTGGCACCCCTTGAAACAGCTGTATCTCTAGCCAAAATAAACGAATTATAAATTAATTCGTAAACAATTGGTGGTAGCACCTTTAAGTTGTTGTTGTTGTTCAAAAATTCAATGAAATTGACGGAATAAAGAATGGTCAAGTCTAATAAACTGACATTCTAGTATGAATAGTACAATAAATAACAATAATAACTTAATAGTCTGGTCTGTTACCGATCTTCCAACCTCTCCCCCTTTGATACGTACTACGAATTGTAGTCTATCGAAACAAGGTATGGAGAAAAATGGAGGCGGAACAAGACAGCATACTTAAAGGCGCTTAGAAAAATGCTGACGCTCCAAATGCATTTGATAAACAATAACATCCCATTTTCGATATGTGACGTCAGTGGTCTCAGGCGGCGGAATGTGTAGTGCATACGGCTTCTAAGACTGAGCAAATCTGATATCGTGGGTTCGATCCCTATGGTGGGCATGTAGAAAGTTTTTCATAATAAAATTGGATTAAAGCTCAGCACCACTAATAAGAGGAGACTGATGATAGGTGGCTTGGCACCCCTTGAAACAGCTGTATCTCTCAGCCAAAATAAACGAATTATAAATTAATTCGTAAGCAATTGGTGGTAGCACCTTTAAGTTGTTGTTGTTGTTCAAAAATTCAATGAAATTGACGGAATAAAGAATGGTCAAGTCTAATCAACTGACATTCTAGTATGAATAGTACAATAAATAATAATAATAACTTAAGAGTCTGGTCTGTTACCGATCTTCCAACCTCTCCCCCTTTGATACATACTACGAATTGTAGTCTATCGAAACAAGGTATGGAGAAAAATGGAGGCGGAACAAGACAGCATACTTAAAGGCGCTTAGAAAAATGCTGATGCTCCAAATGCATTTGATAAACAATAACATCCCATTTTCGATATGTGACGTCAGTGTTCTCAGGCGGCGGAATGTGTAGTGCATACGGCTTCTAAGACTGAGCAAAGCTGATATCGTGGGTTCGATCCCTATGATGGGCATGTAGAAAGTTTTTCATAATAAAACTGGATTAAAGCTCAGCACCACTAATAAGAGGAGACTGATGATAGGTGGCTTGGCACCCCTTGAAACAGCTGTATCTCTAGCCAAAATAAACGAATTATAAATTAATTCGTAAACAATTGGTGGTAGCACCTTTAAGTTGTTGTTGTTGTTCAAAAATTCAAGGAAATTGACGGAATAAAGAATGGTCAAGTCTAATAAACTGACATTCTAGTATGAATAGTATAATAAATAATAATAATAACTTAATAGTCTGGTCTGTTACCGATCTTCCAACCTCTCCCCCTTTGATACATACTACGAATTGTAGTCTATCGAAACAAGGTATGGAGAAAAATGGAGGCGGAACAAGACAGCATACTTAAAGGCGCTTAGAAAAATGCTGATGCTCCAAATGCATTTGATAAACAATAACATCCCATTTTCGATATGTGACGTCAGTGGTCTCAGGCGGCGGAATGTGTAGTGCATACGGATTCTAAGACTGAGCAAATCTGATATCGTGGGTTCGATCCCTATGATGGGCATGTAGAAAGTTTTTCATAATAAAATCGGATTAAAGCTCAGCACCACTAATAAGAGGAGACTGATGATAGGTGGCTTGGCACCCCTTGAAATAGCTGTATCTCTAGCCAAAATAAACGAACTATAAATTAATTCGTAAACAATTGGTAGTAGCACCTTTAAGTTGTTGTTGTTGTTCAAAAATTCAATAATAGTGTTTTTTTGTTATTGTTTTGTCGTAAGCATACGGGGTGCTTCAGGTAGCTGCTCGGTAAATACTTTGTTGAGTGACCTTACTAAAGTATATTCGCAAAACTAAAAGACTTCAGACGGACTTGATTAATAATTCCTTGGTGTGGTGAAACAAGTGTGGAAACTAAAAACATTAGACAAAAGTACTTTACAATGTTATCTTCTTCAAACCCGCAATTGAAGTCGGTCCCTAGGACTTTCTTTGAAGACATGGTATTGAAGATATAACTTACTCAAAAACCAGTGAGTTTCGAAAACTCAACTAAAGTTTGGAAAGCATTGCAGCAATGTCCGACTAATCGCCCGACACGGACATGGTTCCAAGCAGAAACATAACAAAAACTGGACGAAGAGGATTAGAAAATGAAAATTTAGAAAGAAAAGTAAAATAAAGTTAAGGATAGGGATAAGGAAAAACAATACTAGGTAAGAAACTGTTGTCGCTGCAAATTTTTGGTGATCCATCGCAATTCACCTAAGTCCGTCAGTGACCTTCTTGGTGAAGACTTATGGATACCAAAACCTGCAGCAATTCCAGCAAACACGCATTAACCGCAGTCGTTATGAACTTCCGAGGAATCGTCGCAATACATCCAGGTGCGCCAGAGACCTTCCTGATGCCGACTTACGATCCTTGAAAATTCATAACAAGATTGGTTAGGCACAATCACAAAAGAGGTTAACAAAAACAAGGACTACACAAACCTATACGTTGGGCGCCATTTGTTGCGAGGCAAGAGGATGCGAGGAAGGACGGTAGGTATGAGGCTAGGGTAGGAATAAGGAAATAGGAAGGAAACGGATCGGAAAAGGAGGGGACTGGAATGCTTGCTACGCACGGCATTAGCTCGCCGGAATGGGGGGGGGGGTCTTGCCCCCGAACTAGACCTCACCTCCCAACAAAACACATATCAGGCCTGGAAATAAGAGGAAAAACATCGGACGGACACTTCACCACACTAAGGCGCTGCAGGTGTCGAGGCAGCGTAGCCATAGCCCACCCAACCTGGAAGTTCGTTGGCTAAATTTGAACTTCCCCAATATATCACGGCGGTATACCGTACAGGTCACTCCATTTCACCGGCTGACTTAACTATCCTTCCGCACCCCTGAAAAATATCTTCAAACAATCATGTTTCGTTCAATCGAAACACATAAATAACACCAAAAATTTCATAAAAAGGCGTTGGAAGTTTTATTACCACATACTTTAAATTATCGTTAAACAAAATCAAATTTAAGAAATAAATAGTATTTTTTTGTTGTTTCTTTTTATCTTTCTAATTTTAAGCTACCTTTAAATATATGTTTTAACTTTGCGATACAAAGAAAACTATACAAAAATACAACCAAAACAAATGTGATGTTGAACTGTTTCCCAGCAGGACCAGCCCAGGATTCCGACAGTAGTACCACTTTCTTGGCACGGATTATTCAACTACTATTTAGGCCCTACCTACAATGAGCTCAATGGAGGTGGATTTGAGATCCAAACAGATCAAAAAAACTAGCTGAAACCGCGAGCAAAAGCCTGGGAAAACAAGACCCTACCACTTACAGCAAGTATTCACAATTTTAAACAAAATTTAATTTAAAAAGAATTATCAAAAAACTTCAACGCCAAACAAATTACTTTTGGACTTCACATACACAAAAAAAACACTTCTTTTGACGTAACTAGGAAATTTTTAAGTATCCCTCAATCAAAAAAGTAAATCCTCGGCTAAATTCGGTCTCTTTTTGTTCACTTCTCGTTCTTATTTTCGGATTTCCTTTTGCTTTTAAATATTTTTTTAATTTTTAACTTATCGCTATTATACCTGGACTTCTCTTATCTTGTTTTCAGAACCCACCGCACTACGTTAGCTTCACTCATCGATAAGAAGCGTGGAGATTTGAGTATATTGGCACCCACTATCCTAAACGGAAGTTGATGGTCATCCGACAAAAAAACTTAGGGCGGCCCAGCGCTCCGCTGACTGTCTGGGACTGCCAAAAATTTCCCGTTGGGGTATTATATCCTAAAGGACCAAAAGTATAATTTCTTTTATATTTTAATAGTTTGCATACAAATTCTCCAACGGAGGTTCACACCGTAAGTATGGTCAAAAAGGAAATCTTAATTTTCTTGAAACGCTATCACTCAATTTCAATCAGACGACCGGGCTTTGACGATAAAGTCTCGTGTTCACGGTTGGAGAAGTAATATTGGGTCTGACTGTATCTACTACGTACATGGTTTGATCAGCGAACACACCACTTTTTTTTTTGGTTTATTCCTTCTCCTACTTTGTTCTCATCACCCGATCCTATTCGTCCGCTAGCCAGTGTTATTTTTTTTTTTGTAATTATAAAAAAACATGTTTATGTGTTGGTGATGTTATTCCCCTACCCAGTTTATGACCTTTTGGAAAGTATTATTTCAGATTTGATGTTTCGGAAACCATCTGTTCCGACGTTTCGGACCGTCGGACCTTTCGGAAACTCGTTCTTAATAATTCGTTATTTAATAATATTATCTCTATTGCCTAACAGGGGGAGTTAGTACCCGAAAAAGTTAATCCCCCGATTTCACCACTACCAAATAGTTAACTTTGGCAAAATTTCCAGATACCACACCTCCAACAAGCAAACCAACTACTCATCCAAGGGATTTAAGGGTTAAAATTTAATCGCTCTCAATTACCCTTTTCGCTAATCCAGGTCATCCATATTATCTTCCCTCGCGTCCTAGAAAACTTAAAGAATTTGGAAATCTTACCACTGCAAGTGTCAGAGTCGTTATCCAAAGCGTATATGTAAAAAAAAGGTAACAAATAACACCAATTCCAAATTCACCTAAATCGGGAGTTTAACGTTTTCCCCAGAGACTATACTTTTTCTAACCATTCCCTGATTATGAAAAGTCAATTTTTTTAAAATCCACCTCGAGGTGTTAAGAGGAGTGATTTTGGAAAAAACCAGACGAAATCAACTGAAAAATATTACATATGTAAATGTGTAAAGTTTGGTATATAATTTTTTTTTTAATTTAAACTTAACCTTTCAACTTTTTCCTAGAAAGTGTGAAGTTTTAGCAAAGTTTTAAGTTTTTTTTTAACTATGTTATTAACCCTACCAAAGTACTATTTCGAAAACCAAGCAGTACTATATTATGTTTGGTGAAATTGGTATAAATTAGAATTAGCTAAGCGAGTGTAAAAAGTGTAAACTAATAAGAGGAGACTGATGATAGGTGGCTTGGCACCCCTTGAAACAGCTGTATCTCTAGCCAAAATAAACGAATTATAAATTAATTCGTAAACAATTGGTGGTAGCACCTTTAAGTTGTTGTTGTTGTTCAAAAATTCAATGAAATTGACGGAATAAAGAATGGTCAAGTCTAATAAACTGACATTCTAGTATGAATAGTACAATAAATAACAATAATAACTTAATAGTCTGGTCTGTTACCGATCTTCCAACCTCTCCCCCTTTGATATGTACTACGAATTGTAGTCTATCGAAACAAGGTATGGAGAAAAATGGAGGCGGAACAAGACAGCATACTTAAAGGCGCTTAGAAAAATGCTGACGCTCCAAATGCATTTGATAAACAATAACATCCCATTTTCGATATGTGACGTCAGTGGTCTCAGGCGGCGGAATGTGTAGTGCATACGGCTTCTAAGACTGAGCAAAGCTGATATCGTGGGTTCGATCCCTATGATGGGCATGTAGAAAGTTTTTCATAATAAAACTGGATTAAAGCTCAGCACCACTAATAAGAGGAGACTGATGATAGGTGGCTTGGCACCCCTTGAAACAGCTGTATCTCTAGCCAAAATAAACGAATTATAAATTAATTCGTAAACAATTGGTGGTAGCACCTTTAAGTTGTTGTTGTTGTTCAAAAATTCAATGAAATTGACGGAATAAAGAATGGTCAAGTCTAATAAACTGACATTCTAGTATGAATAGTACAATATATAATAATAATAACTTAAGAGTCTGGTCTGTTACCGATCTTCCAACCTCTCCCCCTTTGATACATACTACGAATTGTAGTCTATCGAAACAAGGTATGGAGAAAAATGGAGGCGGAACAAGACAGCATACTTAAAGGCGCTTAGAAAAATGCTGATGCTCCAAATGCATTTGATAAACAATAACATCCCATTTTCGATATGTGAAAATGAGTGGTCTCAGGCGGCGGAATGTGTAGTGCATACGGCTTCTAAGACTGAGCAAAGCTGATATCGTGGGTTCGATCCCTATGATGGGCATGTAGAAAGTTTTTCATAATAAAATCGGATTAAAGCTCAGCACCACTAATAAGAGGAGACTGATGATAGGTGGCTTGGCACCCCTTGAAATAGCTGTATCTCTAGCCAAAATAAACGAACTATAAATTAATTCGTAAACAATTGGTAGTAGCACCTTTAAGTTGTTGTTGTTGTTCAAAAATTCAAGGAAATTGACGGAATAAAGAATGGTCAAGTCTAATAAACTGACATTCTAGTATGAATAGTATAATAAATAATAATAATAACTTAATAGTCTGGTCTGTTACCGATCTTCCAACCTCTCCCCCTTTGATACATACTACGAATTGTAGTCTATCGAAACAAGGTATGGAGAAAAATGGAGGCGGAACAAGACAGCATACTTAAAGGCGCTTAGAAAAATGCTGATGCTCCAAATGCATTTGATAAACAATAACATCCCATTTTCGATATGTGACGTCAGTGGTCTCAGGCGGCGGAATGTGTAGTGCATACGGATTCTAAGACTGAGCAAATCTGATATCGTGGGTTCGATCCCTATGATGGGCATGTAGAAAGTTTTTCATAATAAAATCGGATTAAAGCTCAGCACCACTAATAAGAGGAGACTGATGATAGGTGGCTTGGCACCCCTTGAAATAGCTGTATCTCTAGCCAAAATAAACGAACTATAAATTAATTCGTAAACAATTGGTAGTAGCACCTTTAAGTTGTTGTTGTTGTTCAAAAATTCAATGATAGTGTTTTTTTGTTATTGTTTTGTCGTAAGCATACGGGGTGCTTCAGGTAGCTGCTCGGTAAATACTTTGTTGAGTGACCTTACTAAAGTATATTCGCAAAACTAAAAGACTTCAGACGGACTTGATTAATAATTCCTTGGTGTGGTGAAACAAGTGTGGAAACTAAAAACATTAGACAAAAGTACTTAACAATGTTATCTTCTTCAAACCCGCAATTGAAGTCGGTCCCTAGGACTTTCTTTGAAGACATGGTATTGAAGATATAACTTACTCAAAAACCAGTGAGTTTCGAAAACTCAACTAAAGTTTGGAAAGCATTGCAGCAATGTCCGACTAATCGCCCGACACGGACATGGTTCCAAGCTTCCAAGCAGAAACATAACAAAAACTGGACGAAGAGGATTAGAAAATGAAAATTTAGAAAGAAAAGTAAAATAAAGTTAAGGATAGGGATAAGGAAAAACAATACTAGGTAAGAAACTGTTGTCGCTGCAAATTTTTGGTGATCCATCGCAATTCACCTAAGTCCGTCAGTGACCTTCTTGGTGAAGACTTATGGATACCAAAACCTGCAGCAATTCCAGCAAACACGCATTAACCGCAGTCGTTATGAACTTCCAAGGAATCGTCGCAATACTTCCAGGTGCGCCAGAGACCTTCCTGATGCCGACTTACGATCCTTGAAAATTCATAACAAGATTGGTTAGGCACAATCACAAAAGAGGTTAACAAAAACAAGGACTACACAAACCTATACGTTGGGCGCCATTTGTTGCGAGGCAAGAGGATGCGAGGAAGGACGGTAGGTATGAGGCTAGGGTAGGAATAAGGAAATAGGAAGGAAACGGATCGGAAAAGGAGCGGACTGGAATGCCTAGTTGGGGAACGTGGCCTGCTTGCTACGCACGGCATTAGCTCGCCGGAATGGGGGGGGGGGGGGATCTTGCCCCCGAACTAGACCTCACCTCCCAACAAAACACATATCAGGCCTGGAAATAAGAGGAAAAACATCGGACGGACACTTCACCACACTAAGGCGCTGCAGGTGTCGAGGCAGCGTAGCCATAGCCCACCCAACCTGGAAGTTCGTTGGCTAAATTTGAACTTCCCCAATATATCACGGCGGTATACCGTACAGGTCACTCCATTTCACCGGCTGACTTAACTATCCTTCCGGACCCCTGAAAAATATCTTCAAACAATCATGTTTCGTTCAATCGAAACATATAAATAACACCAAAAATTTCATAAAAAGGCGTTGGAAGTTTTATTACCACATACTTTAAATTATCGTTAAACAAAATCAAATTTAAGAAATAAATATTATTTTTTTGTTGTTTCTTTTTATCTTTCTAATTTTAAGCTACCTTTAAATATATGTTTTAACTTTGCGATACAAAGAAAACTATACAAAAATACAACCAAAACAAATGTGATGTTGAACTGTTTCCCAGCAGGACCAGCCCAGGATTCCGACAGTAGTACCACTTTCTTGGCACGGATTATTCAACTACTATTTAGGCCCTACCTACAATGAGCTCAATGGAGGTGGATTTGAGATCCAAACAGATCAAAAAAACTAGCTGAAACCGCGAGCAAAAGCCTGGGAAAACAAGACCCTACCACTTACAGCAAGTATTCACAATTTTAAACAAAATTTAATTTAAAAAGAATTATCAAAAAACTTCAACGCCAAACAAATTACTTTTGGACTTCACATACACAAAAAAAACACTTCTTTTGACGTAAGTATAAAATTTTTAAGTATCCCTCAATCAAAAAAGTAAATCCTCGGCTAAATTCGGTTTCTTTTTGTTCACTTCTCGTTCTTATTTTCGGATTTCCTTTTGCTTTTAAATATTTTTTTAATTTTTAACTTATCGCTATTATACCTGGACTTCTCTTATCTTGTTTTCAGAACCCACCGCACTACGTTAGCTTCACTCATCGATAAGAAGCGTGGAGATTTGAGTATATTGGCACCCACTATCGTAAACGGAAGTTGATGGTCATCCGACAAAAAAACTTAGGGCGGCCCAGGGCTCCGCTGACTGTCTGGGACCGCCAAAAATTTCCCGTTGGGGTATTATATCCTAAAGGACCAAAAGTATAATTTCTTTTATATTTTAATAGTTTGCATACAAATTCTCCAACGGAGGTTCACACCGTAAGTATGGTCAAAAAGGAAATCTTAATTTTCTTGAAACGCTATCACTCAATTTCAATCAGACGACCGGGCTTTGACGATAAAGTCTCGTGTTCACGGTTGGAGAAGTAATATTGGGTCTGACTGTATCTACTACGTACATGGTTTGATCAGCGAACACACCACTTTTTTTTTTTGGTTTATTCCTTCTCCTACTTTGTTCTCATCACCCGATCCTATTCGTCCGCTAGCCAGTGTTATTTTTTTTTTTGTAATTATAAAAAAACATGTTTATGTGTTGGTGATGTTATTCCCCTACCCAGTTTATGACCTTTTGGAAAGTATTATTTCAGATTTGATGTTTCGGAAACCATCTGTTCCGACGTTTCGGACCGTCGGACCTTTCGGAAACTCGTTCTTAATAATTCGTTATTTAATAATATTATCTCTATTGCCTAACAGGGGGAGTTAGTACCCGAAAAAGTTAATCCCCCGATTTCACCACTACCAAATAGTTAACTTTGGCAAAATTTCCAGATACCACACCTCCAACAAGCAAACCAACTACTCATCCAAGGGATTTAAGGGTTAAAATTTAATCGCTCTCAATTACCCTTTTCGCTAATCCAGGTCATCCATATTATCACCCCTCGCATCCTAGAAAACTTAAAGTAGTTGGAAATCTTACCACATCAAGTGTCAGAGTCGTTATCCAAATCGTATATGTAAATCGGGAGTTTAACGTTTTCCCCAGAGACTATACTTTTTCTAACCATTCCCTGATTATGAAAAGTCAATTTTTTTAAAATCCACCTC
This sequence comes from Leucozona laternaria, assembly GCA_932273885.2. Lineage (NCBI taxonomy): Eukaryota > Metazoa > Arthropoda > Insecta > Diptera > Syrphidae > Leucozona > Leucozona laternaria. The sequence goes on along the minus strand of OW026366.1, from coordinate 132,482,169 downwards.
GAGGTGTTAAGAGGAGTGAACGAATGAGAGGGAGATATACTACTCCTAATTATCTCTTGGACGATGTTTTGAGCAGAGATTATGAATTATAAAGATTGGAAACCTTCGTACGTTTCACCCTCCAAAACCCATTTGTTTACATTGTTGTTTTTGTAATTTCGTTTTGTGTCGATGAATAGATGTGAATTGCAACAACAATTAAATAGGGTGGGTTTGTTCTGTTTTGACAGTTCGACCATTTTTTATGTGTAAAAAACGCAGCCATCTTTAAAAAAATTTCAACTCATCAGCTTTTCACCACGAAAATGGCGGACTATAGGTGGGATATCGGGATGTGTTCGGAAAATACAGATTCAATGGTGCAAACAGAATAATTAAGGGTATACCCATATTGTTCATAAATCTATAGCTGGCCATTCACAAGTGAGCTTTAAGTTAATATTTTTTAAAGAAATTGACACTTGCAGCTTCCTTAGGGTAATTTCATCAAACAGAAATAATTAGTTATTATCGAAAAAGATAAAAATATGATGCAAAGCATCGTAATACAGATGATTAAATAACGACACAGATCTTACTAAATATACATTAGGCGTGGTTTTTTTGCAAGTCCATATGGATTTGTCGAAAAAAACGACAGCGGGACTTAGGAACTTCTTACTTACAGTACGTAAGTCCCGATAATTATCTGGACTTAGCTAAGTCTATATGGATTTAAGTTGTTGTTGTATTTACGTGTAAAACTATTAGTCCCGATGTCGTTTTTTTCGACAAATCCATATGGACTTGCAAAAAAAACACGGCTATTATATGTTGTGGCGAAGATTGTGATGAGCTGAATTAGAATATTTTGAGTTTATTTTAAAAACGCTAGAAATGCTTTTTTTGCTACAAATAGTGCTAACTCTTCTACTTGGCTGATGTATTTCAGTAGTATATAGAATTTGTATTATAAACCCTTCATATACAACAGTAAAAGCCCAAACCACGCTTTCGGTGTCAACCGGGTATGAAGTTCTGATGCAAAACTAAAGTGCCATCTGTGCGTTGAAAGGGGTAAGGGTAAACAGAGTTAAAAAGTAGTAGATGATGTTTGGCGAAATGTCAAAGAAAGAGTGGTAGATACAGAACACACATACAATTCAATAAGAGAAACAAATGTTAGGACAGATCGGATCGGATGATGCAAAGGGTGTAAGAGAAGGAAATAGTAATAATATACAAAAATATTGTATGTTCCATGGCTAAGATCACTTTGAGGAGTTATCCGATGAAAGGCTTTATATTTATGTACATTTTTGTTAAATCAGTGTTCAGCATTTCTAAATGAAATAGAAAAGCGAAGAACAATCTTAAAGCATCACTTTCAACACCAAATGGAAAGAAGACTTTTTGCAATATTCTGTTCTCTCACTAACTGATTAAATTTATCTAGTGCGTTAATTATGTGTTGATTTATTGTCAATTTGCATTTTTGATTATTATCTTACTACCCTTTAAATATAATTGTTCAAAATCCTCCATGCATTTTTAAAACCAAATGATTTTAGGTGTCGTGAACACTTGATAGTTCGTTTCGCCATTTTTATTAGTTTTTGAACCGACGCGGGAAAAATTACAAATACAACAATGTAAACAAAGGGGTTTTGGAGGGTGAAACGTACGAAACATTCTCATCTTCATATGGTTAATCTGTGACCAGCACCAGCAACATAAACAAGCGATAAACAGACGAAGACGACAGAACAACCGGCCAACGTGTGGATAATAAAAAAAAGTATTATTCTTTATTTTATATCTTATTCATTTTATTATTATTTTGTTCTATTATTCATTTCTGATATTACTTTTCAGATTTTCTCTGTAGTTTGGATGGCCTACCCACGAATGGCAGCGGAATGCTTAGTCGGTAAGTACCTACATCATTTTCCTAGTACCTATTATGAAGTTGCTATTTTTTTGTTTTCCTATCTTCTATTTTCAGAATAACGAGATCATCTTCCAGGCGCCTGCAACAAAGTTCAATGTAAATCCACCATTAAGGCTTAACTACATAAGCCAAAAAAGTGAAAAAATACAAAAGTAAACATTTTCAAACTCATTTTGGAATAGTTTTTCTGACTGGAAAACTTATAAAATTGATGCAGAAAGGTTAAATTTTGGTTTACAAAAAAATTTGTATATTCTTTTTTACAAAACAGCTGCGCTAGCGAGAAAAAAAATATTTTTACTTTTGTACTTTACTAAAAAGTGAAAAAGTACAAAAGTAAAAATTTTCAAACTCATTTTGGAATAGTTTTTCTGACTGGAAAACTTATAAAAATGATGCAGAAAGATTAAATTTTGGTCTAAAAAAAATTTGTATATTCTTTTTCAAAAAACAACTGCACTAGCGGGAAAAAAATATTTTTACTTTTGTACAAAAGTACTTTTTGGCTTATGTAGTTAAGCCTTAACTCTCATAATGACATTTTGATGAACTGTGATTTTCAATCCAAAGATAATTCTTGGACAGAATCACAGAAAAGTCAGTAATAAAATAAATAACGTGATTAGTAAGGATAATTCATATATTGAAATTTCGGTCTTCGATAGTTTTCTATTGGTTCCGCTTAATGCTCATAAGAGCCCGCCATGATTTGGTTGAAAAAATGACATTGGAGATTAGCGACGCTATCACAAGGAAAAAATTGAGTTTTCATAAAAACAAATATGTAATTCAAGCCAGTAACAGAGGTTTTCTCCGTGCTTAAGTTAAGACCCGAGAATTCTTCGCCCTTACCCGGAGGCCACACGAGCAAGTACTGGCAAGCAAGGTGCAAAACATACACATTTTTTCATTAACACATATAAACCCAAGCAACTTGCTCGTCAACTGGCTTGCCTTTTTTCGAAGCCAGTAGAGAAGGAAGTAGGGCGTTTTGAATTTGATTGCGAGTAGGGCGTTTGGAATTTGATTGCATTTTTAAAATGTTAAAATTCACTTTCAAATGAAACTTGACATTGCTTGACAGTATATTTGACTTTTGCAAATATTTCGCTGCACCACCAAAAAACTCTAAAATTGCCCTTTTCGAAAAACAAAAATTTCAGTATTTTACGGATTTTTAGAGGTTTTTTAATCCATTGACATTCTAGACATCCTCAAATGGATTTTGAAAGTTTTGTGCTTGACAGATAGCGAACAAATTATATTTGATCGTATCGCTATAATTTCGTTCCAAATGTCAACCGATTGCCCTGAAATAGCATTTTTCCGGAGCAGAAAATAAAATGGAAAAAAATTCGGATTTTAAGAGTTTTTTTAATCCATTGACGGTGTTCATATTGGACTCAATCCGCGCGACTCATTTTGACATTTCTTTGTTTTATCTCACTCCACCTCATGAGGAGAAAGAGATAGTCTAGTGAGGCAAGATTTTTTCAAAAAATAAAAAAATCTCGCCTCACTTTCTCATATAGTGAGTTGGAGTGAGATAAATGAAAGATATGTCAAAATGAGTCGCGCGGAGTGAGTCCAATGTGAACACCGTCATTGACATTGTAGACATCCTTCAATGGAATTTGAAATTTTTGTGCTTGACAGACGGATAGCCAACAAACTGTTTTTTGAAGTCTGTAGAATATTTCGCTACAAAAAATTGAAGTTTGTTTTAGGTACATGAATTTTAGTTCAAGTTTCGCTGTCCATAATTTCTATTATTAAAGTTTGTTAACCATTTTTGCATTTTTTCTTGAATATTCATTCCAAATTTATTTTCATTTTTTTCAATCCATTTTGTTTGAAAGATCAACCGAAGTTGTTTACTATAGTAGAGAAAAAGAACGACCCACTTGCAAGCAACTTGCTTGGCAAGTGGTGTGCCGCCTACGTCACGGCCAGTACACAGATACGAATTTGGCAGGCAATGTATGAACCAAACTTGCTTGCCAGTACTTGCCCGTGTGGCCCCAGGGTTGGCTAAGTCCGGAGGGATTAGTTGTTGTTGCATTTAACATGTAATTTATTAGCCCCAACGTTGTTTTTTTACTAATTTCCTCCGTTCTTGCAAAAAAACACGCCTCAAGTTGTCTTACGACAGTTGCGTAGATTCTCTGATTTCTCATTCTTATATTATCGTTTTTTTTTATCATATTCAATGTTTGTTTCAATAAATTGAGAGTAAAAAAACAAAAGACAATCGAATATTAGACGGTGTTCAGATTGGACTCACACCGCGCGACTCATTTTGACATATCTTTCTTTTATCTCGCTCCACCTCACTATGGGAAAGATATACTCAAGTGAGGCAGGATCTTTTTTCTCATCATGAGGTGGAGTGAGATAAAACAAAGAGATGTCAAAATGAGTCACGCGGAGTGAGTCCAATGTGAACACCGTCTATAGGGCCAGTTTTACAGTCAGATAAGTGACACTTAAGTAGGGAATGTGAAAGATTAATTCTCAATATCACAGTGCACTGTTAGCTGGCTCTTAAGTCTCCGATGTTGGTGACTTAAGGTCCACTTACGCTGGCTATAAAATTCAGCTTAAATTCCTAATATGGGAATCTTAAGTGCCACTTATTCCGGTAAGTGTCGACTGTGAAACTGGCCCTTAAATCGATTTTAAATTTTAACTTTAAAAAATTTTTTTCACAAACTTATACATATACGGTCGGGTTAGCACTTGATAACTCATTGCTCCATTTATTATATTTTTCGAACATACTCATGGCATTTTTAAAATAACCGGCATTTTGGTGGTGAATGTACGCCGTGTACAAATAAATCGTGGTGAATGGACGCCACCTGCATATGTGTGCGTGTTTCTCCTGAATTTCCCCTGAATTAGCTTGTTTGTAAACTCGTTTGACAGCCGAGATTGCCATCTTTATATGGTGTTCACAGATTATCCACATGAAGATGAGAATCCCCGGCAGCCATTTTACTTTGCCAACAAGCTTGAACTGTCAGATATCAGTTACAAAATGAGAATGTGTGTATAAAAACCTCAAAAATAGACAGTAGGGATCTTCACACACCTGGTTAAATTATTGTTGCAATTCACATCTATTCATCGACGCGGGATGAAATTACAAATACAACAATGTAAACAAATGGGTTTTGGAGGGTGAAACGTACGAAACATTCTTATCTTCATATGCCTAATCTGTGTCTATAACTACATTAGTGAATGTGCCCATTGTATTTCGTTTTCGTTGTCACATTTGCATTTTCAATAAATTAGCTTTGCTACATTATCTTTATTTATATCTGGTGCAATAAAACACAAATATTTCAAAGTTCCTCTTTAAGTAAGCTTAATATTACCCTGTTGATAAATAGGCAATACTAAACTTGGGATAAATATTGGTGTACATATCGCTTGAAAAGCAAAGGCAAGTCGGTATACATAATAATATGTACATTTCTAAGAACCTAAAGTGATTTCAAAGGAAATTTTATAATACAAATTTAGTTAATGTTTGTTTCATGAAAATTTGTATGGTTATGTGGTTCGTTTGTATTTCTTAGATCGCAGCAATCTCACAAATGTAAACAGAATTCCTCGACAAAATTTCTCAGTTTTTTGAGTCAAATATTGATGCAGAAAATTGATTTGTTTCCTAAATGTTGCCGGAGTAAAATTAGGGAGGACTGAAATATAAACTTAACAATTGATTCTAAGAATAATAGGCGTATTCACAATCCTATGCAGCTGGTCTAGTATTATTGTAAAAGAGCAAAGGGTTATATTTTCTTTAACTTCAACAACATATTACAAGACTTCCACTGTTGGTGCAAAAAGCCAACAGCTAGACTTTTTGTGAACTCAAACATTATTTTTGGTTTTAGAGATACAAATCTTTTATTTACTAAAGATTATAAGTTACAAATTTCTTATAAAAGTTTAATACTTACAGCCATATTATTCACTGCAGGTTGAAATAAGGTTTAAGTGAATTTTGAACCTGTCCTATTAATCCGCATATTTTAATCTTTTCAAATTTAACTTTTGTGGATATTATTCACTCAAAACTCGCATTAAACACGAGGGATTAAAAATACATAACAACCGCATGTAAAATTGTTAAAACTTGACTATAAACATACGGAATGTCAATAATTTGACATTTTCCACCATATATTTCCTTTTTATTTGTTTCTTGTTCTTGTATTTCAAATTTCATTGTTCGAAATTAAAAAAAAATCAAGTTAAGTTAACACATTTTTTTTTGTTTGTGTAATTGAAAGCAAAACTGTGTATGTGTTCACGTGTGCAAACACTTCAAATGTCACTTTGCTTGGCTAAATTGAGTGTATGTACTGAAATTTTAGTTTACAACTGGGTTGAACTACTTTAACTCACTTTCGAGGAACTCACCACGCTTTTAACCCACAATGAAGCGTGTTTAAATTCGAGGCCTCTTTGCCCGTTGACAGAAAATCCGGACGATTTCCAAGCGTTAACTTCAGCACACTTCTTGATTGGAGCCATAATGTTCACGGTAACCGAGCCAGATCTTGCGGTGGGTAAGACAAGCTACCTTGATCGGTGGAAGGCCATCCAATTTAGTTTGCAGACCTTTTGCCATCATTGACAGTCCGAATACTTGGCCCGTCTACAACAACGTCCGAAATGGCTGAAACCACAGCCATAAATTCAAAGTGGAGACCTGGTCTTGATCAAAGACGAAAGACTTCCTCCGACGAAATGGAATCTGGGACGAGTTCTAGAAACCTTCCCAGGAAAAGACAGCTTCACCAGAGTCGTAAAGCTGAAAACACAACAAGGTGAATTAAAACGGCCTATAACTAAGCTTTGCCCGCCACCAACAAACAACAATCAACATTCAACACAAATAACAAATCGAAACTAATTCAACATAATCATACACACACACACTCACACACATGCACACACACACATACACACACACACGCGCACACGTCACATATATGCATCATGTTGTCATATCAACAAACGAAGGCATCAATTTATGTTCCTCGCAATTCAAACATATATGCATATTTATAATTCACTTGAAAAGCAACATTAATTCATCAACACAACTTTATTTCGCTCATTTCATCCGAAAAACGCAAATTGATATTGATATAATTAATGCACTTAAGTAGCTTCGTATCAAAAATACACATATTTTCTCATTTCATCAGAAAAACGCAAATAAAGGCTAAACAAAATATTTAATTCACTTTTAATTTAATATTTACAAAATTCATAAAAACAAATATTAAATCGCATTAAATTTAATAATCCCAATCAAGTTTCATCATTGGAATCAACAAAAATAATTATCATTGCAATTTAATGAATTTACAAATTAATTCTACCGAACAAATTAAAAATCCAGTGGAGAAAACGATCGTTAATGGAAATAAACACATACGAATACATACAAATATATCGATTTAAAATAAAGAATTTAATTTGCACAAAATCATTATAAATATAAAAAATTCTATAATAATTCACTTACCTGGATCATTATAAATGTAGAAAATTCTATAATAATTCACTTACCTGGATCATTTTTCGTCGACACCACACGATTTGCGATCACAATTTATACAAATTTACACATTTTGCACAGTTTAAAATTTTTCAATTTCGCGCACTATAAACAACCGACGCCGTAATTGATGCAGAAATTTTCCATTCAGAACTCTGCCAAGGCAATTTGTTGTTGTTTGCCTCCGTCTTCAACTTAACTCGATGGGTTTTCAATAAAATAACGAATAGGATTTGCATGAGCAACTTCTGCAGATACAAAATATCGATGACAGAATTGTATCGATAATGCGGTAGTTCGCCGTGATTAATATATATTTTTTTTTCATTTAAAAACTCATTTATTTGATAAATATTAATGAATTGTTTCGTTTCATGTTCACCAAAACACTAAAGGTCATCAAAGGTCTTTTCCCGTGCTGCACAACTCAATAAAACTATTAAGTTCCACCAATCCGCCTTCGCCCGGGGAGAATGTTGCATCGTCAGAACGCAACTGACGTCATCAGACGAACAGCTAAGAAAACGGCCCATGAAAACTGCGTAAATTTCTAAACGTCAACCAAACCAACCACTTGTCTGTCAATTGTCAATTGTCATTTTTACTTCATTATCATCCATCATCAATAAAAGTGTGCTCTGAAAAACTAAAGTTGTGTTGTGTTTCTTTTTTATTTCTTTTATTTCAAGTTGTTCAATTTTTTAATAATTAAAAATAATATGAAGGCTTTACAGCCCAAACACTGACGGAAGATCATTTATGAATAAAATGAAAAGAATTATACCCAAGTGGCTCCCCTGGGGAACTCCAGAATTAACTATAATTTTTTTTGAATGATAGCCATTAAAATTCACAGAACACGATCTGTAAAGCAAATAGGATTTGAGCCAAGCAATGAATTTAACGCTAAAACCAAGCTTGCTCATTTTTTTAACAAAATTTGAAGTGAAAGTTCATTAAATGCCTTGTTAAATCTGTAAGAACACAATCCGTTTGTTTTTTTATTTTTAAACTAATCTATACAGCACTCCGCTAGCTCTGTAAAAAAGCGACAGTCGATCAGCCTTTTGAAAAACCATGCTGATTGGAAACGATAAACGATTTTGTATAAAAACTTAACGTTTTGCAAACGATTGCTTCAAAAAGTTTCGGAATAGCCGACAGTTTAGCTATTGGGCGATAATTTCCAATTTTATCTTTCCTTCTTTTTTATGTAAGGGTATGATGAAAGATTGCTTCCACGCATGAGGAAACTTACACGAAGACAATGAACAGTTAAATAGAACAGAAAGTGGAGTCGACAGATTGCTAACACAGTTTTTTAAAACAGAAGCTGGTATCCCATCTGGACCAGATGTGTCGTTGTCTTCCAAGTTAAATATAAATTTCATAATATCGTCAATACTTATGTTGAAATTTATATCAGTCAAGTGAAAATATGATTTAAAATGACCAAATAATTGATAATTTTCGTCAAAATTATCACAGTTTGAAGTATCATAGTTGAAAAAGTTACCACAGTTGGCAAAGTTATCACAGTTGGAAGAATCACAGTTATATGCACTTTGAAAAAAGTCTGAAAATAGTTGTGTAATAGTACGGGGATCATGATGTGAGATATTATTATAGTCAAAAGCGGACGGATATGGACTAGATTTTCGTTTACTATTTATAAAACTCCAAAAGGACTTTGGATTCATTTTTAAATTAATTTGAACCTTTTGTATGTAATTTAAATATTTAAGACTAGATTCTCTGTTGAACATATCTCTGTATGTATATTAACAACCGTACAGTTATACATGTGCGCTCTACAAACAACGGAAATAAATGAAGCGACTTGTTAAATAAACAAGGAATACAATACCTAATAAATGTCAAAAATCAGTTGCCTCGACCCATATGATCAACTCTTTATGTTCAGAAGAAGAATTGACTAAAAATTAGTCGTGTATAATAGCAGTATTTCGTATAGCCGTGAATGAAACCATGTTTGGCGTTCATGCTTTTATGATGGATTTACATGTATCTTCATCTGCGAATTTGAAGAAAAGTAGAGTGGTATGGATCTATGCCACAAAACGAATGTGTGAAAGAGTATACCATGAAGATGAACTTGCACGTCTTCATATCTGCATTATGGCACTGCCTATAATCTTCATCTATGAAGAGCTCTGCATTAAGTTGTTGCGAGGCAAGAGGATGTGAGGAAGGACGGTAGGTATGAGGCTAGGGTAGGAATAAGGAAATAGGAAGGAAACGGATCGGAAAAGGTGGACTGGTATGCCTAGTTTGGGAACGTGGCCTGCTTGCTACGCACGGCATTAGCTCGCCGGAATGGGGGAGGGATCTTGCCCCCGAACTAGTCCTCACCTCCCAACAAAACACATAAGGCCTGGAAATAAGAGGAAAAACATCGGACGGATACTTCACCACACACTAAGGCGCTGCAGGTGTCGAGGCAGCGTAGCCATAGCCCACCCAACCTGGAAGTTCGTTGGCTAAATTTGAACTTCCCCAATATATCACGGCGGTATACCGTACAGGTCACTCCATTTCACCGGCTGACTTAACTATCCTTCCGCACCCCTGAAAAATATCTTCAAACAATCATGTTTCGTTCAATCGAAACACATAAATAACACCAAAAATTTCATAAAAAGGCGTTGGAAGTTTTATTACCACATACTTTAAATTATCGTTAAACAAAATCAAATTTAAGAAATAAATATTATTTTTTTGTTGTTTCTTTTTATCTATCTAATTTTAAGTTACCTTTAAATATATGTTTTAACTTTGCGATACAAAGAAAACTATACAAAAATACAACCAAAACAAATGTGATGTTGAACTGTTTCCCAGCAGGACCAGCCCAGGATTCCGACAGTAGTACCACTTTCTTGGCACGGATTATTCAACTACTATTTAGGCCCTACCTACAATGAGCTCAATGGAGGTGGATTTGAGATCCAAACAGATCAAAAAAACTAGCTGAAACCGCGAGCAAAAGCCTGGGAAAACAAGCCCCTACCACTTACAGCAAGTATTTACAATTTTAAACAAAATTTAATTTAAAAAGAATTATCAAAAAACTTCAACGCCAAACAAATTGACTTTTGGACTTCACATACACAAAAAAAACACTTCTTTTGACGTAAGTATAAAATTTTTAAGTATCCCTCAATCAAAAAAGTAAATCCTCGGCTAAATTCGGTTTCTTTTTGTTCACTTCTCGTTCTTATTTTCGGATTTCCTTTTGCTTTTAAATATTTTTTTAATTTTTAACTTATCGCTATTATACCTGGACTTCTCTTATCTTGTTTTCAGAGCCCACCGCACTACGTTAGCTTCACTCATAGATAAGAAGCGTGAAGATTTGAGTAGTATCCTATAGCGCTCCAAAAAAACAGCACTATCAGACTCTATCCCGATGGCGGCAGGATCAGTGGGAATTCTTCGAAGACCTCTATGGTATATGGTTCTGTGATAGTGGATTCGACAGGATTGCCACTGTATCCCGGATAAGTCAAGATTTGGCAAGCAGGTTGTGTTCTAAACATCGCCAGAACTATCGTTTTCCACTAAGTGCAATTGACCACAAAATAATATATTGGCCCCACTATCGTAAACGGAAGTTGATGGTCATCCGACAAAAAAACTTAGGGCGGCCCAGCGCTCCGCTGACTGTCTGGGACCGCCAAAAATTTCCCGTTGGGGCATTATATCCTAAAGGACCAAAAGTATAATTTCTTTTATATTTTAATAGTTTCCATACAAATTCTCCAACGGAGGTTCACACCGTAAGTATGGTCAAAAAGGAAATCTTAATTTTCTTGAAACGCTATCACTCAATTTCAATCAGACGACCGGGCTTTGACAATAAAGTCTCGTGTTCACGGTTGGAGAAGTAATATTGGGTCTGACTGTATCTACTACGTACATGGTTTGATCAGCGAGCACACCACTTTTTTTTTTTGGTTTATTCCTTCTCCTACTTTGTTCTCATCACCCGATCCTATTCGTCCGCTAGCCAGTGTTATTTTTTTTTTGTAATTACAAAAAACATGTTTATGTGTTGGTGGTGTTATTCCCCTACCCAGTTTATGACCTTTTGGAAAGTATTATTTCAGATTTGATGTTTCGGAAACCATCTGTTCAGACGGTTCGGACCGCCGGACCGCCGGACCTTTCGGAAACTCGTTCTTATGTCGTTTTCGATTGGATTTTCGGTCTATTCTACTCCTTTTTAATTCCAATCGAATATGAAAACACCGACTTTCCTAAATTTACACGCACACTTCCAAAAGCCGCCATTTAACAAAATGGCTTCTTCAAGTATTTACCACTTTTGACAATTAATCCAACGCAAACCTTTATATGTATGTGTGTGTTCCTCGTCTACTCCAATATGAAATTGGGAACAGAAGAACACTCCGAAAACATTACTCGGAACAGCCAATCGAAGACTTTTGGAGTAGTAGGAGTGAAAAAGGAGTGCAAAAGGAGTACTCCGAACATCCAAACGAAAACGACATTAATAATTCGTTATTTAATAATATTATCTCTATTGCCTAACAGGGGGAGTTAGTACCCGAAAAAGTTAATCCCCCGATTTCACCACTACCAAATAGTTAACTTTGGCAAAATTTCCAGATACCACACCTCCAACAAGCAAACCAACTACTCATCCAAGGGATTTAAGGGTTAAAATTTAATCGCTCTCAATTACCCTTTTCGCTAGTCCTGGTCATCCATATTATCACCCCTCGCATCCTACAAAACTTAAAGTAGTTGGAAATCTTACCACATCAAGTGTCAGAGTCGTTATCCAAAGCGTATATGTAAAAAAAAGGTAACAAATAACACCAATTCCAAATTCACCTAAATCGGGAGTTTAACGTTTTCCCCAGAGACTATACTTTTTCTAACCATTCCCTGATTATGAAAAGTCAATTTTTTTAAAATCCACCTCGAGGTGTTAAGAGGAGTGAACGAATGAGAGGGAGATATACTACTCCTAGTTATCTCTTGGACGATGTTTTGAGTTGATAAGTGGTTTATTTCAATATTTGTTATTCTTTGTGATTCCCATTCCTACCAGCAACACAGATTAGGCACATGAAGATGAGAATCCCCGGCAGCCATTTTAATTTGCCTACAAGCTTGAACTGGCAGTTATCAGATAAAAAATGAGAATGTGTGTATAAAAGTCTTACACTTAGACAGTAGGGATCTTCACACACCTGGTTAAGTTGTTGTTGCAATTTACATCTATTCACCGACGCGGGAAAAATTACAAATACAACAATGTAAACAAAGGGGTTTTGGAGGGTGAAACGTACGAAAAATTCTCATCTTCATATGGCTAATCTGTGACCAGCACCAGCAACACACTGATCTCTATAATACACTGGATAGTGGATTCCCTTTATGTATAACAGCTTTTTTTACTCCAATTGAAGATGACATTCTGGTGCCAAGCGCACCTTTTGACGTCTGTATTTAAAAAAAAAAAGTAATTTGACGTACATTTTTCAGTTCACTGGTTGAACACAGTACGCGCGTTCACATGAGCGTGATTATTAAAACTTGTGTCGAATTTCTTTCAACCATTTCAGGTGGTTTTTTTTTGTATATGATGGTGTGAGTTCTATTTGACAATAATTTGAACACAAAAAATAATGCTCCTACAAATTCACAACAAATATTTCAAACTGCCTTTAATTAACCATGTCCCTTTTATAAGATTAAGTACAAATTTATTTTAGTGAATAGATGCAAAACAAAAAAAAAATGTGCGTTTATCCAAGCAACAAAAAATTACAATTCCAGTGTTTGTTACAATTTGTGCAAATTCGCAAGAAATGTCACCTACTAAATTTAACTCCCAGAATCGCGTTTGTGGCTACAGACACGAAACCTAATGTGAACACATCCGACACATTCTGACGTGCAGCAGTAGTTAAAACAAAACAAAAATCTTTGCCCGTTGAAGGATTAATTAGAAACATTTCACTAACAAAATATAAATCTTATTAGGAAAATGCTTTCAATTAAAAAAAATTGGATTACTTACTTACTTCCTTCGCCATCATTTTCTCACCATGAAGTGGAGTGAGATAAAGTACAGAGACGCCAAAAAAAGTGGAAGGAGACATTCCAATGTGAACACCGTTCTATATCGAGATTTTATGTATTTTAACATTGTAAGATAAGGACGCGCGCCATGACTCGCGTGTATTGTGTTCAGCCACTTTGACTAAAAGAAGTTATACTGTTATACAAACCTGGTGCCAAGCGCACCGTATAACAATCTTCAATTGGAGTCATTTTGTTTGATGAATACGCTATCCAGTGTATTATAGAGTATAGAGATCAGTGCAGCAACATAAACAAGCGATAAACAGACGAAGACGACAGAACAACCGCCCAACGTGTGGATAATAAATGTAAGTATTATTCTTTATTTTATATCTTATTCATTTTATTATTATTTTGTTATATTATTTATTTCTGTTATTACTTTTCAGATTTTCTCTGTAGTTTGGATGGCCCACCCACGAATGGCAGCGGAATGCTTAGTCGGTAAGTACCTACACCATTTTCCTAGTACCTATTATGAAGTTGCTAATTTTTTGTTTTCCTATCTTCTATTTTCAGAATAACGAATAACAATAACAAATATTTGGTGCTTTGCAATGATTTTTTCCAGGTCAAGGACCAAAAAAAAGAAGTCGCCTGGGTAACTCCTTTGGCTCGAGGAGTATTTTTTTTGTTTTTTTTTTTGTATTATCCTGTGGGGAGCTAGCCACGCTACGCCGGGCTGAGCTAAGTTAAGGGCATAATGGGACGCCGCAACCCGCGTTTGATATAAAGGACGCTCAGATTTTTTTTCTTTTTCACAGAATATTGGGAGCATAGCAACGACCAACCCCAACATTTTAAAGGATTCAATAGGAATGCATGCAGTATAGGAAACAGGAATGCATGCAGTATATTTCAAGGAGAGTTTAACAAGTAAATAAATAAATTAATTATACGTTAATCTAAGCTACATTTTAAAATAAATATCACAGTTGAAAAGTAAATAGAAAAGTATTGCAGTTGGATATTAAATCCTATTATCACAGATGAAAACTAAAACTAAGATGTAAATATCACAGATAGTTCATAGTTTTAGATCATTGCGGATGTTTGTTAATATCGGTTATCACAGTTCGGTTAAAATTTGTATCAATAAAACATGAATTATTAGATTACTACATAGGTACATAAATATAAATTAAATAAATAACATTAAGCATGCCTTAAACTAAAACAAAATTTGAAGTGATTTTTACTACTTGTATAAAAGGACTTAACAGGTACAGTGTGACAACTATTGCTTTCCTAGGATTGTTTTTTTTTTTTAATTAATGAGGACTATATCAGGTATATCGTGCGGGCGGTTTATTACGTTATAATTGTGTTAATATTATAATAATGAATTCAAACTAATAGTGGTTACGTGAAAAGACAATAATTGTTTACGGACTTCGGATTTTTTTCACGAGGGAATTTAAAGTGAGATATCGGTCTTTTATTGGGCTGGCGTTTTCAAAACAAAAGTTTCGCGGATGCAATTTATTATTGTTTAAGATCTTTTGCATGAAATATGCCGATCTTTTTGCCGCTCAGATTCTCTAGCTCATACATGTGAGACCCTATTTGTTTCAATATTCGGCATTTTACATATTTTGGTGAAAGTTTAGCTAACAAATATTTCGACGAGTCGCTTAAAATAAAGTTTCGCCTATATACTTCCTGTCCGGTCAGAAATTTAATACTTTTAGTGCGAGTGTTGTAAGTTTTTGCTGATCTCTCATTAGCCTTTGAAATATTTTCGCGAATCCGATTTTGTATGCACTGCAGTCGTTGTTGTCGAGGAATAGTATACAGTTCGCTGTCCTCTGCCGCGTTCAATTTTCGTGCCAGCTCATAGCAGCTACCGTGTGTCATCATGTAAGTTCCGAACAAGGCATAATACGGTGACACACCTATTGAGCTATGAACTGAACTTCTTAAAGCACAAGCGATATCGCTGAGGTGCAGATCCCATTCGCGTTGGTCGGTCTTTAGATAGGACCGGATAGCTGCAATTAAGGTACGGTTAACTCTTTCTGACGCGTTCGACTGCGGTGCATAATTGGCAGTTTTGAAATGCCTCACTCCGTACTTGGACAAAAGGTCTTGAAAATCCTTTGCCAGAAATTGTTTGCCGTTATCCGAGTGGATAACGTTAGGTACGCCGACCATGTTAAGAACATCATCGCGTAAAAATCTGACGATACTTGACGTATTGGCGTTTCTCAATGCTTTTAGGAACACAAATTTTGACAAATGATCCAAGACGATAAAAACATAGGCATTTCCGGACTTTGACCTCGGGTAAGGACCCAAGAAGTCCACGTACAATTTTTCAAATGGACGATTGGAACAATACGAATTGACGATAGGTGGACGTGAGACTTGGTTGGAAGCCTTACATTCCTTGCACAATGTCCTTGAATTTGGACGGTCATGTTAGGCCAATAAAAGTCGGTGTAGGGTTTTAGCAATCCCCCCCATGAGCTACGTGTGGTGGATTGTGGGCCTTGTTTACAATGTCGTCGGTTAAGCCTGAAGGGACCCACAGAAGCCAAGAATGCTCAACCATACTTTCATCACCTTCGCTTCTAAAGGCTCGTTTATACACGTATTTATCTTCTACTTTTAGATCCGGAAGCTCTTCCGGGTTGGCTTTTATGGTGTCCATCAAACTGGCGTATTCTTGAGTGCGGAATTCCTCAGAGTCCAAATCAATCAGAGGTGCTACTTCTTCCATTGCCAGAGAATCTACATATACCCGAGAAAGAGTGTTCGGTACCACATTTAATGACCCTTTTCGGTGCTGTATGTCGAAGGCATAGGACTGCAACAATAGACTCCACCTAGCGAGCTTGCCACTGAGATCCTTCATGTTCATAAGCCATTGAAGGCAGGAGTGATCCGTAATTACAGTGAAGTCCATGCCCTCGACATACGGCCTGAACTTTTTTACTGCCATCACCGCAGCCATACACTCCTTCTCAGTTACACTGTAGTTTCTCTGGCTTTTGTTGAACTTTTGTGAGAAATAGGCTATAGGGACCTCTTCGTCATCCATGTTTATTTTGAAATAATACCGCACCTATTCCGGTATCTGATGCATCACATTGGATGAAAAATTTGTTTGAAAAGTCGGGATGGGACAAAACAGGTGCAGTAGTAAGAGCCTTTTTCAGATTTTCAAATGCTTCCAGTGCCTCCCCCGTCATCTGGAATTTGCCGTTCTTTTTCTTCAACAGGTCTGTCAAGGGTGCAGTCAGGCTTGAAAAATCTCGGATAAACTTGCGATACCCCCCTGCCAGACCAAGTAGCCTCCGAACCTGAAGAGGGGTTTTGGGAACAGGAAAATCCACTATTGCCTCCACCTTCGCCGGATCGGTTTTGAGCTTCCCACCACCAACAATGAACCCCAAATACTTCAGTTCTTTGAAGCAGAACTTCGATTTGTTCATGTTGATGGTGAGATTCGCTTTACGCAAACACTCGGCTACCTCATCTACTAGAGTGATGTGAGTCTCGAAGTCAGGTGCCATGATGAGCAAGTCATCGAGATAGACAAAGACACGATCCCTAAGTCATGCAGGAATCACCTTGTCCATTAACTGGCATAACCTTTGGGCTGCATTGCACAACCCAAATGGCATGACAGTGAATTAGTACAAGGGTCTTCCCGGTACCGCAAAGGCAGTCTTTTCCCTACTCTGTTTCTCCAACGGTATTTGCCAGAATGCTTCTTTAAGGTCTATGCTCCTAATGAAGAAAGTCTCTGGTAGCCGGCTGAGGAGCCCCTCGATATGGGGGAGAGGATTCGCGTTTTTCTTCGTAAGTGAGTTCACCTTGCGAGAATCTAGACAAAGTCGATTCTTGCCAGGTTTTCGCAAGAGAACCACAGGCGAACACCACGGACTCTCGCTCTTCTCGATAACGCCGAGACTCAACATCCGGTCTAGCTCTTCATATAAAATGGCTTGTACCGCTGGAGAAACAAGATAGTGACGCTGTTTCACAGGGATCGAATCCCCAGTATCTATAACGTGCTCCATGAGAGTCGTCCTACCGAGACCATCTCGGTCAAAACAGAGAAATTTTTGTGTGACTGCCTCCAATCTGGCCTGCTGTTCCGGAGACAACTGGTGTGCATTTGAAAGGTCGGCTTCATCCGAAAATGAGATTGAACTTATTATGTTCGGAGCTAAATTAAAAGTGCGCAAGAAATCGACTCCTAGGTAAACTTCTTGGTCCCAACTTGGAACCAAGAAAAACGTTATTTTGTTGTCTTCATCTTTATATTTCACTGGTGCTAATACTTTTCCTACTATATTTTGACTTTTTCCGTCCGCTGTTTTTACCGCGGACTTAAACGGGATAACTTTAAGGTCCAGAGAGTGTATCACCTGTAATCAATTTTTGCCCAAAATGCTTACACTGGCTCCACTATCTAAAAGACCAAAAAGCTCTTTATTACCTATGGAATTTTTAGCATACGGACGAGGATCACCCGTAACATCTATAATAGACGAGGATATATGGGCTCTTTGTTTTTTCCTAGCTTAATACCGTTCTCGGGCTTTTAAAATATTATGGGATTTTATACTTTGGGGATTGTTAAAAATTCTATCACGGGCCTGTTTATACTCTTTTATTCTCTGATGTAGAGGTTTAATATAGGATGTTATTTGGTTTATATCATGGCTTAAGCTTGCTTCTTTACCTCTTTTTAATATTTTAATTTTTTCATTTAGGTTTACCGTACCACATTCTGAACAGTCATCAGTATGGCCTACAGTAACTGTAGTTTTGAATATTGGGGTTCTGAGCCTGAGTCGAACGCTACTCCCCCGAAGATTTCGCGTTCTTTAACCGGTTTTCCGGGTAGCACTTAGGGCAGTTTGGAGTTTTCACGCCCTCATTGCCACATTTGTAACAAAAAACATTAACTACTTCCGAACCGCATTCAAAATAAGTGTGACCCGGAGCTTTACAGTTCCAACAGGTTAACTTCGTGGTATCCGCATACTTCCGTGCGGGAATTTTTTAACGGTCTCCGCCCGATTGAAAGGCCGCCACTTGTTCATCTGTTGGCTGTATCCTTTCTTCTTCGTATTCAAGCTCGTTGGCTGTGAATTTGGTTGACGCTTTGTATGGCTTTGGAAAATTTTGATCGCGCCTTTGAAAAGTGATTTCCGCATCCTTGCATGCATATCGCAACTGATCCAAAGTAAATAATGGCATTGGAAAAAACTAAAGTTCGGAGCTTTTCATGTAAATTTTTCTTAAGAATTTTGACTACATCCCATTCCGGAATTTGAATTCGTAGGTGGGATCGGAGCCTATTGATAGCCGCAAGAAAATCGTCGATGCTCTCCCAGGAAGCCTGCTTACGTTCCATGATTTCGCGCATTATCTCGTAATCGGATTTCATATTCTTAAACTGACGCATTAAGGCGTCTTTCAACATTGGCCAATCTGGCCGAAAATTATGTCTTTGGAACTGCCAAAACCAATCATAAGCGGCTCCTGAGAGTAGCAAGTGGAAGTCTCTTAAAATTTCGGACCATTGACACCCATGTTGGACTTGAAGAGTCTCCAGCCGAAATATAAAATCTTCTACGGTAAGGTGTTCTGGTTTACCATTAAAATTTATCCCCCACTTATTGGTTTTAATCGGCCCTCTTAGAGGATGCAGATTATTATAAGGAGGAGGAGGCCGACTAAAGATTGGATTGGTTACGTTTTGGGGTTGCTGGTGAGCAAAGTCTCGAAAATCTTCCGTTTGGAACCCTCGCTCTGGTACCTGCCTAAAAGGTTAATTTTGCCTATGAGTTGGTAGTGGTACTTGAAGGAAAGATCTGGTACTTGGATAACTCTGAGGTTGATGATAAGCTGGAGGCGGTATTGGATATTGATGAGCTGAGTGAGAAACTTTCCTTCTTTGCTCATGGTCAGCCGCAAGAGCCGCACGACTCGAACTCAATTCCCTCATCATTCCTCCCATTTCGTGTTGGATAACGTCCTTCAGAGTATTGGTTATTTCAGACCGTACTGAGGTCTGATAAGAAGAAAATGCATTTACTAGGGCGAGGTTGATGTACGCTTTTAAATCTTCGGGGACTAATATTCTCTCTCTACCACCACTGTGAGGATTATTACCTTCACGTGGGGTCCTACCGGTTCCTACTTTGACTGATGCAGTCGTTTGCTTGTTGGACGGGCGAGTTGTCATTTGCCTTTTGAGTGGATCTGATCTGGGGGCAGCGCCCTGATCACTCAGGCTACTAAAGGAGGGTGCCTTGATGTAATTAAAAGTACTGTCGTTAAAACCCGGAGGCAAGGGCGGTTCTGTACGGACCGGAAGATCGGCGGATTCGAAGGGTAAACCAAGGGTGGGAGAATGAAATGGTGCTAGAGGCCGTGGCGAACCCGCCGGTGGGTAAGTTGTTGTAGATCTTCTATCTCCTTCTAACTCCGCATTTCAAATCAGATTTCTAATCCGTTCTTCATTTTCATCACTAGGTGAAGCCTAATTGATCGACAAACCCAAAAATATACGTGTACAAACAAACTAAATACCATAAAAGGTAAGTTTATGAAAACAAAAACACTTAGTTCTAAGACCAAGACACAAGTTGATCTTAAATCAAAAACTTGATTTAAAAAAAATTCAAAATAATTTTCTTTGGAAAAATGTACTTATAACTTAAGAAACCAGAAAATTTTTTATGAAATTTTACAAATTACACGAATTTTTTTTTCTTAAGTATAACCAAAAAAACTATAAAAAAGAGTAATGTAATTATTAGTCTAAATTTTATTTTGTTTTTGCGAGTTGTAACGTTTTAAGAAAAGTATCAAACCTAAATAAATCCCAATTATTATTCAAAATCGATTTGTATTTCTTATTAAAACAAATATAACGAATACGAAAACACTTGAGAACGAGTGAAAAAGTAAGCTTTCTTTTAGTGAGAAACTAAATAAAAACTTAAACAAAGAAATTAAGTATGAACACAAGTATAAGTATAGATCTAATTATAAGAAAAAGTAACAATCAAAATTTCTTAAATTTTATAAGTACTTATTGAAACTAGTGTGTTCGGGTACGTAATTATATGTATTTCTTTATAAGAATACAAAAAAGAACCAAGAACAAATCAAAAAAAGGAATTCTTATTCAAGATGAACTTGAATAACAATAATAATTTTAAGAGAAAAGCAAAAAAAGATTGTAAATCAAAACGAATAACTTTAAGAAAATGTTGGAAAGTTTGACAAAAATGATAAATTAGAAAAAGAGTAATTTAAAAAAACACGTTTGAAATGATCAAACAAAAATTAGATTAGATTAGATTAGATGAGATTTATTTAATTTTCAAAGAAAAGTTAACAATTTGCTTATGATTTACTTAAATCTTTAAAGGCATGGCCAGAATGGCCGTCAGCCAGATGATAGCTTATTGCTAGTTACGTTTTGCAAAATCTAAATAAATTTACATACATATGTTATTCATTTTTTTTTTCTGTTTTTTTAAAAATCTTCTCTTACAATTTTGTTTCTATACGCTAGAGATACTTTTATGAATTTATACAATTGATCCCAGTCACTGCCATTTAACACGGCCAAAAGTTCAGCTTGGTCCAAATAATTTTTCAGCCAAAATTGTCGACGTACTTCTACCAAAATTGGGCATTTTGCGAGGAAATGTACCACGTTCTCCCTTTCTCCGGTGTTACATAGTGAACAAATTAGTTCTAGGTCACTTCAATGTGGTATAAAATTTAAGGGTAGTAATTCTCCTCTTGCTCTAAAAATCATCGATATTTTCTCTACACAGTGTAGGTCTTTGAAATAATTATTCTGGCCGAAGTTGTACTGCAGTGTCGAATATATTTCTCTGTGTAGTGAGTTCTGTGCCTGATCTAAACAATCTTCTCTGAGTTTAGAATCGAGTTTTTCCAGCAGGTTATCCAAGTATGGTCTCCACGTTCCCAAGTTTTCTAAAGACAGATTGAATGGCAGTTCACATCTGTCAGCTATATTTTCCCATTCCTCGAACCAAGATTTTTTGGATTTTACAATTGAGACTGCAACTTTCCTTGCAATTTTTCCAGTGTGACTGTACATGAGATTTGTTATATAGCTGAAATGAAGTTTTAGGCATGTAAGATAGAGGGGTGGCAGGCCTGTTTCAACGAGAAGCATGTAGTTAGGTGTTGTATCTGGTAAGTGGAATTGACGTTTGAGATAAAATCGCAAGAGCCTTTTCTGTGGTTTCAAATTGAAGCCACCCCCAAGATTGTGCTGCATAAAGCATAATTGATTCAGATGTTGCAGTGAATACTTTGTACTTGGAGCTGAAGGGAAGGTCCCTGTTTCCGTATACTTTTCGCCAGACTGTTCCGATCGCATTTTTGGATGCCGATAGTTTTTTGCTTAAGTGCTTCTCTATGTTGAGGTTGCTCGTTATTGTAAAGCCTAGATATTGATACTCTTTGACCGTCTCGATTTGCTCTGATCCAAAAAACCATCTTTCGGTTGCTGCTAGGCGCCCTGATCCTTTCCGAAACACCATAGTTTTAGATTTGCTCAAGTTGACAGTCAAGTTCCACTTAACACAGTAGTCACGCAATTTGTTGATCATTAATTGGAGTGAGTTAGGAGATTCTGCTAAGATAACCAGGTCGTCGGCATACAATAAGACTTTTATCTGAACTCCGTCTAGCGAAATTCCACAAGGCATGACTGGAAGTAAATCTTCAATATAAAGACAGAAGAGTGGTGGACTAAGGTTGCATCCTTGCTTCAACCCAACCGAGGAAAAGAACCAGTTAGAAAGGTTTTTCCCATCCCAAACTGCGTTCTGTGTTTGATTGTAAATGCCTTCAATAATAGTTCCGAATTTGAGTGACATTCCATCCCTGTACAACTTATAAAATAGAGCGTTTCTGTCTATGGAATCGAAAGCGGCTCGGAAATCCACAAAGAAGACATAGAGTTTTTGGCGCTTACGTAGGTACATATCTGCAATATTTGTTAATGTGAAAATGTGGTCTATAGTAGAGTATCCCTTTCGAAATCCAGTTTGGAACTCACTAAGAAGCTGTGTATTATCGATCCATTTCATAAGACGACTACGTAAAATTTCCGTAAATATTTTCAAAGATGTATTAATGAAAGAAATTCCACGGTAGTTGGATGGTTCCATCATATCTCCTTTCTTATAAATTGGAAATATTATTGATTTCTTAAACATTTCTGGTGCTGCTCCGGAATTAAAGATAATATTATACACATCTGTAAGTTGTTTCATGAATTCAAGTGTTGCATTTTTAAAAAATTCATTTGGGATCCGATCACATCCTGGGGCTTTATTATTCTTTCCTTGCGATATTGCTGACTTGACTTCTTCCAGTGTAATCTCGCTATCTAAGATCTCATTTACAAAAGCGGGCCTAGAATAGTGCATCCCTTCAGCAAATAGTTCTGAGTTACCTTGTTTTTCAGAATGTTCGCGCAGTATTGATGCAGATAGTGGAGTTTTCGTTACGAAGGGTGTTCCTTTAAGATTTTGAATAGCTTTCCAAAAGTCTTTTGAGTTTCTACAGGATAGTACTTTTTCCGTTTGTATTTTATTGAAATTTTCCTTTTTAAATTTGCATAATGCTTTATAGCTTTGGTTTGCTTTTAAGTATTTTTCTTTTAAGCAAGCTGAGTTATAATTTTGGAAAAGTTTTAATATAGCAAAAGATCTTTTTCTTGCAGATTCACATTCCTTATCATACCAGGCAGAATGGCTTTTCAATGTTTTAGATGTTGTCTTTGGTAGAACGGCTGAAGCCTCAATTATTCGTTGTAAAGATTCAATTGAAGATTCCGATTCGTTTACGACATGTGCTGCAAGGTTGATATTTAAGTTTCTTTTGTATACCTCCGCTTGATTTTCACACCATTTAAGTTTTGGTAAGAGTGGGTTTTCATGTTTCAGATGTGATTCACTATCTGGTTCTGAATTTTGCAGAGTAGTTACTAGTGGCATATGATCGGAATATATTTGATTACCAACTTCAAAATCATATAGCAAAGGTAATATATCCTTGGACATTATAAGGTAATCTATCATAGATTGTCCTGGGTTTCGGATGAAGGTAAGTTTGCCGTCCTCATCCCCCATTGTTGTGCCGTTTACTATGGACAAACCAAAAGCGCTTCCCATTTCAAGTATAGTTCTTCCTCTTGCATTTACTTCCAGATCTCTTAATTTTCTTGTAGTCGAATACCGATTTCCAAAGGTTTCACACTGTTCTTGCCCAGTGCGAGCGTTAAAATCTCCAACGAGCATACATTTTTTTTCGCCTAAGACTTGCATTGCATTAACCAATTTGGTAAAATCCATTTGCCAGTAGGAACAGTTTAAATAGACTGGAATTATACAAAAAATTGTGCGTCAAAACATAATTTCTAAATATACGAATCCCTCAAATTCTTTAAAGTCACATTTTCCTACCGATAACGATTTTTTAAAACCGTATAGCGCTCCACCAGAAGCTCTCCCCCTTGTTGCATCATTTCTTTTTTCAGCTGCTATCCACCAGAGATTATAATCGCGAAAAAATTCTTCAGAGTATTTCTGATTCTTATTTAACATATGTGTTTCGTATAATAAAAATATTTCAAAAGTGTTTATATAGTTAAAAAAATCTAAATACATTTTCTTATTGGATAATCCATTTACATTATAACTAAGGATTTTTATTTTCTTATAATTAACAACATTTTTTATTTTCTGGCTGACTTCTAAAACCTATTGTGAACGTCTCATTTCGCCGACTACATTGCCGACTTCAGCTCCCCATTCGTTTTCACATTGGCCCAAAGGTGGCGGTAGAGCGTTTGCGTATGACGTTTGTCTGACGTTTTCAGTTGTCAACTTTTTGTTTTCAATGAAATGTTCTCGCTGCAAATTAATATTAAATTTTGACGAAAGTACACTAAATCCGTCGTTTCATCCACACATTAAACCATTTTCATCGTTCCATAAGAAATACTGGTTCTCAACGTGCAGTTTGTCATCCGTCAAGCTGACCCTGATATTCGCATTTTGCATTTTTATTGCCTTCCTCACCTTCAACAAAATGGCTCTCCTGCGGCGCATTCCAAGTGGAAAATCTTTATGCATAGATATGCCTGTGTTCGCCAATTTCTTTCCTTGGCTCAGAATTTCACGCGCTAGCTGTGCGTTTGCCACCTTAACTCTATATGTTTTTCTACTTCCTGTTCTAATGTTCATCTCTTCGAAATGTTCAAAAGCAATCCTGTTTGAAGCCTTAGTGATGCTTGAGCAGGTATTTTCTAGAAGTTCCTTTGGAGCTTCGTTGTTGGTAGAGGCCAGGTGAAATATAATGTTTTTCTCTTGCATGTGCAGTTCGGATAACTCAATATGTCTTTCCAGTTGCTCACATTTCGTCTCTAGAGCTCGTACCTGAGTTTGAAGACATTCATTGCTCACACGAAGTTGGGTTAGTTGCGAAAGCACCGGCTCGAGATATGCTTTAGTTGGAAGTTCTTTGAAACGATCATCTAGCATCCGATTGAAATCTTCCAGAGACAAATTCGCTAAAGAGTTCATGTTTGTTTTGTTTTTCCTTAGAAACTTGTGTTGTTTTTTGTACTCTGGGGAAGTTTCAGATAATTTTCGCTTGTTAGATAAAGTTGTTGCAGGGTTGGTACTCATACGTAGAAATAATTGGAAGTTTTTACGTTATATATACAAAAACTTACGCAGACCTTGATTGTTGGCAGTTGGTTGGTATATTCGCAAGACTTTAAGAAGAATTTTAAGGTTTTTCTTTGACTTTTTTACAGTTTAAATACAATTTTCACAGCACTCAAAAATACCTCGACTAGTTTGACAGATCGTCGGCATAAACCTCTTCTAAAAAAAAATTATAAATTATAAAAACTTTACCAAATAGTAAGTTTTCAAAAGAAGTTATTAAACTTAAGAAAAACCAACTTCAGCTCAAAAAAAAAGTTTTAAGAGATGAAGATAGTATGTAAATCACTTTTTTTTTGAGAATTCAACGGAAAAACATTATACGTAGAACGAACGGTAAGAAAAAAAATCATTGACTTATCGAACCTAGGACTGATATCAGTTCTTAGTGCCGTAAGTAAGATTCTTCTTTTCAAAAAAAAAGGTATCTAACACTTAAATTAATTTTACCTAGAGAATGTAAAACTAAGAAAATGTAAAAAAAAAATAATCAAGGACCCAAAATCTGAATTTCGAAAAATTAACCTTTACCAAAATAATAAACAAAAGACAAATTAATGATCTAAACGAACTAAAGAGTTGAAACAAAGAAAGATTGAATTTGGAAAAAAACCAGACGAAATCAACTGAAAAATATTACATATGTAAATGTGTAAAGTTTGGTATATAATTTTTTTTTTAAATTTAAACTTAACCTTTCAACTTTTTCCTAGAAAGTGAGAAGTTTTAGCAAAGTTTTAAGTTTTTTTTTAACTATGTTATTAACCCTACCAAAGTACTATTTAGAAAACCAAGCAGTACTATATTTTGTTTGGTGAAATTGGTATAAATTAGAATTAGCTAAGCGAGTGTAAATAGTGTAAACTAATAAGAGGAGACTGATGATAGGTGGCTTGGCACCCCTTGAAACAGCTGTATCTCTCAGCCAAAATAAACGAATTATAAATTAATTCGTAAACAATTGGTGGTAGCACCTTTAAGTTGTTGTTGTTGTTCAAAAATTCAATGAAATTGACGGAATAAAGAATGGTCAAGTCTAATCAACTGACATTCTAGTATGAATAGTACAATAAATAATAATAATAACTTAATAGTCTGGTCTGTTACCGATCTTCCAACCTCTCCCCCTTTGATACATACTACGAATTGTAGTCTATCGAAACAAGGTATGGAGAAAAATGAAGGCGGAACAAGACAGCATACTTAAAGGCGCTTAGAAAAATGCTGATGCTCCAAATGCATTTGATAAACAATAACATCCCATTTTCGATATGTGACGTCAGTGGTCTCAGGCGGCGGAATGTGTAGTGCATACGGCTTCTAAGACTGAGCAAAGCTGATATCGTGGGTTCGATCCCTATGATGGGCATGTAGAAAGTTTTTCATAATAAAACTGGATTAAAGCTCAGCACCACTAATAAGAGGAGACTGATGATAGGTGGCTTGGCACCCCTTGAAACAGCTGTATCTCTAGCCAAAATAAACGAATTATAAATTAATTCGTAAACAATTGGTGGTAGCACCTTTAAGTTGTTGTTGTTGTTCAAAAATTCAAGGAAATTGACGGAATAAAGAATGGTCAAGTCTAATAAACTGACATTCTAGTATGAATAGTATAATAAATAATAATAATAACTTAATAGTCTGGTCTGTTACCGATCTTCCAACCTCTCCCCCTTTGATACGTACTACGAATTGTAGTCTATCGAAACAAGGTATGGAGAAAAATGGAGGCAGAACAAGACAGCATACTTAAAGGCGCTTAGAAAAATGCTGATGCTCCAAATGCATTTGATAAACAATAACATCCCATTTTCGGTATGTGACGTCAGTGGTCTCAGGCGGCGGAATGTGTAGTGCATACGGATTCTAAGACTGAGCAAATCTGATATCGTGGGTTCGATCCCTATGATGGGCATGTAGAAAGTTTTTCATAATAAAATCGGATTAAAGCTCAGCACCACTAATAAGAGGTGACTGATGATTCGTAAACAATTGGTAGTAGCACCTTTAAGTTGTTGTTATTGTTCAAAAATTCAATGATAGTGTTTTTTTGTTATTGTTTTGTCGTAAGCATACGGGGTGCTTCAGGTAGCTGCTCGGTAAATACTTTGTTGACGATTTAAAGTGACCTTACTAAAGTATATTCGCAAAACTAAAAGACTTCAGACGGACTTGATTAATAATTCCTTGGTGTGGTGAAACAAGTGTGGAAACTAAAAACATTAGACAAAAGTACTTTACAATGTTATCTTCTTCAAACCCGCAATTGAAGTCGGTCCCTAGGACTTTCTTTGAAGACATGGTATTGAAGATATAACTTACTCAAAAACCAGTGAGTTTCGAAAACTCAACTAAAGTTTGGAAAGCATTGCAGCAATGTCCGACTAATCGCCCGACACGGACATGGTTCCAAGCAGAAACATAACAAGAACTGGACGAAGAGGATTAGAAAATGAAAATTTAGAAAGAAAAGTAAAATAAAGTTAAGGATAGGGATAAGGAAAAACAATACTAGGTAAGAAACTGTTGTCGCTGCAAATTTTTGGTGATCCATCGCAATTCACCTAAGTCCGTCAGTGACCTTCTTGGTGAAGACTTATGGATACCAAAACCTGCAGCAATTCCAGCAAACACGCATTAACCGCAGTCGTTATGAATTTCCAAGGAATCGTCGCAATACATCCAGGTGCGCCAGAGACCTTCCTGATGCCGACTTACGATCCTTGAAAATTCATAACAAGATTGGTTAGGCACAATCACAAAAGAGGTTAACAAAAACAAGGACTACACAAACCTATACGTTGGGCGCCATTTGTTGCGAGGCAAGAGGATGCGAGGAAGGACGGTAGGTATGAGGCTAGGGTAGGAATAAGGAAATAGGAAGGAAACGGATCGGAAAAGGAGGGGACTGGAATGCTTGCTACGCACGGCATTAGCTCGCCGGAATGGGGGGGGGGGATTTTGCCCCCGAACTAGACCTTACCTCCCAACAAAACACATATCAGGCCTGGAAATAAGAGGAAAAACATCGGACGGACACTTCACCACACTAAGGCGCTGCAGGTGTCGAGGCAACGTAGCCATAGCCCACCCAACCTGGAAGTTC
The DNA here is from genome assembly GCA_932273885.2 of Leucozona laternaria. Taxonomy (NCBI): domain Eukaryota; kingdom Metazoa; phylum Arthropoda; class Insecta; order Diptera; family Syrphidae; genus Leucozona; species Leucozona laternaria. The sequence goes on along the minus strand of OW026366.1, from coordinate 132,453,646 downwards.
GTTGGCTAAATTTGAACTTCCTCAATATATCACGGCGGTATACCGTACAGGTCACTCCATTTCACCGGCTGACTTAACTATCCTTCCGCACCCCTGAAAAATATCTTCAAACAATCATGTTTCGTTCAATCGAAACACATAAATAACACCAAAAATTTCATAAAAAGGCGTTGGAAGTTTTATTACCACATACTTTAAATTATCGTTAAACAAAATCAAATTTAAGAAATAAATAAAGGGTGATTTTTAAGCTGGTTTGGTTTTGGCAACACTGGTTTTGACAGCTGACGTGTGTTTAGTACCTTGTGTCACTGTCAAACAGCTTCAGTTTGGTTTGCAATTTAACCATGGATCGTCTTACAAATGAACAACGCTTGCAAATTATTGAATTTTACCATCAAAATTCGTGCTCGGTTCGAAATGTTCATCGCGCGCTGCTAATGTTCAGCGATGAGGCTCATTTTTGGTTGAATGGGTACGTAAATAAGCAAAATTGCCGCATTTGGAGTGAAGATCAGCCAGAAGCATTGCAACAGCTACCAATGCATCCCGAAAAAGCCACTGTTTGGTGCGGTTTATGGGCCGGCGGCTTTATTGGGCCTATTTCTTCAAAGATGATGCGAATCGCAGCGTTACTGTCAATGGTGAACGCTACCGAGCGATGATAACAAACTTTTTTTTGACCGAAATGAAAGTTCTTGACTTGCATGATATGTGGTTTCAACAAGACGGTGCCACATGCCACACAGCACGCGAAACAATGGCGCAATTGCGAGGCGAGTTTGGTGAACAGTTAATTTCACGTTTCGGGCCGGTCAATTGGCCGCCTAGATCGTGCGATTTGACACCATTAGATTATTTTTTGTGGGGGTATGTCAAGGCTAATGTCTATAGGGACAAGCCCGCTTCGATTGACGCACTGGAAGCCAACATCCATGCATTCATTCGTGAGATACCGGCCGATATGTGTGAAAGAGTATGCCAAAATTGGACTCAGCGGATGGGCTACCTGAGACGCAGCCGCGGTCAACATTTGCATGAAATTATCTTTAAACATTAAATTGCAAGGTTCAAACTATCGATTCAAATAAATATTTCATTCATTTTTTCGAATTTTTTGTGTTTTTTTTTTTTTTAAAGTTCTAAACCTCTTAAAAAATCACCCATTAGTATTTTTTTGTTGTTTCTTTTTATCTTTCTAATTTTAAGCTACCTTTAAATATATGTTTTAACTTTGCGATACAAAGAAAACTATACAAAAATAAAACCAAAACAAATGTGATGTTGAACTGTTTCCCAGCAGGACCAGCCCAGGATTCCGACAGTAGTACCACTTTCTTGGCACGGATTATTCAACTACTATTTAGGCCCTACCTACAATGAGCTCAATGGAGGTGGATTTGAGATCCAAACAGATCAAAAAAACTAGCTGAAACCGCGAGCAAAAGCCTGGGAAAACAAGACCCTACCACTTACAGCAAGTATTCACAATTTTAAACAAAATTTAATTTAAAAAGAATTATCAAAAAACTTCAACGCCAAACAAATTACTTTTGGACTTCACATACACAAAAAAAACACTTCTTTTGACGTAACTAGGAAATTTTTAAGTATCCCTCAATCAAAAAAGTAAATCCTCGGCTAAATTCGGTCTCTTTTTGTTCACTTCTCGTTCTTATTTTCGGATTTCCTTTTGCTTTTAAATATTTTTTTAATTTTTAACTTATCGCTATTATACCTGGACTTCTCTTATCTTGTTTTCAGAACCCACCGCACTACGTTAGCTTCACTCATCGATCAGAAGCGTGGAGATTTGAGTATATTGGCACCCACTATCCTAAACGGAAGTTGATGGTCATCCGACAAAAAAACTTAGGGCGGCCCAGCGCTCCGCTGACTGTCTGGGACTGCCAAAAATTTCCCGTTGGGGTATTATATCCTAAAGGACCAAAAGTATAATTTCTTTTATATTTTAATAGTTTGCATACAAATTCTCCAACGGAGGTTCACACCGTAAGTATGGTCAAAAAGGAAATCTTAATTTTCTTGAAACGCTATCACTCAATTTCAATCAGACGACCGGGCTTTGACGATAAAGTCTCGTGTTCACGGTTGGAGAAGTAATATTGGGTCTGACTGTATCTACTACGTACATGGTTTGATCAGCGAACACACCACTTTTTTTTTTGGTTTATTCCTTCTCCTACTTTGTTCTCATCACCCGATCCTATTCGTCCGCTAGCCAGTGTTATTTTTTTTTTTGTAATTATAAAAAAACATGTTTATGTGTTGGTGATGTTATTCCCCTACCCAGTTTATGACCTTTTGGAAAGTATTATTTCAGATTTGATGTTTCGGAAACCATCTGTTCCGACGTTTCGGACCGTCGGACCTTTCGGAAACTCGTTCTTAATAATTCGTTATTTAATAATATTATCTCTATTGCCTAACAGGGGGAGTTAGTACCCGAAAAAGTTAATCCCCCGATTTCACCACTACCAAATAGTTAACTTTGGCAAAATTTCCAGATACCACACCTCCAACAAGCAAACCAACTACTCATCCAAGGGATTTAAGGGTTAAAATTTAATCGCTCTCAATTACCCTTTTCGCTAATCCAGGTCATCCATATTATCTTCCCTCGCATCCTAGAAAACTTAAAGAATTTGGAAATCTTACCACTTCAAGTGTCAGAGTCGTTATCCAAAGCGTATATGTAAAAAAAAGGTAACAAATAACACCAATTCCAAATTCACCTAAATCGGGAGTTTAACGTTTTCCCCAGAGACTATACTTTTCCTAACTATTCCCTGATTATGAAAAGTCAATTTTTTTAAAATCCACCTCGAGGTGTTAAGAGGAGTGAACGAATGAGAGGGAGATATACTACTCCTAATTATCTCTTGGACGATGTTTTGAGTTGATAAGTGGTTTATCTCAATATTTGTTATTCTTTGTGATTCCCATTCCTACCAGCACCACAGATTATGAGAATCCCCGGCAGCCATTTTAATTTGCCTACAAGCTTGAACTGGCAGTTATCAGATAAAAAATGAGAATGTGTGTATAAAAGTCTCACACTTAGCCAGTAGGGATCTTCACACACCTGGTTAAACTGTTGTTGCAATTTACATCTATTCACCGGCGCGGGAAAAATTACAAATACAACAATGTAAACAAAGGGGTTTTGGAGGGTGAAACGTACGAAACATTCTCATCTTCATATGGTTAATCTGTGACCAGCACCAGCAACATAAACAAGCGATAAACAGACGAAGACGACAGAACAACCGGCGAACGTGTGGATAATAAAAGTAAGTATTATTCTTTATTTTATATCTTATTCATTTTATTATTATTTTGTTCTATTATTCATTTCTGATATTACTTTTCAGATTTTCTCTGTAGTTTGGATTGGCTACCCACGAATGGCAGCGGAATGCTTAGTCGGTAAGTACCTACATCATTTTCCTAGTACCTATTATGAAGTTGCTAATTTTTTGTTTTCCTATCTTCTATTTTCAGAATAACGAGATCATCTTCGAGGCGCCTGCAACAAAGTTCAATGTAAATCCACCATTAAGGCTTAACTACATAAGCCAAAAAAGTGCAAAAATACAAAAGTAAACATTTTCAAACTCATTTTGGAATAGTTTTTCCATTGTATATAAACTCTATAGTACTCTCATGGAACGAATTTTTTTACTTGGGCCTCGGTTGTGCTGGTGGCGTTGTAGTCAAGTAAAATTGACGTTGCAGACAGAGGATTCTATATATGTTATAAATAAAATACTGTAGCACAGTTAAGTGAGCAAACGGGAAAGGGAAGGTTGTATTATTTTTAATTCGTATATTAATAAAGGGAGTAAGGGAGATAAAATTCAGCCTTATTTTGAGATTCGAATGAATAGCTATTTCGATAGAATAGATCTATTCATTCGAATGAACTTTGCATATTTTGAGAATCGAACGAATAATATTCATTATCGAATGAATGCATAAAATGAACATCAGCTCTGACATTTACTGACATTTCTATTTAATTTAGTGTGACCAAGCTGTTTTTTTCGAAGAATTTTTGTTTTTATAAAAATGATAGTCAAAAAAATGCGCTCATTTAAGAAAAATTAAGTAAAGATAAGTAATGTTAAAGGCCCGCTAAAGTTTACTATTGAAAAAACATCAATAAAAACTGAAATTTTAAAGTTTGGGATCATTTAGAAAATAGTATGGTAAGTTAATTGACATGAAAAAGTAACAAAATAAATTTATTACTTTTGAATAGTTAAATACTAGATTTTTTTTTAGCTTTCATGTCAATTTAATTGTGTTTAAAATTGACTAACAAAAAAAACATGTAACTTCAAAGTCTCTCTTTACTTTATACACACCTGGTCACACTTTTCAATTTTCAACAAAACAAAAAAAGTAAAATCCCTCGCCGGTATTTTTTTGTTATTTGTAAATGCTTGTACCTCATTGTTATTTGCTAATTCATGAGCAAGAGTTTTTTGTTTAATTTTCAAGAAAAACAGATGGCAATTATTTTATTTATAAGAAGTGAAGACGGTGGCGAAGAGCAGATATGGAGGAGAAGGATAATGGATGCATCAAATCCATTCAAGATTGAAAATCCCTTGGCTATCTCCGGATTTTCTTCCATCAAATTGATGAGAACTTCTTTCTGCTCCCGTTTAGTCCAATTGGAATGCGACCTTTAATTAAAATGTCAACAAATAATTCATAAAAGTATTTTATTTTCTTTATTTTTCAACAAAAATAGTTGAGCTCACATGTTTTTTTAATCTATTCGCCAGAAATTTTTTAACGTCAAATAAATAACATTTGTTTCGAATGATTCGAAAGTCAAAATTTGCTTAGTTTTCAACAAAAAATGAACTTTCGTTTGATAAAGTGAACTTTCGATTCGTTCGAAACTCAAAATACAAACTATTCGAATTCGACTTACTTTCGCATGAAAGTGAATTTCAAAATAAGGCTGATTGAATCAGCTGTTCGCGTCATGGCAACGACAACAATTAGGAGGCGCAAATTAAATTTTGTTGTCATTTTTTGACGTTTCTTTTTGAAGAATAGATTTTTTGCTTCCTATGAGCTATAGACTTATATTTATATGTTTATACATTATGCTTTTTATTTTTCAGCACGATTTGAATTTGTTTTTAGATTCTCAGTTTTGTTGATTTTCAAAGCAACGTTGTTAAATTTCACTATAGCTTAGTGGAATACAACGTTGCTACATTTTGTATTATGGTGCATAGGTAGGTAGACCCAATTTTCAAGTATAGTATGTACATAGGTATAGCTACATATATATTTAATAGATTTTTGGTAGGCTTTTTTCACAGTAGGTATTTTATTATGTTTGTTATTCAAAAAGCAGATAGGTAGTTGGAATTTTGAATAACAAAAATAATAATAATTATATAGGTATTCGGTAGGTAGGTATAATTTGTTTTTTTTTTTTTAACGTTTAGGTAGGTACGAAGGTATATACCTAGGTACATATGTAAATATCAATCTAGGGATGAAGGTGGGTGGGTGGCTGTGTATGCACAGGGTGGTACCTATTGAAACATTTAATTTTTAAACATTTAAAAAAAATAGATGTACCTAACCTACATAGATATGAATGTATTCAGTAGGTAGGTATGTACGTAAATTTTAAATATTAACCAACCACCCACCTATAAAAAATTATTTTTCAAAGCAAATGAAATAGCTTATAGGAAGGTACCTGACTAATTATACAATTTAGAAAAAAAATAAATTCTGTTTTAAGTACGTATTATGTATTTAAATTAAAAAAAAAAATTGAAATAGGAATACATATGGGCAATTTAGCAAAATTTGAAAAAAAACAAATATTTTTTTTTGGAAAAAATTAGCTTTCATCAGCAGACAATTTTTCAAAAACTAAAAAAAAAATTAAATTTGGCTAGTCAATTTTGAAAATCCATTGAAATTCACCTAAAAACTATTTTCAAAAAAAATTAAGTACATTTTTTCCGAAAAAAATAGTTTATATGAGTAGACAATTTTTAAAAATTAAAAAAAAAAACAAAAATTTGGTGTTTTAATTTAAAAATAAACAATTGCAATGCTCCTAAAAATTATTTTTTCAGAGAAATTAAGGAAAATATTTCGAAAAAATTAGTTTTTTTAAATACAAATAATTTTGAAAAATTTTAAAAAGACAAAACTTTGGTGTTTATTAAAAAAAAGCAATTTCAATACTTCTAAAAACTATTTCTAAAATAAAATTAAGTTAATAAAGTGTTTTTGTGAGCATAAATAAAAATTTATTATTTCAAAATGACCTCTTAAACTTATTCGCAAGCAAATAATCCCACTCCCACTCAAACACCCACAAACCAACCTATATCCCCAATTTTACTAAAAAAAAAACTGTCGAACTTATATGATAAAGTAAGACGTGCTTACCACATTTGTTAATTGTTTAGCATTTCAAACCGATTTCTTACAAAATTTAAATTAATTAAGTATTTCTAACTTGGTTTATCAGCATGTTTTTAATAAATTAAAGCCCAATGCAGAAAAATAAGTGTCTTGTTTGAACTTTCCAGAACATTGCTAATTAATTTTCAAGAAAAAACACACTAATTTTAATTTAATTAGGATAATTTTATCTTCTTCTAAACTATAAATTTGGCTGAATAAAACACCTAAGGCCACATGAATTTAAAAATTAAATGAAAAACTGCACGTAATAAATGCATCAGATGATATGCAGGTATGATGGTAAATTTAAAACTTTTCAAGTTTCAGCTCAAACGGAATATTTTTTCTTTAGTTTTTAACTAATTTTTGTATTTTGATCTTCAGCTCAATTTATAGAAAAGTTTAAAAAATTATTTACGGGAACTTCTGATTCAACAACAAATACATTGTCTAAATTTCAGCTCAATCTGATGGTTAGTTTGAATTTCACAACATAAACGAACAATCATCTGTGTACATCTACCTACACACATACCTATATAGATACAAATAAATACCTACCTAATGTAAGGCATCTAACTTGAGTTCATAAAAAATCTTAAATAGAGCCATTCTAATACCTTCGTATAGTATTTGCATAACTTAAATCTCAACGGAAAACCTCTACCTACAAAAGTGTCTAACATCCTTCGCTATAAATTCAGTCAAAAAGTATTTATTCAAAACAAAACTATTTTTCTCAGTGGTAATCGTGTTTAAATAATTTACATGCATATTATACTTTTATGTGCATTCTCAGTCATACGTCACAGCATGCATATACCTATATGCATATTATACATTTGCTCTATACCCAAACACACGTCACAGCAAGGACAAAAATTCAGCCTTCTTTTGAACAATATTTTATTTTCGTTCTTTCTATACCCAAAAAAAAAAACAAACAAAAAAAAAACATTTTCCCCTTTCTATAAAAATTGATAAAAGCAAAAAGAACAAATTAGCTTTTTTCCTGTCCCCCTTGAACTCCCATACATTTTGTATAGGTTCTTCTCTATCGTCAATTTTCCCTTAGCCTTCATAATTTATTCTCTTATTATTATCTCCTACTTTCAATTGAATTATTTCCTACTCTACCTACTCTTAAAACTGGACACCTGAGTCAGGTGGCGTCGCGTTCGTTCCTCTTCATGATAGTACTATAAAAATATATATACAATGGTTTTTCTGACTGGAAAACTTATAAAATTGATGCAGAAAGGTTAAATTTTGGTTTACAAAAAAATTTGTGTATTCTTTTTTACAAAACAGCTGCGCTAGCGGGAAAAAAAATATTTTTACTTTTGTACTTTACTAAAAAGTGAAAAAGTACAAAAGTGAAAATTTTCAAACTCATTTTGGAATAGTTTTTCTGACTGGAAAACTTATAAAAATGATGCAGAAAGATTAAATTTTGGTCTAAAAAAAATGTGTATATTCTTTTTCAAAAAACAACTGCGCTAGCGGGAAAAAAATTTTTTACTTTTGTACAAAAGTACTTTTTGGCTTATGTAGTTAAGCCTTAAAGGCTTAACTACATTCAACTCACTTTTGTACAAAAGTGAACAAAATCTTTTGTCTTTTTTCATCACACTACTCAATTCTATCTTCTTTCTCAAATTTAACAAAAGTAAAAGTTAAAGCGTCCTTAACTTTTACTTTCGTACAAAAGTGAAACACCAACACATCTTTATACATAGTTTAAGCCGTTGACTACTAGATGTCTCTCATATAGAGAATTTTCAGTGAACGGACCTTTTTTTTGACAGATTATTTTTTTTTTTTAATTGATAGAGGTCTAGAGCAGTAATTAAAAAACATGGAAGCCGAAGAATTGCTAAAATTTATTTGGAAAGGTTTGCTTTATTAATGTATTTATTTCAAATTCAAATCAATGCCTTTAGGCATTTCTAAATATAAAAAAATCTATTCAAACATACATTTTTTTAATTGAACAAGTGAAATTGAAAAACATGTCTCCTGTTTGTTTATGTGTGGCATCAAAAAAACCGTTTTCCAAAGTTTAGCGACACACTGACGAAAAAGAGTGAAATGATAGACGGATATAGTGCTTAAACATGTTTGTTGCATATTATATATTTATTTTATTATATACATATTTAACTGATTCAGACAAAAATTGAAATTAACAAATTAACTTTGAACAAAAATTCCTGATATTACCTATAAAAAATGTATACTTAGGTTAAATAATCATTTTCTATAATTCCAGACAGTGATGATGAAAATTTAATCGCTTTGATTAGTGAAAACCCGGTTCTATGGGATATGAAGAGGACCGATTATAGGGACTCAACGAAAAAACAAAGAGTTATAATGCGATTGTCCACCATGATCCCAGGAACAACTCCAATGGACGTTGAAAAACGTTTTATTGCATTAAAAGAAAAATATAGAAGGGAAAAAAAAACTTGAAAAAAATACCCGCTCGGGGTATGGAGCATGTTCCCAAAAAGCTTGGCATCTGATGCCGAAGCTTGAATTTTTGGAGTGTAGTTCTAGGTTTAGGAGTACATTTTCCTCCAGCATTCTACCAGGTAATATATGAATTCATACTATTAACACTCCCCAGCGTTATTAACTTAGTTTTATTTCAAAATTTTAGCACTCCAATATCAGCAGTCTAACTGACTCTGACCCTGACAATACTGTGTATTTAGATGAAGAATTTTTGGACAACACTCCAGAAATTGTAATACCAGCTTCAAATCCAACAGCAACATCAATCCCAACGTCAATTGCAATACCAACCCCAGGGCTTTCTCAAACCTCAGCAGATAATAATTGTCCTCCAACTACTGCTAGGTCAGGAGGAACTCATATGCGGAATGAGCTCTACCGAGAAAGCGCTTAAGTTTTGCGCCAAATAAGCGAAGCTGTGACTGCTGAAGGCACCCAAACCCAGGAACTTGACGATCATCTCAAAATTTTCGAGTATATGGGCAAACAATCTTTTCACTTAGACATCGTAGAACGACACAATTTGATAAGGCAACTAATGGATGTATTTTGGACACATATGTGTACAAAATAATTAAAAATAAACTAAAGGAAAAAAACATTTGAAGAACCGCCTTTAGGAATAGCCTAACAATCTTAATCAACCCAAAAAGTCACATTCAAATAAGAACAAAATTGTTTTTCCAATAAAATTATGTAATAAAACATATATAAGCAGTAGTCGGAAGTTAGTGTTTATTTTTAAAGAAAATAATTTACGTCTACATTTTTATGTGATACTTAAATTATGTACAACTGTATGCAATTAAAAATGAACACATTGTGATTGTGAGGTAACAATTAGGAAATGCACTAATTTCAATGTAAAAAAAAAGTTTACAGATATTTTGATGACACGGATGCTTATATGCTATGTGAGGCTGTTGTGTCAAAATTGTTCTATGGATCTGTTGTTGTGTTTGTTGATGCTGCTGTTGTTGTTGTTGTGGCTGTATTTGTTAGTGTGAAGGCCGCATTTTAACGAGTTGCGTTTAAAGGTTTTTGAAAAAAGCATAGAAAAGTAGATCCAAATTCTTAAAATAAATAAAAACAACTGAACGCACTTTGAAAAAAAAAAAAATAAAAAAACAATCACCTGGAAACACGCTTGGAACGATATCCCTTGAAAGTAAATCGATATCCCTTGAAAGTAATCGCAAATACAATCCTTGCACTCGTTAATTGGTCTGCACCTCTGCACGTTTCACCCTGGCGCAATGTACCTTCCGGACAAATAGCATCTACTGAAACAAGCATCCCGCAGCATAGGGCAATGGGAAGTTACACGATTAAGCAGTTCGTCCAAATGACCATAATCAAAATTTGTTGTGGCAACGATGCGTTGTTGCCGCCCATATTTTACAAGGTTTACATCGTTGTCCTTCCCAATCCACTATTCAACGTTTGGTGGTCAAATTTGAGTCGACCGATTCAGTGTCTGCTGATGCTGAGGTTGTTGTTGCACAAAACCTTGCCCAATTTTCTGATTCAAATTGTTAGTCATTATTAAGGTGGGTAGCTGCTGGGTGTTCTTGGAAATAAATCGTTTGTGGTGTTGCTGTTGCAGCATGTGCTGCTGCTGGGCAGCATGAGATGCCGGCTAAATAGTCACCGGCCGATTGGGTAGATTAATATGTTTTGTATGTTCAATATGGTCAGTTGTTGGCCTTTCGTTTGGTTTTGACGGGTGGTCGACATCATAACTGGAAGCGAGGATGCTGTTTTTAGCAGGTGGGAGTTTGAGTCGAACCACTCATCGTGTTCACAGAGGATGTTTGGTAGATTGTTTGCTGTGTCGGTCGCACCTGCGCAGCACCATTGAGGATATATTTGATGTGATTGCCGGAGCCGAGGAAACAATAATATTCTGCCTCGTTTTTTGTTGAATGATTTTTTGTGAAATAATCACGACCCCATTGTTAGTAGACGTTTTGAGTTGGGACATTGCTAGCGATTTAAGTGTCTGGGTTTTGCGTTTGTTGACTTGCGTTCGATAAGCTCGGTTGTATCTGTAATGCAATGAGAATAAATCATTGATGGTGATCCAGAATTGGAAAGCATGGGTACTTACATTCTGAAAAGTTGGAGAGAAGATAATAGGTGTAGAACTGTTAATGAGAATCGGTTGTTCCTGCTGCGTTTGTGGTTGTGTGGTTGTTTGCCTCCAGTAAATTATGGAAATCGCCTTGAGTTGAACGATTTTGATTAATAGGATGTACCCATCATCTTCTATGAATTTTTGAGGCGTTTTCAACAACTTCTACTATCTTTATTACATGTTCTGTGTTTTTTTGTAATTTCCTTAGCTTTTGGAGTTTCACCTGAGGGAAATTATAAATAAATGTATTTTTAAACTGAAGATTATAGTTCATTCATTCATGTTCACATCAGTTGCATTGTGAATCAGCATTGCAACATAACAAATATTTGATGTTTATGAATTAACACATCAATATAGGTATTTGTCCGTGGAGGTACGGTTAGTGCGTAGGATTTTTTCACGCAAAAGCCTCCGCCGTGCCTAAACATAAAATTTTTTCACGGCTGTCGAATCTTGTGAGCAATTGTTAAGTTCTTCCAGTGTATCTCTCGTCAGAGAAAATGTTTCACTCACCTAAGCCGTTCGGACTCGGCAGAAAACAGTAGGTCCCTCCATTGCTGCTTGATAGCACGCGAAAACAGGAACGGCTGGGTGTTGTACAGGTATTTGTATTTTAATTATTCATGAAAATTATGAAATCTAAAACAATTTACTCCCGGTCCATGAACTCACAGATTCAATAGTTTCGAATACGTGAACGGCCGCATTTAAGTTTAATTGAAAATTCACTTACACAATTTTATGAATTTTCAATAAGCTTAATCCTTAAATATCTGATTTCATTTAAAACATTAAATTAGATTTCAATATTTAATACTTACCTGGAAAATAGTTCCTCTTGCCTTCTTCATCTTCACGAAATTTTAATTTAAGGTTATCTTATTTTTTTTCTTTTGACAGGAATGGTACATAGACTCAACTTTCGTATGCTTTTTCGCAACCAGATGTCGCTAGCGTATGTGTGTATTTCTTTACTTTTGTACTTTGGTGTGTATTTCTTAACTTTTACTTTTGTAAAATTTGAGAAAGAAGATAGAATTGAGTAGTGTGACGAAATAAGACAAAAGATTTTGTTCACTTTTGTACAAAAGTGAGTTGAATGTAGTTAAGCCTTAACTTTTACTTTTGTAAAATTTGAGAAAGAAGATAGAATTGAGTAGTGTGATGAAATAAGACAAAAGATTTTGTTCACTTTTGTACAAAAGTGAGTTGAATGTAGTTAAGCCTTAACTCTCATAATGACATTTTGATGAACTTGATTTCCTATCCAAAGATAATTCTTGGACAGAATCACAGAAAAGTCAGTAATAAAATAAATAACGTGATTAGTAAGGATAATTCATATATTGAAATTTCGGTCTTCGATAGTTTTCTATTGGTTCCGCTTAATGCTCATAAAAGCCCGCCATGATTTGGTTGAAAAAATGACATTGGAGATTAGCGACGCTATCACAAGGAAAAAATTGAGTTTTCATAAAAACAAATATGTAATTCAAGCCAGTAACAGAGTTTTTCTCCGTGCTTAAGTTAAGACCCGAGAATTCTTCGCCCTTACCCGGAGGCCACACGAGCAAGTACTGGCAAGCAAGGTGCAATACATACACATTTTTTCATTAACACATATAAACCCAAGCAACTTGCTCGTCAACTGGCTTGCCTTTTTCGAAGCCAGTAGAGAAGGAAGTAGGGCGTTTTGAATTTGATTGCGAGTAGGGCGTTTGGAATTTGATTGCATTTTTAAAATGTTAAAATTCACCTTCAAATGAAACTTGACAGTATATTTGACTTTTGCAAATATTTCGCTACACCACCAAAAAACTCTAAAATTGCCCTTTTCGAAAAACAAAAATTTCAGTATTTTACGGATTTTTAGAGGTTTTTTAATCCATTGACATTCTAGACATCCTCAAATGGATTTTGAAAGTTTTGTGCTTGACAGATAGCGAACAAATTATATTCGATCGTATCGCTATAATTTCGTTCCAAATGTCAACCGATTGCCCTGAAATAGCATTTTTCCGGAGCAGAAAATAAAATGGAAAAAAATTCGGATTTTAAGAGTTTTTTTAATCCATTGACGGTGTTCATATTGCACTTAATCCGCGCGACTCATTTTGACATTTCTTTGTTTTATCTCACTCCACCTCATGAGGAGAAAGAGATAGTCTAGTGAGGCAAGATTTTTTCAAAAAAATAAAAAAATCTCGCCTCACTTTCTCATATAGTGAGTTGGAGTGAGATAAATGAAAGATATGTCAAAATGAGTCGCGCGGAGTGAGTCCAATGTGAACACCGTCATTGACATTGTAGACATCCTTCAATGGAATTTGAAATTTTTGTGCTTGACAGACGGATAGCCAAGAAACTGTTTTTTGACGTCTGTAGAATATTTCGCTACAAAAAATTGAAGTTTGTTTTAGGTACATGAATTTTAGTTCAAGTTTCGCTGTCCATAATTTCTATTATTAAAGTTTGTTAACCATTTTTGCATTTTTCCTTGAATATTCATTCCAAATTTATTTTCATTTTTTTCAATCTATTTTGTTTGAAAGATCAACCGAAGTTTTTTACTATAGTAGAGAAAAAGAACGACCCACTTGCAAGCAACTTGCTTGGCAAGTGGTGTGCCGCCTACGTCACGGCCAGTACACAGATACGAATTTGGCAGGCAATGTATGAACCAAACTTGCTTGCCAGTACTTGCCCGTGTGGCCCCAGGGTTGGCTAAGTCCGGAGGGATTAGTTTTTGTTGCATTTAACATGCAATTTATTAGCCCCAACGTTGGTTTTTTTTTTACTAATTTCCTCCGTTCTTGCAAAAAAACACGTTTCAAGTTGTCTTACGACAGTTGCGTTGATTCTCTGATTTCTCATTCTTATATTATCGTTTTTTTTATCATATTCAATGTTTGTTTCAATAAATTGAGAATAAAAAAACAAAAGACAATCGAATATTAGACGGTGTTCAGATTGGACTCACACCGCGCGACTCATTTTGACATATCTTTCTTTTATCTCGCTCCACCTCACTATGGGAAAGATATACTCAAGTGAGGCAGGAGTTTTTATTTTTTTTGAAAATATCCTGCCTCACTAGACCATCTTTTTTCTCATCATGAGGTGGAGTGAGATAAAACAAAGAGATGTCAAAATGAGTCACGCGGAGTGAGTCCAATGTGAACACCGTCTATAGGGCCAGTTTTACAGTCAGATAAGTGACACTTAAGTAGGGAATGTGAAAGATTAATTCTCAATATCACAGTGCACTGTTACCTGGCTCTTAAGTCTCCGATGTTGCTGACTTAAGGTCCACTTGCGCTGGCTATAAAATTTAGCTTAAATTCCTAATATGGGAATCTTAAGTGCCACTTATTCCGGTAAGTGTCGACTGTGAAACCGGCCCTTAAATCGATTTTAAATTTTAACTTTAAAATTTTTTTTCCACAAACTTATCTATATACGGTCGGGTTAGCACTTGATAACTCATCGCTCCATTTATTATATTTTTTGAACATACTCATAGCATTTTTAAAATAACCGGCATTTTGGTGGTGAATGTACGCCGTGTACAAATAAATCGTGGTGAATGGACGCCACCTGCATATGTGTGCGTGTTTCTCCTGAATTTTCCCTGAATTAGCTTGTTTGTAAACTCGTTTGACAGCCGAGATTGCCATCTTTATATGGGCCGAGTTCAACGCACATCTGAATATTCAGAATTCTGAATTGTTGAAGCTCTTGATTGGCCAGCTGTCAGAAAAAGTTCTGAAAATTCAGATGACTTCTGACAGCTGGCCAATCAAGAGCTTCAAAAATTCAGAATTCTGAATATTCAGATGTGCGTTGAACTCGGCCATGGTGTACACAGATGGATCTCTGCCACCAAATGTCAGAAGTGTCAGTGTGAAATTAAAAAAAAACAATCTGACAGCACTCCCTGGTTGGAAAACAAAACCAAATGCCGAAGGCACGAAGGCGAGCCAACAAAGGCGGGTGTTTAATAA
This sequence comes from Leucozona laternaria, assembly GCA_932273885.2. NCBI lineage: Eukaryota > Metazoa > Arthropoda > Insecta > Diptera > Syrphidae > Leucozona > Leucozona laternaria. The sequence goes on along the minus strand of OW026366.1, from coordinate 132,438,499 downwards.
TAGTGATTAATATGTAATAAAATTAGTTTTTTTGTATCAAACACTTGAAAAAATGTTCACTAAAATGTTTAAACACTAATTAATAGGTAATTCGATCGCAAATTTAAGTTTTCAGTTCAAAATACAATAAATAATCAAATGACCGGATTTTTAACACTGCCAAGAGCATGTAAATATTTTCCAACCAGGGACTTTTTTTTGTTGTTGTGTTTAGATGTCAAATTAGAAAGAGAAAAGACAAAGACAAATCTTGGAAGACCTCTATTAGCCACATGAAGATGAGAATCCCCGGCAGCCATATTAATTTGCCTACAAGATATCAGACAAAAAGTGAGAATGGGTGTATAAAAACCTAACCCATAGACAGTAGGGATCTTCACACACCTGGTTAAATTGTTGTTGCAATTCACATCTATTCATCGACGCGGGAAGAAATTACAAATAAAACAATATAAACAAATGGGTTTTGGAGGGTGAAACGTACGAAACATTCTTATCTTCATATGGCTAATCTGTGTCTATGACTACATTAGTGAATGCGCCCATTGTATTTCGTTTTCGTTGTCACATTTGCATTTTCAATAAATTAGCTTTGCTACATTATCTTTATTTATATCTGGTGCAATAAAACACAAATATTTCAAAGAGGAACTAAGTAAGCTAAATATTACCCTGTTGATAAATAGGCAATACTAAACTTGGGATAAATATTTGTGTACATTTCGCTTGAAAAGCAAAGGCAAGTCGGTATACATAATATCTCCATTTCTAAGAACCTAAAGTGATTTCAAAGGAAATTTTATAATACAAATTTAGTTAATGTTTGTTTCATGAAAATTTGTATGGTTATGTGGTTCGTTTGTATTTCTTAAATCGCAGCAATCTCACAAATGTAAACAGAATTCCTCGACAAAATTTCTCAGTTTTTTGAGTCAAATATTGATGCAGAAAATTGATTTGTTTCCTAAATGTTCATCATCATCATCGTCGGCTCGAAAACCGGGGTCCGGTCCTGGCCTCCTTCAACAAGTCTCTCCACCCATCCCGGTCTCGAGCCGCCGCCATCCAGTTGCGCACCCCAAGGCTCCGGGCGTCCTGGTCTACGCCATCTCTCCAGCGCAAGCATGGTCTACCACGCTGTCGTCTACCATAGAATGTACCACAAAGAACTTTCCGAGCAGGTTCCTCTTCGCTCATGCGAGCTAGGTGCCCTGCCCACCGGAGTCTACCGAGCTTAATTTTTGTCACGATATCTGCTTCAAGGTAGATTGCGTACAATTCATGATTGTACCGTCTTCGGAATCGTCCTTCCTCACATATGGGGCCAACAATTCTCCTTAAGACTTTTCTCTCGAACGCGGCTAAGAGGTCCGAGTGCCTTTTGCTAAGCACCCAAGTCTCGGATCCATATGTGAGTACTGGCAGGACCATGGTCCTGTACAGCAGCAGTTTTGAAGTTATGGTGAGATTTCTGGATTTGAAGAGCTTTGACAGACTATAGTAGGCTCTGTTGGATTTGATAAGCCGCCCGCGTATTTCTTCTTCTATATTGTTATCGGCTGCTACTATTGACCCAAGGTATTTAAAGGATTGCACCACTTCCAATTCGTGCTCCGCTACCTTGATTGTTTGACCAACTGTTCCTCTCGCATTCGACGCCACCATGTACTTTGTTTTACCTTCACTATTGTGCAGCCCCAGAAATCTCACCATAACTTCAAAACTGCTGCTGTACAGGACCATGGTCCTGCCAGTACTCACATATGGATCCGAGACTTGGGTGCTTAGCAAAAGGCACTCCGACCTCTTAGCCGCGTTCGAGAGAAAAGTCTTAAGGAGAATTGTTGGCCCCATATGTGAGGAAGGACGATTCCGGAGACGGTACAATCATGAATTGTACGCAATCTACCTTGAAGCAGATATCGTGACAAAAATTAAGCTCGGTAGACTCCGGTGGGCAGGGCACCTAGCTCGCATGAGCGAAGAGGAACCTGCTCGGAAAGTTCTTTGTGGTACATTCTATGGTAGACGACAGCGTGGTAGACCATGCTTGCGCTGGAGAGATGGCGTAGACCAGGACGCCCGGAGCCTTGGGGTGCGCAACTAGATGGCGGCGGCTCGAGACCGGGATGGGTGGAGAGACTTGTTGAAGGAGGCCAGGACCGGACCCCGGTTGTCGAGCCGACGATGATGATGATGATGATTGTGCAGCCCCAGATTTTGTGCCGCCTGCTCGATCTGGATGAAGGAATCATGTACAGCTTGCTCAGTTCTTCCGATGATGTCGATGTCGTCTGCGTAAGCCAGTATCTGGCTGGACCTGTTGACGATGGTCCCTCTTGTTGCCGTGCCAGAGTCACGGATTGCTTTCTCCAACGCCAGGTTGAAGAGGAGGCAGGCCAAACCATCCCCTTGTCGGAGTCCATTAAAGATGTTGATTGGTTTGGATAGCAATCCGGCTATTTTTACTTGGCTTGTTACGTTGGTCATGGTCAACCTACATAGTCGTGTCAATTTATTTGGGATGCCGAATTCTCTCATGGCTTTGTAAAGTTCTACCCTGGCTATGCTATCGTAGGCGGCCTTAAAGTCTATAAACAGGTGGTATGTTTGAATGTTAAATTCTAGACATTTTTCCATCGCCTGCCTAAGGGTAAAGATCTGATCAGTTGTTGATTTGCCTGGAATGAAACCACACTGATATTGTCCGATGATGGTTTTAGCGTATGGGGTTATCCGGTCTTGTAGGATAGAGGAGAGTATCTTATAGGCGGTACTCAACAACGTGATACCTCTATAATTGCTGCACGTTGTGACATCTCCCTTCTTATGTATGGGGCAAATTATACCTTTTCGCCAGTCTTCTGGAATTTCTTCATGCTCCCACACGTGCACTATAATCTCATGAATTGCTTGACGTAAAGCTGGCCCACCGTGTTGAAATAGTTCGGCTGGTATACCATCGGCTCCCGGGGCTTTGTTTTTCTTTAGCCGGCCTATAGCCTTCTCAACCTCTTCTATGCTTGGTGGCGGCAACATAGGGTACTCTTCTTGAAGTAGTGGAGCCTCCACTTCTGCAGTGAGCTGACCATTTAGCAATTCATTGAAGTACACTTCCCATCGCTCCAGTATGCTTTGAGGATCGGTGATCAGATTTCCCTGTCCGTCCTTGCAGTATGTGCAGCGTGGTGTGTACTGCGTCATGTTTCGGACGGATTGGTAGAACTTCCGCGCCTGGTGCGGACCTCGCTCTCGGCTTTTCTCTATTTCACAGATTATGTTCTTCTCCCAGGCTGATTTTTTCTGTCTCTGAAGCCGTTTTTCAATTCTTCTGAGCTCTTTATATTCGTCTTCGCGTGCCCGCGTTCTATGAGATTGTTGCATTGCTCGGTACGCAACATTCTTACGTTCAGTCGCTAGCTTGCATTCATCATCAAACCAGTCGTTCCGATTTCTACGACTGCTGCCTAAGATGGAGTTGGCAGTACTAATGACAGTATTCTTAAGGCGTGTCCACTTCTCATCTACGCCCAGCATACTGGCTCCAGGACTTACTCTACCCAGTTCTAGGAGGAGTCCTAACGCATTACCAAAGGTGTTACTGGTGTTTTCATTGCGCAGATCAGCCGTGTTGATTCCAACCTGATCGGCGGATGCAATACGTCTTCGCAAGGCAATCCGCCCTCGGAAAACCATACCAACAAGATAGTGATCCGAATCGATATTGGCACCTCGGTACGTTCGTACCGTCATCAAGTTCGAGTAGTGGCGACGGTCTATCAACACGTGGTAAATTTGGTTACGAGTGACTCCATCAGGTGATACCCAGGTGGCTTTGTAGATATCTTTATGCGGGAACCTGGTACTCGCAACGACCATGTTTTTCGATGCTGCCAATTCTAAGACTCGAAGTCCATTGTCATTAGTGTTCTCATGCAAACTATGGGTGCCTGCGTAATGCCTGAATACCGGCTCCCGACCTATTTTTGCATTCAAATCCCCAAGGATGATTTTTACGTCATACCTTGGACAGGCATTGAGGGCCCTCTCGACTTGTTCGTAGTAAGTCTCTTTTTCTTCGTCTGAGGACAACTCCGTAGGTCCGTGAACGTTAATGAGGCTGATGTTCTTAAATTTGCCTCGCACGCGAAGGGTGCATAGCCTTTCGCTTATAGCGTTAAAGCCGATGATGGCAGACTTCATTTTTTCGCCGACTAGGAAGCCTACCCCGAGCACATGGTGTTTTGTATGACAGCTGTAGTATAAGTCATAATCTTTCTTCTGTAGAACACCATTCCCTGTCCATCTTATTTCTTGAAGTGCTGTTATGTCAGCTTTATATTTTGACAGGGCATCGGCTAGCTGCTGAGCAGCTCGAGCTCTATAGAGCGATCGTACGTTCCATAAGAAAATTCGTAAATCGTTATTCCGTTTTCTTTGCGTGGGTTGTCGTCGTGAGATCAGTCCGTTTCCGAGGCTTGTTGTTGGTCTCGTAATTCTTCTTGTTTTACGGAACAGGGAATTAACCTGTTGCCAACCTGTGGAACCAGCCTGATCATATTAGCCAAACCTTTTTAAAGGCTTGTTTCTAGCGGCCGCCGCGAAGAGGCTATGATCACACTTCCACCAGTCCGAATAGTTACGGCACGTGCATGTTTTCGTATGCTTCATGTTATTCCCCCTATTCGGCTGATGGCTGACCGCCTAAATGTTGCCGGAGTAAAATTAGGGAGGACTGAAATATAAACTTAACAATTGATTCTAAGAATAATAGGCGTATTCACAATCCTATGCAGCTGGTCTAGTATTATTGTAAAAGAGCAAAGTGTTATATTTTCTTTAACTTCAACAACAAAAAGCCAACAGCTAGACTCTTTGTGAACTCAAACAATATTTTTGGTTTTAGAGATACAAATCCTTTATTTGCTAAAGATTATAAGTTACAAATTTCTTATAAAAGTTTAATACTTACAGCCATATTATTCACTGCGGGCATTTTATATAGAACCTATAGTACTACCACGAGACTGATTTTTTCTTCTTTATATGTGGCCGTTCCGTGGCGCTGGGCTCGTCGATTAGTTGGCTGTGGAGACTTGAGACAGAAGGAAAAAGTAAGAAGTAAAAGAAAAAAATAGAAGGAGAGGGTTGTATTTAATGGTTCTGACAACAATAAGGGGAGTAAAGGAGATAACTAAATCAGACATTTTTGCCATGACAACGACCAGAATATAGGAGAAAAAACGCTATCAGCCAAATTAATAAACGTGGAATAGCGAAGGGTTAGGCCTTATTCCTTCGACTAAGTGCAAAGTGTAATTAATAAAACAAAATGTCTATTAAGTGACGTTTACTAAGCTAAACCACCGAAGTAGGTGGTTTAGCGAAGGAATAAGAACTAGATGTGTCAAATTTATGCTAAAATTAAAAAAATATAAGTAAAGATTGCAAATTTAGTTTTAAATAAAAATAATGATTTCTACTATATTAATTGAGTTCTTAAACTATTTGAAATTATATTGGACAATCAGCCACCAACGACAAGAAAAAGAAAAATATACAAAACCAGATATGATCCAATGCAAGTGCTTAGTGAGGACAATTTTGGGAAGAAATATAGGTCTTCCAAGCAAAGTATAAGAAAATTCATAGCAATTGATAAAGATAACCTTAATGGGGATACAAGAGGTGGTCATAACACACAACACAAACAATAGAAAAATGATAATAATTTGGACGGGAATAGAATATATTAATAAGAAAATTGTTATGTGTGTTTGGTATAACCTGAGTCTTTTCTTTTACAAATTATCATAATTTGCTATCAAAACTCATACAAACAAACAGGCATCTTACTTATTGTAGTAGATTTTCTTAGAGAATTTTTTGTAAACGTCACTTTACTATTCCACGAACATTTTGTTTTTATTAATGTAAAATATTAACCCGTAGCTTAACGCTTATTCTATGGTTTAGTAAAATCGTGGAATTAAGGTGGAATAAGAGTTTTTTATTAATAGGGCTGTATATGTTTACATTTGTATGTAGGTATTCTATCGTTTATTATTTTTTACAAGGAAAACTTGAGTAGGTAGGTATTTGAATGTATAAGAATTAATTTTTTTTCTATTGCCAGGCTATAGGCATATGTTTATATATAATTACTTCATGATTTTATTTTTCAACACAATATTGAATTTGTTTTTAAATTTTCAGTTTTGATTTTCAAAGCAACGTTGTTAAATTTCACTATAACTTAGTGGAATACAACGTTGCTACATTTTGAATTATGGTGCATAGGTAGGTATACCCAATTTTCAAGTATAGTTGGTACATAGGTATAGCTACATATATTTAATAGATTTTTGGTAGGCTTTTTTCACAGTAGGTATTTTATTATGTTTGTTATTCAAAAAGAAGATAGGTAATTGGAATTTTGAATAACAAAATTAATAATAATTATGTAGGTATTCGGTAGGTAGGTATAATTTGTTTTTTAAAGTTTAGGTAGGTATGAAGGTATAGGTATAGGTACATTATGTAAATATCAATGTAGGGATGTAGGTGGGTGGGTGGGTGTGTATGCACAGGGTGGTACCTATTAAAACATTTAATTTTTAAACATTTGAAAGAAATGTAGATATGTAGGTACCTAACCTACATACATATATATGAATGTATTTGGTAGGTAGGTAGGTATGTACGTAAATTTTAAATATTAACCAACCACCCACCTATTAAAAATTATTTTTCAAACCAAATCAAATACCTTATAGGTACCTACAACCTACCTAGCTTTCTTTTTGGAAAAAAAATACAACCTAGGTATCTACCTATTTATGGGTAAAAAAGGTACCTTTCTGTCCAAAAAAAATATTTTGTAGGTAGGTACTTGACTAATTATACAATTGAGACAAAAACTAAAAAATTAATTTTTTTTAAGTAGGTACCTATTTATACTGAAAAAAAAAATTGAAATGAAAATCCAGCACACTTCGTGATTGGAGCCATAATGTTCACGGTAACCGAGCCAGATCTTGCGGTGGGTAAGACAAGCTACGTTGATCGGTGGAAGGCCATCCAATTTAGTTTGCAGACCTTTTGGCATCATTGGCAGTCCGAATACTTGGCCCATCTACAACAACGTCCGAAATGGCTGAAACCACAGCCATAAATTTAAAGTGGAGACCTGGTCTTGATCAAAGACGAAAGACTTCCTCCGACGAAATGGAATTTGGGACGAGTTCTAGAAACCTTCCCAGGAAAAGACAGCTTCACCAGAGTCGTAAAGCTCAAAACACAACAAGGTGAATTAAAACGGCCTATAACTAAGCTTTGCCCGCCACCAACAAACAACAATCAACATTCAACACAAATAACAAATCGAAACTAATTCAACATAATCATACACACACACACTCACACACATGCACACACACACACATACAAACACGCGCGCATACACACACACACATACACACGCGCACACGTCACATATATGCATCATGTTGTCATATCAATAAACGAAGGCATCAATTTATGTTCCTCGCAATTCAAACATATATGCATATTTATAATTCACTTGAAAAGCAACATTAATTCATCAACACAACTTTATTTCGCTCATTTCATCCGAAAAACGCAAATGGATATTGATATAATTAATGCACTTAAGTAACTTCGTATCAAAAATACACATATTTTCTCATTTCATCAGAAAAACGCAAAGAAAGGCTAAACAAAATATTTAATTCACTTTTAATTTAATATTTACAAAATTTAATAATTCTCAATCAAGTTTCATCATTGGAATCAACAAAAATAATTATCATTTCAATTTAATGAATTTACAAATTAATTCTACCGAACAAATTAAAAATCCAGTGGAGAAAACGATCGTTAATCAGACTCTGATGGAAATAAACACATACGAATACATACAAATATATCAATTTAAAATGAAGAATTTAATTTGCCCAAAATTATTATAAATGTAGAAAATTCTATAACAATTAACTTACCTGGATCATTTTTTGTCGACACCACACGATTTGCGATCACAATTTATACAAATTTACACATTTTGCACACTTTAAAATTTTTCAATTTCGCGCACAGAAATTTTCCATTCAGAACTCTGCCAAGGCAATTTGTTGTTGTTTGCCTCCGTCTTCAACTTTACTCGATGGGTTTTCAATGAAATAACGAATGGGATTTGCATGAGCAACTTCTGCAGATACAAAATATCGATGACAGAATTGTATCGCTGACAGGTAGTTCGCCGTGACAAAAATATATTTTTTTTTTCATTTAAAAACTCATTTATTTGATAAATATTAATGAATTGTTTCGTTTCATGTTCACCAAGACACTAAAGGTCATCAAAGGTCTTTTCCCGTGCTGCACAACTCAATAAAACTATTAACTTCCACCAATCCGCCTTCGCCCGGGGAGAATGTTGCATCGTCAGAACGCAACTGACGTCATCAGACGAACAGCTTAGAAAACGGCCCATGAAAACTGCGTAAATTTCTAAACGTCAACCAAACCAACCACTTGTCTGTCAATTGTCATTTTTAGTTCATCATCATCCATCATCAATAAAAGTGTGCTCTGAAAAACTAAAGTTGTGTTGTGTTTCTTTTTTATTTCTTTTATTTCAAGTTGTTCAATTTTCAATTAAAAATAATATAAAGGCTTTATAGCCCAAACACTGACGGATCATTTATGAATAAAATGAAAAGAATTATACCCAAGTGGCTCCCCTGGGAAACTCCAGAATTAACTATAAATTTTTTTGAATGATAGCCATTAAAATTCACAGAACACGATCTGTAAAGCAAATAAGATTTGAGCCAAGCAATGAATTTAACGCTAAAACCAAGCTTGCTCATTTTTTGAACAAAATTTGATGTGAAAGTTTATCAAATGCCTTGCTAAAATCTGTAAGAACACAATCCGTTTGTTTTTTTATTTTTAAACTAATCTATACAGCACTCCGCTAGCTCTGTAAAAAAGTGACAGTCGATCAGCCTTTTGAAAAACCATGCTGATTGGAAACGATAAACGATTTTGTATAAAAACTTAACGTTTTACAAACGATTGCTCCAAAAAGTTTCGGAATAGCCGACAGTTTAGCTATTGGGCGATAAATTCCAATTTTATCTCTCCTTCCTTTTTTATGTAAGGGTATGATGAAAGATTTCTTCCACGCATGAGGAAACTTACACGAAGACAGTGAACAGTTAAATAGAACATAAAGCGGAGGCGACAGTTTGCTAGCACAGTTTTTCGTAACAGAAGCTGGTATCCCTTCTGGACCAGATGTGTCGTTGTCTTCCAAGTTAAATATGAATTTCATAATATCGTTAATACTTATGTTGAAATTTATATCAGTCAAGTGAAAATATGATTTAAAATGACCAAATGATTGATAATTTTCGTCAAAATTATCACAGTTTGAAGTATCATAGTTGAAAAAGTTACCACAGTTGGCAAAGTTATCACAGTTGGAAGAATCACAGTTATATGCACTTTGAAAAAAGTCTGAAAATAGTTGTGTAATAGTTCGGGGATCATGATGTGAGGTATTATTATAGTCAAAAGCGGACGGATATGGACTAGATTTTCGTTTACTATTTATAAAACTCCAAAAGGACTTTGGATTCATTTTTAAATTAATTTGAACCTTTTGTATGTAATTTAAATATTTAAGACAAGATTCTCTGTTGAACATATCTCTGTATTATGTTAACAACCGTACAGTTATATGTACATGTGCACTCTACAAACAACGGAAATAAATGAAGCGACTTCGACTTGTTAAATAAACAAGGAATACAATACAAAATGTCAAAAATCAGTTGCCTCGACCCATATGATCAACTCTTTATGTTCAGAAGAAGAATTGACTAAAAATTAGTCGTGTATAATAGCAGTATTTCGTATAGCCTTGAATGAAACCATGTTTGGCCTTCATTCTTTTATGATGGATTTACATGTATGTTCATCTGCAAATTTGAAGAAAAGTGGAGTGGTATGGATTTATGCCACAAAACGAATGAGTGAAAGAGTATACCATGAAGATGAACATGCACGTCTTCATATCTGCATTATGGCACTTCCTATAATCTTCATCTGAAGAGCTCTGCATTAAGTTCAATGTAAATCAACCATTAAGGCTTAACTACATAAGCCAAAAAAGTGAAAAAATACAAAAGTAAAAATTTTCAAACTCATTTTGGAATAGTTTTTCTGACTGGAAAACTTTTAAAAATGATGCAGAAAGATTAAATTTTGGTTTAAGAAAAAATTTGTATATTATTTTTCCCAAAATAACTGCTCTAGCGGGAAAAAAAATATTTTTACTTTTGTACAAAAGTACTTTTTGGCTTATGTAGTTAAGCCTTAACTCTCATAATGACATTTTGATGAACTGTGATTTTCTATCCAAAGATAATTCTTGGACAGAGAATCACAGAAAAGTCAGTAATAAAATAAATAACGTGATTAGTAAGGATTATTCATATATTGAAATTTCGGTCTTCGATAGTTTTCTATTGGTTCCGCTTAATGCTCATAAAAGCCCGCCATGATTTGGTTGAAAAAATGATATTGGAGATAAGCGAAGCTATCACAAGGAAAAAATTGAGTTTTCATAAAAACAAATATGTAATTCAAGCCAGTAACAGAGTTTTTCTCCTTGCTTAAGTTAAGACCCGGGAATTCTTCGCCCTTACCCGGAGGCCACACGAGCAAGTACTGGCAAGCAAGGGGCAATACATACACATTTTTTCATTAACACATATAAACCCAAGCAACTTGCTCGTCAACTGGCTTGCCTTTTTCGAAGCCAGTTGAGCAGCCAGTAGAGAAGCAAGTAGGGCGTTTTGAATTTGATTGCGAGTAGGGCGTTTGGAATTTGATTTCATTTTTAAAAAGTTAAAATGTTCATATTGGACTCACACCGCGCGACTCATTTTGACATATCTTTCTTTTATCTCGCTCCACCTCACTATGGGAAAGATATACTCAAGTGAGGCAGGAGTTTTTATTTTTTTTGAAAATATCCTGCCTCACTAGACCATCTTTTTTCTCAACATGAGGTGGAGTGAGATAAAACAAAGAGATGTCAAAATGAGTCACGCGGAGTGAGTCCAATGTGAACACTGTCTTATAGGGCCAGTTTTACAGTCAGATAAGTGACACTTAAGTAGGGAATGCGAAAGATTAATTCTCAATATCACAGTGCACTGTTACCTGGCTCTTAAGTCTCCGATGTTGCTGACTTAAGGTCCACTTACGCTGGCTATAAAATTAAGCTTAAATTCCTAATATGGAATTAAGTGCCACTTATACCGGTAAGTGTCGACTGTGAAACTGGCCCTTAAATCGATTTTAAATTTTAACTTTTTTCCACAAACTTATCCATATACGGTCGGGTTAGCACTTGATAACTCATCGCTCCATTTATTATATTTTTTGAACATACTCATAGCATTTTTAAAATAACCGGCATTTTGGTGGTGAATGTACGCCGTGTACAAATAAATCGTGGTGAATGGACGCCACCTGCATATGTGTGCGTGTTTCTCCTGAATTAGCTTGTTTGTAAACTCGTTTGACAGCCGAGATTGCCATCTTTATATGGGCCGAGTTCAACGCACATCTGAATATTCAGAATTCTGAATTGTTGAAGCTCTTGATTGGCCAGCTGTCAGAAAAAGTTCTGAAAATTCAGATGACTTCTGACAGCTGACCTATCAAGAGCTTCAAAAATTCAGAATTCTGAATATTCAGATGTGCGTTGAACTCGGCCATGGTGTACACAGATGGATCTCTGCCACCAAATGTCAGAAGTGTCAGTGTGAAATTAAAAAAAAAAAATCTGACAGCACTCCCTGGTTGGAAAACAAAACCAAATGCCGAAGGCACGAAGGCGAGCCAAAAAAGTCGGGTGTTTAATAATAGTGATTTATATGTAATAAAATTAGTTTTTTTGTATCAAACACTTGAAAAAATGTTCACTAAAATGTTTAAACACTAATTAATAGGTAATTCGATCGCAAATTTAAGTTTTCAGTTCCAAATACTATAAATAATCAAATGACCGGATTTTTAACACTGCCAAGAGCATGTAAATATTTTCCAACCAGGGACTTTTTTTTGTTGTTGTTTTTAGATGTCAAATAAGAAAGAGAAAAGACAAAGACAAATCTTGGAAGACCTCTATTAGCCACATGAAGATGAGAATCCCCGGCAGCCATATTAATTTGCCTACAAGATATCAGACAAAAAGTGAGAATGGGTGTATAAAAACCTAACCCATAGACAGTAGGGATCTTCACACACCTGGTTAAATTGTTGTTGCAATTCACATCTATTCATCGACGCGGGAAGAAATTACAAATAAGACAATATAAACAAATGGGTTTTGGAGGGTGAAACGTACGAAACATTCTTATCTTCATATGGCTAATCTGTGTCTATGACTACATTAGTGAATGCGCCCATTGTATTTCGTTTTCGTTGTCACATTTGCATTTTCAATAAATTAGCTTTGCTACATTATCTTTATTTATATCTGGTGCAATAAAACACAAATATTTCAAAGAGGAACTAAGTAAGCTAAATATTACCCTGTTGATAAATAGGCAATACTAAACTTGGGATAAATATTTGTGTACATTTCGCTTGAAAAGCAAAGGCAAGTCGGTATACATAATATGTCCATTTCTAAGAACCTAAAGTCCTACGCGTGGCAGTCACCTTGTAGTGGTGCGTAGGCTTAAGTTTCAAAGATTCATCTGACCCATCGTTTTGGGGAAACCTGATTCGATGGATTTTTGAGGAGTTACGAACCAAGAACTGCCCCCCCTAATCCAGGGTGTTACGAGCACCGTGCCCATTGGATGGTTTGCAGCCAGCGGGTATACCGGCTGTATTATAACGGTACCTCTTTGAAACGAGGTCGAATCAAAGAGTAACTTAGACCTTACCATGTCATGCGGAGCTCTGATATGGCGGACCCCAATATTTCTCTAGCTACTCGTTGGAACAATATGCCAAAACAAACCAAACAAAAAAACAACAAAAACTTTAAAAAATTCAACACTCCGCGGGATGTTACCGCGAGTGAATATGCGGATCACATGGAGAGAAATCTCCGTGGAGAAGATTCGAGACCGGCAGCCAGTAAATACCTGAAGAGGATAACTCACAGGGACTTGCTGAACCGGGCAGCTCAAGGAGGAGCGTTAACCGTTAGTCAGTGGAGTATACCTCCTAGGCAAATGGAAGATGCAATTCCAAGCACATCAGGAACCGGCTAGGGGAGAATACCTCCCGTGCTAGTAAAAGATGTTAAGAAGGTTGTAGAAGGCACTGGCGATGGGAAGTTACCATCACCAGCAGCTACGACAGTTACCTCGGCACCATTTGCAAAACCACCAGCAAAAAGAAACCGCAATACTGGACCGCTTCCGGAACTGGAAAAGCCAGGCGCTCTGGACGACCCACTACGGAAGGGGCTAAGTGGCGCGGGCACAAAATGGTATCTCCGGTTCCTTGCAACGGGGATGTCCCCGCAGGAAGCCAGGAAGAAAGTGGAAGAGAGAAAGAGCAACGGACCTCCAGAAAGCCTGGTAGAGGGTAAGAGGAAAAGCGAACAAATAACACCTCCCCAAATGCAAGTTGCTAAAAAACCCAGGACGACGGTGACACTTACAGCGGGTTCACAAACCGCTCTAGTAGAAGCCGGCGTAACAAAGCACTCATATGCTAGTGTGGCCATTGGTGTCAGAATTGCTGTTCTGCCAAGGGGTTACCCCCAGGTAACTCTCAGTACCGACGAACTGTCGACACTGGAAGAAGCCATTTTGGAGGAAGTTGCCCTTGGTTGGGAGCGCAAACTGAAATTTAATGGGATATACTTCCGTACGGGTCTGATATTGGTTGATTGTGCTGGGCAAGAAACAGCAAATTGGCTAAGACAAAGGGCATCCAAGCTTAGTACTTGGAAAGGCACAGAACTGACGTCGTGCATGGGTGATGAAATCCCCAAGATGCAAACGATAAAGATGTTCATGCCCAAGAGTATGGGACAGGATGACAAGAAGTCCTTGTCATTAATCCAAGCCCAAAACGAGGGTCTGAATGTCCAAGCCTGGAAAGTGCTGAGTAGCAAAATTGAAGGCAAAGGGCAATTGCTGGTGATCAGCATCGACAGCCAGTAAGCGGAGGCCATAATTAAAGTGAGAAACCAACTTCACTACAAATTTGGCAAAATAACGGTCTTGGGGCTCAGGAAGTTCGCAGTACCAAGCTCCTTATACGAGCCGGAAGGCGGTGCTGGCGTAATAGTTATCCCCGCTGACAAGAAACTGGAAGAATCTATCCAGGCTACCTCCCAATCAAAACCCTCCACCTCCACACCTCTCACAACCACCCCAATAAAACCAAACCACCCTCCTACCCCTATTCCATCTCCCACATTCCCTCAAACCACTTCGGTTTTACCAACCTCCCCCACACACAACAATACACTTCCCTCCGTTAGCCAGGTGTCACTGGCTAATGTTGCAATAGGTCGAGGAAGCGAAGAGATGGAGGGCATAGACCTCTCTCCAAGCCGAATCGACTGCGACGAAATGCTTCCTACGATTGAGGAAGAGGAGCATCTGTTGGCAGATGAGGGGGCATTCGCCCCCATCTGTTAAACGCAAATGACTGGACGCGGGATCAGCATTAGACTAGCCCAAGTGAATATTCATCATGCGAAGGTGGCATCAGCTGTCTTAGCACGGAAGTTCACTGCGGACAACATAGGGCTAGCACTGATCCAAGAACCCTGGATTTACGGGGGTCAGGTAAGAGGGCTGACAAGCAGTGACTCTAAACTAATATGGGACACGAGACAAGACTCGCCCAGAACGTGCATAAAAATAAGAAATAATATAAACTTTATATGTCTTTCAGAATTTATGACGAGGGATCTGGTCCCGATACAGGCCCAAATTACCATCGAGGGCAATTTACGGACAGTGGTACTTGCAGCAGCCTACTTCGCCGGTGATGAGGCCAACATTCCACCAATTGAAACACAAAAGCTTGTGGACTACTGCAGCCAAAGGAAACTACCACTGTTGATAGGGTGCGACGCAAATGCTCACCATTCAACATGGGGTAGCACCGACATAAACATAAGGGGTGAGTACCTTTTAGATTTCATGTTGGTAAAAAACCTAGAAATATTCAATGTAGGGAATACCCCTACTTTTGTTACTAGAACAAGAAAAGAGGTGTAAGACATAACTTTTGGAACCCCAGACGTAGGCCGTCTAATAAGGGATTGGAGAGTATCAAATGAACCCTCCATGTCTGATCACAGAATAATAATGTTTAGCTTAGAAGGCCTTCTCACAGAGAATACCTCTGGAAGGAACCCTAAGAAAACAAACTGGAACTTATACAAAACGATTTTAAAATCAAACCTGGAACATATAGGCCCAGCAAGCACGACTAATAGTCACCTTGAGTTAGAATTTACAGTTAATGAATTTAGCGGGGCTATACAAGAGGCATATGAACTCAGTTGCCCTTTTAAATCAGTAACAAGACGGAAAGATGCTCCGTGGTGGAATAAAACCCTGTCAAAATTAAGATCAAAGGTTAGGAAAGGTAACTTACAAAACATACTAAAACCTAAAAAACAGAGAAATGTTAAAACATATACAGGTGTATATAAACTCAATTGCGACAACTGCAACAAGTTTTATATCGGTCAAACAGGCAGATCGTTCTACGAAAGATTTAAAGAACATAAGCCGAAAGCCAACACAAGATCAAATTTTGCCCTGCACCTCATCGACGAAAACCACAACTACACAAACTTTGACAAAAACTGCACCCCACTCCGCCTTTGTAAGAAAGGGCGCATACTCGACGCCACCGAAGAATATGAAATCTACAAAGCATACAAACAAGAACAAAATAACTTATTAAACGATAAACTAACACTAAAAATGAATCCACTTTACGACACAGCTATCAAATATAGCAACAACAACTGCAATAGACAGCATTCGATGTCAAACACTTAACCCACTAAACAATAACAACAACAATACAATAGAAGTACCTCCAACTATAACAACAACAACAACAATAGACAGAATTTGAAGTCAAACAATAAAATAAAAACAACAATGCATTTGATGAGCTTCAAACCTGCATATGAGCCAGGCAACAATATCGAACACCAACCAACATCAACGCCAAAGCTCCAAAAATTTACATGCAGCCAGTCATACGTACGCCCGCGCCCGATGATGGATGAAAGAAGATCCGAAACGCGTCGCACAATCATGATCATTTAATAAGTTGTGAAAATTATTGTGTTTTTTAAAATAATAAATAAAAATTTAAAATTTTAATTATTTTGTTTTTATATTTGTTTTTATGTTTTTATAAAACAATAAAGAACTTCGGAAAGCCAAGAGGAATATTTTCAAATCCTTCTGTGAGAGTATTTCTTCAACCCCGGCTGCGGCAAGACTACATAGAGCACTTGCAAAAGAGAAAACAATTATATCATTAGCACTTCGCTATAATGATGGAAGCTTCACTGAAAATGAAGAGCAGAGGTCCACTCTGTTGCTTAGCACGCATTTTCCAGGCAGCCTACCCTTAGTAGAAAACTCACTAGGGAGAATACCTCTCAAACCAAACAGAGAAGACTGGAAATTAGCGTCGAATATCTGTTCGAGTAAAAGGATAGAATGGGCATTAAGTACATTCCAACCATTCAAATCTCCAGGGGTAGATGGCATCTTTCCAGCCCTTCTTCAGAGGGGAAAAGAAGATCTCATGCCATATCTTATTAGCATACTTCGAAGTAGCATAGCACTTGGGTATATACCAAGTCTATGGAGAAGAGCTAAGGTAATCTTTATTCCTAAAATAGGGAAGAAAGATACAACTCATCCAAAATCTTTCAGGCCGATAAGCTTAACATCTTTTATACTGAAAACGTTGGAAAAAATAGTTGACAACTTGATACGATCGGAAGTGTTAGTAAATAGGCCTCTCAATGAACGCCAACATGCTTACAGAGCGGGTAGATCTACAGAAACTGCCCTGTTTGAACTAACGAATACCTTTCAAATAGCCTTAGAAGCAAAGGAAACGGCATTATCTGCCTTTCTAGATATAGAGGGAGCCTTTGATAATACCTCCCATGAAGCTGTTAACAGAGCTCTTGTAAGGAAGTGCGTACCCATAACCTTAACTAGATGGATTGGTGAGATGCTGGGCACTAGAACAGCAGAGGTAATAGCAGGATCAAATGTACAAACAATATCCACAACAAGAGGATGTCCACAGGGAGGGGTACTATCACCCTTGCTGTGGAGTCTAGTAGTGGATGAACTGCTAGAAAATCTTACTTCTCAAGGCATACGATGCATTGGTTTCGCTGATGATATCGTTATTACCGCCCTAGGAAAGTTTGAAGAAACTCTTTGCGATATTATCCAAAGAGGACTATCTAACAATTAACCCTGCAAAAACGACGATTATACCATTTACCAAGAAAAGACTTCTACCACACATGAAACCTATCCGGTTAGCTGGTGAAGTAATTGAAACAAAGAAAGAGGTAAAATATCTAGGAATAACACTAGACAGTAAACTCCTCTGGAACAAACACGTTGAAATTATCGTCGGGAAAGCCACAAAGGCCCTTATGATATGCAAAAGGCTTGCAGGGAGATCATGGGGTTGCAAACCAAACATCCTCAGGTGGATGTACACCATGATGGTAAGACCCATCCTTACCTATGGGGCAGTTGCGTGGCACAAAAGAACCGAATTAGCAACAACTAGGAAAGGGCTAGAAAAAATCCAAAGGCTCGCATGTATATGCATTACGGGAGCAATGAGAACTTGCCCTACAGCAGCGATGGAGGTTATTCTCCATCTGACCCCCTTACACTATATCATCGTAAGTACAGCTGAGGGAGCCATAATGAGATTTACAAAGGAGGGAACTGGGACTGGTAAGTGTATAAGTCTTAGAGAAAAAGACAACATTTTAAAGTCGACAGTAACAAACCTTATTGACATTCCCAGAGATGGTATGATTGAACAATATAACTTCGATAAAAACTTCAAAACGGAGTTAAGTAACAAGGAAAAGTGGGTAGGCGAAACAGTGAACTACACACTCAAAGCAAATACCATCAAGTGGTACACTGATGGTTCAAGAACGACTGAAGGGACTGGGGCAGGAATTTTTGGGCCTAGAACTAAACTATACCGATGGGACAGTCTACTAGCATTTTCCAGGCGGAAGTACACGCCATATCGAAATGTGCAGATCGTAATCTTGAAAGGAAATACCGCAACCAAAATATTGCCATCTTGTCAGATAGCCAAGCCGCACTCAAAGCACTAAGCTCGTACGCCATCAGCTCAAAGATAGTGTGGGAATGTGTGCACAGGCTAAACGAACTTGGCAAATACAACAATGTCTCACTCTATTGGGTACCTGGCCATATTGGGGTCCATGGCAATGAGGAGGCAGACTCGCTAGCAAAAACAGGTGCAACAACCCCCCTAGTGGGACCTGAGCCCTATTGTGGAATAGGAGAAAATGTGATTAAAAACAAAATCAAAAAAGAGGAGGAGGTCAAAAGATCCAAAAATTGGAAGGAACTTCCTAAGCTTAGGCAGGCAAAACTGTTACTTGGGAACTATAACCAAGAACGTTTCAAGAACTGCATCAGCTTAAGTAGAAACAACCTCAGAATAATCACGGGTCTCCTCAGTGGCCACTGCAGACTCAGAAGACACCTAAATGTCATTGGTCTAGAAAGCAGCCCCACCTGCAGATTCTGCAGTACTCATGACCACATTCTAGGTAGATGTGATGCTCTCATGCATCAGGGGAAAAAACACCTGGGACATTACCAGGTGGAAGAGGGCGAATTTCCCTCTCTGAAAGTTCGCCAGATACTTAAATTCATTAGAGGTGTTAAGCTGGAGGAAGAGCTATAAAATGAGCAAGATCATCTAGCTCCGGATGGGGGCACAATAGACCTATAGGTCGCAGTGCAATCACCCCCAATTATTATTCATTCAATCAAGAACCTGAAGTGATTTCAAAGGAAATTTTATAACACAAATTTAGTTAATGTTTGTTGCATGAAAATTTGTATGGTTATGTGGTTCGTTTGTATTTCTTAGATCGCAGCAATCTCACAAATGTAAACAGAATTCCTCGACAAAATTTCTCAGTTTTTTGAGTCAAATATTGATGCAGAAAATTGATTTGTTTCCTAAATGTTGCCGGAGTAAAATTAGGGAGGATTGAAATATAAACTTAACAATTGATTCTAAGAATAATAGGCGTATTCACAATCCTATGCAGCTGGTCTAGTATTATTGTAAAAGAGCAAAGTGTTATATTTTCCTTAACTTCAATAACATATTACAAGACTTCCACTGTTGGTGCAAAAAGCCAACAGCTAGACTTTTTGTGAACTCAAACAATATTTTTGGTTTTAGAGATACAAATCCTTTATTTACTAAAGATTATAAGTTACAAATTTCTTATAAAAGTTTAATACTTACAGCCATATTATTCACTGCAGGTTGAAATAAGGTTTAAGTGAATTTTGAACCTGTCCTATTAATCCGCATATTTTAATCTTTTCAAATTTAACTTTTGAGGATATTATTCACTCAAAACTCGCATTAAACACGAGGGATTAAAAATACATAACAACCGCATGTAAAATTGTTAAAACTTGACTATAAACATACGGAATGTCAATAATTTGACATTTTCCAGCATATATTTCCTTTTTATTTGTTTCTTGTTCTTGTATTTCAAATTTCATTGTTCGAAATTAAAAAAAAATTAAGTTAAGTTAACACATTTTTTTTTGTTTGTGTAATTGAAAGCAAAACTGTGTATGTGTTCACGTGCGCAAAAACTTCAAATGTCACTTTGCTTGGCTAAATTGAGTGTATGTACTGAAATTTTAGTTTACAACTGGGTTGAACTACTTTAACTCACTTTCGAGGAACTCACCACGCTTTTAACCCACAATGAAGCGTGTTTAAATTCGAGGCCTCTTTGCCCGTTGACAGAAAATCCGAACGATTTCCAAGCGTTAACTTCAGCACACTTCTTGATTGGAGCCATAATGTTCACGGTAACCGAGCCAGATCTTGCGGTGGGTAAGACAAGCTACCTTGATCGGTGGAAGGCCATCCAATTTAGTTTGCAGACCTTTTGGCATCATTGGCAGTCCGAATACTTGGCCCGTCTACAACAACGTCCGAAATGGCTGAAACCACAGCCATAAACTCAAAGTGGAGACCTGGTCTTGATCAAAGACGAAAGACTTCCTCCGACGAAATGGAATTTGGGAGGAGTTTTAGAAACCTTCCCAGGAAAAGACAGCTTTACCAGAGTCGTAAAGCTGAAAACACAACAAGGTGAATTAAAACGGCCTATAACTAAGCTTTGCCCGCTACCAACAAACAACAATCAACATTCAACACAAATAACAAATCGAAACTAATTCAACATAATCATACACACACACATATACACACGCGCACACGTCACATATATGCATCATGTTGTCATATCAACAAACGAAGGCATCAATTTATGTTCCTCGCAATTCAAACATATATGCATATTTATAATTCACTTGAAAAGCAACATTAATTCATCAACACAACTTTATTTCGCTCATTTCATCCGAAAAACGCAAATGGATATTGATATAATTAATGCACTTAAGTAACTTCGTATCAAAAATACATATATTTTCTCATTTCATCAGAAAAACGCAAAGAAAGGCTAAACAAAATATTTAATTCACTTTTAATTTAATATTTACAAAATTCATTCAAACAAATATTAAATCGCATTAAATTTAATAATTCTCAATCAAGTTTCATCATTGGAATCAACAAAAATAATTATCATTTCAATTTAATGAATTTACAAATTAATTCTACCGAACAAATTAAAAATCCAGTGGAGAAAACGATCGTTAATCAGACTCTGATGGAAATAAACACATACGAATACATACAAATATATCGATTTAAAATGAAGAATTTAATTTGCCCAAAATCATTATAAATGTAAAAAATTCTATAATAATTCACTTACCTGGATCATTTTTTGTCGACACCACACGATTTGCGATCACAATTTATACAAATTTACACATTTTGCACACTTTAAAATTTTTCAATTTCGCGCACTATAAGCAATCGACGCCGTAATTGATGCAGAAATTTTCCATTCAGAACTCTGCCAAGGCAATTTGTTGTTGTTTGCCTCCGTCTTCAACTTAACTCGATGGGTTTTCAATGAAATAACGAATGGGATTTGCATGAGCAACTTCTGCAGATACAAAATATCGATGACAGAATTGTATCGATAATGTGGTAGTTCGCCGTGACAAAAATATATTTTTTTTTGATTTAAAAACTCATTTATTTGATAAATATTAATGAATTGTTTCGTTTCATGTTCACCAAGACACTAAAGGTCATCAAAGGTCTTTTCCCGTGCTGCACAACTCAATAAAACTATCAAGTTCCACCAATCCGCCTTCGCCCGGGGAGAATGTTGCATCGTCAGAACGCAACTGACGTCATCAAACGAACAGCTAAGAAAACGGCCCATGAAAACTGCGTAAATTTCTAAACGTCAACCAAACCAACCACTTGTCTGTCAATTGTCATTTTTAGTTCATCATCATCCATCATCAATAAAAGTGTGGTCTGAAAAACTTAAGTTGTGTTGTGTTTCTTTTTTATTTCTTTTATTTCAAGTTGTTCAATTTTCAATTAAAAATAATATAAAGGCTTTACAGTCCAAACACTGACGGAAGATCATTTATGAATAAAATGAAAAGAATTATACCCAAGTGGCTCCCCTGGGGAACTCCAGAATTAACTTTAAATTTTTTTGAATGATAGCCATTAAAATTCACAGAACATGATCTGTAAAGCAAATAAGATTTGAGCCAAGCAATGAAGCAAACGATTTTGTATAAAAACTTAACGTTTTGCAAACGATTGCTTCAAAAAGTTTCGGAATAGCCGACAGTTTAGCTATTGGGCGATAATTTCAAATTTTATCTCTCCTTCCTTTTTTATGTAAGGGTATGATGAAAGATTTCTTCCACGCATGAGGAAACTTACACGAAGACAGTGAACAGTTAAATAGAACAGAAAGCGGAGGCGACAGTTTGCTAGCACAGTTTTTCGAAACAGAAGCTGGTATCCCTTCTGGACCAGATGTGTCGTTGTCTTCCAAGTTAAATATGAATTTCATAATATCGTTAATACTTATGTTGAAATTTATATCAGTCAAGTGAAAATATGATTTAAAATGACCAAATAATTGATAATTTTAATCAAAATTATCACAGTTTGAAGTATCATAGTTGAAAAAGTTACCACAGTTGGCAAAGTTATCACAGTTGGAAGAATCACAGTTATATGCACTTTGAAAAAAGTCTGAAAGTAGTTGTGTAATAGTACGGGGATCATGATGTGAGATATTATTATAGTCAAAAGCGGACGGATATGGACTAGATTTTCGTTTACTATTTATAAAACTCCAAAAGGACTTTGGATTCATTTTTAAATTAATTTGAACCTTTTGTATGTAATTTAAATATTTAAGACTAGATTCTCTGTTGAACATATCTCTGTATGTATATTAACAACCGTACAGTTATACATGTGCACTCTACAAACAACGGAAATAAATGAAGCGACTTGTTAAATAAACAAGGAATACAATAATAAATGTCAAAAATCAGTTGCCTCGACCCATATGATCAACTCTTAATGTTCAGAAGAAGAATTGACTAAAAATTAGTCGTGTATAATAGCAGTATTTCGTATAGCCTTGATTGAAACTATGTTTGGCCTTCATTCTTTTATGATGGATTTACATGTATCTTCATCTGCAAATTTGAAGAAAAGTGGAGTGGTATGGATTTATGCCACAAAACGAATGAGTGAAAGAGTATACCATGAAGATGAACATGCACGTCTTCATATCTGCATTATGGCACTTCCTATATTCTTCATCTATGAAGAGCTTTGCATTAAGTTCAATGTAAATCCACCATTAAGGCTTAACTACATAAGCCAACAAAGTGAAAAAATACAAAAGTAAAAATTTTCAAACTCATTTTGGAATAGTTTTTCTGACTGGAAAACTTATAAAATTGATGCAGAAAGGTTAAATTTTGGGTTACAAAAAAATTTGTATATTCTTTTTCACAAAACAGCTGCGCTAGCGGGAACAAAAATATTTTTACTTTTGTACTTTACTAAAAAGTGATTGTGTAATAGTTGTGTAATAGTACGGGGATCATGATGTGAGATATTATTATAGTCAAAAGCGGACGGATATGGACTAGATTTTCGTTTACTATTTATAAAACTCCAAAAGGACTTTGGATTCATTTTTAAATTAATTTGAACCTTTTGTATGTAATTTAAATATTTAAGACTAGATTCTCTGTTGAACATATCTCTGTATGTATATTAACAACCGTACAGTTATACATGTGCACTCTACAAACAACGGAAATAAATGAAGCGACTTGTTAAATAAACAAGGAATACAATAATAAATGTCAAAAATCAGTTGCCTCGACCCATATGATCAACTCTTAATGTTCAGAAGAAGAATTGACTAAAAATTAGTCGTGTATAATAGCAGTATTTCGTATAGCCTTGATTGAAACTATGTTTGGCCTTCATTCTTTTATGATGGATTTACATATATCTTCATCTGCAAATTTGAAGAAAAGTGGAGTGGTATGGATTTATGCCACAAAACGAATGAGTGAAAGAGTATACCATGAAGATGAACATGCACGTCTTCATATCTGCATTATGGCACTTCCTATAATCTTCATCTATGAAGAGCTCTGCATTAAGTTCAATGTAAATCCACCATTAAGGCTTAACTACATAAGCCAACAAAGTGAAAAAATACAAAAGTAAAAATTTTCAAACTCATTTTGGAATAGTTTTTCTGACTGGAAAACTTATAAAATTGATGCAGAAAGGTTAAATTTTGGTTTACAAAAAAATTTTTATATTCTTTTTCACAAAACAGCTGCGCTAGCGGGAACAAAAATATTTTTACTTTTGTACTTTACTAAAAAGTGAAAAAGTACAAAAGTGAAAATTTTCAAACTCATTTTGGAATAGTTTTGCTGACTGGAAAACTTATAAAAATGATGCAGAAAGATTAAATTTTGGTCTAAAAAAAATTTGTATATTCTTTTTCATAAAACAACTGCGCTAGCGGGAAAAAAATATTTTTACTTTTGTACAAAAGTACTTTTTGGCTTATGTAGTTAAGCCTTAAAGGCTTAACTTCATAAGCCCAAAAAGTGAAAAAAGTACGAAAGTGAAAATTTTCAAACTCATTTTGGAATAGTTTTCTGACTGGAAAACTTTTAAAAATGATGCAGAAAGATTAAATTTTGGTTTAAGAAAAAAATTGTATATTATTTTTCACAAAATAACTGCTCTAGCGGGAAAAAAAATATTTTTACTTTTGTACAAAAGTACTTTTTGGCTTATGTAGTTAAGCCTTAACTCTCATAATGACATTTTGATGAACTGTGATTTTCTATCCAAAGATAATTCTTGGACAGAGAATCACAGAAAAGTCAGTAATAAAATAAATAACGTGATTAGTAAGGATTATTCATATATTGAAATTTCGGTCTTCGATAGTTTTCTATTGGTTCCGCTTAATGCTCATAAAAGCCCGCCATGATTTGGTTGAAAAAATGACATTGGAGATTAGCGACGCTATCACAAGGAAAAAATTGAGTTTTCATAAAAACAAATATGTAATTCAAGCCAGCAACAGAGTTTTTCTCCTTGCCTAAGTTAAGACCCGAGAATTCTTCGCCCTTACCCGGAGGCCACACGAGCAAGTACTGGCAAGCAAGGTGCAATACATACACATTTTTTCATTAACACATATAAACCCAAGCAACTTGCTCGTCAACTGGCTTGCCTTTTTCGAAGCCAGTTGAGCAGCCAGTAGAGAAGCAAGTAGGGCGTTTTGAATTTGATTGCGAGTAGGGCGTTTGGAATTTGATTGCATTTTTAAAATGTTAAAATTCACTTTCAAATGAAACTTGACATTGCTTGACAGTATATTTGACTTTTGCAAATATTTCGTTACACATCACTAGGGCTAGGATTTTCATGCACTTAAAAATGCAAAATATGCGCTTAAAATATGCTCTTAAAAATGTAAAATATGCACCTAAAATATGCATTTAAAACCATATCCCTTGCGAACCATTTGTATGGAAAAAAAAATTATATAAATAAAAACAGAAAAATAAATTGGGATTATTGTGCTTGCTAAGCGGAATATCAGCTGCAACAAATGCCTCACATAAATCCATATTAAAATTGGTTTTTGTTCTAAACGAAAAGAGTTTTGCTAGATTGTTTTCCCAGTGCCGTATGTTTAATAGATTTCAGGTGTTGGTCAATTTGAAATTTTTTCTCGGAGGAGACACCTTTGTTACACAATTTTACAAAAATTAATTGTTTCATCGGTTGTTAAAGTGTGCGAGTTGTCCGAAACATATTTTTTCAGATTTGCATTTACATGCGGCTTCGCTTTCGGCATTGTTTCTGAATTAACTACAGATTTCAAATTAATCGCTTGATTAAATAATTGAGTTACTTACAATTTCACTTTACAGCAAATCCTAAATTTAATACAAACTTTTATCTAAAAAAACAATACAAAAATTAAAAAAAGATCATCGACATGAAAGTAAATCCAGAAACTAGAACTAGAATAGAACAAAGAAAACTCAAAACATAGATAGACCACAAAATTACCTCTTCCAAGTTACTCACACAGAAACAAATTGAAAACCAAAACTGAAAAACATTACGATTTGGGAGAGTGTATAATATGTCTGTTTGTTAACTTGCAACTTCTTGCTACTTTTGGCTACTTGTCAAAAATATGTATGGGATTTGACAGCAAGTTGTGCTACGTCGTACGACGTTTCTAGTTACCAAACAGACATAATATGTGAATACGAATGTGAACAAAAACAACTGCTGTCATATATACACAACTAAAACTAAGTCCGCATTTACATTGCCCGATTTTTCCAATGCTGATTTTTTTGGTTGTTGTAATCGCGTGAGATTTCGAGGGACAGCAAACATGTTACACAAGATTTTTCCATTCTCTCTCACACGATTACAACAACAACAAAAAATCGGCATTGGAAAAATCTTTCAACGTATACGCCGACTAACTCGTATGCATGTGTAAAATGGAATACTGGAATATAAACGAAAGCTGTAGTGGAAGTTGTCCACAGAAACTGATTAAAGTATAAATTTAAAGGCACGTATGCATTTTTTACGTCAGGATTATTTTGTTTTTCGAAAATATGCACAAATATGCATTTATTATTGAAAATATGCAATTAAAAGTAAAATATGCACTAACGATTAAATGCCATTTTAAAGCAAATTGATTGATTCGTGTTTGTATTTTATTCCTGTGTTTCTAAAGTTTCTCAAAAAAAATATGCATTTGCATGAAAATCCTAGCCCTACACCACCAAAAAGCTCTAAAATTGACCTTTTCGAAAAATAAAATTTCAGTATTTTACGGATTTTTAGAGGTTTTTTAATCCATTGACATTGTAGACATCCTCAAATGGAATTTGAAAGTTTTGTGCTTGACAGATAGGGAAAAAATTATATTTGATCGTATCGGGATAATTTCGTTCCAAATGTCAACCGATTGCCCTGAAATAGCATTTTTCCGGAGCAGAAAATAAAATGGAAAAAATTTCGGATTTTAAGAGGTTTTTTAATCCATTGACGGTGTTCATCACTCCGCGCGACTCATTTTGACATTTCTTTGTTTTATCTCACTCCACTTCATGAGGAGAAAGAGATAGTCTAGTGAGGCAAGATTTTTTCAAAAGAATAAAAATATCCTGCCTCACTTTCTCATATAGTGAGTTGCAGTGAGATAAATGAAAGATATGTCAAAATGAGTCGCGCGGAGTGAGTCCAATGTGAACACCGTCATTGACATTGTAGACATCCTTCAATGGAATTTGAAATTTTTGTGCTTGACAGACGGATAGCCAAGAAACTGTTTTTTGACGTCTGTAGAATATTTCGCTACAAAAAATTTAAGTTTGTTTTAGGTACATGAATTTTAGTTAAAGTTTCGCTGTCCATAATTTCTATTAGCCGTGTTTTTTTTGCAAGTCCATATGGATTTGTCGAAAAAAACGACATCGGGACTAATAGTTCTACACGTAAATACAACAACAACTTAAATCCATATAGACTTAGCTAAGTCCAGATAATTATCGGGACTTACCTACTGTAAGTAAGAAGTTCCTAAGTCCCGACTTGCACGGCTATTTGCAAGTCCATATGGATTTGTCGAAAAAAACGACATCGGGACTAATAGTTCTACACGTAAATACAACAACAACTTAAATAGATATAGACTTAGCTAAGTCCAGATAATTATCGGGACTTACCTACTATAAGTAAGAAGTTCCTAAGTCCCGATGTCGTTTTTTTCAACAAATCCATATGGACTTGCAAAAAAACACGCCTATTATTAAAGTTTGTTAACCATTTTTGCATTTTTTCTTGAATATTCATTCCAAATTTATTTTCATTTTTTTCAATCCATTTTGTTTGAAAGATCAACCGAAGTTTTTTACTATAGTAGAGAAAAAGAACGACCCACTTGCAAGCAACTTGCTTGGCAAGTGGGGTGCCGCCTACGTCACGGCCAGTACACAGATACGAATTTGGCAGGCAATGTATGAACCAAACTTGCTTGCCAGTACTTGCCCGTGATGCCGCAGGGTTAGCTAAGTCCGGAGGGATTAGTTGTTGTTGCATTTAACATGTAATTTATTAGCCCCGACGTTGTTTTTTTTGACTAATTTCATCCGTTCTTGCAAAAAAACACGCCTCAAGTTGTCTTACGACAGTTGCGTTGATTCTCTGATTTCTCACGCGGAGTGAGTCCAATGTGAACACCGTCTATAGGGCCAGTTTTACAGTCAGATAAGTGACACTTAAGTAGGGAATGTGAAAGATTAATTCTCAATATCACAGTGCACTGTTACCTGGCTCTTAAGTCTCCGATGTTGCTGAATTAAGGTCCACTTACGCTGGCTATCAAATTTAGCTTAAATTCCTAATATGGGAATCTTAAGTGCCACTTATTCCGGTAAGTGTCGACTGTGAAACTGGCCCTTAAATCGATTTTAAATTTTAACTTTTTTCCACAAACTTATCCATATACGGTCGGGTTAGCACTTGATAACTCATCGCTCCATTTATTATATTTTTTGAACATACTCATAGCATTTTTAAAATAACCGGCATTTTGGTGGTGAATGTACGCCGTGTACAAATAAATCGTGGTGAATGGACGCCACCTGCATATGTGTGCGTGTTTCTCCTGAATTAGCTTGTTTGTAAACTCGTTTGACAGCCGAGATTGCCATCTTTATATGGGCCGAGTTCAACGCACATCTGAATATTCAGAATTCTGAATTGTTGAAGCTCTTGATTGGCCAGCTGTCAGAAAAAGTTCTGAAAATTCAGATGACTTCTGACCAATCAAGAGCTTCAAAAATTCAGAATTCTGAATATTCAGATGTGCGTTGAACTCGGCCATGGTGTAAACAGATGGATCTCTGCCACCAAATGTCAGAAGTGTCAGTGTGAAATTAAAAAAAAAAAATCTGACAGCACTCCCTGGTTGGAAAACAAAACCAAATGCCGAAGGCACGAAGGCGAGCCAAAAAAGTCGGGTGTTTAATAATAGTGATTTATATGTAATAAAATTAGTTTTTTTGTATCAAACACTTGAAAAAATGTTCACTAAAATGTTTAAACACTAATTAATAGGTAATTCGATCGCAAATTTAAGTTTTCAGTTCCAAATACAATAAATAATCAAATGACCGGATTTTTAACACTGCCAAGAGCATGTAAATATTTTCCAACCAGGGACTTTTTTTTGTTGTTGTTATTAGATGTCAAATTAGAAATTGAAAAGACAAAGACAAATCTTGGAAGACCTCTATTAGCCACATGAAGATGAGAATCCCCGGCAGCCATATTAATTTGTCTGATATCTTGTAAGATATCAGACAAAAAGTGAGAATGGGTGTATAAAAACCTAACCCATAGACAGTAGGGATCTTCACACACCTGGTTAAATTGTTTTTGCAATGCACATCTATTCATCGACGCGGGAAGAAATTACAAATAAAACAATATAAACAAATGGGTTTTGGAGGTTGAAACGTACGAAACATTCTTATCTTCATATGGCTAATCTGTGTCTATGACTACATTAGTGAATGCGCCCATTGTATTTCGTTTTCGTTGTCACATTTGCATTTTCAATAAATTAGCTTTGCTACATTATCTTTATTTATATCTGGTGCAATAAAACACAAATATTTCAAAGAGGAACTAAGTAAGCTAAATATTACCCTGTTGATAAATAGGCGATACTAAACTTGGGATAAATGTTTGTGTACATTTCGCTTGAAAAGCAAAGGCAAGTCGGTATACATAATATCTCCATTTCTAAGAACCTAAAGTGATTTCAAAGGAAATTTTATAATACAAATTTAGTTAATGTTTGTTTCATGAAAATTTGTATGGTTATGTGGTTCGTTTGTATTTCTTAGATCGCAGCAATCTCACAAATGTAAACAGAATTCCTCGACAAAATTTCTCAGTTTTTTGAGTCAAATATTGATGCAGAAAATTGATTTGTTTCCTAAATGTTGCCGGAGTAAAATTAGGGAGGACTGAAATATAAACTTAACAATTGATTCTAAGAATAATAGGCGTATTCACAATCCTATGCAGCTGGTCTAGTATTATTGTAAAAGAGCAAAGTGTTATATTTTCTTTAACTTCAACAACATATTACAAGACTTCCACTGTTGGTGCAAAAAGCCAACAGGTAGACTTTTTGTGAACTCAAACAATATTTTTGGTTTTAGAGATACAAATCCTTTATTTACTTAAGATTATAAGTTACAAATTTCTTATAAAAGTTTAATACTTAGAGCCATATTATTCACTGCAGGTTGAAATAAGGTTTAAGTGAATTTTGAACCTGTCCTATTAATCCGCATATTTTAATCTTTTCAAATTTAACTTTTGAGGATATTATTCACTCAAAACTCGCATTAAACACGAGGGATTAAAAATACATAACAACCGCATGTAAAATTGTTAAAACTTGACTATAAACATACGGAATGTCAATAATTTGACATTTTCCAGCATATATTTCCTTTTTATTTGTTTCTTGTTCTTGTATTTCAAATTTCATTGTTCGAAATTAAAAAAAAATCAAGTTAAGTTAACACATTTTTTTTTGTTTGTGTAATTGAAAGCAAAACTGTGTATGTGTTCACGTGCGCAAAAACTTCAAATGTCACTTTGCTTGGCTAAATTGAGTGTATGTACTGAAATTTTAGTTTACAACTGGGTTGAACTACTTTAACTCACTTTCGAGGAACTCACCACGCTTTTAACCCACAATGAAGCGTGTTTAAATTCGAGGCCTCTTTGCCCGTTGACAGAAAATCCGAACGATTTCCAAGCGTTAACTTCAGCACACTTCTTGATTGGAGCCATAATGTTCACGGTAACCGAGCCAGATCTTGCGGTGGGTAAGACAAGCTACCTTGATCGGTGGAAGGCCATCCAATTTAGTTTGCAGACCTTTTGGCATCATTGGCAGTGCGAATACTTGGCCCGTCTACAACAACGTCCGAAATGGCTGAAACCACAGCCATAAACTCAAAGTGGAGACCTGGTCTTGATCAAAGACGAAAGACTTCCTCCGACGAAATGGAATTTGGGACGAGTTTTAGAAACCTTCCCAGGAAAAGACCAGAGTCGTAAAGCTGAAAACAGAACAAGGTGAATTAAAACGGCCTATAACTAAGCTTTGCCCGCTACCAACAAACAACAATCAACATTCAACACAAATAACAAATCGAAACTAATTCAACATAATCATACACACACACATATACACACGCGCACACGTCACATATATGCATCATGTTGTCATATCAACAAACGAAGGCATCAATTTATGTTCCTCGCAATTCAAACATATATGCATATTTATAATTCACTTGAAAAGCAACATTAATTCATCAACACAACTTTATTTCGCTCATTTCATCCGAAAAACGCAAATGGATATTGATATAATTAATGCACTTAAGTAACTTCGTATCAAAAATACATATATTTTCTCATTTCATCAGAAAAACGCAAAGAAAGGCTAAACAAAATATTTAATTCACTTTTAATTTAATATTTACAAAATTCATTCAAACAAATATTAAATCGCATTAAATTTAATAATTCTCAATCAAGTTTCATCATTGGAATCAACAAAAATAATTATCATTTCAATTTAATGAATTTACAAATTAATTCTACCGAACAAATTAAAAATCCAGTGGAGAAAACGATCGTTAATCAGACTCTGATGGAAATAAACACATACGAATACATACAAATATATCGATTTAAAATGAAGAATTTAATTTGCCCAAAATCATTATAAATGTAAAAAATTCTATAATAATTCACTTACCTGGATCATTTTTTGTCGACACCACACGATTTGCGATCACAATTTATACAAATTTACACATTTTGCACACTTTAAAATTTTTCAATTTCGCGCACTATAAGCAACCGACGCCGTAATTGATGCAGAAATTTTCCATTCAGAACTCTGCCAAGGCAATTTGTTGTTGTTTGCCTCCGTCTTCAACTTTACTCGATGGGTTTTCAATGAAATAACGAATAGGATTTGCATGAGCAACTTCTGCAGATACAAAATATCGATGACAGAATTGTATCGATAATGTGGTAGTTCGCCGTGACAAAAATATATTTTTTTTGATTTAAAAACTCATTTATTTGATAAATATTAATGAATTGTTTCGTTTCATGTTCACCAAGACACTAAAGGTCATCAAAGGTCTTTTCCCGTGCTGCACAACTCAATAAAACTATCAAGTTCTACCAATCCGCCTTCGCCCGGGGAGAATGTTGCATCGTCAGAACGCAACTGACGTCATCAGACGAACAGCTAAGAAAACGGCCCATGAAAACTGCGTAAATTTCTAAACGTCAACCAAACCAACCACTTGTCTGTCAATTGTCATTTTTAGTTCATCATCATCCATCATCAATAAAAGTGTGGTCTGAAAAACTTAAGTTGTGTTGTGTTTCTTTTTTATTTCTTTTATTTCAAGTTGTTCAATTTTCAATTAAAAATAATATAAAGGCTTTACAGTCCAAACACTGACGGAAGATCATTTATGAATAAAATGAAAAGAATTATACCCAAGTGGCTCCCCTGGGGAACTCCAGAATTAACTATAAATTTTTTTGAATGATAGCCATTAAAATTCACAGAACATGATCTGTAAAGCAAATAAGATTTGAGCCAAGCAATGAAGCAAACGATTTTGTATAAAAACTTAACGTTTTGCAAACGATTGCTTCAAAAAGTTTCGGAATAGCCGACAGTTTAGCTATTGGGCGATAATTTCCAATTTTATTTCTCCTTCCTTTTTTATGTAAGGGTATGATGAAAGATTTCTTCCACGCATGAGGAAACTTACACGAAGACAGTGAACAGTTAAATAGAACAGAAAGCGGAGGCGACAGTTTGCTAGCACAGTTTTTCGAAACAGAAGCTGGTATCCCTTCTGGACCAGATGTGTCGTTGTCTTCCAAGTTAAATATGAATTTCATAATATCGTTAATACTTATGTTGAAATTTATATCAGTCAAGTGAAAATATGATTTAAAATGACCAAATGATTGATAATTTTCGTCAAAATTATCACAGTTTGAAGTATCATAGTTGAAAAAGTTACCACAGTTGGCAAAGTTATCACAGTTGGAAGAATCACAGTTATATGCACTTTGAAAAAAGTCTGAAAATAGTTGTGTAATAGTACGGGGATCATGATGTGAGATATTATTATAGTCAAAAGCGGACGGATATGGACTAGATTTTCGTTTACTATTTATAAAACTCCAAAAGGACTTTGGATTCATTTTTAAATTAATTTGAACCTTTTGTATGTAATTTAAATATTTAAGACTAGATTCTCTGTTGAACATATCTCTGTATGTATATTAACAACCGTACAGTTATACATGTGCACTCTACAAACAACGGAAATAAATGAAGCGACTTGTTAAATAAACAAGGAATACAATAATAAATGTCAAAAATCAGTTGCCTCGACCCATATGATCAACTCTTAATGTTCAGAAGAAGAATTGACTAAAAATTAGTCGTGTATAATAGCAGTATTTCGTATAGCCTTGATTGAAACTATGTTTGGCCTTCATTCTTTTATGATGGATTTACATGTATCTTCATCTGCAAATTTGAAGAAAAGTGGAGTGGTATGGATTTATGCCACAAAACGAATGAGTGAAAGAGTATACCATGAAGATGAACATGCACGTCTTCATATCTGCATTATGGCACTTCCTATAATCTTCATCTATGAAGAGCTCTGCATTAAGTTCAATGTAAATCCACCATTAAGGCTTAACTACATAAGCCAACAAAGTGAAAAAATACAAAAGTAAAAATTTTCAAACTCATTTTGGAATAGTTTTTCTGACTGGAAAACTTATAAAATTGATGCAGAAAGGTTAAATTTTGGGTTACAAAAAAATTTGTATATTCTTTTTCACAAAACAGCTGCGCTAGCGGGAACAAAAATATTTTTACTTTTGTACTTTACTAAAAAGTGATTGTGTAATAGTTGTGTAATAGTACGGGGATCATGATGTGAGATATTATTATAGTCAAAAGCGGACGGATATGGACTAGATTTTCGTTTACTATTTATAAAACTCCAAAAGGACTTTGGATTCATTTTTAAATTAATTTGAACCTTTTGTATGTAATTTAAATATTTAAGACTAGATTCTCTGTTGAACATATCTCTGTATGTATATTAACAACCGTACAGTTATACATGTGCACTCTACAAACAACGGAAATAAATGAAGCGACTTGTTAAATAAACAAGGAATACAATAATAAATGTCAAAAATCAGTTGCCTCGACCCATATGATCAACTCTTAATGTTCAGAAGAAGAATTGACTAAAAATTAGTCGTGTATAATAGCAGTATTTCGTATAGCCTTGATTGAAACTATGTTTGGCCTTCATTCTTTTATGATGGATTTACATGTATCTTCATCTGCAAATTTGAAGAAAAGTGGAGTGGTATGGATTTATGCCACAAAACGAATGAGTGAAAGAGTATACCATGAAGATGAACATGCACGTCTTCATATCTGCATTATGGCACTTCCTATAATCTTCATCTATGAAGAGCTCTGCATTAAGTTCAATGTAAATCCACCATTAAGGCTTAACTACATAAGCCAACAAAGTGAAAAAATACAAAAGTAAAAATTTTCAAACTCATTTTGGAATAGTTTTTCTGACTGGAAAACTTATAAAATTGATGCAGAAAGGTTAAATTTTGGTTTACAAAAAAATTTTTATATTCTTTTTCACAAAACAGCTGCGCTAGCGGGAACAAAAATATTTTTACTTTTGTACTTTACTAAAAAGTGAAAAAGTACAAAAGTGAAAATTTTCAAACTCATTTTGGAATAGTTTTGCTGACTGGAAAACTTATAAAAATGATGCAGAAAGATTAAATTTTGGTCTAAAAAAAATTTGTATATTCTTTTTCATAAAACAACTGCGCTAGCGGGAAAAAAATATTTTTACTTTTGTACAAAAGTACTTTTTGGCTTATGTAGTTAAGCCTTAAAGGCTTAACTACATAAGCCCAAAAAGTGAAAAAGTACGAAAGTGAAAATTTTCAAACTCATTTTGGAATAGTTT
This sequence comes from Leucozona laternaria, assembly GCA_932273885.2. Lineage (NCBI taxonomy): Eukaryota > Metazoa > Arthropoda > Insecta > Diptera > Syrphidae > Leucozona > Leucozona laternaria. Next base: position 132,403,421 of record OW026366.1, on the reverse strand, counting down.
TCTGACTGGAAAACTTTTAAAAATGATGCAGAAAGATTAAATTTTGGTTTAAGAAAAAATTTGTATATTATTTTTCACAAAATAACTGCTCTAGCGGGAAAAAAAATATTTTTACTTTTGTACAAAAGTACTTTTTGGCTTATGTAGTTAAGCCTTAAAGGCTTAACTACATTCAATTCACTTTTGTACAAAAGTGAACAAAATCTTTTGTCTTTTTTCATCACACTACTCAATTCTATCTTCTTTCTCAAATTTTACAAAAGTAAAAGTTAAAGCGCTCTTAACTTTTACTTTTGTACAAAAGTAGAACACCAACACATCTTTATACATAGTTTAAGCCGTTGACTACTAGATGTCTCTCATATAGAGAATTTTTAGTGAACGGACCTTTTTTTTGACAGATTATTTTTTATTTGATTTTTTTTTTTAATTGATAGAGGTCTAGAGCAGTGAGCAGTAATTAAAAAACATGGAAGCCGAAGAATTGTTAAAATTTATTTGGAAAGGTTTGCTTTATTAATGTATTTATTTCAAATTCAAATCAATGCCTTTAGGCATTTCTAAATTTAAAAAAATCTATTCAAACATACATTTTTTTAATTGAACAAGTGAAATTGAAAAACATGTCTCCTGTTTGTTTATGTGTGGCATCAAAAAAACCGTTTTCCAAAGTTTAGCGATACACTGACGAAAAAGAGTGAAATGATAGACGGATATAGTGCTTAAACATGTTTGTTGCAAATTATATATTTATTTTATTATATACATATTTAACTGATTTAGACAAAAATTGAAATTAACAAATTAACTTTGAACAAAAATTCCTGATATTACCTATAAAAAATGTATACTTAGGTTAAATAATCATTTTCTATAATTCCAGACAGTGATGATGAAAATTTAATCGCTTTGATTAGTGAAAACCCGGTTCTATGGGATATGAAGAGGACCGATTATAGGGACTCAACGAAAAAACAAAGAGTTATAAAGGCTGTCCCAAACCAACGCGAAACATTCGCGCGAATATGCGACTACTGAATAATGTTCGAAGATTCGCATCGCGCCAGTGTGGGTGCTCCCATTAATCTCCATGTAAATAAATTAAGACAGGCGGAAGTTTCGTTGTCGCGCCGAATGTTTCGCGTTGGTTTGGGAGAGCCTTAATGCGATTGTCCACCATGATCCCAGGAACAACTCCAATGGACGTTGAAAAACGTTTTATTGCATTAAAAGAAAATTATAGAAGGGAAAAAAAAACTTGAAAAAAATACCCGCTCGGGGTCTGGAGCATGTTCCCAAAAAGCTTGGCATCTGATGCCGAAGCTTGAATTTTTGGAGTGTAGTTCTGGGTTTAGGAGTACATTTTCCTCCAGCATTCTACCAGGTAATATATGAATTCATACTATTAACACTCCCCAGCGTTATTAACTTAGTTTTATTTCAAAATTTTAGCACACTCCAAAATCAGCAGTCTAACTGACTCTGACCCTGACAATACTGTGTATTTAGATGAAGAATTTTTGGACAACACTCCAGAAATTGAAATACCAGCTTCAAATCCAACAGCAACATCAATCCCAACGTCAATTGCAATACCAACCCCAGGGCTTTCCAAACCTCAGCAGATAATAATTGTCCTCCAACTACTGCTAGGTCAGGAGGAACTCATATGCGGAATGAGCTCTACCGAGAAAGCGCTTAAGTTTTGCGCCAAATAAGCGAAGCTGTGACTGCTGAAGGCACCCAAACCCAGGAACTTGACGATCATCTCAAAATTTTCGAGTATATGGGCAAACAATCTTTTCACTTAGACATCGTAGAACGACACAATTTGATAAGGCAACTAATGGATGTATTTTGGACACATATGTGTACAAAATAATTAAAAATAAACTAAAGGAAAAAAACATTTGAAGAACCGCCTTTAGGAATAGCCTAACAATCTTAATCAACCCAAAAAGTCACATTCAAATAAGAACAAAATTGTTTTTCCAATAAAATTATGTGATAAAACATATATAAGCAGTAGTCGGAAGTTAGTGTTTATTTTTAAAGAAAATAATTTACGTCTACATTTTTATGTGATACTTAAATTATGTACAACTGTATGCAATTAAAAATGAACACATTGTGATTGTGAGGTAACAATTAGGAAATGCACTAATTTCAATGTAAAAAAAAGTTTACAGATATTTTGATGACACGGATGCTTATATGCTATGTGAGGCTGTTGTGTCAAAATTGTTCTATGGATCTGTTGCTGTTGTTGTGTTTGTTGATGCTGCTGTTGTTGTTGTTGTGGCTGTATTTGTTAGTGTGAAGGGCGCATTTTAAGGAGTTGCGTTTAAAGGTTTTTGAAAAAGGCATAGAAAAGTAGATCCAAATTCTTAAAATAAATAAAAACAACTGAACGCACTTTGAAAAAAAAAAAAAAATCACCTGGAAACACGCTTGGAACGATATCCGTTGAAAGTAAATCGATATCCCTTGAAAGTAATCGCAAATACAATCCTTGCACTCGTTAATTGGTCTGCACCTCTGCACGTTTCACCCTGGCGCAATGTACCTTCCGAACAAATAGCATCCACTGAAACAAGCATCCCGCAGCATAGGGCAATGGGAAGTTACACGATTAAGCAGTTCGTCCAAATGACCATAATCAAAATTTGTTGTGGCAACGATGCGTTGTTGCCGCCCATATTTTACAAGGTTTACATCGTTGTCCTTCCCAATCCACTATTCAACGTTTGGTGGTCAAATTTGAGTCGACCGATTCAGTGTCTGCTGATGCTGAGGTTGTTGTTGCACAAAACCTTGCCCAATTTTCTGATTCAAATTGTTAGTCATTATTAAGGTGGGTAGCTGCTGGGTGTTCTTGGACATGAATCGTTTGTGGTGTTGCTGTTGCAGCATGTGCTGCTGCCCTGCTGCTGGGCAGCATGAGATGCCGGCTAAATAGTCACCGGCCGATTGGGTGTTTTGTATGTTCAATATGGTCAGTTGTTGGCCTTTCGTTTGGTTTTGACGGGTGGTCGACATCATAACTGGAAGCGAGGATGCTGTTTTTAGCAGGTGGGAGTTTGAGTCGAACCGCTCATCGTGTTCACAGAGGATGTTTGGTAGATTGTTTGCTGTGTCAGTCGCACCTGCGCAGCACCATTGAGGATATATTTGATGTGATTGCCGGAGCCGAGGAAACAATAATATTCTGCCTCGTTTTTTGTTGAATGATTTTTTGTGAAATAATCACGACCCCATTGTTAGTAGACGTTTTGAGTTGGGACATTGCTAGCGATTTAAGTGTCTGGGTTTTGCGTTTGTTGACTTGCGTTCGATAAGCTCGGTTGTATCTGTAATGCAATGAGAATAAATCATTGATGGTGATCCAGAATTGGAAAACATGGGTACTTACATTCTGAATAGTTGGAGAGAAGATAATAGGTGTAGAACTGTTAATGAGAATCAGTTGTTCCTGCTGCTGTTGTGGTTGTGTGGTTGTTTGCCTCCAGTAAATTATGGAAATCGCCTTGAGTTGAACGATTTTGATTAATAGGATGTACCCATCATCTTCTATGAATTTTTGAGGCGTTTTCAACAACTTCTACTATCTTTATTACATGTTCTATGTTTTTTTGTAATTTCCTTAGCTTTTGGAGTTTCACCTGAGGGAAATTATAAATAAATGTATTTTTAAACTGAAGATTAAAGTTCATTCATTCATGTGCACATCAGTTGCATTGTGAATCAGCATTGCAACATAACAAATATTTGATGTTTATGAATTAACACATCAATATAGGTATTTGTCCGTGGAGGTACGGTTAGTGCGTAGGATTTTTTCACGCAAAAGCCTCCGCCGTGCCTAAACATAAAATTTTTTCACGGCTGTCGAATCTTGTGAGCAATTGTTAAGTTCTTCCAGTGTATCTCTCGTCAGAGAAAATGTTTCACTCACCTAAGCCGTTCGGACTCGGCAGAAAACAGTAGGTCCCTCCATTGCTGCTTGACAGCACGCGAAAACAGGAACGGCTGGGTGTTGTACAGGTATTTGTATTTTAATTATTCATGAAAATTATGAAATCTAAAACAATTTACTCCCGGTCCATGAACTCACAGATTCAATAGTTTCGAATACGTGAACGGCCGCATTTAAGTTTAATTGAAAATTCACTTACACAATTTTATGAATTTTCAATAAGCTTAATCCTTAAATATCTGATTTCATTTAAAACATTAAATTAGATTTCAATATTTAATACTTACCTGGAAAATAGTTCCTCTTGCCTTCTTCATCTTCACGAAATTTTAATTTACGGTTATCTTATGGTTTTTCTTTTGACAGGAATGGTACATAGACTCAACTTTCGTATGCTTTTTCGCAACCAGATGTCGCTAGCGTATGTGTGTATTTCTTAACTTTTGTACTTTTGGCGAAAAGTTTTGAATGTAGTTAAGCCTTAACTCTCATAATGACATTTTGATGAACTGTGATTTTCTATCCAAAGATAATTCTTGGACAGAGAATCACAGAAAAGTCAGTAATAAAATAAATAACGTGATTAGTAAGGATTATTCATATATTGAAATTTCGGTCTTCGATAGTTTTCTATTGGTTCCGCTTAATGCTCATAAAAGCCCGCCATGATTTGGTTGAAAAAATGACATTGGAGATTAGCGACGCTATCACAAGGAAAAAATTGAGTTTTCATAAAAACAAATATGTAATTCAAGCCAGTAACAGAGTTTTTCTCCTTGCTTAAGTTAAGACCCGAGAATTCTTCGCCCTTACCCGGAGGCCACACGAGCAAGTACTGGCAAGCAAGGTGCAATACATACACATTTTTTCATTAACACATATAAACCCAAGCAACTTGCTCGTCAACTGGCTTGCCTTTTTCGAAGCCAGTTGAGCAGCCAGTAGAGAAGCAAGTAGGGCGTTTTGAATTTGATTGCGAGTAGGGCGTTTGGAATTTGATTGCATTTTTAAAATGTTAAAATTCACTTTCAAATGAAACTTGACATTGCTTGACAGTATATTTGACTTTTGCAAATATTTCGTTACACATCACTAGGGCTAGGATTTTCATGCACTTAAAAATGCAAAATATGCGCTTAAAACATGCTCTTAAAAATGTAAAATATGCACCTAAAATATGCATTTAAAACCATATCCTTTGCGAACCATTTGTATGGAAAAAAAAATTATATAAATAAAAACAGAAAAATAAATTGGGATTATTTTGCTTGCTAAGCGGAATATCAGCTGCAACAAATGCCTCCGCTTGCTAAGCGGAATATCAGCTGCAACAAATGCCTCACATAAATCCATATTAAAATTGGTTTTTGTTCTAAACGAAAAGAGTTTTGCTAGATTGTTTTCCCAGTGCCGTATGTTTAATAGATTTCAGGTGTTGGTCAATTTGAAATTTTTTCTCGGAGGAGACACCTTTGTTACACAATTTTACAAAAATTAATTGTTTCATCGGTTGTTAAAGTGTGCGAGTTGTCCGAAACATATTTTTTCAGATTTGCATTTACATACGGCTTCGCTTTCGGCATTGTTTCTGAATTAACTACAGATCTCAAATTAATCGCTTGATTAAATAATTGAGTTACTTACAATTTCACTTTACAGCAAATCCTAAATTTAATACAAACTTTTATCTAAAAAAACAATACAAAAATTAAAAAAAGATCATCGACATGAAAGTAAATCCAGAAACTAGAACTAGAATAGAACAAAGAAAACTCAAAACATAGATAGACCACAAAATTACCTCTTCCAAGTTACTCACACAGAAACAAATTGAAAACCTAAACTGAAAAACATTACGCTTTGGGAGAGTGTATAATATGTCTGTTTGTTAACTTGCAACTTCTTGCTACTTTTGGCTACTTGTCAAAAATATGTATGGGATTTGACAGCAAGTTGTGCTACGTCGTACGACGTTTCTAGTTACCAAACAGACATAATATGTGAATACGAATGTGAACAAAAACAACTGCTGTCATATATACACAACTAAAACTAAGTCCGCATTTACATTGCCCGATTTTTCCAATGCCGATTTTTCTTGGTTGTTGTAATCGTGTGAGATTTCGAGGGACAGCCAACATGTTACACAAGATTTTTCCATTCTCTCTCACACGATTACAACAACAACAAAAAATCGGCATTGGAAAAATCTTTCAACGTAAACGCCGACTAACTCGTAAGCATGTGTAAAATGGAATACTGGAATATAAACGAAAGCTGTCGTGGAAGTTGTCCACAGAAACTGATTAAAGTATAAATTTAAAGGCACGTATGCATTTTTTACGTCAGGATTTTTTTGTTTTTCGAAAATATGCACAAATATGCATTTATTATTGAAAATATGCAATTAAAAGTAAAATATGCATTTATAATAAAATATGCACTAACGATTAAATGCCATTTTAAAGCAAATTGATTGATTCGTGTTTGTGTTTTATTCCTGTGTTTCTAAAGTTTCTCAAAAAAAATATGCATTTGCATGAAAATCCTAGCCCTACACCACCAAAAAGCTCTAAAATTGCCCTTTTCGAAAAATAAAATTTCAGTATTTTACGGATTTTTAGAGGTTTTTTAATCCATTGACATTGTAGACATCCTCAAATGGAATTTGAAAGTTTTGTGCTTGACAGATAGGGAACAAATTATATTTGATCGTATCGGGATAATTTCGTTCCAAATGTCAACCGATAGCCCTGAAATAGCATTTTTCCGGAGCAGAAAATAAAATGGAAAAAATTTCGGATTTTAAGAGGTTTTTTAATCCATTGACGGTGTTCATCACTCCGCGCGACTCATTTTGACATTTCTTTGTTTTATCTCACTCCACTTCATGAGGAGAAAGAGATAGTCTAGTGAGGCAAGATTTTTTCAAAAGAATAAAAATATCCTGCCTCACTTTCTCATATAGTGAGTTGCAGTGAGATAAATGAAAGATATGTCAAAATGAGTCGCGCGGAGTGAGTCCAATGTGAACACCGTCATTGACATTGTAGACATCCTTCAATGGAATTTGAAATTTTTGTGCTTGACAGACGGATAGCCAAGAAACTGTTTTTTGACGTCTGTAGAATATTTCGCTACAAAAAATTTAAGTTTGTTTTAGGTACATGAATTTTAGTTAAAGTTTCGCTGTCCATAATTTCTATTAGCCGTGTTTTTTTTGCAAGTCCATATGGATTTGTCGAAAAAAACGACATCGGGACTAATAGTTCTACACGTAAATACAACAACAACTTAAATCCATATAGACTTAGCTAAGTCCAGATAATTATCGGGACTTACCTACTGTAAGTAAGAAGTTCCTAAGTCCCGACTTGCACGGCTATTTGCAAGTCCATATGGATTTGTCGAAAAAAACGACATCGGGACTAATAGTTCTACACGTAAATACAACAACAACTTAAATCCATATAGACTTAGCTAAGTCCAGATAATTATCGGGACTTACCTACTGTAAGTAAGAAGTTCCTAAGTCCCGATGTCGTTTTTTTCAACAAATCCATATGGACTTGCAAAAAAACACGCCTATTATTAAAGTTTGTTAACCATTTTTGCATTTTTTCTTGAATATTCATTCCAAATTTATTTTCATTTTTTTCAATCCATTTTGTTTGAAAGATCAACCGAAGTTTTTTACTATAGTAGAGAAAAAGAACGACCCACTTGCAAGCAACTTGCTTGGCAAGTGGGGTGCCGCCTACGTCACGGCCAGTACACAGATACGAATTTGGCAGGCAATGTATGAACCAAACTTGCTTGCCAGTACTTGCCCGTGATGCCGCAGGGTTAGCTAAGTCCGGAGGGATTAGTTGTTGTTGCATTTAACATGTAATTTATTAGCCCCGACGTTGTTTTTTTTTGACTAATTTCCTCCGTTCTTGCAAAAAAACACGCCTCAAGTTGTCTTACGACAGTTGCGTTGATTCTCTGATTTCTTATTCTTCTATTATTGTTTTTTTTTTTATCATATTGAATGTTTGTTTCAATAAATTGAGAATAAAAAAACAAAAGACAATCGAATATTAGACGGTGTTCAGATTGGACTCACACCGCGCGACTCATTTTGACATATCTTTCTTTTATCTCGCTCCACCTCACTATGGGAAAGATATACTCAAGTGAGGCAGGAGTTTTTATTTTTTTTGAAAATATCCTGCCTCACTAGACCATCTTTTTTCTCATCATGAGGTGGAATGAGATAAAACAAAGAGATGTCAAAATGAGTCACGCGGAGTGAGTCCAATGTGAACACCGTCTATAGGGCCAGTTTTACAGTCAGATAAGTGACACTTAAGTAGGGAATGTGAAAGATTAATTCTCAATATCACAGTGCACTGTTACCTGGCTCTTAAGTCTCCGATGTTGCTGACTTAAGGTCCACTTACGCTGGCTATAAAATTTAGCTTAAATTCCTAATATGGGAATCTTAAGTGCCACTTATTCCGGTAAGTGTCGACTGTGAAACTGGCCCTTAAATCGATTTTAAATTTTAACTTTTTTCCACAAACTTATCCATATACGGTCGGGTTAGCACTTGATAACTCATCGCTCCATTTATTATATTTTTTGAACATACTCATAGCATTTTTAAAATAACCGGCATTTTGGTGGTGAATGTACGCCGTGTACAAATAAATCGTGGTGAATGGACGCCACCTGCATATGTGTGCATGTTTCTCCTGAATTAGCTTGTTTGTAAACTCGTTTGACAGCCGAGATTGCCATCTTTATATGGGCCGAGTTCAACGCACATCTGAATATTCAGAATTCTGAATTGTTGAAGCTCTTGATTGGCCAGCTGTCAGAAAAAGTTCTGAAAATTCAGATGACTTCTGACAGCTGACCAATCAAGAGCTTCAAAAATTCAGAATTCTGAATATTCAGATGTGCGTTGAACTCGGCCATGGTGTACACAGATGGATCTCTGCCACCAAATGTCAGAAGTGTCAGTGTGAAATTAAAAAAAAAAAATCTGACACCACTCCCTGGTTGGAAAACAAAACCAAATGCCGAAGGCACGAAGGCGAGCCAAAAAGTCGGGTGTTTAATAATAGTGATTAATATGTAATAAAATTAGTTTTTTTGTATCAAACACTTGAAAAAATGTTCACTAAAATGTTTAAACACTAATTAATAGGTAATTCGATCGCAAATTTAAGTTTTCAGTTCCAAATACAATAAATAATCAAATGACCGGATTTTTAACACTGCCAAGAGCATGTAAATATTTTCCAACCAGGGACTTTTTTTTGTTGTTGTTATTAGATGTCAAATTAGAAATTGAAAAGACAAAGACAAATCTTGGAAGACCTCTATTAGCCACATGAAGATGAGAATCCCCGGCAGCCATATTAATTTGCCTACAAGATATCAGACAAAAAGTGAGAATGGGTGTATAAAAACCTAACCCATAGACAGTAGGGATCTTCACACACCTGGTTAAATTGTTGTTGCAATTCACATCTATTCATCGACGCGGGAAGAAATTACAAATAAAACAATATAAACAAATGGGTTTTGGAGGTTGAAACGTACGAAACATTCTTATCTTCATATGGCTAATCTGTGTCTATGACTACATTAGTGAATGCGCCCATTGTATTTCGTTTTCGTTGTCACATTTGCATTTTCAATAAATTAGCTTTGCTACATTATCTTTATTTATATCTGGTGCAATAAAACACAAATATTTCAAAGAGGAACTAATTAAGCTAAATATTACCCTGTTGATAAATAGGCGATACTAAACTTGGGATAAATGTTTGTGTACATTTCGCTTGAAAAGCAAAGGCAGGTCGGTATACATAATATCTCCATTTCTAAGAACCTAAAGTGATTTCAAAGGAAATTTTATAATACAAATTTAGTTAATGTTTGTTTCATGAAAATTTGTATGGTTATGTGGTTCGTTTGTATTTCTTAGATCGCAGCAATCTCACAAATGTAAACAGAATTCCTCGACAAAATTTCTCAGTTTTTTGAGTCAAATATTGATGCAGAAAATTGATTTGTTTCCTAAATGTTGCCGGAGTAAAATTAGGGAGGACTGGAATATAAACTTAACAATTGATTCTAAGAATAATAGGCGTATTCACAATCCTATGCAGCTGGTCTAGTATTATTGTAAAAGAGCAAAGTGTTATATTTTCTTTAACTTCAACAACGTATTACAAGACTTCCACTGTTGGTGCAAAAAGCCAACAGCTAGACTTTTTGTGAACTCAAACAATATTTTTGGTTTTAGAGATACAAATCCTTTATTTACTTAAGATTATAAGTTACAAATTTCTCATAAAAGTTTAATACTTACAGCCATATTATTCACTGCAGGTTGAAATAAGGTTTAAGTGAATTTTGAACCTGTCCTATTAATCCGCATATTTTAATCTTTTCAAATTTAACTTTTGAGGATATTATTCACTCAAAACTCGCATTAAACACGAGGGATTAAAAATACATAACAACCGCATGTAAAATTGTTAAAACTTGACTATAAACATACGGAATGTCAATAATTTGACATTTTCCAGCATATATTTCCTTTTTATTTGTTTCTTGTTCTTTATTTCAAATTTCATTGTTCGAAATTAAAAAAAAATCAACACATTTTTTTTGTTTGTGTAATTGAAAGCAAAACTGTGTATGTGTTCACGTGCGCAAAAACTTCAAATGCCACTTTGCTTGGCTAAATTGAGTGTATGTACTGAAATTTTAGTTTACAACTGGGTTAAACTACTTTAACTCACTTTCGAGGAACTCACAACGCTTTTAACCCACAATGAAGCGTGTTTAAATTCGAGGCCTCTTTGCCCGTTGACAGAAAATCCGGACGATTTCCAAGCGTTAACTCCAGCACACTTCTTGATTGGAGCCATAATGTTCACGGTAACCGAGCCAGCTCTTGCGGTGGGTAAGACAAGCTACGTTGATCGGTGGAAGGCCATCCAATTTAGTTTGCAGACCTTTTGGCATCATTGGCAGTCCGAATACTTGGACCGTCTACAACAACGTCCGAAATGGCTGAAACCACAGCCATAAATTCAAAGTGGAGACCTGGTCTTGATCAAAGACGAAAGACTTCCTCCGACGAAATGGAATTTGGGACGAGTTCTAGAAACCTTCCCAGGAAAAGACAGCTTTACCAGAGTCGTAAAGCTGAAAACACAACAAGGTGAATTAAAACGGCCTAAAACTAAGCTTTGCCCGCTACCAACAAACAACAATCAACATTCAACACAAATAACAAATCGAAACTAAGTCAACATAATCATACACACACACACTCACACACATGCACACACACACATACACACACACACATACACACGCGCACACGTCACATATATGCATCATGTTGTCATATCAACAAACAAAGGCATCAATTTATGTTCCTCGCAATTCAAACATATATGCATATTTATAATTCACTTGAAAAGCAACATTAATTCATCAACACAACTTTATTTCGCTCATTTCATCCGAAAAACGCAAATGGATATTGATATAATTAATGCACTTAAGTAACTTCGTATCAAAAATACATATATTTTCTCATTTCATCAGAAAAACGCAAAGAAAGGCTAAACAAAATATTTAATTCACTTTTAATTTAATATTTACAAAATTCATTCAAACAATTATTAAATCGCATTAAATTTAATAATTCTCAATCAAGTTTCATCATTGGAATCAACAAAAATAATTATCATTTCAATTTAATGAATTTACAAATTAATTCTACCGAACAAATTAAAAATCCAGTGGAGAAAACGATCGTTAATCAGACTCTGATGGAAATAAACACATACGAATACATACAAATATATCGATTTAAAATGAAGAATTTTATTTGCCCAAAATCATTATAAATGTAAAAAATTCTATAATAATTCACTTACCTGGATCATTTTGTGTCGACACCACACGATTTGCGATCACAATTTATACAAATTTACACATTTTGCACACTTTAAAATTTTTCAATTTCGCGCACTATAAGCAACCGACGCCGTAATTGATGCAGAAATTTTCCATTCAGAACTCTGCCAAGGCAATTTGTTGTTGTTTGCCTCCGTCTTCAACTTTACTCGATGGGTTTTCAATGAAATAACGAATGGGATTTGCATGAGCAACTTCTGCAGATAACAAATATCGATGACAGAATTGTATCGATAATGTGGTAGTTCGCCGTGACAAAAATATATTTTTTTTGATTTAAAAACTCATTTATTTGATAAATATTAATGAATTGTTTCGTTTCATGTTCACCAAGACACTAAAGGTCATCAAAGGTCTTTTCCCGTGCTGCACAACTCAATAAAACTATCAAGTTCCACCAATCCGCCTTCGCCCGGGGAGAATGTTGCATCGTCAGAACGCAACTGACGTCATCAGACAAACAGCTAAGAAAACGGCCCATGAAAACTGCGTAAATTTCTAAACGTCAACCAAACCAACCACTTGTCTGTCAATTGTCAATTGTCATTTTTAGTTCATTATCATCCATCATCAATAAAAGTGTGCTCTGAAAAACTTAAGTTGTGTTGTGTTTCTTTTTTATTTCTTTTATTGCAAGTTGTTCAATTTTCAACTAAAAATAATATAAAGGCTTTACAGTCCAAACACTGACGGAAGATCATTTATGAATAAAATGAAAAGAATTATACCCAAGTGGCTCCCCTGGGGAACTCCAGAAATGATAGCCATTAAAATTCACAGAACACGATCTTTAAAGCAAATAAGATTTGAGCCAATCAATGAATTTAACGCTAAAACCAAGCTTGCTCATTTTTTGAACAAAATTTGATGTGAAAGTTTATCAAATGCCTTGCTAAAATCTGTAAGAACACAATCCGTTTGTTTTTTTATTTTAAAACTAATCTATACAGCACTCCGCTAGCTCTGTAAAAAAGTGACAGTCGATCAGCCTTTTGAAAAACCATGCTGATTGGAAACGATAAACGATTTTGTATAAAAACTTAACGTTTTGCAAACGATTGCTTCAAAAAGTTTCGGAATAGCCGACAGTTTAGCTATTGGGCGATAGTTTCCAATTTTATCTCTCCTTCCTTTTTTATGTAAGGGTATGATAAAAGATTTCTTCCACGCATGAGGAAACTTACACGAAGACAGTGAACAGTTAAATAGAACATAAAGCGGAGGCAACAGTTTGCTAGCACAGTTTTTCGAAACAGAAGCTGGTATCCCTTCTGGACCAGATGTGTCGTTGTTTTCCAAGTTAAATATGAATTTCATAATATCGTCAATACTTATGTTGAAATTTATATCAGTCAAGTGAAAATATGATTTAAAATGACCAAATAATTGATAATTTTCGTCAAAATTATCACAGTTTGAAGTATCATAGTTGAAAAAGTTACCACAGTTGGCAAAGTTATCACAGTTGGAAGAATCACAGTTATATGCACTTTGAAAAAAGTCTGAAAATAGTTGTGTAATAGTACGGGGATCATGATGTGAGATATTATTATAGTCAAAAGCGGACGGATATGGACTAGATTTTCGTTTACTATTTATAAAACTCCAAAAGGACTTTGGATTCATTTTTAAATTAATTTGAACCTTTTGTATGTAATTTAAATATTTAAGACTAGATTCTCTGTTGAACATATCTCTGTATGTTTATTAACAACCGTACAGTTATACATGTGCACTCAACAAACAACGGAAATAAATGAAGCGACTTGTTAAATAAACAAGGAATACTGTATATTTTAATCCATCAGATTATTATATACCAACAATTTTTAGTATTTACCAGCAACAGCTTCTCTGTATGCTTTATTTAAAATCTATAACAACAGCAACAGCTTCTCTGTATGCTTTATTTTCTAATCATACTTAAATAAATTTCTCACGATAGTCTAGTCAGCATTCTGCATTCAGGCTCAGAACATACCTGGCAGAAACGTATCATATTCCTTTTACTTTTTGTATTTCTTTCTTTCTGTATGAACGTAATTTTAGTAAAGTAATCAAAAATTGTGTGAATGTAATTTTAGTAAAGTAAGCAAAAATTGTACATAAATAGAATTTTAAGATAATAAAATTTATCATTTGTGATCAAAAGGTTGTCGAGTGTACTTAATTATTATTGCTTCCCCCCACCAGTGGTAAGGGGCATTAATATTTCACAACAATACAACATACTCCAAAATACAAAGGTACAAAGAACCTTTTGTATTTATCTACGCTCTGATCAAGGTTATGCACCCTGTTCAGCCAGTCGGAGCAAAATAGTTCTGACTTAATCATTGGTGACCCCGACGTGATTTGAGCACACACAACCTTATGATCTTAAGTGAGATGCACGTTCTTACATTAAGCGTTCCCAGGGCTTTGACACTGGGCTGCCGAATCTACGTCTACCATATTAAGCGTACCCAGGGCTTTCGACACTGGGCTGCTGAGTTCCAGAGACGAGCTCCAGAGATCCAAGCATCCGGAGTTCGCTTGTTCCCGAGTTCACCAGCAGAGGCGAGTTCCAGAGATCCAGGTATCCAGAGTTCCCGTGTTCCTGACTTCGACAGCAGAGTTGAGATCAAAGTATCCATATCCCTTGCTTCGTTGTTCCTGACTCCAGAGATCCAAGCATCCGGAGTTCCCTTGTCCCCGAGTTCACCAGCAGAGGCGAGTTCCAGAGATCCAGGTATCCAGAGTTCCCGTGTTCCGGTGTTCCTGAATTCGACAGCAGAGTAAAGATCAAAGTATCCATAGCTCCCTTGCTTCGTTGTTCCTGACTCCAGCGATCCAAGCATCCGGAGTTCCCTTGTCCCAGAGTTCACGTAGGTATTCAGCGTGCTCAAAATTAATGAAATGCAGGTATTCACCATCGTGGCCAGGCAGAAGGCCATCACGGAGGAACTGCAGCGTCTTAAGACAAACATTGGCAAAGACGGTCCTGACCGTAAAACAGCCGAATATAAGGCCAAAAAGTTGCGGTCATTAGAGGCTCTCTGGGTAGAGTTCTATAATAATCATGAACAAATAAAGGCATATGTGAAGGCGGACACTCCGTATGTTCAGGCGAATACATACGAAAAGGTTAAAAAGACATATATTGACATCAAGCAAATGTGAGAGTCAATTGTACCTATAGACGTCGAGCCTCAAACAAATAAATCATGTGGGGCTGATAGGCATAATAGCCCCAACATCTGACTGCTCAAGAATCATTAGAAGGCAGAGCGCAACCGCTCAGTCTCTACAGCGGTTGCTTACTAGTCTAAGGGCCACAGCACAAGAGGCTTGGACTTCAACATTTTGTGGCATGAAATTGGGCGCATTACAAAAATACTGGATGGAAATGGAAGAAACTCATCGGTTAATACATGAAATTTCCGAAAATCCAGGCCAAGATGGCTACAACTTGGAAGAATTCTGCAAGTTGGAAGATGAAGTCCAGCAATTCCAAATTTCTTTGACTGCCAGGTTGGAAGTATGTTCGAGTCCCGTAGCTGCAGCACCAACTCAAGGCAACCACCAACCTAAACTACCGAAGGTTGTACTACCAAAGTTTGATGGCGAATATTCAAAGTGGATACAGTTTCGTGATTTATTCACTGAACTTGTGCATAACCAGCCAATTCCTCTATGCCAAAAGATGTGGTACTTAAAGACCACCGTAACTGGCGAAGCAGAAAGATTAATTCGTCATTTTTCGACTTCAGATGCCAACTACAATGCTGCCTGGGACACAATTAAAAATCGCTATGAGAATACTCGACTTTTGGTAACCGCTTTGTTAAATAAATTACTCGCCCAACCAAAGAATCAAATGGAAAGCTCCTCAGCCATTAAGGCCTTGCACGACACCACGAAAGAATGTCTCTTGAGCCTTCAAAATCTGGGAATCGAAACCAAAAACTGGGATCCCCTCCTCTTGCATATCTTAATTAAGCAATTGGATAGAAATTCGCACACACTATGGGAGCAATCGCTTAAACAACCTAGACTACTGCCTTCATTAATCGATTTTCTGACATTTTTCGAAAATGGTTTTCAATCTTTGGAGGCTTTAGGAACAACCCCAGCAAGAAAAGGCTCAGAAGACCAGCGTAAGCGATTTGAATCCAGCAGGGCATTTACCACAGTAGCCACTGCAGATACAGCTTGTACTTGTTGCAAAGGCAACCATCGCCTTTATATATGCCATAAATTCTTAAAATTAAGTCCACAAAACCGCTATACCTAAATTAGTGCAAAGCTCAGGATTATGCATTAACTGCTTCAAGATGGGTCACAACGTTGAAGATTGTTCATCAAGATGCTGCTCCAAATGTCAGCGTAAGCATAACACGCTGCTTCATTGGGGAAGGTCCCCAAGAAATAATAAGTCAAATCCTTGCACATCTGCAACAAGGAATTCTTCGGTTGATTCAACAAATCTTTGCACCTCTGCAACACAGAATACTTCAGTTGATTCAACAAGTCTTTGCACGTCTGCAACACAACATATTCTGACTCCTACCGAAAACTCCAAACTCGGAGCTACAAGGGTTATAAAAGGTGATTTTTAAGCTGGTTTGGTTTTGGCAACACTGGTTTTGACAGCTGACGTGTGTTTAGTACCTTGTGTCACTGTCAAACAGCTTCAGTTTGGTTTGCAATTTAACCATGGATCGTCTTACAAATGAACAACGCTTGCAAATTATTGAATTTTACTATCAAAATTCGTGCTCGGTTCGAAATGTTCATCGCGCGCTGCTTGTGTTCAGCGATGAGGCTCATTTTTGGTTGAATGGGTACGTAAATAAGCAAAATTGCCGCATTTGGAGTGAAGATCAGCCAGAAGCATTGCAACAGCTACCAATGCATCCCGAAAAAGCTACTGTTTGGTGCGGTTTATGGGCCGGCGGCATTATTGGGCCTATTTCTTCAAAGATGATGCGAATCGCAGCGTTACTGTCAATGGTGAACGCTACCGAGCGATGATAAACTTTTTTTTGCCCGAAATGGAAGTTCTTGACTTGCATGATATGTGGTTTCAACAAGACGGTGCCACATGCCACACAGCACGCGAAACAATGGCGCAATTGCGAGGCGAGTTTGGTGAACAGTTAATTTCACGTTTCGGGCCGGTCAATTGGCCGCCTAGATCGTGCGATTTGACACCATTAGATTATTTTTTGTGGGGGTATGTCAAGGCTAATGTCTATAGGGACAAGCCCGCTTCGATTGACGCACTGGAAGCCAACATCCATGCATTCATTCGTAAGATACCGGCCGATATGTGTGAAAGAGTATGCCAAAATTGGACTCAGCTGATGGGCTACCTAAGACGCAGCCGCGGTCAAGATTTGCATGAAATTATCTTTAAACATTAAATTGCAAATAAATATTTCATTCATTTTTTCGAATTTTTTGTGTTTTTTTTTTTAAAAAAAGTTCTAAACCTCTTAAAAAATCACCCATTACTAAGTACAGCTATAGTTCACATAAAGAGTCAAGGAAAAGATATACCATGCCGAGCTTTATTGGATTCTGGATCACAAATCAACTTGATAACAGAAAAGCTAGCAAAATCATTGGGAACCAGGCAGACGCTGGACACACTTTCTGTGGAGGGAATCGGTCAAAATAAACTGGCATCCCACCGGAGAATCAGTTTGGAAATAAGTTCCAGAATCAACGGATTCTCCACCAGACTTTAGGCGCATATTTTGCCAAAAATAATTCACCACAACCATCAAGAGCAATTGCGACATCAAACTGGAATATTCCAAGCAACATCGTCTTGGCTGATCCTCAATTTCATCAGCCAGGGCTAATAGATTTGCTCATTGGGGCAGAGTTATTTTATTCAACCTTAGTTGTTGGTCAAATAAGTTTAGGAGACGATCTTCCTACTTTGCAGAACACCGTATTTGGGTGGACAGCAGCAGGCAAGGTACCAACTTCCACGTGCAATCCTATGGTAGCATCATGTGGAATCTGCACAGCAGACGAGGCTCTTGATCAACAAATTGAAAGATTTTGGCGTTTGGAAGAAGCCACTGCAGCTGAAGACAATTTCACTCAAGCTGAAAGACGCTGTGAAACTCACTTCGTAAAAACTACAACCAGAGACTCCTGCGGTCGCTTTGTGGTTCGCTTATCTTTCAAGGAGGCACCTACTAGCTTGGGCGAATTTAAAGATATTGCGTTTCGAAGATTCATAGCCCTTGAAAGAAGGCTTGCCAATTCACCAGAGCTTAAAAAACTTTATATACAATTCATGGAAGAATATCAACAATTGGGCCATATGCAGGAAGTGACTCTTCATCAAATCGCCAAGCCTTATTATTTCTTGCCTCACTATTGCATTCAAAAGCCTGCCAGCAGCACTACCAAACTTTGGGTGGTATTTGATGGTTCTGCGAAAACCTCTTCAAATATTTCGTTAAACAACATTCTCGCCACGGGACCAACAATTCAAGACGACGTTTTTACAATGTTACTTCGATTCCGTTTTCCAAGGTACGTTTTCACTGCCGATATTGAGAAGATGTACCGGCAAATACTCCTACATAAAGAAGATCAAAAATTTCAATTGATATGGTGGCGAAGCAGCTCAAGTAGCTCATTGAAGTGTTTTAAGCTTAACACTGTTACCTACGGTACAACTTCTGCATCATACTAAGCCACCAAGTGCCTGCAAGTGCTAGCACAAGAAAATAAAGAAAAATATCCTTTGGGCTCAATGGTTCTTGCCCGTGATTTTTATGTGGATGATGTTTTAACTGGTTCAGATAAAATTGCCGAGCTATTGGCAACTCAAGAAGAGCTGCAGACAATTCTTCAAAGTAGTGGTTTTAAGTTGAGAAAATGGTGTGTTAATCATGCATCTCTTTTGAAGGGTATTCCTCTTGACGATAGAGAAACCGAGCTTGACTTTACCAACAATATCGATGAACATATCAAGACTGTAGGACTTACATGGATGCCGAAATCAGATCAACTTTGCGTCAAAACATCCTGGGTTGAGAAGGTTCGAGTGACTAAGCAAACAGCATATTCTGACATAGCTCACTTATTTGATATACTAGGAATCATGGCTCCGGTAGTCGTAGTCGCAAAAATATTTCTCCAAAAACTGTGGGAATTGAAGCTTGATTGGGATGCTGCTTTGCCTCAAGAAATGCAGACAGCGTGGATCAGGTATCGAGAAGGACTACAGTCGCTAAATAGCATAAAGATTGATAGGCACATCTTTTCGCATAGAACTCCGAAAAGCGTACAATACCACATATTTGCTGATGCATCGGAAAAGGCCTATGGGGCAGCAGCATACGTTCGATCCGTCAGCAGTGACAACATTGTAACGGTGCGTTTATTATGCGCTAAATCGAGAGTAGCGCCATCAAATCAGACAAAACTAGCGCAGCAAGCCACTATTCCCCGCTTAGAACTTTGTGCTGCCTGTCTTGCCACTGATCTCTTACTTCGTTTACAAAAAGACCTGAATATCAATAATGATGCAACATTTTTATGGACCGACTCGGAAATCGTTCTTGCTTGGATAAATTCTTCATCATCAGCCTCACTACCTGTTTTTATTGCAAATCGGGTATCACGTATTCAACAAAGTACAATACTCCAGCAATGGCACCACGTCCCTTCAAAGGAAAATCCGGCGGATGTTCTTTCACGTGGGATAGCACCCGAACGGCTTCAAACTTGTAATATTTGGTTCTATGGGCCAAAGTTTTTACATGGAGTTACATCAATTTGGCCACCTAAATACAAGCCAATTGACGAGAATCATTTGTCAGTAGGAACGGCGATTCACGATCCACCCCCACATCAAGATGGAATTTTAATTAACATAAACCACAAAAATTCCTTTAAAAACGCACAAAGAATACTCGCCTACATACTGAGATATATCCACAACATAAGGCAATAGGCGATAAAAACTAAAATCAAGAAAAACGAAGAAGAATTGTCACCGGAAGAACTGGAATTAAAACTGGAAGAAATCAGAGTGATAAATGGTCATCTGTCAACTATAGAACTTAATCAGTCAAAAAAGAAAATTTTCAAATTAATGCAACAAGATAAATTCCATGATGAAATCAAACATCTGAAGGACGAGGGTGACGTTCCAAATAAAAATCCATTCAAGAGTCTCACGCCCTTTTTAGATGAAGAAGGGCTGATTCGTGTAGGCGGACGCTTAGAAGCATCGTCTTTGCCTTACGACGCTAAGCATCCCATACTTATACCATACAATCATCCTTTCACCAAAATGATATTTACTGAAATTCACGAGGACAACAATCATGTCGGGCCGCAAACGATGCTTTCAATAGCCAGGCAGATGATTTGGCCAGTGAAAGGAAAGACTCTGGCACGGTCAGTTTTGCACAAGTGTGTTAAATGTGTCCGCGCCACGCCAAAACTTCTATCTCAAAAAATGGGAGTTTTGCCTGCTGATAGAATTCAACCAGCCCGACCATTCATCAATACCGGCGTCGACTTTTGCGGTCCAATTTCAACACACTATAAGATAAGAGGCAAACGGCCTCAAAAATCCTATATCGCAATTTTCTGCTGCTTTTCTACCAAAGCGTGCCATTTAGAATTAGTAACCGATTTAGCGACACAAGGTTTCATAGGGGCACTTAAGCGATTCATGGCTAGGCGGGGTCATTGCAGAAGCATATATTGCGATAATGCAACAAACTTTGTTGCGGCAAAAAAGCATCTGTCAGAAGTAATAGCCTTTATGGAATCCAATACAGAAAAAGAAAAGATAACATCTTTATTCGTTACAAAAGGATGCGACTTTCATTTCATTCCACCACGTTCACCGCATTTTGGTGGTCTATGGGAAGCTGCGGTTAAATCATCAAAACATTTGCTACAGCACACTCTTGCAGGAGCATCATTAACGTATGAAGAACTTGAAACAGCCATCACTTAAGTTGAAGCGATATTGAACTCAAGGCCCATAACTCCAATGTCCACTTCACCGAATGATCTTACCGCTCTAACTCCTGTCCACTTCCTCATTGGAGAGCCTCTCATTAGCAATGTTGACACCGCAGCCACACCAGCTAATTCAAGGATGCTTACTCGCTGGAATCTTGTGAGTCATCTCAAAAATGAGTTCTGGCGCCGATGGTCGCGTGATTACCTGAATCTGCTACAGAACAGGTATAAATGGAAGGAGAGATGTCAAAATGCAGAGCCCGGAATGATGGTGATAATCAAGGAAGACAACACACCAAGTTTACGATGGCCGTTTGGCCGCATCACTAACGTAATAACCGGAGAAGATGGACTGGTTCGAGTAGCCGATGTTCGGACAGCGACTGGTGTATTCCGTCGTACCATACACAGATTGGCTCCACTTCCAATTGCAACTAACGATGATGAATTCAAGCAAAGGGAAAGTACAAACATTGCTACAGATCCGTGCTCATCAACCTTGACTCGTTCGCACAAAAATTCAGCTGATGAACCAGGACCAGTACCAAAAAAGAAATTCAATCCTTCTATTGGATCAGCAGCCCTAACCATCCTCTTGGTATTTGTATTTATTCCCTTGATAGCATGTGATCCGGTCAAGATTCAACCATTTTAGTCACGGCCAGGAATCTACTTTGAAAATTTCGGCACCTCAGCCATCACTTCGAGTAATTGGAACATAATAGACTATTATGACATGGATCCTTATTGGTACGAATACCAGTCGATATTAACTTATAGTAGGAAATTAGCAGAAATTTGCCAACTATTGCCGAATAAAAATGAAAGTTGCAAGGAGACAATCGTCCAATTTGACTGACTAAACGCAGATATCAAAAAGGATAATGATCTGTTATCTACAACCTTAATCACTCAGAGAGTACGTTGTGGCGCCGTAAACTTCGTGGGAAATGTGGCTAATGCTTTATTTGGGGTTCTTGACGATGAATATGCTAACCACATGTTCAATACAATAAACACAATTAAGCAAGATCAAAATCACATCAGGCTTATCCAAAACCAGACTTCAATAATTGATGCCACCATAAATATTATTAAAGAGAATGAGCAAGACACGAGCTCCCGTTTTGAGGAGATGGACAAAAATCTCAAGGAAATTACAGCTGCTCTTAACCACATTAGACAGCAGTACCACCAGGAAAGATTGCGTCAGCTTTTCAATTCAATCGCTCTGCAGTCTCTTCACAATTTCAAAAAACACAAGCCTCGTTAATAGACGTAATGATCGATACTCATCACGGAAGAATAAATACTCAGCTTATTTCCCCTGCTCAGCAGAAAATCACTATGATAAAAGCTAACCTACCTTCCTCAGTCAGGCTTCCAGTAGCACCAGACGAAATCCCGAAACTTTATCATCTTATGAGCAATCATGGCAAGGCTCTGAAGAAACACATCATCTTCCAAATTGAATTATCACTCCTAAGTCTTGATGAATTCGAGCTCTTCAGAGTTACTCCCATTCCAGTTCTTGTCGAAGAATCATTTTATACCATAAAACCATCAACCGAGTACATTATGATCAACTTGCACCGTGACCAATACTACCCGTTATCAACATTAGAGTTTCAAGGATGTTTTTCCCTTACTGAAGAAAGACACCTTTGCCACCTACAACATCCAATTTATAGACGAGGGTCAAGGGCATGTTACTGCGAAATCGACTTCTTAAACCATGGGCAGCAATCTCCATCATGTAAAATTATAATCACCCACGATGGCCCTCACTGGATACAATTGCACAAGCCCAACGAATGGATATACGTTTTGCGGAACAGAACTACGCTGAACATAGTTTGTGATAACACAGTAACACAGACCGTTGTGAAGGGCTCTGGAATTCTTCAAATCCAACCCGGATGCATTATCAAGGATGACTTCATAACATTGCGTGGACAGCTTATACAGAGAACAGTCTCAAGGATGTCACTATCTCCAGTAACAAATCTTTCTGATTATGCCTTACCAGACAATATAAATAGCTGCAGCATCTTATATGGCCGTGCCCTACAAAAAACATGTAGAGGAATTGGATACACTCAAGCGAGAACTCCTAAACATTACCGAGGCGCTGCCTCCTATAACATATCAAAATGATGTGCATCAAATTTCGGTGAGCTACGTCGCATTAATCACATCCCTCATAATACTTATCTGCTTGTTGCGACGGTCATATTGCTACTACTGCAAACACAATTCAGAAATCTCCAAAGACGAAAGGAATTCCAGCAGAACTTCGGCGGACATCCGGGGCAACCTCAACTGCAAAAAAGAAGACCCCAACGACAAGAATCCTAACAGCATTACCTTCGAGATGGTCGTATAGTTTCGAACATAGTTCAACGGGTGGAGAATGTATATTTTAATCCATCAGATTATTATATACCAACAATTTTTAGTATTTACCAGCAACAGCTTCTTTGTATGCTTTATTTAAAATCTATAACAACAGCAACAGCTTCTCTGTATGCTTTATTTTCTAATCATACTTAAAAAAATTTCTCACGATAGTCTAGTCAGCATTCTGCATTCAGGCTCAGAACATACCTGGCAGAAACGTATCATATTCCTTTTACTTTTTGTATTTCTTTCTTTCTGTATGAACGTAATTTTAGTAAAGTAATCAAAAATTGTGTGAATGTAATTTTAGTAAAGTAAGCAAAAATTGTACATAAATAGAATTTTAAGATAATAAAATTTATCATTTGTGATCAAAAGGTTGTCGAGTGTACTTAATTATTATTGCTTCCCCCCACCAGTGGTAAGGGGCATTAATATTTCACAACAATACAACATACTCCAAAATACAAAGGTACAAAGAACCTTTTGTATTTATCTACGCTCTGATCAAGGTTATGCACCCTGTTCAGCCAGTCGGAGCAAAATAGTTCCGACTTAATCAAATACAATAATAAATGTCAAAAATCAGTTGCCTCGACCCATATAATCAACTCTTTATGTTCAGAAGAAGAATTGACTAAAAATTAGTCGTGTATAATAGCAGTATTTCGTATAGCCTTGAATGAAACCATGTTTGGCCTTCATTCTTTTATGGTGGATTTACATGTGTCTTCATCTGCAAATTTGAAGAAAAGTGGAGTGGTATGGATTTATGCCACAAAACGAATGAGTGAAAGAGTATACCATGAAGATGAACATGCACGTCTTCATATCTGCATTATGGCACTTCCTATAATCTTCATCTATGAAGAGCTCTGCATTAAGTTCAATGTAAATCCACCATTAAGGCTTAACTACATAAGCCAACATAGTGAAAAAATACAAAAGTAAAAATTTTCAAACTCATTTTGGAATAGTTTTTCTGACTGGAAAACTTATAAAATTGATGCAGAAAGGTTAAATTTTGGTTTACAAAAAAATTTTTATATTATTTTTCACAAAACAGCTGCGCTAGCGGGAAAAAAAATATTTTTACTTTTGTACTTTACTAAAAAGTGAAAAAGTACAAAAGTGAACATTTTCAAACTCATTTTGGAATAGTTATTCTGACTGGAAAACTTATAAAAATGATGCAGAAAGATTAAATTTTGGTCTAAAAAAAATGTGTATATTCTTTTTCAAAAAACAACTGCGCTAGCGGGAAAAAAATATTTTTACTTTTGTACAAAAGTACTTTTTGGCTTATGCAGTTAAGCCTTAACACTCATAATGACATTTTGATGAGCTGTGATTTTCTATCCAAAGATAATTCTTGGACAGAGAATCACAGAAAAGTCAGTAATAAAATAAATAACGTGATTAGTAAGGATTATTCATATATTGAAATTTCGGTCTTCGATAGTTTTCTATTGGTTCCGCTTAATGCTCATAAAAGCCCGCCATGATTTGGTTGAAAAAATGACATTGGAGATTAGCGACGCTATCACAAGGAAAAAATTGAGTTTTCATAAAAACAAATATGTAATTCAAGCCAGCAACAGAGTTTTTCTCCTTTCTTAAGTTAAGACCCGAGAATACTTCGCCCTTACCCGGAGGCCACACGAGCAAGTACTGGCAAGCAAGGTGCAATACATACACATTTTTTCATTAACACATATAAACCAGTTGAGCAGCCAGTAGAGAAGCAAGTAGGGCGTTTTGAATTTGATTGCGAGTAGGGCGTTTGGAATTTGATTGCATTTTTAAAATGTTAAAATTCACTTTCAAATGAAACTTGACATTGCTTGACAGTATATTTGACTTCTGCAAATATTTCGTTACACATCACCAAAAAGCTCTAAAATTGCCCTTTTCGAAAAATAAAATTTCAGTATTTTATGGATTTTTAGAGGTTTTTTAATCCATTGACATTGTAGACATCCTCAAATGGAATTTGAAAGTTTTGTGCTTGACAGATAGGGAACAAATTATATTTGATCGTATCGGGATAATTTCGTTCCAAATGTCAACCGATTGCCCTGAAATAGCATTTTTCCGGAGCAGAAAATAAAATGGAAAAAATTTCGGATTTTAAGAGGTTTTTTAATCCATTGACGGTGTTCATCACTCCGCGCGACTCATTTTGACATTTCTTTGTTTTATCTCACTCCACCTCATGAGGAGAAAATGATAGTCTAGTGAGGCAAGATTTTTTCAAAAGAATAAAAATATCCTGCCTCACTTTCTCATATAGTGAGTTGGAGTGAGATAAATGAAAGATATGTCAAAATGAGTCGCGCGGAGTGAGTCCAATGTGAACACCGTCATTGACATTGTAGACATCCTTCAATGGAATTTGAAATTTTTGTGCTTGACAGACGGATAGCCAAGAAACTGTTTTTTGACGTCTGTAGAATATTTCGCATCAAAAATTGAAGTTTGTTTTAGGTTCATGAATTTTAGTTAAAGTTTCGCTGTCCATAATTTCTATTAGCCGTGTTTTTTTTGCAAGTCCATATGGATTTGTCGAAAAAAACGACATCGGGACTAATAGTTCTACACGTAAATACAACAACAACTTAAATCCATATAGACTTAGCTAAGTCCAGATAATTATCGGGACTTACCTACTGTAAGTAAGAAGTTCCTAAGTCCCGACTTGCACGGCTATTTGCAAGTCCATATGGATTTGTCGAAAAAAACGACATCGGGACTAATAGTTCTACACGTAAATACAACAACAACTTAAATCCATATAGACTTAGCTAAGTCCAGATAATTATCGGGACTTACCTACTGTAAGTAAGAAGTTCCTAAGTCCCGATGTCGTTTTTTTCAACAAATCCATATGGACTTGCAAAAAAACACGCCTATTATTAAAGTTTGTTAATCATTTTTGCATTTTTTCTTGAATATTCATTCCAAATTTATTTTCATTTTTTTCAATCCATTTTGTTTGAAAGATCAACCGAAGTTTTTTACTATAGTAGAGAAAAAGAACGACCCACTTGCAAGCAACTTGCTTGGCAAGTGGGGTGCCGCCTACGTCACGGCCAGTACACAGCTACGAATTTGGCAGGCAATGTATGAACCAAACTTGCTTGCCAGTACTTGCCCGTGATGCCGCAGGGTTAGCTAAGTCCGGAGGGATTAGTTGTTGTTGCATTTAACATGTAATTTATTAGCCCCGACGTTGTTTTTTTTTGACTAATTTCCTCCGTTCTTGCAAAAAAACACGCCTCAAGTTGTCTTACGACAGTTGCGTTGATTCTCTGATTTCTCATTCTTCTATTATTGTTTTTTTTTATCATATTCAATGTTTGTTTTAATAAATTGAGAATAAAAAAACAAAAGACAATCGAATATTAGACGGTGTTCAGATTGGACTCACACCGCGCGACTCATTTTGACATATCTTTCTTTTATCTCGCTCCACCTCACTATGGGAAAGATATACTCAAGTGAGGCAGGAGTTTTTATTTTTTTTGAAAATATCCTGCCTCACTAGACCATCTTTTTTCTCATCATGAGGTGGAGTGAGATAAAACAAAGAGATGTCAAAATGAGTCACGCGGAGTGAGTCCAATGTGAACAGCGTCTTATAGGGCCAGTTTTACAGTCAGATAAGTGACACTTAAGTAGGGAATGTGAAAGATTAATTCTCAATATCACAGTGCACTGTTACCTGTGCCCATGTTCTGTAACTATCGAACCGATAAAATTCATCGAGAAACGCTTCAAATTGGAACGAAAATCATTTAACCGCATCAATCAGGTTCTATAAGCTTGACATGCGATAATTTTATCGAACGGAACTAATTGGAATGGGATATTGGAAGTTTGCGATAAAATGGTGTTCTGCAAGAAAGAACGTCGCTAATTTACTCATGTTAAACGTCAAATCTTATCCCTTACAAAGAAGCAGGCGAGTAATAAAAATGACTAAAGTAAAAAATGGAAATAAAATAATAATATCTTTTTTTAATATTATTTAATTTAATTTTTATAATTTCAGAGATCCTTCAGAGTTACGGGCAGTCAAAAGAATATGCTGGTAGATTTCATGGCAGAAAACAAGCCTTTTGCAAGAGGCCAATTCACCAGCATAAACTCGCGACAAAATAACGTTGAGACATGGGAGTTGTTGGGTGCACAGCTAAATGCTCAAGGCCCAAACATAAAATCTGTGGAACAATGGAAAAAGGTATGAAAAAAAAAAAACAGTGAAGCAACAATTTTTGTATTGATCTTGTTAGAGCAGTTATATATATATTTTTGTTTGTTTTAGTGCTGGACAGACATTAAATCGTCCGTCAAAAAACGAGCGAGTGAGCACAAGACGTTCCTTAATAGAACTGGTGGTGGGAGCATAGTAGATGGACCTCGACCAATGAATGATTTCGAAGAAAAAGTTTTATCCATCATCACCATTGATGCAATTGACGGGGATGGTTCAACCCCAGAATTGGGAACGGGGGTAGAACAATATGACTATGACTACGATGTAAGTACATTTTATTCATAAGCTCATACTTAAATTGAATTCTAATCTAATTTTGTATGTTTAGAATTTAGAAATTGAACTAAAGAATGAACATGAAATCGATTGCAGCCCTAGACCTTCAAAGGTCAGAAAGACCCAAAATATTGGATACGCAAATGCATTGGAGGAGGCAAGGGCCCTGCAAAGCTCCGTCAATCAAAAGCTCGATGAAATATTGACCTTTATCAAAGAAATATTTAATATTTTAAAAAAAACTTAAATGTTTATTTACTACGTTACATTAAAGGGACATCAGGAAAAAATTTGTTTTGTATAATTGAATGTGTTAACTCACAATTTGAAAAATAAAAATGAAACGAATCTATGGGGAATCACTTGAAATAATTTTTTTGTAAAAAAATATTCCTCGAATCAAATATTTGTTCATAAAAAAGCATTTAATAATCTTCCTGATGAAAATTCTGTACGGAAAACGAATTTGCATACGGAAAATTAATTAAAACGCATTTTTAAGAAAAAAAATTTGCCTCAAGGCAATTTTTTTTGGCGAAAAAATTATTTTAAATGATTCCTCGTAGATTCGTATCATTTTTATTTTTCAAATTGTAAGTTACCACATTCAATTATACAGAAAAAAATGTTCGTGGTGCGGTTTCCTGATGATTTGTTTTTTTTTATAAGTATTTTTTAATTTTTTTATGTTTTACCTTTATGAAGTCTACTTATTTCGTGCGAAATATCATTTTAAGTTTTTTTTTTAATGCTATGTATTAAACTATTTTTTTTTTTAAATACAAAATAAAAATAAGTCATTAATGTATGTCTTTACTTGCACTTTTATTTTCATTTATGAACAAAATATTGGTACATATGCTTCTTTTTCTGTTCCCAAAAGCTTACATATTATAGTCTAAGACAGCATATTTTTGGTTTGGAAATATAACCAAAAATTGAGTATGAGGGTTTGTAGGTGTGTGCGTCGTGATATGGAAAACAAAAGTCTGGCAGGTTTTTTTTTGGCGCCGGTGGTGGGGGTGAGGGTTTGAAAATGGCGATTTTTACAATTTTTGATCAGAAGAATTATCACTTAAAGTCATTTTTCCTAAGCGTAAAGACTTTTATCTTGACGATCCGATTAATAAAACTCAAGATATAAGCTCTTTAAGCGAACCTTATCAGTTTTTTTTTTGGAGACTTTTGTTGATTTTATGCATAACAAAAAATAAACAACAAAAATGGCTTGGTCGATTTTTTTGACACTATCCACGTTTTTCCACACTGAATGATCAAAGTCAACAAATAATTAAAGGAACAAATTTCATTGATTTTCAACCTTGTTTAACACCATCAAAGAAAACGGAAAAATGTTTTGAACAAATTGTGGATCTTCAGTTTTTTTTTTGAAAAATATAATATATGTATTTACTCGTACAACCGCACCTTAAAAACCACTTCTTTCGGTAGTTCAATTTAAATATTATTATTTTATCTTAAAATATTCGTTTTAAGGTGATCACGAAGTAATATAGCTGCACGTTGGTGCACCGAATTATTATCCGAATTTTTTTTAGTGAATTTTGTTGACCAAGTTGATTGTTAGATGTGTATCTGAGAATAGATAAAGATGATTCTCATCGGCTTTGTTGGTCGTTTTGATGACGAAAATGAAAAAATTAATTCATTTACTTTTTCCCAACGTTTCGACGGTGGTTGCCGTCTTCTTCAGGGGATCTTTATTTGTAAAAAAAGAGAAGTAATTACATAAAAGTGTCAATGTATGTAGGGCGGACGTGGTATACACTTACATTAAAGTTTTAAACAATTATGTATATAAAAAAAAAAAAAAAACAAAACAATATTTGGAAATATTTAATAATTTAAACTTGAATAATTTAAGAGCAAATTAGTAATTAAACACTTCAGATGAAGTTTAGTCCAATGAGTACAATCAAGTTTTGGATCTACTGTTGGAAACTAATGAGCAGTAAACTGCTGAGATGTTTTGTGTGTCTTGTTTACGGTTCATGTTGTTCTTGTTATTGATTATGTGTAGTGTTTCTAACGTGTATCGTTTGGAAGTGTGTTTTTCCGTTGCCAAGATCTCCACACCATCAAAGTCCAGTTGGTGGCCAGTTTCAACGCTGTGGCAAGCCAGTGCTGTCTTTCCAGAATTTTTTGAACGAATGTCCGACTTGTGACCCGCCATTCTCTGTCGAAGGAGTTGTTTGGTCGTGCCGACGTAGCATAGATTACATGGATCATTGGTTTTACCTTGGCAGCTTA
Source organism: Leucozona laternaria (assembly GCA_932273885.2). Lineage (NCBI taxonomy): Eukaryota > Metazoa > Arthropoda > Insecta > Diptera > Syrphidae > Leucozona > Leucozona laternaria. Next base: position 132,373,224 of record OW026366.1, on the reverse strand, counting down.
CTTTGTACACCACGTCTGTACAACGGTCCTTTTCTGTCTTCTTTTTTAGACCTGTGAAGAGGGAAGCCATGGTCTGGTTCGACTTGTACGCCAAGTTGACATCAATTTTGTTTTTGCCGATTATTTCTTTAAAGTTTTCGGAAAGCTTTGGGACATAAACGACACTTTTGTAAACACCTTTCCTCTCTTCCAATATATTTTCCGATCGAGCTTTATATTTTTGACGTTGTATCAAGCTTCTTATGATTTCGATCGGAAAGCTATTATCCAAGAGGATTTTCGTAACCTTTTCTTCGTTAGCGGAGTGGAATTCCCGATCACTCAACGCAAAGACTTTGTTTATAAGGTTCGATGCGGTGTTTACACGAATGTGTTTACCTTGGCTTGACCGGAAATTGATCAGTCTTCCCGATGCCATATCTTTTTGGTACCAGTCGAATGAAAGCCGGTAGTTTTTTCGATGGATCTTGACATCCAAAAATGGTATTGATCTACTTGTTTCTTTCTCTACGGTGAATTGGATTTTCTCGTTAAATTGGTTGAGGCATCGTAGCACATTTTCAATCTCTTCTTTGTTCACAATCGCAAAAATGTCATCGACATATTTAGCGATGAATTTTGGTTTACACTCCTCCTTGAAACACTCATCGAGAAGAAAATCCAACACCAAATCTGCGATTGTCGGCAAGAGCGGATTTCCCATTGGCATTCCGTGCACTTGTTTATACAAATTGTCTTTAAATTGTAAATAGTTGTTTTCTTTCATACAAAAATCAAACAATTCAAGAAACTTACTTAGGCTCAGTTTTGTAGCTTTACTTATTGTTTCCCACTTCTTTTTAATTATATTAATCGCGAGTTGAATGGGAACATTGGTAAAAAGAGAAATAGCGTCATAAGAAACCAAAACATCATTTGTGCCAAGTACTAAATTTTTCGCTTTATTCTTAAACTCAAACGAATTTTTAATCGAATAGGGAGATTCTTTCGTCACACACTGTAGTATTTTTCCTAGGTACTTGGAAAGTTCATAGCATGGCACCTTCATTGATGACGTAATTGGTCTGAGCGGCATGTTATGCTTGTGGATCTTTGGTAATCCATATAAATAGAGGGTATTTGTGCTGTGTAGGTAGTCATTCTTGTTTTGTCTCTATCGTCGATGATTTTATTGGTGTGCAACCATTTCACAAAATCATTGTTTTTGTTCTGAAGAGAATTGAGGGGGGTTCCCCTTGCGACTCTATATGTTGAGCGATCAGACAATAGTTCTGTCATCTTTTCTTCATACTCAGTCCGTTTCATCGCAACCGTCACATTCCCTTTATCAGCTGGTACAATTACAATGTTTTTGTGTTTCTTGAGAAAATTTGCAGCATCTTTGTACACCTTCGAAGTGTATTTGTCGAATCTGTCATTGTTGTGGTGACGTTGAAAAGAGTGGAGCATATTGCTATATTTTGATCTTGTTATTTCTTGTTCCATTTCATCTTTGACGTTTCTTATGATTTCTTCACCATCTGCAATAAGTTGGAAAAGAGGGAATGTATGTTTGCCGATGGGCAAAGAAAATTTTTTTCCCAAGGAGAAAAGCCACTTGATTTCAATGTTTAGCATTCTGAGTGTGTTGTTGGATTGTTTTATTTTGTGACAGGTTTCGGAAATCTTTAGGTTGAGAACTTTTAGAAACGAATACAAGAAAATATAACCGCAATAGAACATTAACAATTTATCACTAAACAACAACAAACTTTCGTAGCCATTTGCACGAAAAAGCAACAGATCCACACAGAAAAGATTGACAAACTTAAATCTGTTCTTTGGAAAGAACTAAATATTAAAATGCAAGATAAATGGTTTGTCAATAAGACCGACACCGAATTCCCCATTGAAATCAAGTGGCTTTTCTCCTTGGCCAAAAAGATATGGCATCGCGAAGACTGATCAATTTCCGGTTAAGCCAAGCTAAACACATTCGTGGTAACACCGCATCGAACCTTATAAACAAAGTCTTTGCGTTGAGTGATCGGGAATTCCACTCCGCTAACGAAGAAAAGGTTACGAAAATCCTCTTGGATAATAGCTTTCCGATCGAAATCATAAGAAGCTTGATACAACGTCAAAAATATAAAGCTCGATCGGAAAATATATTGGAAGAGAGGAAAGGTGTTTACAAAAGTGTCGTTTATGTCCCAAAGCTTTCCGAAAACTTTAAAGAAATAATCGGCAAAAACAAAATTGATGTCAACTTGGCGAAATTGAAATCAAGTGGCTTTTCTCCTTGGGAAAAAAATTTTCGTTACCCATCGGCAAACATACATTCCCTCTTTTCCAACTTATTGCAGATGGTGAAGAAATCATAAGAAACGTCAAAGATGAAATGGAACAAGAAATAACAAGGTCAAAATATAGCATTATGCTCCACTATTTTCAACGTCACCACCACAATGACAGATTCGACAAATACACTTCGAAGGTGTACAAAGATGCTGCAAATTTTCTCAAGAAACACAAAAACATTGTAATTGTACCAGCTGATAAAGGGAATGTGACGGTTGCGATGAAACGGACTGAGTATGAAGAAAAGATGACAGAACTATTGTCTGATCGCTCAACATATAGAGTCGCAAGGGGAACCCCCCTCAATTCTCTTCAGAACAAAAACAATGATTTTGTGAAATGGTTGCACACCAATAAAATCATCGACGATAGAGACAAAACAAGAATGACTACCTACACAGCACAAATACCCTCTATATATGGATTACCAAAGATCCACAAGCATAACATGCCGCTCAGACCAATTACGTCAGCAATGAAGGTGCCATGCTATGAACTTTCCAAGTACCTAGGAAAAATACTACAGTGTGTGACGAAAGAATATCCCTATTCGATTAAAAATTCGTTTGAGTTTCAGAATAAAGCGAAAAATTTAGTACTTGGCACAAATGATGTTTTGGTTTCTTATGACGCTATTTCTCTTTTTACCAATGTTCCCATTCAACTCGCGATTAATATAATTAAAAAGAAGTGGGAAACAATAAGTAAAGCTACAAAACTGAGCCTAAGTAAGTTTCTTGAATTGTTTGATTTTTGTATGAAAGAAAACAACTATTTACAATTTAAAGACAATTTGTATAAACAAGTGCACGGAATGCCAATGGGAAATCCGCTCTTGCCGACAATCGCAGATTTGGTGTTGGATTTTCTTCTCGATGAGTGTTTCAAGGAGGAGTGTAAACCAAAATTCATCGCTAAATATGTCGATGACATTTTTGCGATTGTGAACAAAGAAGAGATTGAAAATGTGCTACGATGCCTCAACCAATTTAACGAGAAAATCCAATTCACCGTAGAGAAAGAAACAAGTAGATCAATACCATTTTTGGATGTCAAGATCCATCGAAAAAACTACCGGCTTTCATTCGACTGGTACCAAAAAGATATGGCATCGGGAAGACTGATCAATTTCCGGTCAAGCCAAGGTAAACACATTCGTGTAAACACCGCATCGAACCTTATAAACAAAGTCTTTGCGTTGAGTGATCGGGAATTCCACTCCGCTAACGAAGAAAAGGTTACGAAAATCCTCTTGGATAATAGCTTTCCGATCGAAATCATAAGAAGCTTGATACAACGTCAAAAATATAAAGCTCGATCGGAAAATATATTGGAAGAGAGGAAAGGTGTTTACAAAAGTGTCGTTTATGTCCAAAAGCTTTCCGAAAACTTTAAAGAAATAATCGGCAAAAACAAAATTGATGTCAACTTGGCGTACAAGTCGAACCAGACCATGGCTTCCCTCTTCACAGGTCTAAAAAAGAAGACAGAAAAGGACCGTTGTACAGACGTGGTGTACAAAGTAAACTGCCAAGGTAAAACCAATGATCCATGTAATCTATGCTACGTCGGCACGACCAAACAACTCCTTCGACAGAGAATGGCGGGTCACAAGTCGGACATTCGTTCAAAAAATTCTGGAAAGACAGCACTGGCTTGCCACAGCGTTGAAACTGGCCACCAACTGGACTTTGATGGTGTGGAGATCTTGGCAACGGAAAAACACACTTCCAAACGATACACGTTAGAAACACTACACATAATCAATAACAAGAACAACATGAACCGTAAACAAGACACACAAAACATCTCAGCAGTTTACTGCTCATTAGTTTCCAACAGTAGATCCAAAACTTGATTGTACTCATTGGACTAAACTTCATCTGAAGTGTTTAATTACTAATTTGCTCTTAAATTATTCAAGTTTAAATTATTAAATATTTCCAAATATTGTTTTGTTTTTTTTTTTTTTTTATTTACATAATTGTTCAAAACTTTAATGTAAGTGCATACCACGTCCGCCCTACATACATTGACACTTTTATGTAATTACTTCTCTTTTTTTACAAATAAAGATCCCCTGAAGAAGACGGCAACCACCGTCGAAACGTTGGGAAAAAGTAAATGAATTAATTTTTTCATTTTCGTCATCAAAACGACCAACAAAGCCGATGAGAATCATCTTTATCTATTCTCAGATACACATCTATTATCCGAATTATTAAATATATTTTCTTCATCCGGCTCTATGTCTTCTATGTTGACATCGTCTATAATTCCGTGTTTAATTCGAAAATTGTGGAGTACACAGCATGCATTTACTATCTTTCCTGCGGCTTGAGGCGAGTAAAAAAACCCTAATTTGAGACACCTAAAAACAGATTTTAATACTCCATTAAGGCGTTCAACACAATTGCGTGTTTGTGCATGGATTGTATTAAAGGCTCTTTCATCGACATCTGCCGAAGCTCGATATGGTGTCATCAGCCAGGGACGGAAAGGGTAGCCAGAGTCACCTATGTTGAAGAAACAAATTAAAAAAAAAAAAACAATATAAAATATAATCAAATAGAATTAAATTAAATTATATTAAAAAAATTAATTAAAACAATATATATTTATTCTATTTATTGTTATACATGCCTAACAGCCAAGAGCTATGTTCTCGTTGCTCATGAGCTTCATAACGTTGTTGGAGAATTGATTTTATATGTGATTGTTCCCATATAAAGGAATCATGAGACGCACCTCCAAAACGAGCGTGGACCCCAAATATTCGGAGATTGAAGTTGCACAATTGAAATTAGTTAATCATTACCTATTATATTTTTTTGTAAATATGTTCAATGTACCAACTGGACATTCTTAGAATGATACCCCTTTCTATTGAGGTAACAAGCTTCGATTTCATTCTCCGCCTTTTTTATCCTCACATGGGTGCAATCAACTGCTCCAATCACCCCTGGAAATCCAGTCGCTTCAAAGAAACTAGTTTGATGTAAAATTTATGAGATGAATTATTTTTGTTTATAATAAACTTACCTTTGCTTAATGGCATCGTATTCGTCCTCTTTTGGGAACGTTATCCATTTGGGTGAAAAATGGTTTTGAAGTATTGTCGAGACTTCAGCCACAATTCTCGAAACCATCGTTCGTCTCATTGCCGCCGAAAAATCTTGGCCGATGTCTCTTTGATAAGACCCCGAAGCATAGAAGTGCAATGCAGCACATAGACGGATGGAAATGGGAATAAATGTTATCCGCTGCCCCTCTTTCATGTGAGGGCGCATCTCTTGTAGCAGAATATGTGCAGCATCGCGACTAAGCCGGTAGAGCTCTCGAAAACGCTCCTCGCGCAAATCAAATGGGTTGGCCGTGTCACGGAGATTACGGCGTTGTATACGCATTTTGTTTCTACGGTCTTGCGCTTCCGATAGGAGAAATAAGGCAAACATCACTGAATTACAAATGAAATTGATAATAATAGGTATATAATATTTTCTGTTCTTGTTTTAGATTTGGATTATTTTTTTTAATTTCAAGTTCAATTGTTTTGCTTTTGAAATGTCAATATGACAGTTCAACTTATCGTCTTCCAATGGAAGTTCCAGTCAAAACACATCGAAAATTGAAAGAATCGCTTCGACTTACAGAACACCATATTTTTCCAGAGTCGTTAAGGGTGGAATTTTCCGTTTCATTTTTTAACGACGCGAAAAGTTATCGCCAAAGTTATAGAACATGGGTACTGGCTCTTAAGTCTCCGATGTTGCTGACTTAAGGTCCACTTACGCTGGCTATCAAATTTAGCTTAAATTCCTAATATGGGAATCTTAAGTGCCACTTATTCCGGTAAGTGTCGACTGTGAAACTGGCCCTTAAATCGATTTTAAATTTTAACTTTTTTCCACAAACTTATCCATATACGGTCGGGTTAGCACTTGATAACTCATCGCTCCATTTATTATATTTTTTGAACATACTCATAGCATTTTTAAAATAACCGGCATTTTGGTGGTGAATGTACGCCGTGTACAAATAAATCGTGGTGAATGGACGCCACCTGCATATGTGTGCGTGTTTCTCCTGAATTAGCTTGTTTGTAAACTCGTTTGACAGCCGAGATTGCCATCTTTATATGGGCCGAGTTCAACGCACATCTGAATATTCAGAATTCTGAATTGTTGAAGCTCTTGATTGGCCAGCTGTCAGAAAAAGTTCTGAAAATTCAGATGACTTCTGACAGCTGGCCAATCAAGAGCTTCAAAAATTCAGAATTCTGAATATTCAGATGTGCGTTGAACTCGGCCATGGTGTACACAGATGGATCTCTGCAACCAAATGTCAGAAGTGTCAGTGTGAAATTAAAAAAAAACAATCTGACAGCACTCCCTGGTTGGAAAACAAAACCAAATGCCGAAGGCACGAAGGCGAGCCAACAAAGGCGGGTGTTTAATAATAGTGATTAATATGTAATAAAATTAGTTTTTTTGTATCAAACACTTGACAAAAATGTTCACTAAAATGTTTAAACACTAATTAATAGGTAATTCGATCGCAAATTTAAGTTTTCAGTTCCAAATACAATAAATAATCAAATGACCGGATTTTTAACACTGCCAAGAGCATGTAAATATTTTCCAACCAGGGACTTTTTTTTGTTGTTGTGTTTAGATGTCAAATTAGAAAGAGAAAAGACAAATCTTGGAAGACCTCTATTAGCCACATGAAGATGAGAATCCCCGGCAGCCATATTAATTTGCCTACAAGATATCAGACAAAAAGTGAGAATGGGTGTATAAAAACCTAACCCATAGACAGTAGGGATCTTCACACACCTGGTTAAATTGTTGTTGCAATTCACATCTATTCATCGACGCGGGTTCTTCCCAAATAAAACAATATAAACAAATGGGTTTTGGAGGGTGAAACGTACGAAACATTCTTATCTTCATATGGCTAATCTGTGTCTATGACTACATTAGTGAATGCGCCCATTGTATTTCGTTTTCGTTGTCACATTTGCATTTTCAATAAATTAGCTTTGCTACATTATCTTTATTTATATCTGGTGCAATAAAACACAAATATTTCAAAGAGGAACTGAGTAAGCTAAATATTACCCTGTTGATAAATAGGCAATACTAAACTTGGGATAAATATTTGTGTACATTTCGCTTGAAAAGCAAAGGCAAGTCGGTATACATAATATCTCCATTTCTAAGAACCTAAAGTGATTTCAAAGGAAATTTTATAATACAAATTTAGTTAATGTTTGTTTCATGAAAATTTGTATGGTTATGTGGTTCGTTTGTATTTCTTAGATCGCAGCAATCTCACAAATGTAAACAGAATTCCTCGACAAAATTTCTCAGTTTTTTGAGTCAAATATTGATGGAGAAAATTGATTTGTTTCCTAAATGTTGCCGGAGTAAAATTAGGGAGGACTGAAATATAAACTTAACAATTGATTCTAAGAATAATAGGCGTATTCACAATCCTATGCAGCTGGTCTAGTATTATTGTAAAAGAGCAAAGTGTTATATTTTCTTTAACTTCAAAAACAAAAAGCCAACAGCTAGACTTTTTGTGAACTCAAACAATATTTTTGGTTTTAGAGATACAAATCCTTTATTTACTTAAGATTATAAGTTACAAATTTGTTATAAAAGTTTAATACTTACAGCCATATTATTCACTGCAGGTTGAAATAAGGTTTAAGTGAATTTTGAACCTGTCCTATTAATCCGCATATTTTAATCTTTTCAAATTTAACTTTTGTGGATATTATTCACTCAAAACTCGCATTAAACACGAGGGATTAAAAATACATAACAACCGCATGTAAAATTGTTAAAACTTGACTAATACGGAATGTCAATAATTTGACATTTTCCAGCATATATATTTCCTTTTTTTTTGTTTCTTGTTCTTGTATTTCAAATTTCATTGTTCGAAATTAAAAAAAAATCAAGTTAAGTTAACACATTTTTTTTTGTTTGTGTAATTGAAAGCAAAACTGTGTATGTGTTCACGTGCGCAAAAACTTCAAATGTCACTTTGCTTGGCTAAATTGAGTGTATGTACTGAAATTTTAGTTTACAACTGGGTTGAACTGCTTTAACATCTCCCTGAAGGGCAGTTAAAATTGAATCGGATTAAACGCGATAGGGTTTAATAAATAGGGTTTTTGAACGGGTTTATTGAATGAATATTATGCGCTTGGGTTGAACTTTTGAGGCTTAACTCTTCTATAAGCAAGGTATTAATTTAAAACCGGATTAATTGAGTGAATAATATGGCTATAAAAGTTATGCGCTTGGGTTGAACTTTTGAGACTTAACTCTTCTATAACCAAGGTATTAATTTAAAACCGGATTAATTGAATGAATAATATGGCTGTTACAGTCAGTCAAACTCATATTCGTACGGATGCTAAAATGCAATTAATTTGAAGACCACAACAAAATTCGAGCTTTATTTGTTCAAAGTTCTTATTAACATTTTATAAAAAGCCCAAAAAAGCAACATCCCTTGACAAAAAGAGGACAATTATTAACAAAACTCCAAAAACCTAACTGAAAGGAGTCAAACTCGTATTCGTCCACCCAAAGTTTTCTTGGATTTAAATAAAAAACTAACACAATTTCAATATTTTGTTGCATATTCCATATTTTCTTTTTTAACACTTGCATTTCTAATAGTTTCTTTTCTATGTCGTTGTTGTCAATGGCCCTATAGATTCTCTTTAGGATTAATATCTGCTTAATACGGTCGGTCCGATTTGTTTTGGTTAATTGTAGACATGGAACATTCAAGTCAAATCGCTTGAGAAATATTCAACTCTTACAAATAACTCATCGTAAATCACGAAATGAGAACAAAATCTGATAATAAGTGAACCAAACTTGGAGAGAAGTTACGTCAGGTACTTAGCAAAAACGTTTGGAAACGTTTCCATATTTAAAAACACAATAGTAGCCCAGATATGTAACGTAAGAAATGCCCGAAAAGGATAATAATATATTCAATAAGCGCAGTAAAAAAGTTAAACTTTGCAAGTTGTCATAAATACCAAAGATTTTGAGTTTTGAAAAAAGCGTTTTCACCCCTGAGCCATGCGACAAAGTATGTGATCTTTTATTTCAAAGGAGAGGTAATTTGTTTGCCGAAAACCAAATATCCAACTCTATTCAGAATATGCAAATTACGTAGTAAAGTACAGAGTCGGCTGGATGATGGTTATGGGTCTTTTCCGGCAACTAGCCTTGGTAAGTTGGATTACATTAAAGTCAATTTAGACCACGGAAAATACAAAAACATTTTGTAAAAACTTTTTAAGTGTGTGCACGAAAATTGGAGTTTAAAAACAATTTACTTTTTACAAGAACAATAACCCAAAGCACAAAATTTATAACACTTGCATCTTTCATGCCTAGAATTATCCAAAAAAAAAATTGGGACCACACAGTATTAAGCAGATATTAATTATAACGAGAATCTACAGGGCCATTTACACCAAAGACTTAGAAAATAGACCATTAGAAATGCAAGAGTGTTGAAAAAGAAGTTTTTGGAAAATTTGTTAAAATTGCAATAGATAAGACTAAGAGGTTCTAAAAATTTCTGCTAAATAGACTAGACCATGGGATATAAAGTATGGAATATGCAACAAAATATTGAGATTGTGTTAGTTTTTGGTTTAAATCCAAGAAAACTCTGGGTATACCAGTGGCGTAGCGAGGGTGGGGGGAGGGGCCTCGGGCGGCACTATGCTAGGGGTGGCAATTTTTTACCTATGCTTAAAATTTCTGTCAAGAACTTGGAATTTTAATGGAACGTCCCAGGAAAATAGAAAAAGAAACAAATCTTTGGCAATAGATGTTGCTTTATCCTATGAAAATGAACTGCGACGAAAATTATTTTCTTCCTTAGACATGGTCAGTGCTGAAATACAACAAAGATTCGGCAGTTACGAAATTTGGCGACTAAGTTCGACTTTCTCACACCTTGAACTCTATGAAAGCAATTTAGATCTTGCACCTCATGAGATCCAAAGCGTACGGTTAAGAGCAATTGTATATTCTACATAGGCAAAACAAATGAACTAGCCAATAAAATTCTCAGTCGAACTATTAGAATTTATTTTACAGTTTAGTCTAGAAGTTATTCTGCCTAACATTACAATAATGCTTCGTCTTTTCCTTACAATTGCAATAAAAAATACCGTCACAGAGAAGTTTCTAAAAATTGAAACTTATTAAAGAATATTTAAGGTCCACAGTGAGCACTCTAAGGCTATCTAATCTGGGTATAATGCCTATAGAGCAGAAAATTACAGAGACCATCGATACTGAACGAATAATAAGAGATTTTGCTTTAATGAAAAGTAGGAAAATAAAATTTTAAAGAAGTTTTTTTGTAAAAATAATTTATTTATTTATTTACATCACAGGAAACAATACAAATAAATTTGTATCATCCGGAATACATGGCTGTTATAATAAATCATGATTACATTAATATAATAAATCTTATTTTTAAACAAATCTCTATTAGTTCATATACTCACATTTTAATAAAGTTCAAGATTATTTAAATAAATTAGGTATGTATAGGTTGTTGAGGAAAAAATATTTTTAAAGTTCTTAAGGTTTATAAAATTTAAATTTGATGAAGCTTATGTTTATTTAGTAAAGGAAAAAGTAAAGATTTATCTGGATGTGTGGTTTTGTCAAGAAGCTTCTGTAAGGGTGGGATGTTAGTTGTGAAATGTCGTCTAGTTAATACGCATCTTTGTAGAACATGCTCTAAGGTTAGAGTTTCTTGACAGAAGCTGCAAAGTGGTGGAGGTTCGTTTTTATAAAAATGAACTTTGTTGAACAGTACATGGCCCAGCCTAATGCGACAGCTGCACCGATTGTAAACGGTTCAATGAATCATTGTAAGCCACTTGCTCTAAGGTTGTTTTGTGTTGTCTCAAGAAGGAATTGGAGATGTTCCAACGGACGTCTGCTTCTCTAGGTATATTGTTTGAGAAATTTTTTAATATTGTTGATGCGAAAGGAGGTATGGTAAATTCCAGCGGCATTTTGATGGTTGTACGAGCGGCAGCATCTGCCTTTTCATTTCCTGGAATCCCTACGTGGCCTGGGGACCATATTAAGTGTATTATTGGAAAGTTAGAGCGTATAATTGAACGCAAGTATTAAAAAATTTGTGTTTTGTTTTTATTGTTAAGAAGATTGCGAACTGCACTCAAGGAATCACTGCAAATTGCTGTTTTCTCATTTATTTCGTTGGCAATTTTGAATGCATCAACCAATGAGATTACTTCTCCAACAAATAGACTTTGGTTAGGTGTTGTAAGTTTTTGAGTGATAATCTTGTCACATTTGTTATCATATCTGTAAACACAATAACTTGTTGTTTCGTCTGTTGTGGAGGCATCTGTGTACAGTATGCAATCGAATTGTCCTAAGGATATTATTTAAGAAAATTTTGGGGATGTAGATGACGGGCAATGTATGTACCTTAGACGTTTGGTCTAGTGAAGTGTTGATTGTGCTTTTAGGAAATAGCCAAGGGGTTGTGTCGATGTCGTAGGTAACTGCTTTCGGAATGGTGGTGTTGATTGATTTCAAGTATCGGATCGAGTTGAAGAGTGCGCTTTTGATTTTAGCTTTTTTGGAGTCTGTCCAACCAGATCTGGTTATTACGTGTAAAAGATGGTTGCTGTCTACAAGGCTTATAACAACAATTTTGGTTTGTGTCTTCTTTTTTGTTTGCGAAAAATATGGTGTATTTGTTTCTGCCAATAATGCGTCAATAGGTGTTGATGGTAAAGCTCCAGAAGCTTTTCGCAGCAAGCTGTTGATTTTAGTTTGAATCATCTGATCATTGCTCTTTGTCCAGTGTGAATAGATAGAAAGACTATGTTGTGTGGCGCCCCTTATAAGCGCTTGGGCTATATTTATGAATGTGTTCTGGTGAGGTCCTCTGTGTTTCTGGCAGATTATTGTGAGTAAGTTTAATGATTTATTGAGCTTATTAGCTACAAACTTGGGATGTGCATTCCATTTCCAAGTTTTTGTGCAAACAAGGCCAAGAATTCTTGTTTTTTCTTTGAGGGGAAGAGCTGAACAGCCAAAATTTATAGTAGTGTTTGGACACGATCTTTTTTTGCATATATGTAGAACTTCTATTTTATCAACGGTTAATATAGCGCCTGTATTTTGGCACCACGCTTGTGCTTTTCGAATGGTTTGATTGAGAGCATCAGCAACTTCTTCAGGGTTACCAGAACGTAAGATGAAAATATTGTCAGCATATGTTAAAATTGATTTAATTTGTCGTTTTCCAGTATTTAATTAATTTAAAAGCGAATTAACGTACGCATTGTTGAAATTGGAGACCCCTGAAGAGTACCATTTTCTATTGTGTGTTCGAAAGAAGAGTAGCCATTGACTTTTACTCTGATTATTCTATTAGTCATGAAAGAATAGATTACCTTTAATAAGTTTGAATTGATTCCCCATTTGTGCAGTTGTGTTACTACCCCAAATGCGGTTACTTTCTCAAAAGCCTTTTCTGAGTCCTTGGACAAGAGAACCGAATGGTTTCGTGAGGCTAGCTCTGTGTGTACTGCTTGATCAAGCTTGTGTAACAAAGTATGTGTGCCTTTACATGGTCTAAAACCATGTTGGCTATTGTTAAGACATTTTTCCAGTGTCCATTTGAGTCTATTCCCAATTATTTTTTCAAATAACTTGGATAGAACAGTGAGAAGAGAAATCGGGCGGTAACCTTCGATAGACTGTGAGTCCGAGTTTGGTTTTGGTATAGGAATCAAAATAGCCTTTTTCATTCATGCGGAAATAATCCGTTTCTCAAAATGTTATTATATAGTTTGACTAATCTAGACATAACCTCAACTGGCAAATTTTTTAGCATCTTAAATGATATCTTGTCCGCACCAGGCGTAGAGCCTTTGGTTGAACGTAGTGATTCCATTAGTTCGGGAAGAGTAATAGCTGGATTAGAAGCAGTTGAAGGCAGGTTAATTGAAACAGTATTTTTTAGCTGTAGAACACGGGGAGAAAAATTTGCATCGGAGCTGTACCCAGCTCATTTGTTTGCAAACAGCTGTGCAATCAGTTACAGTTACTTGATCATTTACTGCTGTGGAACTATGTCTAATGGCGGTGATGCTACATCGTGAGTGATTTCCACCTATAGTTCTGACTTTATTCCTAAGAGTTTTGGAATCCATAGTTGGATTGATAGTGATATATAGTGAATGTATTTCTTGTCGATAAATGCGTTGGAGATCCATCATTCAACAGAACTAGGTCGGAATTTTGTAACCAATAGGCTACAATATTTCCAGCACTGTTAGTATGTGGGGAACCCCACATTACGTTGTTAGCGTTGAAGTCACCTAACACTATGCTTTGTTACAGTCGGTTTGCGGCAAGATCAAGGTACTCTTGCTGAGATATGGTTTCATCAGATTGCCTGTAGATATTATGTAGCGTTAGAGGATGAGGAAGGTTGGTTTTCAGAGTTTGGGTCAGTATTCCAGTTAGGCAGCTTGTGTATGTGTGAGGTTTATTGGATTTTATAAAAATGGCTGTGCCATCTTTATTTCGCTCGTGTGGCTTATTATTAAAATAAGCAATGTAGCTCTTGTATCTTAATGGTGCTCTTTCAACAAGAACTTTAGTTTCTTGTAGAGCTATAATTTCGGGATTATATTTTTCAACAAGAATATCTAAGTGTGGAAGATTATTGAAATACCCTTGGATAAATTCTCCTTGAATGCAACAATGAAAGTTCGTTAGTTTTCAAGAAATAACTTAGCATACAGTTGTGATGGGATTATTTGAACAAGTTTTGTGGTTAAAATGCAAATTGCAGTACATATTTGTTTCCGAAAGATCATCATTGAAGAATTTTGATATTTATTTTCTTGTGAACATTGATTGTTGAATTGTTATTGATTTGAAAAGTATTTGTTGATGACAAATTAGGTTGTTGGTCAATTATTGTTGGCCGTGGACATCTCTGGCCGGAGAGAGGGCAAGGGGGCTCCACGCCGAAAGTCCTTATTCCCTCTCCCGCCAGAGAAGTCCACGACCTTTCATATGGAAAGTGTGTTGTATTATTGTTCATTGTCATCTGTATCAGATATAGACATAAAGTATGATTCATTTTGTATTAGATTGTTTGATAATATTGAAATAGGTGAGTTTTGCGTGGGGTTGGTTATAGAGTTTTGGTTTTGATTGTTTGTAAGGTTAAGTATTTAGTTTTGTGTGTTCATAAAGGTAGTAGTTTTTGGTGGCGAAGGCAGAGGCCGGAGTGGTGTTTTCTGACTGATTAGTTTAGTTGTTGGAAGTGAAGATGAAGTAGAGGGTTGTGGTAGAGGTTGGGGTCTTTTTGGCGATTTTGGAGTTGAATTACTTTGGACAGTAGTTTTTGTTTTGTTAATGTTTGTTGTTGTATTTAAACTGTGGTCGTTTTGGATTTTATCTGAATTATTTGTTTCTTTTGAGAGGAGATTTTTCTCCGGAGGATTAAGAACTTCTTTAGCTCTTAATGCGTATGTTTGGGATTTTAAGATTGGTTAAGTTGGGTGCATTTGGCTATAAATGCGTTTGGCTTCTCCCATACTGCACTTGTTTCTGGTTTTGATCGTGAAGATCTCTTTATTTTGAATATATTTGGGACAGTTTTTGGATGAAGATGGATGGGCATCAGAGCAATTCGCGCACATGGTACGAGTGCATTCTGAAGGTTCATGAGGTGGAATACTGCAAACTTCACATTATTTGTTGTTATTGCATCTTTTTATTGTATGTCCCAAAATCTGACAGCTTTTACATCTCATTGGATTTGGTATGTATTCCATAACTTTTGTTTTATACCAAGCTATGTCGATTGTCGGAGGATATTGATAGCGATCGAAAGTGAATAACATAAGTCCCGTGGGACGCAGGTCTTTTTCGGAATTTTTTTGGAATGTATAGACGCCGATAACACCTTGTGGTTTTAATTCACTAATGATTTCTTCTTCTTTAGTATTAATCAGACAAGGTGCATACACAATGCCTTTTGAGGAATTCAGATTTTCGTGAAGTTTCACCGTTACGGGTATCTGGGCAAGGTTAGAAACTTTAAGGAATCTATCTGCAATTGGTTGTGATTTAGTGAGGATCAGAACGTTTCCATCTCTAAGTTGGGAAATATTTTCATAATCCTTACCAACTGCATCAATTGCTTTATCCAGATAAACACGCTTATTGATGATAATGGTTGTTTCTCATCTTTAGGAGAGATGATAAACAATTTGGTCTTTTTAGGTTAGAAACATCGGGAAGTTAAGGGAAGTCAGTTATCGAGGAGTTTTTTAATTCTTTTTGCAAGGCGCTTCGAATTAGGGGGTTCCGCCAACAATTCGAATCAATTCCCGGTTTTTTTTCTTTCTGGCTCCGGGCCATATTGATTGCTAAGAAAAATTAACCTCGCACCAAAAACTTTAACACGCGGTTTCAAAGAAAATTAAAGAACCTTTTGAAGGAAAAGAGACAGATATATGTATACAAAAATTAACCTGCGAAAGGAAAGTGTACGCTGTGAAAGCTAGAAGGCGACGTTTGTAAAAATAAATAAATAAATTAAACAAATGTTATGTATGCAACTATTTATTTATTTATTAATGAATTGAATTTAATTATTAAATTAAAAAAAATAATTAAATACAGTTAATTTAATAAAATTAATTTATGCACATACATACATAGATTCTGATTAAGAAACATCAGTACAAAAAGCCATATGGTTCCATGTTTTCAAAAAAAAGTTACTTCAAGTATGGACAAAGTTATCAACATAATTTTGTATGTCTCCTGTTTTTTTTGAAGGATTTAAATTAAGAAAATCAAAGTTTAATGCGAATTAACGTTGTTTATTTTATATCCTAAGGTAAGTAATTTTTATCCGCTTGGAGATTGGGAAATGGAAAGTTTTAAATGGGAACATTTTAAACTTCTCTTGCTAGAACACCAGTTGATAAAATTTTGAAGAAAACTTTGGCCAAGATAATATGTGTATAACTGTTGAAACCGTATGTGTATAACTGGTTGAACCGCAACAAAGTTATCGCAGTTTTTTTTATGGGTGTGTGAAAAAAAAAGAATAGGGGCGGCAAAAATTGGGTCTGCCCCGGGCGGCCCTAACCCACGCTACGCCACTGGGGTGTACGAATACGATTTCGACTCCGATCAGTTAAATCAGTCAAATAATGAAAAACAACACATTTCAAAATCAATTTTTTTATTTAAGATAGGTATTTTAAGATTCGTGAAAAACGTCAGAACAAGTAAGAACAGGAAATCTGTTCTAAGTTGTTCTACCTAAAAAGCTATTGAAGAAAATCCTGTTCGATATTGTTCTAGACAGACTCATTGAACAGCAAACCAGGACTCCGATAAAATCAGTCGAGAAACGATGAAAAATGGAACAAAACTCATATGATTTGGTTCAATTTTCATCGTTTCTCAACTGATTTTATCGATGCGAGAGTCACAGAACATGGGTCCAGAACAGAAAATTCCTCATTGAACAGCAAAAAATTGTACTTTTCGAAACTGTTCTAAACTGTTCCGAACAGCCTCGTTGAACAAAGATAATATTTGATTTATAATTGTTTTAGAATTGACTTCTATGTTCGCAAGCTGTGTTTGCATAGCTCACATAGCAGCGTCCAGCAGCCGAAGAAAGGCAAGAAAACATGTCACCCTTCTTTAAAGACTAAAATTGAACTCTTTTACTTGTTAATAATTTTTACAAATCATATAATCCTAAACTAACAATAAGGGTTGTAAAGTGGATAACGACAATGATGACCGACGCATCCCTTGTTCATAACATAATGCTAAGAGATGTGAGTCATAAACCACAATCTGCCAGATTATTTACTGTTATATGATAAGGTTCATCAACGCGACACAGCGTTGCCATCCACTTTGATCTTTATACACAAAACATATCTACTGTCATTAATGTAAATATAGATAACTTATTGTGATTTTCTTCACTATTTGTCAACTTGCCGCAAACTCTCAAGTTGGCCAACTCTAGAGTTGACACAAACTTGAGAGTTGAGTGAAAAGTTGAAATTTGTTTTTCTTCACTATTTTAAAACTGTTGTATATTAAATAGTCCAATAGTAAAATAAAAGATATAACAAAGATATTTGTAATGCAATTTGATGTACTTTATTGTTCGACGATTTGTTACAGACAGGAAAAACGGACGTTGGTATTCTATTTGAAAAACCAGAAAGAGATAGATAGTTGAATAAGATACATTTACAAGAAGAAAGATGCTACCAACTTATGATCACCAAAGACGTGTTCATTGATAAGTGCGTTTGAACTTCAACACTGCTCCTCAAACGTGCTTAACCAATCCGCATCTTTCTCTGAGATCTTTGATTTTTCCTGCTGGTAGTGGCTTTGTTAGAAGATCTGCGACCATGTTGGCACTTTCACAATAGTCACATCTTATAACACCACGGGCAATGTAATCCTTGATAAAGTGATACTTTGTATCTATATGTTTGGAACGGCCGCTAAACTTGTCGCTTGATATTTATTTTAAGCAGCTTTGATTATCCTCTAATATAAGGACAGGATCTTCTAATGTTTCATTAATATCTCCGAGTAACTTTTCAGCCAAACTGCTTCTCTACTAGCCTCTGTCAAAGCGATGAATTCAGCCTCCGTTGATGAAAGAGCTACACAGTTCTGTTTTCTGCAACACCAGTTGACTGTTCCGCCAAAGACTTTGAAGATGTATCCGCTATTAGATTTCCTTTCCGTGCGATCTTCTGCCCAATTAGCATCCGCGTAACCAAAGAGTTTAGTTGTGTTGTTTAATTCACCGAGAATTAGCTTAAGATCTGCTGTACCCTTGAGATATTTGACTAGTCTCTTTAACTCGTTCCAGTCTTCTGATGAAGGTTTCGATACCCTTCTAGCAAGGATAGAAACACTAGCTGCAATATCCGTTCGAGAATTATCTGAGATATACAGCAGGCATCCAATGAACTTCTGGTATTTTTCGATGTCCGATAATAAACATGGATCAGAATTTCCTTTTCCATAGCTGGGTTCCAATGGAACATTTGAAATTTTAGCATCCTTTAAACCCATGTCTTCTACGATTTTACTGATGTATTTTGATTGGCTTATTAAGAAATGTCCGTTATTATTTTGACTCACCTCGAGTCCCAGATATTGTCTGATCGTTCCAAGATTTTTTATTTCGAATTTGGATCCCAATAACACGCTAACATTATCAACAAGTTGTATGTCTTTGCTTGCAACTAGCAAGTCATCAACATAAATCAAAACGAAAATCCAGGTACTTCCAATCTTTTTTTGTATATAAGCATTGGTCAATTTTACTTTGTTCGAAACAAATGTTGATTAATGCTGAATGTATTACCTGGTTCCAAGACTTTGCGGACTGCTTTAGGCCATAAATACTCTTCTTCACTTTACAAACGTGGTTCTGCTTTTCCTCAATTACCAAGCCTGGAGGTTGTTGCATGTAAACGGTTTCTTTAAGATCGCTGTTAAAAAATGCGGTCTTAGCATCAAAATGCTGCACATGCATTTTCCGATGTCCTGCAACTGCCAAAAGAACCCTAAGTGTTGTATGACGAACGACTGGAGCAAACGTCTCATCGTAGTCAACTCCATACCGCTGAGAAAAACCTTGTGCAACCAGACGAGCCTTGTAGATACATTTTTCTCCTCCTTCACTTATTTTCCGTGTGTAGACCCATTTACTACCTACTGCTTTTCTGTACTATATCCCAAGTGTTGTTCTGTTGCAATGAATGCATCTCCTCCATCATTGCACCTTTCCATAGTTCCGACTCAGTGCAATTTAAAGCCTCTTGCAAGCTTGTTGGATCCTTTCTTGTTTCATGCTTTACCGCATGCACCTCGTTAATTAGTCTCGAAGGTGGTTTACCTTTCGTCTGTCTGTTCGATATTCTTTTCTCGACAGTGAGTTCTTCACCGACACCCTGAAACTCGTTAACTATCTTTTCATCGAATCCAAAGAACTGAGATTCAAAAGAAGAATCCGCATCATCACCAGAAAAATATTCTTGGTCGTCCTGTTCATCAACCATTGCACCTGGTTCCGCCCTTTTGATTGGTTTCTTACCAACAATCACTTCAACCACTTTTCCAGGACTTTGCAGCTCCTGTACATTACTTTGTGAACCTTCGGAAACGTAGATATCTTTTTCAGGAACCTTGTCTTTCGGAGAATTACATAGTGAACCACTTGATTTGAGGAAATGTACATCTCTGCTGACAACTATTCTTTTAGTTTCTGGATTGACTAATCTTTATGCCTTAGAATTTTGATCATAACCCACAAATACCATGCACTCCGACTTCCTATCCCATTTCCTCCGCTTTTCTTTTGGAACGTGGACGTAGCAACTTTCTCCAAATGTTCGAAGATGTTCAAAGCTTGGTTTACTTGCGTTCCACATTTCAAAAGGTGTAGTGGTAACTGCTCTTGACGGTAATCTATTTTGAACGTATGTTGCAGTCAAAATTGCTTCGGCCCAAAACTCCTTTCCCAACCCTGCTTCGATCAGCATACACCTTGACATCTCCACCAGAGATCTGTTGCGCCTCTCAGCAACACCGTTTTGCTGTGGAGAATACGCTGCTGTGAATTGGCTTTGAATACTTTGTTGCCTCAAGTAATGCTGAATTAGGTGACCGTTGTATTCTCCTCCACGATCTGATCTGAAGACCTTTGGCTTTCTTCCGAATTTAGTTTTTGTTACCTCAACATATTCCTTCATTCGATCCATGACCTCTGACTTGTGCTGTAGCAGATAAACGACTGTGTATCGACTGTAGTCATCGACAAAAGTAAGAAAATAACGATTCCCGCCTAAACTGCTTACTTCCATAGGACCGCATACATCTGTATGTATTAATTCAAAAACAGCAATTGCCCTACTTTCTGAATTTTTCGGAAAGGGCTGACGACTTGACTTTCCTTGCAGGCATATCTCACAAGAATCTTTTATGCCGCACTTATCAATTTTGATACCTGTACCCAAATCCCTCGAAACTATGCATTCAATTGCTTCTGTATCCCTGTGTCCAAGTACACGGTGCCATTGATGTAAACATTTGTTCTTATGACCAGCTACAACAACTCTTTTTGGTTGCCTTAATGTGTACATACTTTGCGACTGATCAGCAACACCAACTTCCGCACCGTTCTTAACAAGTCTTCCATTCTTAAAAATAACTTCAATCCCTTTTTCTGCCAGACAAGAGACCGATAGAAGACTGCCCTGCATCTTTGGAACATACAAAACACCTGAGATAGAAGCTTTAATTTATATATATATAAAGATATTCGCTGTTCAGGATTCTAATTTCACACGTGCCTTTCCCTTCTGAAGATAAATCGCTGCCAATCCCCAAAATTCTTTTGTGTTTGTGATATGACACGTCGATCCTGAATCGACTATCCAACCGTTTGTATTATTGAATGAAGTAAAAAAACTTACCTCGTTCTTGCACGTAGATGTTGAAACTAGATGTGCCTTCTGCTTGTTTTTGTTCTTCCATTCTTGGTGCTGCCTACAATCTCTCTTGAAGTGACCCTTTTGATGACAAAAGTAACATTCTGGAACATAACCTTTTGTTGGACGCACAGCCTTTGTTACTTTCATTGCAGATTCATGTTTTTCAACAATTGGTTCAGCCCTTCGCTTGAATTCTTCACGTAGCTTTGATTGCACACAATCGAAGCTCAATTCTTCTCGCGTTTCCAATGCCACGATTAATGTGTCGTAGCTTCTGGGCAAACTGCTCAACAGCATTGCAACACTCCACTGCTCTGACAGACGTTCCTCTCCAATTGCCGCTAATCGCTCTAACAAATTGTTAATGTTCCTAATATGAGTTTCAACATTTCCACCCTCATCCAATCGAAGACCGCATATCTGCCTCATCAGTTACCCAAAGTATTCCGTTCATGATATGTCCTTAGAGAGTTCCATGCATCCATCGACGTGATCGACTTCCTTATATGCTGGATCTGAGGGTCTTCGACCGACAATGCAATAGTTGCACGAGCTTCATCATCCTTTGAAATCCATAAAGCAGTAATAGGTTCAGGCTTTACTATATCACCAGATACATACCCCCAGAGCCCTTCCCTGATCAGCAGCATCTCCATTTTGTATTTCCAAGTGAAGTAATTTTCATTACCCAATTTTTGGAATGAAAACCTGGCATCCGTCATTCTATAGCAGCAGCTTTGAATACTTAATAACTTTAAAAACTTTTATAACTATATGGGACTGGGCCCATAACCTGTTGTATATTAAATAGTCCAATAGTAAAATAAAAGATATAACAAAGATATTTGTAATGCAATTTGATGTACTTTATTCTTCGACGATTTGTTACAGACAGGAAAAACGGACGTTGGTATTCTATTTGAAAAACCAGAAAGAGATAGATAGTTGAATAAGATACATTTACAAGAAGATAGATGCTACCAACTTATGATCACCAAAGACGTGTTCATTGATAAGTGCGTTTGAACTTCAACAAAAACCAAAATCTGCGAGATTATTTACTGTTATATGATAAGGTTCATCAACGCGACACAGCGTTGCCATCCACTTTGATCTTTATACACAAAACATTTCTACTGTCATAAAGATCTTAATATAATAAAAATATGAATATAGATAACTTAGGGTGACTTTCTTTACTATTTGTCAACTTGCCGCAAACTCTCAAGTTGGCCAACTCTAGACTTGACACAAACTTGAGAGTTGTGTGAAAAGTTGAAATTTGTTTTTCTTCACTATTTTAAATCTCAACCCGAGAGTTGAAATTTAAAAGTTAGTCTACTTGCGTTTTTAAAAATTTCCCTGGGAAATTTTTAACAGATTCGTATGTTTCAACTTGATTTGAATTTATTTTGCGCGATTATTTAAAGTTCCGGTTGTTTTTGCGCATTGAAAAATACAAATAAATAAATAAATAATAATAAACTCGAGTGCATAATACCTCAGCGCAATCAATAATTGGGTAATTCAAACTAAGGAATATTCAAGATATTTCATTGCGTACCTTGTTTCAGTGTAAGCAAACTACCCTTTATTAATTCCAAGAGCAAAATAATTGTCATTCGCTTTGAAATACGAAATCGGTAGATAAAATCATGGTCGTCCCACTTTTCGAGCTCCTACCGTCTTCTTTCAATCGCCAACAATTCTTCTTCATCTTCGCTTCCGGAAGCAGGCGATGGATGATTTTCCCAATAATAATTTTCTCGGAACATTTTATTTTAAAAACATTTTTATTCATACCGAAACCGAGAATAATTTTTGACAGAAGGTGCAACAAAATGTACTACAAATTTGAATTTGACAGAAAACTCTCAATTTGCTCTCTCAACTTCTACTATTTTCGGAAGATGAGAAAACCAGAAGTTGATCAACTCCAGAGTTGAGAATCGAAAGTTGAAACTGTCGACTTTGAGTGAAGAAAAACAAAATCGCAAGTTCAGAATAAAAATCCTCAAGTTGAGTTCAACTTGTAGTGAACAAAATGGCTCTTAACATTCTCCCGCCATTGACATCATTGCAAATATGTCAATTTAAATGTTGTAAGGGTTATAATGGCCAATGTTTGACTGGAGCCGATGACACTTCATTTACTTTTGTCTTCATTTTGAGGCAAGAATTATTCGCTTGAAGATATTGTTCAACTTTAAACAACGATTTTTACGATTTCCTTTAGATTAATTTTTCAACTAGACCAGTGCTTCCTTTGCTGGTATTATCATCATCAGCCTCATCATACTGAAAAGTGCTGTCCAATTTAAACATAAGCTCCATCAGCGACCATTGACTTATTATATATGGACTGCTAGTTGGTTGTCAATTCCATACACAACCTGCGGAGATGATGGTTCCAGTTCTCAAAGCGAAATCAGCGACAAGTTCGGGCCTACCGACAATAATAAATACTATTTTTAGCATCAGTTACATACTTCGCCTTAGAATGAAATTTCATTCATAGAAGGTAAGGCCATCTATGGTCATAGGAAGTCACCAATCGGCGTAGTGTTGGGGGAGCACTGAAAAAAATCCTTTTTTGATTTATTTTATAAAACCTTTGATTTTAGAGTAATATTCGAAATAAAAGATTTTTCAATGAAATTTATTTTCTCCATTTCAAGAGATGTAGTGAAGGAAGATATTTTTAAAACATTATTTCAAGGAAAAATTCGTACAATCGTATTTATAAACGCCGTCTTACCTTAGACGGCCGTCCAAGTTATAAAAAACATTTTTAATGTCTGAAGTTTTCTGAATTTTGACCTACCTTAAGACAATGGAATCTATTGTCTAAACCTGCAATATTGCAGTATTTTTTGTATATATCAAATAAAGTATTTTCCAACTATTTCGAAATAATTATAAACTGTCTAACTAGTCAAAAATCTAATAAATAGGACTCGCCCACTAGGCAACTTCCGAGCAGCTTTTTAGATATCTTATTTTTCTTGAAAACGTTCGTATTTTTTAAATTATAACTTATTCATAGGTTCATTCCTTTATTTTAAAATTCTGATTTTTGTGCATTTCAGTCCAAAGTTCTGTCAAAGTTCATAAAAAAACAATAAAATTGTACAAAAATGCCCAAAAATTTGGAGTAAAGGAACGAACCTTACTTTTAATTTATCATTAAATTTATCTTAACCGAAATTGTAGAGGATTAGAATTCCCTATAAAAACGCGCTTAAACTGTGTACTTAAAACTACTAGGCGTTTTTTTTTGCAAGTCCATGTGGATTTGTCGAAAAAACAACATCGGAACTAATTGTTTTACACGTAAATACAACAACAACTTAAATCTATATGGACTTAGCTAGGTCCAGATAATTATCGGGGCTTACGTACTGTAAGTAAGAAGTCCCGATGTCGTTTTTTCGACAAATACATATGGACTTGCAAAAAACACGCCTACTAAATATATTCAATATTCTTAGCAAAAAGTGTAAAGCAAAATACTACCTCTACTCATTTACTTTTTAAATCTGCCAGTTTCTACTAATTTTATTTTATTTTATGAACTTCGACATGACAGTTTTGAAAATTAAGCGAGAAGTTGTTTGTAAAAAAGAGGAAATTTTCGGATTCGGTTAAGGGATTTTTTTTTCAAATAACCCTTAGCACTGGTTTGACATTTATTGTTTGTTTTTATTTTGCAATTCAGTTTCAGAATTCTTCGCGATGATGTTTGTTTATTAGTTTGTTGTTATTAATTAAAAAAAGTATGAAAACAAAGTTGAATCATTGCGAAACTAATTAACAATAGCAACCAATGAAATCGACAAACAGCGGTAATGGTTATCGATTTAAGTGAAAGAAAATTTTATTTGCTCCTAGACAAGAATTGAAAAATCTCAGTCACGTTCAGCGTCACACAACGTGAAGGATGTCGGAAAGACAGAATGCATGTATTGAAGAAATTATAATATACAATTCGTAATTCATTTGTGTGAGGTGTTTTTCAGATAAAAATATTATTATAAATACTATCTGCACTATCGACGGAAGGTAAAGGTTGGAAGTAAAGTTTCAATTTTACTAGTTTCCTTTGTAAAATTTGCGTTGAATGAAAGCACTTGACTACATAAATGTAGTCCCTTGTGTCTGCTGAACGTACCCAATGAAAAATGAAATCAGATGGAAAAAAATCCTTCAAAAAAATCCTCGATACAAATGTCAAACAGTAGTATCTGTATTTTCCGATAGGACTGAACTCGGCGCTTGTAACGCATAGCTTAAAGTGGCGTCAACGTGAAGTTGGCTCCTGGCAGTCCATATATAATAAGTCAATGTCAGCGACCCTGTAGATTGTTGATATTGCTATGTTTATTTGGCACCACGAATCTAGATATCCCTTTAAACGTGCAGCACGACATCTGTCGCAACAAATAATACCTACATCAGTATCTACCTTCATCTGTATACACATTTTAAAACTTCCTCTTCGTCATCAAACGTCCACCACGAAGGTCCTCTTTTTCATAATTATTTACCTATGTAAATAATGTACCTATATAAATTATATAATAAATATTATATTATATTCATTACCTCATTCAACATTATTATTATTATTTATTACAATATAAATAAATTTACACTATAATATAAGCAATTAACAGCACTAGCTACCAGAGGCTTTGGGCTGGAAAATTATATAATTATTTGGGATAAGTGTTTTAGGCTACATAATTTTAAATGCATCGGGTCGTCAGAGACCGGAAAACCAGCGAATGAGTACAATCGAGGGCATCCCAAGCCTTGATAGCCCCATGCATATGGATTTACAAATATTAATTAGATAATGGAGTCAAGTTTGAGTATAAGTAATAATTTATAAACATTTTTAATGTTTTCGATTGTTTTTGCTGACAGAAGGTCATTTAATTTTTTATTAAAAAGTGATGAACATACATTATTAACTTTAAAGCATTCGGATGTAAGATGTTTTATGGATAGAATTTGATTGGATTGGCAGAGATGACAGTTAGGGGGGCTTTCCTTTTTGAGGAGATGTCCATGCGTTGATTGTGTGTGTCCGAGGCGTAGGCGAAGAAAGCATTTGTTCATGGTGGTTGTCGTTTCAGTCGGATATGTGGCTGGGCCACCGTTTGGGTTTATGGAAGAATAGTGGTGAACGTAAGTTTTCCATTCATCCATTCTTATATTATCCCGGTAAGTGTTGATCACGTTGAGGAAATCTTTTTTAGTCGGGGAGATGGAAAGTATATTCGATTGTTCTGAAGCTGTTTTGGAAGCTCTGTCTGCTAATTCGTTCCCTTCGATCCCTGAGTGTCCTGGGACCCACAGTAGTACAATTTTGTGTTTGTTCTTAAGAACATTGTTACGGATATTGGTAATGGTTGAGGAGCAGTTTTGGATTCTGTTGATTGCCTTGAATGCAGAAAGGCTATCAGAGCAGATCACGATGTTATTCGGTATTGTATTTGCTATTTCTTTAGCTTTCAGGATAGCGTATGCATCAGTGGAAAAAATTGAAAAGTAGTTAGGTAGTCTTGTACTGTATAGAGTATTTCCAGCTTCCGAAACGATTGCAAGTCCAGTTCCAGAGTCAGATTTGGATCCATCTGTATAGATGAAGTCCCATGAATTATTTCTGTAATCGTCAGTTATTTCAAAGAACATTTGTGTGTAGATTTCTTTACATGTAGAATCCTTTTTGAATTTTGCTAAAGTGGTATTTACGATATCAGTTGGAAACTCCCATGGAGGTATGTTACTAGGATTGAGGGTACATATTGTTGGAGAAATACCAATTTTTCTGGATTCGTTAAGAGCGATGTAGAAGGCCGAGGGGCATTTTGGTGTTTTTTTTCGGTTTAAGATTTTCTTGGCATCTTCTATTATTGGGGATTTGTAAGTCTGACATATCTTAGGTGCAAGTCGTGCTGTTAAACGATCTCTGCGGTGATCTAAGGATGGGAGTCCTGTTTCAGTGAGGATGTTCTTTATTGGCGTGGTTATAAATGCTTTTAAGCTCGTCCTAATTGCTGAGTGGTAGGTTGGTTTGATGATATTGAGTGTAGCTTTAGCGCATTTCCCATAGACTGCCAACCCATAATGAATTTTTAATAGAATTATGCTACGAGTTATAAGGATTAATGAATTATTATGTATAAAGGTATTTTTAGACGATAAGAATCTTATTATATTTAGCCTGGTAGCTAGTTTATTCTTAATAGATAAACAGTGATCCTTAAAACTATATTTATTATCAAAAATAATGCCTAAAATAGTTAATGAATTTACATTTTGAATTTTGAATGATAATAAATAGATGTCAATAGTGGCACAGTTTCTTTTTTTACATATATGTAGGTGTTTGCTTTTATCAGGTGAGATAATAGACCCTGATTGGGCGCACCATTGATTTAGATCGACTAAAATGTTACGGAAGTTTTCACTTGTTCGATTATTGTCGTTGCATTATGATAATAAAACCAAATCGTCTGCATACAGGCAATGATCAATTTTTTTATATTTAGTTATGATCTCACTTATGTCGTTGTAGGCAATTATAAATAAGGTAACTGAAAGGGGTGAACCTTGAGGAATCCCGTTAAATAGTTTGAAAATATTTGAATAATAGTTATTAGTTTTTACTCTGAATTGTCTATTTGAAAGATTTTATGAATCAAAACATTTCAGGGCCAATTTTCCAATGTACGAGTTTATTTAGGATAACATGTATGCCGATCCTACCAAAAGCTTTTTCAAAGTCAAGTGATAGTACGGAGACATAATTTTTGCATGATAACGCAGAGCTAATATACTCGTCGATATGTAATAGTGAGTCAGTGGTGCTACGTCCATGTTTAAATGCGACTTGGTTTAGATTTAAATAATTATTTCTTTCAATAAACCAGAGAAGTCTTTTCGATATAATTTTCTCTAAAAGTTTGCCAGTACAAGCAAGTAAGGAGATTGGTCTGTATCCTTCAGGGTCATTCGATTTTTTTGACGGTTTCAGGATTGGGATTGTATTAGCCACTTTCCATGTCTGTGGTATGGTCCCTTTATCGAGGATACAATTGTATAAAACCAAAATTCTTTTTTTGAGCAAATATGGTGCATTTTTTAACATTGGGTATGAGATGCGATCATACCCTGGGGTTTTGCCTTTCAGAGAGGTTAAGCAGCTTTCCATTTCGATTAAGCTTATTTGTTTCTCTATGTATTTAGCCGATGTACTTAGGATGTCTACATTGTGGTGGGTATTATTAGCTAGAACCTTGGAACTAAGGAAGGTTGTTGGAAAGTTGGAATCTTTAGAGTATGTGGATCAGGTTTTGCCAAAGTATTCACAGATTTCAGATGGGCTGTACAGTGTACCCGATTCGGTTACTAAATTATTGATTGTATGTTGTGTATAGTTACCTGTTAAGGTTTTTATATCTGCCCACATTTTTTTGCTTGAAGAGTTAGGGTTGATGTTTGACATAAATTTTTGGAAGCATTATTTTTTGGTATTTTACTGTTTCTGCGGAATAAGGCATTTGCTTTGCGGTAATTTACTAGGTTGGTATTATTGGGATGTTTTTTGAAAAATTTCCAAAGATTTTGTTTGTTATTGCGGAGAATTGATAGCTCAGAGGACCACCATGGTGTTATCTTCTTATGGGGTATATTTTTAGTTTGGGGAATTGCTACGTTGGCAGCAGTGCGTAAAGATTTGGAAATTAGAGTTGGAAGAAACACTGTAATTGTCTAAAGTATTAAGAATTGTACTTTGATATAATTCCCAGTTGGCACGGTCAGTTTGGAATTTACATGTGGGTTTTTTTGAAAAAGATAGATATCCTACATCTATTTTTGTGACAATTGGGAGATGGTCACTACCGTGTAAATTATCTAAAATTTCCCATGAAGTCTTAGGAAGCAGTTGAGGTGAAATGGCTGACAAGTAGACATGTGTCCATGTCTTATGTGTCGAGAAATGGGTTGGGCTTCCGTCATTTAAAACGGCAAGGTTTGCATTTAAAAGAAAATTTTCGAATTCCATACCTCTTGGGTTGGTTATGGGTGAACCCCATAAAGTATTCCAACAATTGATGTCGCCAGTTAACAGAATCGGTGTTTGGATATTATTAAAAATGTTCGATAAATCATTAGAGGTGAATGTTTGTGAAGGGTGGATGTACAATGAAATCACAGTAATTTTAATGTTTAGGTTGATTTCTATGGCAACTGTGGATATATTTGAGTGAATAGGTAAATGTGTGTGTGGGATACTCTTATGTATCAATAATCCTGTTCCTTGTTTCGCATAAGTGTTGGCTGCGAAGTTGTGGAAATAGGATGTGTATTGTTTTGGGGGGAAGGGAGAGATATTGGCTTGTAGATGAGTTTCCTGTAGAGTTATAATAGATGGATTGAGGTCATTAATTAACAATTGTAATTCGTGACAATTGTTGAAATAGCCTTTCATGTTCCATTGTAGGACTTTTAAATAAGTTTTGTGTGTGAGAGGAGGCTTTGTTCCAATATACGCTTGGTTATATTGGGGCAAGCCTGAGTTGGTGTTATGGTTTATGGTGTAATGGTGATTTGGACTCCGCTGACTAGAGGATGGAGCACACGGGACATTTTAATGGGCAGCGGAGTCGTTTGTGTTGCAGGTAATTTTATTGTTAACTATTGTCATCATCTTGCTCCATAGAATGTATAAAATAATTATTGTTTTCGATTAGAGATTGGGTGTATTGTGATAAAGGTGAATTGAGATTAAAAACGGCTGAGTCTGTGTTACGAGGAGGAAAGTTTGGTGGAATTTGAGTTGATATGGTGTGATTTACTGATGTGCCTGAGAGGCTATTTTGTTGATGTGTTGATTTAGGAGGGGTGTTCGGAATGGAAGTTTAATTTAAAAGTTCGTTGGATGGTTGGATTTTTGAGGAATCTAATTTATTGTTTGATGATGTGGGTTGTTTTTTTGTGGGATTTGGTTGTTCAGTTTGATCTTGGGCTGGGGGATGTGTTGGAGGGAAATTAATTTCGTTTAAAATGTAGAGAAGGAGAAAATCTGGAGCAACATCTACTGGTCTTCGATAAAGAGGTAAGAGAATTAAAGCCGGTTGGGGCAAATTTAGAGGATACAGATGTTGTTTGTCATCTTTTATTGTCTCTACCAAAATCATTTGAACCACTAATTACAGCGCTCGAGACAGTCGAACAAGAGAAATTAACAATTGACTTCGTCAAAAGCAGGTTATTGGAAGAAACAAATGTGGTTTTCCCGTCAACCATTTCAGATTTGGGGGTCAGATTCCAGATCAATCGTGGTAACTAGAACGAATCGCGATTGATCCCTTTTTTTGTAAAGGTGTAGGTGATTTGTCTGTGTTTACTGATGTAAGTAGTGATAGTATATGTAGGGAAAAATTCCTACAAGTATTTTTTTCCTAGGGAACAGTTTTTTCTTTAATACAAAAATATTATATATTTGGCTTTATTTTCTTGATGAAACTGGTGAAAAAATGCGTAAGAATAAATTCTTACAAAACGTTTTTTTTTCAAATTATAAAAGAACATTTTTGTGTTTAAATTATAATTAATTTCAACTACGCGAATACTTTCACCTGCCTTAATTTATTGAAATGGAGATTAATGAGAGAACCCACACTGCCGCTATGCAAATCTTTGAACATTCTTCAGTCGTCGCATATTCGCGCGAAGGTTTAGCGCCGGTTTGGGAGCCTTTATTGATTTGTTTCATAAGAAAAAACTCAAAAGTGGGACTGACTTTTAATCTTGAAATTATTAATATCCTGAGGCCATTTTGAAATTATGACAAAATATAAGAAAGAAAAGATTTACGCATTCTTTTCTTGACTTCATTTAAATGAATGTGATATTGTACATTATTTTGTTCAATCAAATTGAAATCAAAAAATAGAATACAAATTAGGGAATTTTTTGTTCCATCCATTCCATTTTTTTTGGCCATCGGTCGGATCCATATATCCACAGGAATCCCGTCCATCCAAAATCCAAATCAAAGGAGAAGCTATCGGTCGATGGTGAGGAAGAAGACAATGAACATGAAACATGGTCACTACATTAGGATTACTATGGAATTTTAATAAAAATAATTTTATTTTCACAAAAAACAATGGACTAACCCACATGTTTCCACAATGCCTTTCATTTCATATGAAACATTTATCCAATTTAATCACTAATTGACTCCGAACTCAAGAAGTCAATGGTTAACGGTAATGAGGACAATAAAGACAAAAATTTCACTAATTAAACTTCATTATTTGTATTTATTTTATTAAACAAATGCCTTATCAAAAGTAAACAATGCTAGCGAAAGGCCAAAACGAATTTAAACTGACGAGG
This sequence comes from Leucozona laternaria, assembly GCA_932273885.2. Taxonomy (NCBI): domain Eukaryota; kingdom Metazoa; phylum Arthropoda; class Insecta; order Diptera; family Syrphidae; genus Leucozona; species Leucozona laternaria. Next base: position 132,341,819 of record OW026366.1, on the reverse strand, counting down.
AGAGGACGCCGTTTAGAAATGTCAATTTGGTTTGTGTGCAAGTGTGTGTGAAAGTATGTGTAAATCTGCCAATAAATCGAGATTTGAAAGATCAATCGAGAAAAAAAACAGACCACGAAAAAATTCAATTTTTTTGGTTGTTAGGAACGTAAAATCTGAAAAAGATCAAGTTGACCCCCATAAAAATCAATTTTTTTGGTTGTTTGGAAAACCACAAAACAAAAGAAACATTCAAAGTGAAAGTTCTCATCATACAAATGTTGCCATGTATGTATAAACTGCATTCAAATACAAGTGCTACAAGTGTGGAAGAACTCGACATAAAAGAAGCAAGTGCAGAACAAAATCGCAAGCATACGGAAAAAACTACAACAAGAAAAGTGTAAATCATCTGCACAGCGCGAATGTCACACAAAGCAAATCGAACGATCAAAAATATGTTTTCGTTTCAAATTCAAAAATTCAAATGGTACTTCATGTTCAGTTAATCATGCAATACAGTTTTACCTTGATTCTGGTGCAACAGACCACATGGTGAATGATGAAAGGTATTTAACTGAGTTGCAGAGTGTATCAAATCTTATACAAATAGCTGTCGCGAGAAGTGGAACTAGTATACAAGCAACACAAATAGGAAAAGTTCGCGGAAAAATTATTGTGAACAATAAAAAGGAAACATTTATAATAGAAATTGTTTTATTTGTGAAGGAACTGTCCAATAATTTGCTTTCAATACGAAAGATGGAAGAAAAAGCACTAACAATTGTATTTAACAATAAAATGGTGGGAATATAATGATGAAAAACAACTAGTGCTGCAAGGAAAAAGTAATGGAGAACTTTACGAAGTGAACTTCTTTTTGGACCGACCGAAATACGCTGGTGTGTGCAAAAGTGAAGAAAGTTTCGAATTGTGGCACCAACAACTTGGACACTTAAATAACAGAGACATCAGAGACCTCATGAAATTGGCGAACAATAATATGGTAAGCGGAATGAACCAAATAAATTCGGATTCGAATTCAAAATTTTGTGATTCCTGTATAATGGGAAAACTGAATCGGAAACCATTCAAAAGTGTTGTTGGATGCAGATCACAAAGGCCGCTGGAATTAATTCATAGTGATATTATGGGACCAATAACACCATTTTTATACGATAATAAAAGTTAAGTAGTTACTTTTATAGATGATTATACTCATTTTGCAATGGCATATCTTCTTGAATTCAAAAGTGAGGTGTTCTAGAGGTTCCAAGAATATTTTGCATTAACCACGGAACAGTTTCAACAGCCAATTTCACGTCTTGGTGTCGATAATGGTTATTAGTATTGTTCGAAAGTATTTCAACAATTTTGTATTTCATCTGGAATTCGTTTAGAGTATGCAACGCCATATAGTCCACAACAAAACGGCGCGCGTTGCGGAGAGATTCAACAGAGTCATCATGGAAAAATCTCGTACACTGTTGCTGGAATATAAGCTGGACAAATCGTTTTGGAGCGAGGCGGTTATAGCTTCCATATACTTGGCAAATAGAAGCCCCACCTAATCTATCGAATTAAAGAAGGGTGTACAGCGTATGGTTATGTTCCATCACAACACCATACAAAATTGGATGGGAAATCTGAAAAGTGTATCATGCTTGGTTATGCAATGAATGGTTACCGTCTGTGAAGTCTCCATCTAAAAAAGGTCATCACTGCTAGAGATGTTGTTTTTAATGAAACGTCAAGCAAATCTGAGGAAGAATGTAAGTCATATCGGCAGGCAGCTTACAAAGAAGATGAAGATGCTGAGAGTTTGAAATCTGAAAAGGAAATTCCCAAAGAAGAACACAGCAGCGATGAAGAAGACAATTTTGAAGAATGGCCTGAGCATGGTGAGACAGAACGCAGCGATGAGGAATGTGGAATTGCGGTGGAGGATCATGGGCAGAGTGAGGAAGAACCTGGGCAGGAAGAGGAAAGACATATACACGAAAGTGAGGATTTACATACACCAGCTGTTTCAACACGATCTGGTCGCGTAGTTAAACTTCAATCCTTGTACAATGATTATGATCTTTCAGCACTTAGTGGTGAAGTATATGTTAATAGTTTGCCGAGTACAATACAAGAAGCGCTGCGACAAACTGAAAATTGGTTGGAATGCAAGGATGCAATTCAGGTGGAGATGAATTCGTTGGAAAATAATAACACATGGACACTTATTCAATTACCTCAGGGTCGGAATGTCATCGGATCTAGGTGGGTTTTAAAATCAAGAGTGATGAGAACGGAAACACTGTTAAATACAAAGCGAGATTAATCGCAAAGGGTTTTGCCCAAAAACAAAATCTTGATTTTACTAGCACATATGCACCTGCAGCTAAACTTGTAACTTTAAGAATTTGTTTGCAGTCACCAACCAATTTGATTTCTTCCTGCATCAGATGGACGTGAAGTCGGCATTCCTTACTGAAAATTTACAAGAAGTGTACATGAAACAGCCGGAAGGATTTGTTAACGGTAATTTAGTTTGCAAATCAAATAAATCTATTTACGGTTTAAAGCCAGAATGTGGAATGAACGTTTTCAAAACTTTATAATTACATTAGGCTTTAAGCGGACACAAGCAGATCATTGTCTATACATCCATGAAGACAAAACGAAGATGATGATATTGCTGTTATACGTAGACGACCTCCTCATTGCTGCCAAGGAACTCAAGAGTATTCAATCCTTTAAAAGTCGATTATCTGAAGAATTTCATATGAAAGATATGGGTGAACCGAAATTCGTTTTGGGTTTGAAGATTGGTAGAGAAAAACAATCAGGTACGTTGAAGTTAAGCCAAAAGCATTATTTAACCAAGAGTATAGAAACAACTATGGAAATTAAATTTAATTTAAAGGCAAATACTGGAACAGAAACGAAGCAACCGTACAGAGAATTAATTGGCTGTCTCATGTACACAATGTTGTCTTGCAGACCCGATCTAAGCGCATCGTTTAACTATTTCAGTCAGTTTCAAAGCAATGCATGTGATGAGCACTGGAATTATTTAAAGAGACTGCTGAGATACATTAATTAACATCAGAGCTAGAATTGGTCTACAAACGAGATGCAAATGAGCCACCACTAATTGGGTATGCTGATGCCGATTGGGGAAACAACATACTTGATCGAAAATCAGTATCTGTTTACATTTTTAAAGTATTTGAATGTACTGTTTCTTGGGCAACAAGGAAGCAGAGGTCAGTAGCCCCCTCGTCAACTGAGGCCGAATTTGTCGCACTTTGTAATGTAGCATGTAAGGCATTGTGGATTCAGCAATTGCTCACTGAACTTGATATTCCAAATGTAACTCCTTCTACTATCTACGAGGACAATCAAGCATGGAGCAATCTTGCTGAAGAACCAAGGGAGCATAAACGAAAGAAAAACATTGGCATTAAATTAAATTTTATTCGAGAAGTTATTCATAACGAAAAAATAATTGTTTCTTATATTCCATCAGATCTCCAGCAAGAAATTAAGGAATAGCTTGGGAATGTCGTGTTGAGGAGGAGTGTTGCTATTGTTACGTTTATTTGGCACCACGAATATAGCTATCCCTTTAAACGTGCAGCACGACATCTGTCGCAACAAATAATACCTACATCAGTATCTACTTTCATCTGTATTGACGAATGGAGTCACGGCACCTGGCAGTCAGCGCGTGAACCTTCAAATGGATATAGATTTTTTTTCGATTTGACGTTCAATGTATTTCCCATAAGAAAAAACCAAAAAAGGGTTCGAAAAACATTAATTTTACTATTACAATTTATATGAAAGGATACCCATATTATGATTGTAAGAGAATTATTATATGTGTTTATTTCTAAATCAAGTGGAAAATATATCAAAAAATTTAATTAATCCTTTGGAATATGTCTTCAAAAAACGTAAACAAATCGTATGTGAATGACAGATGAAACCATTTTTTTTTCTTTTACAAGCAGAATTGTTGTTGTATTCGGTCAAGGTTTCAAGAATAAATTAATTTTTCTATATAATTCTGTCGGGTGTCGAAAGTCGAAGTGTATCGTTAGCTTTTTCGTGTTTTTGTTTTGTGTAGTTCTTTAAAAGTAATTGAACAAAAAATAAACAAATTAAAAAGCAGAAAAATGTAAGAAATTTTGTTATTGTTGTGCCAAAGAAAATAATTCCTGTGTATCCATTTTAAGGTCAAGTGAAGTGCAAAATACAAAAATTGATACACACATGTGTGGAGTACCTCAGTGCTCCCAAAGAAGAAGCAACGGTGTGTCTACACAAAATAACAGGGGCAGTAACTTCAGTTTTGATCACAAATAACTTACATATTTTTCTGTGCCATTGATTTTTCGTACCTATTTATTCTTTTATTTATCTATGTATATTGTTTATTTTCCACGACACTGATTATTTATCTTTTGGATTACCACCAAAAGAATCAGTAAACAAATTTGACAGTTCAATCACACCAAACTAGTTTCTATATTTTTTTTAAGTATTTGTTGTTGTTTTCTTGCTAAAATTGCGATTTGTTTACACTTTTTGAGGACAAATTACACAGGATTAATTATGTTTTTTGATATATTTTCCATCTGATTTAGAAATTAACACATGTCATTATTCTTTTAGAACCATAATATGTATACCCTTTCATATAAAATGAATTAGTAAAAATAATATTCTTCGAACCCTTTTTTGAGTTTTCCTTATGGGAAATACATTGAACGTCAAATCAGAAAAAAAATCTATATCCATTTGTCAGTACACGCACTGACTGCCAGGTGGTGTGGAAAGCAACTTACCAAGTGTCAATACAAATTTTAAAACTTCCCAATATGGGACTCGGTAAATGAGTTTTTGCGCCCTCTGCAGGGATTTTTCCGTACTTGATAGAGGCAGTAAAAAATCATTGACTTATTATATATGGACTGCCAGGAGCCAACTTCACGTTGACGCCACTTTAAGCTATGCGTTACAAGCGCCGAGTTCAGTCCTATCGGAAAATACAGATACTACTGTTTGACATTTGTATCGAGGATTTTTTTGAAGGATTTTTTCCATCTGATTTAATTTTTCATTGGGTACGTTCAGCAGACACAAGGGACTACATTTATGTAGTCAAGTGCTTTCATTGAACGCAAATTTTACAAAGGAAACTAGTTATTTTTTGAGATGTCATTAATAATAAAATTGAAACTTTACTTCCAACCTTTACCTTCCGTCGATAGTGCAGATAGTATTTATAATAATATTTTTATCTGAAAAACACCTCACACAAATGAATTACGAATTGTATATTATAATTTTTTCAATACATGCATTCTGTCTTTCCGACATCCTTCACGTTGTGTGACGCTGAACGTGACTGAGATTTTTCACTTCTTGTCTAGGAGCAAATTAAATTTTCTTTCACTTAAATCGATAACCATTACCGCTGTTTGTTGATTTCATTGGTTGCTATTGTTAATTAGTTTCGCAATGATTCAACTTTGTTTTCATACTTTTTTTAATTAATAACAACATACTAATAAACAAACATCATCGAGAAGAATTCTGAAACTGAATTGCAAAATAAAAACAAACAATAAATGTCAAACCAGTGCTAAGGGTTATTTGAAAGAAAAAAAATCCCTTAACCAAATCCGAAAATTTCCTTTTTTTTACAAACAACTTCTCGCTTAATTTTCAAAACTGTTAATTCATACAAATTATAGTCATGTCGAAGTTCATAAAATAAAATAAATTAGAAGAAACTGGCAGATTTGAAAAGTAAATGAGTAGAGGTAGTATTTTCCTTTACACTTTTTGCTAAGAATATTGAATATATTTAGTAGGCGTGTTTTTTGCAAGTCCATATGGATTTGTCCAAAAAACGACATCGGGACTTCTTACTTACAGTACGTAAGTCCCGATAATTATATGGACTTAGCTAAGTCCATATAGATTTAAGTTGTGGTTGTATTTACGTGTAAAACAATTAGTTCCGATGTTGTTTTTTCGACAAATCCACATGGACTTGCAAAAAAAAAACGCCTAATAGTTTTAAGTACACAGTTTAAGCGCGTATTTATAGGGAATTGTAATCCTCTACAATTTCGGTTAAGATAAATTTAATGATAAATTAAAAGTAAGGTTTGTTCCTTTGCTCCAAATTTTTGGGCATTTTTGTACAATTTTATTGTTTTCTTATGAGCTCTGACAGAACTTTGGACTGAAATGCACAAAAATCAGAATTTTAAAATAAAGGAATGAACCTATGAATAAGTTATAATTAAAAAAATACGAACGTTTTCAAGAAAAATAAGATATCTAAAAAGCTGCTCGGAAGTTGCCTAGTGGACGAGTCGTATTTATTAGATTTTTGACTAGTTAGACAGTTTATAATTATTTCGAAATAGTTGGAAAATACTTTATTTGATATATACAAAAAATACTGCAATATTGCAGGTTTAGACAATAGATTCCATTGTCTTAAGGTAGGTAAAAAGTTAGAAAACTTCAGACATTAAAAATGTTTTTTATAACTTGGACGGCCGTCTAAAGTAAGACGGCGTTTATAAATACGATTGTACGAATTTTTCCTTGAAATAATGTTTTAAAAATATCTTCCTTCACTACATCTCTTGAAATGGAGACAATAAATTTCATTGAAAAATCTTTTATTTCGAATATTACTCTAAAATCAAAGGTTTTATAAAATAAATCAAAAAAGGATTTTTTTCAGTGCTCCCCCAACACTACGCCGATTGGTGACTTCCTATGACCATAGATGGCCTTACCTTCTATGAATGAAATTTCATTCTAAGGCGAAGTATGTAACAGATGGCGCTAAAAATAGTATTTATTATTGTCGGTAGGCCCGAACTTGTCGCTGATTTCGCTTTGAGAACTGGAACCATCATCTCCGCAGGTTATGTATGGAATTGACAACCAACTAGCAGTCCATATATAATAAGTCAATGAAAAATATTTTGTTTTGACAGCCCCATAAGATTAACATTGAAAAGAGAACAAAAATGTTTTTTTTTAAGTAATTTTTATTCGATATTTCAATAAGAAACCGGTATTAAATAATAGTTGAAATCACTTCTATAAACATTAAATTATGTAAAACAAGTAAAAAGTGCTTCAATATGTGAATATATAATTTTGAAAATTGCAATAAAAATTGTAAACAAATAGCCTTTGCAGTATTTTGTGAGGTTATGTATCCCACGATTGTAAACAAACCTCTTTGCAACTGGATTTATTTTCTTACGCGCGCTTTTAAAAGAGAACAATAAATTTGTTAAATTTCGTGTAATTATTAAATTAAATAGTGTAAAATCAGTGGACTTCAATAAATTAATAAACAATAAACTGAAAAGTGAGTTATACGTTTAATTATTCATGAAATACCGAACGGATTTTTATAAAACTTAGCATTTTGAACGAGAAGCATCTGTTGTCCAAGATTGTATCATTTGTTTTAAAAAAACACGAATTTGCAAAATTTTAGCAATTTTTGAACATGAACTACCGCAATTTTAGCTGAAAAAAAAATTTTCTTTGATTTTAGCAACACTTCGACAAGACTTTTTTGAGAAATACCGAACGGATTTTTATAAAACTTGGCATTTTGAACGAGAAGCATCTGTTGTCCAAGATTGTATCATTTGTTTTAAAAAAAAAACACGAATTTGCAAAATTTTAGCAATTTTTGAACGTGAACTACCGCAATTTTAGATGAAAAAAATTTTTTTCTTTGAATTTAGGAACACTTCGACAAGACTTTTTTGAGAAATACCGAACGAATTTTTATAAAACTTGGCACAACAAAAGATAAAAGGCTTTGAAGAGAAGATTAATTTATTTTGAAGAGAATATACTTTATAAATTATAGATAATAATAAATCTTATATACTATTTTTTTATTAATTTAATTAATCTAATAGGAACTTTAACTAGGAAAAAGACGAGCAATGTATTGATACCTTTGTCGAAATCCCATTGCTTGTCCTTACGTCTAGTATATGACAAATGCCAACTCTGCAGGGTGTCTTTGATACCCTGCCCATTGCCAGGACATAGGGAAATATTTTTTTGTTTTGAAACAGTTGACCACAAAATTGTATTAACAACAAGGTGTTGTCTATTTTGAATGTTTCAATATTTTATAAAAGTTTTATATTTGAAATTTTATCTTTTTTGTTACTGTCAATCTGTAACCGCCGGACCTGGTTTGACACATTTACCACGGAAATAATTGAGTCAAATACAGACCCACCCAAAATTACTTCTGAATCTGAAAAAGAAAAAAATGTATTGAAAGTTTTTTAAAATGTATTTCTTTGACCCTATTAATATGTTTTCTTGGTTGCTTGCATAACCTCTCTTCAAAATTAGAAGCTAGTTTGCAGCTATAAATTGCTTCCACGGCTGGACCACTAAAGATTCCATGTTTTTGTTCTACTTGGCTTTTTGTCCGCCACTGAACCATTAAGGGTTCGATTTAGTTTTTCTTCTTGGGAATATACTTTTTTGCAAATATGTTGATCTTCTTCCATCAACGGACCACTAAGGATCACATTAATTGCTTTTTCTTTGTCGACGCTTGGATCTACATCCACCACAGGACCACAAAGAGAAGATACTTTGCAAATTGGTAGATCTATTCCACCAACAGACCACTAAGGATCACATTAATTTCCTTTTAACAAGTTTGATCTTTCACCTCAGGAAATTTATTTTCTCCATTTCAAGAGATGTAGTGAAGGAAGATATTTTTAAAACATTATTTCAAGGAAAAATTCGTACAATCGTATTTATAAACGCCGCGCCGTCTTACTTTAGACGGCCGCCCAAGTTATAAAAAACATTTTTAATGTCTGAAGTTTTCTAACTTTTTACCTACCTTAAGACAATGGAATCTATTGGCTAAACCTGCAATATTGCAATATTTTTTGTATATATCAAATAAAGTATTTTCCAACTATTTCGAAATAATTATAAACTGTCTAACTAGTCAAAAATCTAATAAATACGACTCGCCCACTAGGCAACTTCCGAGCAGCTTTTTAGATATCTTATTTTTCTTGAAAACGGTCGTTTTTTTTTAATTATAACTTATTCATAGGTTCATTCCTTTATTTTAAAATTCTGATTTTTGTGCATTTCAGTCCAAAGTTCTGCAAAGTTCATAAAAAAAAAACAATAAAATTGTACAAAAATGCCCAAAAATTTGGAGTAAAGGAACGAACCTTACTTTTAATTTATCAGTAAAATTTATCTTAACCGAAATTGTAGAGGATTAGAATTCCCTATAAATACGCGCTTAAACTGTGTACTTAAAACTACTAGGCGTGTTTTTTTTGCAAGTCCATGTGGATTTGTCGAAAAAACAACATCGGAACTAATTGTTTTACACGTAAATACAACAACAACTTAAATCTATATGGACTTAGCTAAGTCCAGATAATTATCGGGACTTACGTACTGTAAGTAAGAAGTCCCGATGTCGTTTTTTGGACAAATCCATATGGACTTGCAAAAAACACGCCTACTAAATATATTCAATATTCTTAGCAAAAAGTGTAAAGCAAAATACTACCTCTACTCATTTACTTTTCAAATCTGCCAGTTTCTACTAATTTTATTTTATTTTATGAACTTCGACATGATTAAAATTTGTATGAATTAACAGTTTTGAAAATTAAGCGAGAAGTTGGTTCTAAAAAAAAGAAATTTTCGGATTTGGTTAAGGGATTTTTTTTTCAAATAACCCTTAGCACTGGTTTGACATTTATTGTTTGTTTTTATTTTGCAATTCAGTTTCAGAATTCTTCTGATGAGTTTGTTGTTATTAATTAAAAAAAGTATGAAAACAAAGTTGAATCATTGCGGAACTAATTAACAATAGCAACGAATGAAATCAACAAACAGCGGTAATGGTTATCGATTTAAGTGAAAGAAAATTTTATTTGCTCCTAGACAAGAAGTGAAAAATCTCAGTCACGTTCAGCGTCACACAACGTGAAGGATGTCGGAAAGACAGAATGCATGTATTGAAGAAATTATAAATAATATACAATTCGTAATTCATTTGTGTGAGGTGTTTTTCAGATAAAAATATTATTATAAATACTATCTGCACTATCGACGGAAGGTGAAGGTTGGAAGTAAAGTTTCAATTTTGGTATTAATGACATCTCAAAAAATAACTAGTTTCCTTTCTAAAATTTGCGTTCAATGAAAGCACTTGACTACATAAATGTAGTCCCTTGTGTCTGCTGAACGTACCCAATAAAAAATGAAATCAGATGTAAAAAAATCCTTCAAAAAAATCCTCGATACAAATGTCAAACAGTAGTATCTGTATTTTCCGATAGGACTGAACTCGGCGCTTGTAACGCATAGCTTAAAGTGGCGTCAACGTGAAGTTGGCTCCTGGCAGTCCATATATAATAAGTCAATGACAACAACGCTCAACACAAATTTAAACTTTTAAAACATAATTTATTAAACAATTTTTTTCTATTTAGCTTTATTATTCAAACTAATGAATTTTTCACATTTATGTGCGGAAAGCAGAGACTTATATCCCAGAACGCAACTTGTGATTGAAAATAAAGGTACCTTTACAATAGGCAAATTCGTATCGTTATTTTCCGCTGATGTTTCCTCTAATGGTTTCCACTTCAAATGAAAATCTATTTGAGGCAACATTTTCTTGTGACTTGCTATCAATACGCTTGTTTAATTCATGATCATTGATCAAGGCGATCCTTTAAGGAACTCCAAGTTATAAACTTTTCTCGAAGATTCGGAAGTTTTACACTTGGAGTGTTGAAAGTAAAACTTTTTGAAGTTGCCCTTTCTATTCTAGAGGAATCTAGGGAATGCAATTTCAAATATTCACTATTAAGTGAATTATATGAATTTGTGAGTTCATCCTCATTAAATCTTTGATAGTACTCTAAATAATATATTTGAGCCCACGTCTTACATGAGGTACTCTGGAGTTTCAAATTCAAAGTCCTCTATGGCCTCTTCGAATAAACGCAGTGCGAATTTAAAACCTCTTAACAAGGCAACATTTGATTTTTTTTCACTTCATTTAATTTATCAAATAACTTCTATCTTAATAAGCCTAACCACACTTCTTGGGTGATTCTTCCATTTTTTCTTGCACACGAACAATTGTCATAATAATTGTAAAAAAAAAAGAAACGAGATTAAATTTTTTTAATTTTAAAGGTTGCGGCTTAAACAAAAACTAGGGGTCACCATGAACAAACTCTCTGTATACCCATTAAATCACGCCCGAGCCGACGGAAGGCAAGAAAACACGTCCTCCTTCTTTAAAAAAAATTTAACTCATATATTTCTTAACTTTTTTTACAAATCTTACACCATTTACAATTTTTAACCTATCTTTTCTCTAGTTTCATATAATCCTAAACTCACAATAAGGGTTGTAAAGTGGATAACGACGATGATGTCCGACGCATCCCTTGTTCATAATATAATGCTAACAGATGTGAGTCATAAACCACAATCTGCGAGATTATTTACTGTTATATGATAAGGTTCAACGCGACACAGCAGCCGTTTTTTTATTATCAGAGATGATCCATATAGATGATCAAAATACATGCATTACAACCACAACACGATGCTATTGCTTCTCAGCTTTGCAAATGGTTAGGAATTGTGAACTGTATAGTGTAAAGAAAAAAGAAAACCAATAAATGAAAAATAAATAAACGTAGTGAAAAAAGAGAGGTATACAACACAGTTGTCACTCAGATCCGTAGTGTTTTATTTTCATGAGATGATCTATATGGCAGAGACTGTTTAAAGGAAAAATCTGAATTACCAACAAATTAAAAAGTCATTATTCAAAGGTATAAAACGGAAAATGTTCTTGTTTATTTAAAATCTCCATTTTCATTCGAAGAATATAATACACATGACACATTTTTTCTTTAATTCATTGGAATAGATCGAACTTTATTTGATGTCGCACTCGTACTCATGTTCATCATCCCACAGCCACAATTACTGAATGTTTCCTTGAAATGCGGTTGTTTTTGAGGTGCTTGTCTGAATGATCTCGTATTTCAATTTTCAAGGTTCGGTAAATTGTAATAGATTTTATTTGAATCGATAGTTTGAACCTTGCAATTTAATGTTTAAAGATAATTTCATGCAAATGTTGACCGCGGCTGCGTCTCAGGTAGCCCATCCGCTGAGTCCAATTTTGGCATACTCTTTCACACATATCGGCCGGTATCTCACGAATGAATGCATGGATGTTGGCTTCCAGTGCGTCAATCGAAGCGGGCTTGTCCCTATAGACATTAGCCTTGACATACCCCCACAAAAAATAATCTAATGGTGTCAAATCGCACGATCTAGGCGGCCAATTGACCGGCCCGAAACGTGAAATTAACTGTTCACCAAACTCGCCTCGCAATTGCGCCATTGTTTCGCGTGCTGTGTGGCATGTGGCACCGTCTTGTTGAAACCACATATCATGCAAGGCAAGAACTTCCATTTCGGGCAAAAAAAAGTTTGTTATCATCGCTCGGTAGCGTTCACCATTGACAGTAACGCTGCGATTCGCATCATCTTTGAAGAAATATGGCCCAATAATGCCGCCGGCCCATAAACCGCACCAAACAGTGGCTTTTTCGGGATGCATTGGTAGCTGTTGCAATGCTTCTGGCTGATCTTCACTCCAAATGCGGCAATTTTGCTTATTTACGTACCCATTCAACCAAAAATGAGCCTCATCGCTGAACACAATTTTTCGATAAAAAAGCGGATCCTCGGCCAGCTTTCCAAGAGCCCATTCACCAAAAATTCGGCGTTGTGGTAGGTCGGCTGGCTTTAGTTCTTGCACCAGCTGTATCTTAAAAGGCTTTTCGCCCAAATCCTTCCGCAAAATTTTCCACGTAGTGCTGTAACAAGGGCCTAACTGCTGGGAACGGCGCCGAATCGACATTTCGCGGTCTTCTGTCACACTAGCTGATACGGCCGCAATATTTTCTTCACTACGCACAGTACGTAAACGTGTTGGTGGTTTAATGTCCAACAAAGTAAATTTGGTGCGAAATTTGGTCACAATCTTCCGAATAGACTGCTCAGAAGGTCGAGAATGCCGATCATAAAATGGAAGCAGCGCGCGATGAACATTTCGAACCGAGCACGAATTTTGGTAGTAAAATTCAATAATTTGCAAGCGTTGTTCATTTGTAAGACGATCCATGGTTAAATTGCAAACCAAACTGAAGCTGTTTGACAGTGACACAAGGTACTAAACACACGTCAGCTGTCAAAACCAGTGTTGCCAAAACCAAACCAGCTAAAAAATCATACTTGTTCTCAGGGTTATATTTGTTTTCAATAGATTATTAGCATCTTTCCATCTTTCAACATCCCCAGAATAAGGCGTGCAAGCCAGCACACGTGCTCATATTGTTGTCAACTCTTTAAAATGACAGTATAGTTTAGGTTCAGCCAGATATTGAACAATTTTTTTGAGAGTAAATTTGACCACGATTTTGTTCTAGCAAAAATCATTATACTGGAGATAAAGCGCTGCCAAATCTACATCTACTGCAATTAATCTATGCAATTTTTCAAAAACTGAGGGGTCATCGTCAATTTTTAAGAAAACCTCAATAGCAGGCAAAAGTTCTTCGCTTTCACATTGGAATCGTTGTTGTAAAGACACGACTAGTTTATCGCTAACATTTTCACGGAACTCATCTTTGAAAAATTAATAAAATCACCTTAAAAAAGCTATACTATGTTGATTTTAAATATTAGTCAGAACAAAATAATATCTTCTTGAAAATACAATGCAATGGCTCGCCAAGACGCCAATATTATTATTTCATTATTACAGTATTGATTCAGAGTATGGGTAATGCAAAAAGATAAATAAGAGCTTATTATAGGGTGCAGTGCAAAATAGTAATTACCAGAAACATGATTTAGAATTACCAATTTCAAATAGTAATTACCAAAAAACATTACAATTACCACTTAAAACCGTCCCTGCTATATGGATCAACGATAATAAACGATAATAAAATACGGCTAGCGTCGCCATCCACTTTGATCTTTATATACACACAAAACATTTCTACTGTCATAAAGTTCTAAATGTAATAAAAATATGTATATTGATAACTTAACATATACGCTGAAAAGCTTGCTTCACAGCGATACGTTGTGACAATGGAGCAAATATAATATAGCCTTCTTGGCCAGTTCAGGCTATTCATTCTTAAAATTCTTTTCCTCTGGAAAGCCATCGGATTTCAGTGCCAAGAAGAAGTGATTTTTACTGACTTCCCATATCTTTGTACACTTTTTTGAACAATCTCCGATTGGAGAAGACGAATTTTCACAATTTTACAATCTTCATAGCTTCATCAAGAACTTTTTTCAAATCACTATGCATTCTTCTTACAACAAGTGCATAACGATGCAAAATACAATGACTGCTTCCTGGCGCAATGTTTTTAATTTTTGACACGACCCCTTTGCGCGTCTGTCGCTACATAATGTCAATACATTTTTCCATATAATGATAAATGCAGGTTTCACACTTTACTTCTCTAGGAAGGATATTAAAATTGATAGTTCCATCATGAAAAATTGAGTGTTGTTTACTGCTTAGTCGACATCGTTTCGGTGTCAAGTTGGCACCGTTTCTCAAATTAAACGGTTGAAATTCAGAAATCTCCAATATTCCATCAGAAAAATATTCCGGGAGCATACCATTATGCATTCTAAAAATAAAAAAATCCTCGCAACCTTTGCCTAATATTCATCCAATTCAAGCATTCGAGCATAATTCTAATCGGAGGGTAAATATTCAGCCTTAAGACAACTCTAATTCCCCTATTAGAATAGAATAGAATAGATTTTATTGAGACTTCTTATTAACTATTACAGAGTTTGTCTTATTCTAACTAAAGCTATATGTTTGTACAAAAGTGGCTGTAATGTATGGCCCTCTTTTTTCGAATTGCTTTTTTGATAAGCCTCGTGGCAGTAAATTTTTATATAGGGATATATAGTGAGACTACTTTTGCTCATAATTATTGTTAAGTCGCTTGAGACGGAGGGTCTCATATATATTTACAATAAAACTATTCTAACTTACAGACTACTTAAAATACTAAAAATACGCCAAGGAGTTAATGTTTATATGTGCATATACAGTTTTCATGTTGTAGAGCGAATACGCTCTATGTTTTCACATTATTTCACAAAAAAAAAGAGAAATTCTTTTAGAGCGAGAAGGCTCTTTACTTTACAGTTACGTTTGTTTACAGTACGATTTCTGTTAAGAAAGACATTTTCGATTACTTATTTTACATAAATTCACATGTTTAGGTTGCAATAATGAAGTGAATTTAATGACGATGATAGGCAGTGAACATAGAATTGATTATATAATATATTTTAGGTAGTATACATTAATAAAATGGGTATACATAACTGTTGATGGCAAAAGAGAAAAGAACAGTTGTTAACACTTTGTCGAGATATGTATAATTTTTACTAAAATAGAAAATAACAGTTGCACTGGGAATAAAAAAAAAACACTAGGAATTGACTAATTATTTGGTTGTAAGTCCACGCTGCACGTTCATGTGTGAGCTGGCGGGTTTCTTATAATGCAGCACTTGTTGGCTGCGGTTGTTGGCCAAACCAGAGACTGGTTGGGTTAGGTTGCTAGGCTGTAGGTTAGTCGCCTGGAGGTCAATGGTGCTGCTGCTAGGCAGAGACTGGGTTCTGCTTGGTTGACCGTTTTAACGGGAACGGCCGAAACGGTATAAGTTCTGGCAGAGATGCCTGGAACTGGACTGTTGCTGGAGATACATTCTCCTGTTACCCAGAAAGGAGCCCCTTACCACAAGGGTCCCAACCAGGAAGTGTAAAATTAATTGTTATAAAACAATTTATCGGTTTTGTTTAAAAAATAAACTGTATAATCGCGGCTGTGCATGGCACAACCGTCCACGTTGCCGGCCCAAATCAAACTCCCTAATTCCCCTATTCTGAAGTCTCATTTTGACATCGGTACTGGAACCAATAATAAAGTTGAGCAATAATTGAAATTTGGCATCACTATAGCATTATATAGAATTGAATTGAATTGATTTTATTGAGACTTTAAAAACATTTTACAGAGTGCAATTCATTCGTCGCTTACTTAGGAATAATAGACATGTGAAACTGCGGCTGTAAAGTATTGCCTGTCGTGCGTTCTTTTTCTATACAATAGTTAACTATTATTAATGTGTCAAATAAAGATGTTGAAGGGCCATTAGCCGTGTTTTATTATCGCCGATGATCCATATAGATCATCTCATGAAAATAAAACAGTACGGATCTTAGTGACAACTGTGTTGTATACCTATCTCTTTATTCTTTACGTCTATTTATTTTTTATTTATTGGTTTCTTTTTTCTTTACACTACACTTCACAATTCCTAATCATTTGCAAAGCTGAGAAGCAATAGCAAAAACTAAAATTTTGGTTCATGAAACGTGATCCCGATAGAAAGCAGGAACTCGTGTTGTTGTTGTAATGCATGTATTTTGATGATCTATATGGATGATCTCTGATAATAAAAAACGGCTATTGTTAAAAATGTAACATAGTGTAACATTTCATTTCGGGACGATCAATGTTAAAAATATTGTTGACCTGTCAAACGCAATGGGTTGAAGAAATGAAAATACATTTAGAATAAATAAATCAAAGAAATCATTTGATTGCATCAAATTTATTTGAAAAAATACTTAAAAAATGTTTACAGTTTGTTAATTATATATTATATAAACATTATTTTTGCAAAAAAAGCGAATCTTCCAGCGAAATATAAGAATTTCTTTAAATTCAAAGTGGACACAAATTCACTTGTTAAATATCTACCGAAATATAAACGCAAGAAAATATCAAAAAAAGAATATTAATCATAAAATAACAGAAACGTTTCCAAAAATCAAAATCGACAATAAAAATCTATTAAATTGAAAAAGGAAATCCAAAAATCAAAATAGTTTCAACTCTTATAGAAAGAAAAGTAAACAAACGATAGCCACAAAATGAAAACATTTCCAAATTCAGCTGCTTTTGACAGATTGGCATTTCAATTCATATCATCGAGATGAGTTGGAAATTGTTACAAAGTGTAACATTCTGACACCTCAACATTGAATTTAGGAACGATTTTAAGACGTCAGAATGTTACACAATGTTACGATTTGAGAATTTAGGAACGAGAAGAAGAAGAAGAATTTAGAGAAAAAGAAGGGACCACAGCTCTTTCTGGTTATATATATTTCTTCGCCTCTTGGCTGACATTTATAAAATTGCATTTTATAACATGTTTAAGAGCGCGATACTCTATAGTTAGAACATAGTTTATCATGTTGATTGTGTTCGCATATAAAATAAAATGAAGAGAGAATCTTATAAGAGCGAGATCGCCGTATTTAACTGTTCAATGATTCGTTTGATTAATTAACTTTCGATTTTATAACCTATGTACAAATTAAACATTTTTCTTATATTACTTTGAATATAAAATTAGAACAGTTACTGTCGTGAATAGAAAAATGAGCTTAGATTATAATTTAAGTTAGTGTAGGAAAATGTATGATTTGTCAAAAAAGAGTATACAATTTACACTATTATGACACTGATGTAAAAATGACTGTTGTCCGGATTGCGTTTTTGATCCCCACGCTGTAATGATGTGCAAACATATGTGTTCTTATTACACTCCTACAGTTGAACATCTTTTCGTCTAAAGTGCTAGTTGTTGAGATGTTAGAGGCTTTGTCTCCATAATTTTACGGAATTCTGTTGTGGGTATCCCTTCGAAACATTGTTTCCAAGCATGGCTCCATATATCCATTATAGCATTGAGTATTTATACATAGAGGAATCATCTTTTTAAAAAGTAAGTTTCAACCTGTTTTTTTTTACGTAAATGTTCTTGAGTGATCAAAGATAAGATACCTAAAATACAAATTATATTTATTTTATAAATAAAGTTATTGATAAATCTATTGTTTCGTATGGTATTTCGTTTATATTTTATTGTTTTTTTTTTTTTTTTTACCAAAACGAGTTTCTGTCGTTAAAACGCTCGGCGCATTGTGATGCGGAAGCGAATTGGGTTTCTATTCTTATTTTAATTGTTTTTTCTGTATATGTTTTGGTCAATCTTTCTTTATTATCTTTCTTAAGTCAGTTCAGTACGCAATTTGCCTTGGGAGTGCACGAACGTATGAGCGCAAGCCGATTATTTTAAATGTTTTGTAGAAAATTGAGTAACTTTTTTTGTTGGAGTTGAATTTTTTCTGTATTTTTATTTTGGTCAGTTTCATAATTTCTGTCTGACTTCTGAGTTCAGTTGTTCAGTACGAAAATAGCCTTGGGAGTGCAAAGACTTATGCAAATTTTGTATGTATACTTATTTGTTTTTCAGATAATTTACTCCAGCCAGCCTTCAGTTCAATTAGTCGGTCAGTAAGTTCAAAAATTGACTTGAGAGTGCACAGCACAGATTCATCATCATCATCAAGTCTCTCCACCCATCCCGGTCTCGAGCCGCCGCCATCCAGTTGCGCACCCCAAGGCTCCGGGCATCCTGGTCTACGCCATCTCTCCAGCGCAAGCATGGTCTACCACGCTGTCGTCTACCATAGAATGTACCACAAAGAACTTTCCGAGCAGGTTCCTCTTCGCTCATGCGAGCTAGGTGCCCTGCCCACCGGAGTCTACCGAGCTTAATTTTTGTCACGATATCTGCTTCAAGGTAGATTGCGTACAATTCATGATTGTACCGTCTTCGGAATCGTCCTTCCTCACATATGGGGCCAACAATTCTCCTTAAGACTTTTCTCTCGAACGCGGCTAAGAGGTCGGAGTGCCTTTTGCTAAGCACCCAAGTCTCGGATCCATATGTGAGTACTGGCAGGACCATGATCCTGTACAGCAGCAGTTTTGAAGTTATGGTGAGATTTCTGGATTTGAAGAGCTTTGACAGACTATAGTAGGCTCTGTTGGATTTGATAAGCCGCCCGCGTATTTTTTCTTCTATATTGTTATCGGCTGCTACTATTGACCCAAGGTATTTAAAGGATTGCACCACTTCCAATTCGTGCTCCGCTACCTTGATTGTTTGACCAACTGTTCCTCTCGCATCCGACGCCACCAAGTACTTTGTTTTACCTTCACTAATGTGCAGCCCCAAATTTTTTTGCCGCCTGCTCGATCTGGATGAAGGAATCATGTACAGCTTGCTCAGTTCTTCCGATGATGTCGATGTCGTCTGCGTAAGCCAGTATCTGGCTGGACCTGTTGACGATGGTCCCTCTTGTTGCCGTGCCAGAGTCACGGATTGCTTTCTCCAACGCCAGGTTGAAGAGGAGGCAGGCCAAACCATCCCCTTGTCGGAGTCCATTAAAGATGTTGATTGGTTTGGATAGCAATCCGGCTATTTTTACTTGGCTTGTTACGTTGGTCATGGTCAACCTACCTAGTCGTGTCAATTTATTTGGGATGCCGAATTCTCTCATGGCTTTGTAAAGTTCTACCCTGGCTATGCTATCGTAGGCGGCCTGAAAGTCTATAAACAGGTGGTATGTTGGGATGTTAAATTCTAGACATTTTTCCATCGCCTGCCTAAGGGTAAAGATCTGATCAGTTGTTGATTTGCCTGGAATGAAACCACACTGATATTGTCCGATGATGGTTTTAGCGTATGGGGTTATCCGGTCTTGTAGGATAGAGGAGAGTATCTTATAGGCGATACTCAACACGTGATACCTCTATAATTGCTGCACGTTGTGACATCTCCCTTCTTATGTATGGGGCAAATTATACCTTTTCGCCAGTCTTCTGGAATTTCTTCATGCTCCCACACGTGCACTATAATCTCATGAATTGCTTGACGTAAAGCTGGCCCACCGTGCTGAAATAGTTCGGCTGGTATACCATCGGCTCCCGGGGCTTTGTTTTTCTTTAGCCGGCCTATAGCCTTCTCAACCTCTTCTATGCTTGGTGGCGGCAACATAGGGTACTCTTCTGGAGCCTCCACTTCTGCAGTGAGCTGACCATTTAGCAATTCATTGAAGTACACTTCCCATCGCTCCAGTATGCTTTGAGGATCGGTGATCAGATTTCCCTCTCCGTCCTTGCAGTATGTGCAGCGTGGTGTGTACTGCGTCATGTTTCGGACGGATTGGTAGAACTTCCGCGCCTGGCGCGGACCTCGCTCGGCTTTTCTCTATTTCACAGATTATGTTCTTCTCCCAGGCTGATTTTTTCTGTCTGTGAAGCCGTTTTTCAATTCTTCTGAGCTCTTTATATTCGTCTTCGCGTGCCCGCGTTCTATGAGATTGTTGCATTGCTCGGTACGCAACATTCTTACGTTCAGTCGCTAGCTTGCATTCATCATCAAACCAGTCGTTCCGATTTCTACGACTGCTGCCTAAGATGGAGTTGGCAGTACTAATGACAGTATTCTTAAGGCGTGTCCACTTCTCATCTACGCCCAGCATACTGGCTCCAGGACTTACTCTACCCAGTTCTAGGGCGAGTCCTAACGCATTACCAAAGGTGTTACTGGTGTTTTCATTGCGCAGAGCAGCCGTGTTGATTCGAACCTGATCGGCGGATGCAATACGTCTTCGCAAAGCAATCCGCCCTCGGAAAACCATACCAACAAGATAGTGATCCGAGTCGATATTGGCAACTCGGTACGTTCGTACCGTCATCAAGTTCGAGTAGTGGCGACGGTCTATCAACACGTGGTCAATTTGGTTACGAGTGACTCCATCAGGTGATACCCAGGTGGCTTTGTAGATATCTTTACGCGGGAACCTGGTACTCGCAACGACCATGTTTTTCGATGCTGCCAATTCTAAGACTCGAAGTCCATTGTCATTAGTGTTCTCATGCAAACTTGGGTGCCTGCGTAATGCCTGAATACCGGCTCCCGACCTATTTTTGCATTCAAATCCCCAAGGATGATTTTTACGTCATACCTTGGACAGGCATTGAGGGCCCTCTCGACTTTTTCGTAGTAAGTCTCTTTTTCTTCGTCTGAGGACTCCTCCGTAGGTTCGTGAGCGTTAATGAGGCTGATGTTCTTAAATTTGCCTCGCACGCGAAGGGTGCATAGCCTTTCGCTTATAGCGTTAAAGCCGATGATGGCAGACTTCATTTTTTCGCCGACTAGGAAGCCTACCCCGAGCACATGGTGTTTTGTATGACAGCTGTAGTATAAGTCATAATCTTTCTTCTGTAGAACACCATTCCCTGTCCATCTTATTTCTTGAAGTGCTGTTATGTCAGCTTTATATTTTGACAGGGCATCGGCTAGCTGCTGAGCTGCTCGAGCTCTATAGAGCGATCGTACGTTCCATAAGAAAATTCGTAAATCGTTTTTCCGCACAGCACAGATTAGCCATATGAAAATGAGAATGTTTCGTACGTTTCTCCCTCCAAACCTCATTTGTTAACATTGTTGTTTTTGTAATTTCGCCCCTTGTCGATGAATAGATGTGAATTGCAACAACAATTTAACCAGGGGTGTGAAGATCCCTACTGCCTATGTGTGAGGTTTTTATACACACATTCTCATTTTGTATCTGCAATCTGAAAGTTCAAGCTTGTAGGCAAATAAAAATGGCTGCCGGGGATTCTCATCTTCATGTGGGTAATCTGTGGTACACAGACGTTTGGACGCATAAATAATGAGTTCCATCCCATGCTCTTATTGGAACTGTTTTAACATATATAGGCAAGGGTGCTGGGTTAGGTGCAGCCCATCCCAGCACCACTGGTCCCAATACAACCCATCCCCGACGACTCATCCCAGAAATAAACTGGTCCCAAGGCAGCTCATCCCGGGACAACTCTTCCCGGAACAACTCTTCCCGGAACAACTCTTCCCGGAACAACGCATCCCAAGACAACTCATCCCAATGAAAGTGTGAGGTATGTATGAGGGGGGCATGCTGCCCCCCTACCACCCACCTGCTTGGTCACACTATAGGTGCGAGGTTGGGTGTATGCAAAGTTTCTTTTGTATTTAAAAAAAACTTTGAATTTATCCTGTTGTAATTGTTCTTTTAAAACGAAATTCAGCCGCTTAATTAAGTCTGTGTTACATAAGTGACTTGTATTTCCTACAAATATATACATAGGTATAGTAAAATGTTATTTTTTACTTATTTCTTATTTAACTTACGTTTAGTTTCCTTTGGTTTTCTTTATTTCTTTTTTTTTAATAGTTCAAATTCTTTATTGTTTACTTTTTAATTTTTGTTAATTTCAATAATACTGGCGCTAGTCTTCTCTCTGCAATGTCTTTCCGAAAAATGGCCTTTTTTCAATCTTGCACTTTTTGGTTACATGTGCACTCTTTTCGCAGAATAAAAGATGGCCGACATCGTCATCCGGTGGTTGACGTCTTATTTTTGGTATTGCCAGATTTGACAATACTCCCTCCTGGTAAGGCGGTTTCGAAACTGTCCTTCCATCATCGTCAATTCGACCAACGTCTAGTACGGCAAGCTTTGCTGTAGGTCTGGTGTAGACTCCGGTTGATGTTCTCACTACAGCACTTCTTATTTCACCATCTCTTCCAGGCATGGTTTTAAGAATGGTGCCTTTGGGCCAGCTGTTACGTGGATTGTTCGGATCTGATATTATGACTATATCACCCTCTCGAATCGGCTTCGTTAAAGCGAACCATCTTGTACGTCTCGTTAGGTCTGGTAAATACTGACTGACCCACCGTCGCCAAAAACGGTTTGCCTACTGTGTGCTCGTCAACCAGTTCTTTTTCAATAATACACCATCATCAATTAATGTTCCAAATGATTTTTCACCATTTGACGAACCCAATAGTAAATGGTTGGTCGTCAAAGCTTCTTCATTTGCGCTATCTATCGGAACATAAGTCAATGATCTATTATTAATTATTCTCTCTACCTCTGCTAGCATTATTAACAAGAATTCCCAACTTCCTCCAATGTGAGGTGACGACACGGTGGAAAGAGTTCCATTTTAAGTTCGGTCCGAAAAAATTATTTGCCACTTTATCCATATCAACTTTGTGCAAGGCCTCCTTCAATTCATTACTCGCCCCGCGAAAGTTGGTCCCATTGTCGCTGTGAATTTCCAAAGGCCAACCTCTCAGAGCAATAAACCGTTTCAATGCCATTATGCAGGAGTCCGTAGTTAAGGAATGGGCAACCTCAATATGGATTGCACGTACCGTCATGCAAGTGATTAGAACTCCCCATCGTTTCTCCAAGCGGCTTCCCACAGTCACACGAATAGTGGTCCAAAATAGTCCATCCCAATAAAGGAAAAAGGTCTGGTGAACGGTTGCAGTTTTGCGGGTGGTAGATCACCCATTAAGGGGGTTTGAGGAAGACATTTAAGATTTTTATACATTTGGCATTTCGTCCTTTTTATTTTAGGTAGCAAGGAACGAAGTCTTGGTATGAAATACCTCTGACGTAGTTCACTAATTACTGTTTCGTCGTTTTCAGTATCTCTCATGGTAGGATCTTATGATTAGTTCTGTAATTTCATGTTGATTCGACAATATTGGTCGTTTAGTATTAACTGGTATTTCGAAAGCTGCATCAATTCGGCCTTTTACTCTCATTACTGAGCTTTCGTCTAGATACGGTGAAAGTTTGTAGATGGCACTTGTTCTGTCGACTTCCGCTTTTGAGCCTTTAAAACCATTTGCATATGACTTAAGAACGGCAATTTCTTCGCGAAACGATTCGCCCTGACAAACCCTGAATAAAAAGTTTTCGGCTTTAGAGAGATCAAAACAAATCAAACACTTTGCAGAGGTTTCCTTTTTTCTTTTGCTGGCGAGCTTTCTAACGTAGCGAAACACCTGTCCCATTGTTTGAAGTATTTGTTCCCACTTGCTAGATCGGGTGACGTCAATAATTTTTTTGAAACTCGTGAATCGATGCATGTTGACATGTCTTATTTCTTCTTTCGTTGGCTCTATATTCCTAAATTCGTCTGACCATTGGTCGATGGGGTCGTACAGGAAGCTTGGTCCTTGGTACCACCGACTTTTTGAGCTGAATTCTAAGTTGCACCTCCATTGAGTTGCTTCATCACCCACGTTGCTTCTGCTCGGAATCCACCTACAGTTTTTGGGCTCTGTTTCTTCTAAAATTTCTCCTACGCAGAATGCAACAAATTGTGTATATTTTCTATGGTCGGAATTTATCCAATTTAGAACCGACCAAAAATATTTCTCTTTTATCTCAATTGTGTGACTCGCAACAATAGTTTTTTGCCAGTCTCACTCCCAGAACGGCTGATTCCACCACCAGTCTTGGAATCGACACGACTTTCAGCGGAGATACTTTGGTCTTAGCTGCGACTTAAGTTATTTCAACTGTTTGCCCATCCGAAAATGGAAAATACACAGCAGCTGCATATGCTGCTTTGCTGGCATCGACAAACACGTGCATCTGCACTGAAATATTTTCGCCCAACGTCATCTTCCTACTATATGGTCTCTCAATAGTAATTTTCTTTAGTTCTGGAATAAGTTTCTTCCACTTACACCATTTTTCGAAATGTTTTGATTGACTCTGTTCATCCCAAGCAACCGCTGAGACCCACACTTCCTGAAGAAAAATTTTCAACAGAACTAGGAAATTTGCGATTAGGCCTAGCGGATCAAAAACTGACATTAAGACTTTAAGCAATTCTTTTTCGTTGGCCAACCATTTCCATCCAATACATATTTGTTCACCGTAGGAGCCCTTATTGTAAACGAGAAGGTATCTTCCAGAGTAGACCATTACATGCCTAGAATTTTTTCCGAATTCGCTAGAGGATGCGAATCCCGTAACCATACTTGGTGGAACATTTCTTTTATGTCCGCACATATTGCAATCTTGCTTTCTCTGAAACGTAGTAGAACTGAAAGAAGAGAAGGTACAATATCTGGTCCGGAAAGCAACATTGAGTTAAGAGAAATACCATTTACTGTGGCTGCCGCATCCCACACTAATCTTACCTTATCTGGTTTGTTGTGATTGATAACGGGAAAAACTGGTAAGTACCATACAGGAAATGATTGCGATTTCTATTCCTCTTTTGACAGTTTTCGTGCATATTGCTTTTGCACATACTCTGCTATTTGTCCGTTCACATTCGTGCTCAGTTTTGGATTATTTGTCAATTTCTTTTCTAGATGTCTAAGTCTTTGCTCGGCCATTGAACGGCTATCAGGCAATTGGTTTGATTTTCCCTTCCACAACAAAGGTACTACAAAATTGTTTGCCTCTGGTCTTCTACTCATGTTGTTTTTTATCGTTGATATAGCCTTTTCATCATCAGATGAACGCAGAATTTTTTTGCTTGAAATGACTTCTGAATCAAACGCGATGAATTCCTTGAATTGTGAACTCAGTTTTTCTTCTTCTAATTCATGGCGGTCGCAGTTGTGAAAATTTAAATGTTTGTGTTGCGTTTTTTCATTTGTTCTCAAATGACGTTCACAGGGACCGTATATGACGTTCACAGGGACCGTATAATCGTGTTCTGGATGCAACCGGTTCGTTTGCCTTTCCTTCATGGGACCGTAGTGGAATACTAAGCTTCCATTGGTCTAGGCCCAAGATTAGTTGGGGCTTCGCGTTGGTATACTTTTGACTGTGTCGTCGAGACAATTCTTCAGCCTTGATGCTTTGCCTTGGTAGGTTCAAAAACTTCTGGCATTGATCAAGAACATTACAACCATTGAGTTCACATATTGGACATTTCTTCAATTGAGTCGCCTGTGACTGTGCCGTTGTTGACTGTGTCTTTTGCAAAAATGTTGGTTGTTGTTGTACTTCCGAGCCTTGATGCACATTCAGTGAGAGAGTTTCTTTCAGGTTTTGTTGAGTTGAGGCTGCTCATGGGTGTAACTTCTGACCATTCGCTAAAACTTAAAAGGTTAACAGCAGATAAACCTTTACGAAATTTCCCCCATTTTAGACGGATTTGCGGAGGTAACCTTACAGTTAGCTCACGAAGCAATGATGGGTTCGACAAATGATCGTTCAAACCACTTCCAATCATTACCGCACATGCATTTTGTACCGCTAAAGAAAATCGTATAAGTGTTTGCAACCTTTCGATTCGGGGAGCTGGTTCTTTTCTAATTTGATCTATGAGGCTGTTGATTATAGCTTTGGGGCGGCCATAAAGCATCTGAGGCGATCTCATGGTGGCTGGAACTTCTTCTGGCATAAAAAGTCTGATTCCAACTGTTGAAAGCGTCATCCTTCAAACAATGTTGTAGTCATCGCAGGTTATCGTGTGCGTTTAGCCGCAAGATACTGTGGTACTGTTGAACCGGCTTATAAACCTGGCCCACCTGGGTTGACCTTTTTCCATTGAGATTGTTCGACATTTGATACAGCTCCAGTCGTGATTCTCAATTTCGTTGTTCATGCTTACACAAATATAGTGATACCAATCGTCACATGTGTCGCATTGAACCATATCATTATCGTATTTATTTTTACAGGCTTTACAATTATATGACATATTTGAATGCGTAGGTTATGGTGTAACACAGATGGAGAGAGAGATAAAATACTAATGTGATGGCCTTGACTTAACTTGTTTATTTTGGCAGTGATGTTTCAATTTCGACTTACTACGTAAGTGCTGGAGTCTAATATGGTTTCCGACTCTGGACACGGGTAATGCTGGATCGAAAGATGATGGTTTTATTGGCTTCGCTGTTCGATGGCGTAGTGCTGTTCTTCAATGGTGAGAATTCACCCGACGCACGGATCGCAATGGTTTTGGTTGGTGATGATCCATCAATTAAACGAAATAAGAGAATGTTTTTTTAAAACGAAATTTACCCGCTTAATTAAGTCTATGTTATATAAACGACTTTTATTTCCTACAAATATATACATAGGTATAGTAACATGTTATTTTTTTACTTATTTCTAATTTAACTTACGTTTATTTTCTTTTGGTTTTCTTTAGTTCTTTTTTTTAATAGTTCAAATTCTTTATTCTTTACTTAGTTTTAATATATGTTAATTTCAATAGTCTTCTAGTCTACTCTCTGTTATGTCTTTCCGAAAAATGGCCTTTTTTCTATCTTGCACTTTTTGGTTACATGTGCACTCTTTTCGCAGAATAAAAGATGGCCGAGATCGTCATCCGGTGGTTGACGTCTTATTTTTGGTATTGCCAGATTTGACAACAGTAATGAAGCATTACAATTTCTACCCCCCCCCCCCTTGCTCCCTTACCAGAATCCCATTCTATCTTAAAACCCTACATTCCTATACATAACCCCTACCTAAGCTACGCGCCTTCTCTTATGTCGTTTTCGTTTGGATGTACGGAGTACTCCTTTTACACTCCTTTTTCACTCCTACTACTCCAAAAGCCTTCGATTGGCTGTTCCGAGTAATGTTTTCGGAGTGTTCTTCTGTCCCCAATTTCATTTTGGAGTAGATGAGGAACACACACATACATATAAAGTTTTTCGTTGGATTACTTGTCAAAAGTGATAAATACTTGAAGAAGCCATTTTGTTAAATGGCAGTTTTGTTAGTGTGTGTGTAAATTTAGGAAAGTCAGTGTTTTCATATTCGATTGGAATTGAAAAGGAGTACAATTTACCGAAAATCCAATCGAAAACGACATTAAAAACAAATAAAGAATACTTACCTGACCGGCAGCATGTTCCCATAGCATGTGCACACCACCAACTACGATCGACAACTGATTAGCAAGAGAACGAATAGCCTAATCAGTGTAGTCAAAGAAACTCACCACACTGACCACCTACATACAACTACTAGGTGTGGTAGGTTTGATAAGAAAATAGACGAAAAGGAGAAAGAACTCCACTGAAGGCAGCATCTGTACGACGAACAAGAACCTCGATGGTGAATTTCCGCTCTTGAAAATTAACAAGATCCCTCATCCCTTTTGCCACTCACCCCCCCCCCGCGATCCATAGCCTGAATGGTAAAATTTCTCCTGCCGATATGGAGCAAGATCTTTTACCCTCTTACCGATGCCCTTCCATAGCCATGGATATAATTGAGCTCCGACGGTGAGCTATACAAATAATAGCAAACAAGTCCATTGCCGCTCGCCCCTTACCTTACCACAATGCCCAAGTTAGCACAGAAGGTGATGTTCCAGAACACCGACGGTGAGCAATACCATTGATACAACACAAACCTCCTTCCGCTCGCCTATTATATTTACCATGGCAAAGAATACCATACCCGTCCCTTTGTTCTTGATATAGGCATACAGTATTGCATACAGGCTAAGAAATGATGACGTCGTAAATAACAAATTACAACATAGAATTTTACACTTTATTGCCTTACGGCTCACATTCGGTTTGGCCGTCGAATAGGATAAGAGACGGTCATACAGTCAACAAAATCAAAGTGTATCAGAAACTATCATACCAGTTGGTCACGATATAGACCAAGAGCCAGCACGACTCAAGACTTCCCCCCAGCAGCGGTTATAGGTCTTTTAACAAAACAGTCGACCAAGATACTTACCGGATTTGTCCGCGATATTTACCAGTAGTAACTGAGATATTTACCAGTAGTAACTGAGATTCTTACCGGATTTGTCTTCGATATTTACCGTAGTAACAGAGATATTTACCAGAAGTAACTGAGATTCTTACCGGATTTTCCGCGATATTTATCAGTATTAACTGAGATTTTTACCACTAGTAACTGCGATTCTTACCGGATCTGTCCGCGATATTTACTAGTAGTAACTGAGATATTTACCAGTAGTAACTGCGATTCTTACCTGTAATAACTGCGATTCTTAAAGGATTTGTCCGTGATATATACCAGCAGTAACGGCGATATTACCAGCTTCGGCTGCGATATTCTCCGGTAGTAATCCAAGCTGAAACTAACATTACCAGGAAGACGAACCGCCGCAGAGTGGCCCATATTGACTTTTTCGGTTGCAAAAATGATATCGCCAATTTTTTTTTGTTTTGAAGAAAATTTCCAAGGCTATAAAAATTGGTAATTTTAAGAAAAAATATTTACAGGGTGTTTCAGAATCTGCTGTTGAAATAAGAAGTTTTAGTAAAGGTGGTTAACATAACTGGTATTTAATTCTAAAAAGGTCGAAAGTCAATTTATGAAGTAATTTGAGTGTAATTTAAGTGAAACAGAAAAAAAGAAAACAAACCAATTTAAGTGAAACAGTGTCGAAAAAAATCCGATTTTGTTTTTTTTTTATTAATTGATTATTTTTTTTTATAAGAGCGTACATTTATTAAGTATTTTATTGATAGATTACAATTGGCGCGTTCAACGCATTACGTCTTACATCTGAATTTTCAGATTTCTGATTTTTTGGAGCTTCTGATTGGCCAGCTGCCATAAAAAGTTAGATGACTTTTAGTTACGTTTGCTTACGTTTCATATGAATTTTCAGCCAAAAATTCTCATCTGAAAATTCAGAATAAAGTGATAGTGTTGGGGAAATGTTGAAGTACTCTACATAGAAGTTGAACCTTATGATTTTCGCTCTGGTTAGTGGTTGATTTGTTGTGATTAATTTTCATCACGAACAAGTTAATACTTTAATACAAAGAAGAACTAATTGCTTATTGTTAAGTGAGTTTTTAAATCAAAAGATTGACTATTCTTAGAAAAATGTACCCAGAATACTCCATCGCAATATTGTGGAATTATTTTTTCATTGAACTTTGCATAGTCTTGCTGTATTTTTTTGCTGATTAAGTTACATATATCATAACCAGAACTACGTACGCGTAATTTTTTACTTGAAGAATAAAACGAAAGTTCTATTTTATTCCGTTTTAATGTAAATACTTTAGGTAAATGCTAGCATTTGACACAACAACTTTCAACTGAAAATTCAGATTTTTTGTGCGTTCAACAACATAAATTCAGATCTGAATTTTTAGATTTTGTGATTGAACGTGCCCAATTCAAAAAGTAGAAAAACAAAATAAAAGGAACAAAAATTTACCTACAAACATTACATTTCTTGAAAACTATTATCTAAGTACAGGGTAATGCGTAATAAACTTATCATTTCTTATCATCAATAAGTGATCGGATGAGATTGCTAGCATGTTAAATAGGCCATCATTCTGCCGAATTCTTGAAACTTTGCACGTACTGTGATATCTGTATTTCTTGTGGTTTTTAGTTTTTGACTCCTGGGCTTCTTCTGACAATTCTCCAAGTGGTGGAGATTGGTATTCGATGATATTTTGACTATGAACCAAAATTTTATGAAGAGTAGGTGTGAGTTGTTTTTCAGGGTACTTTTGTTTCAATAACTCTGTGGTATTTTGTTGTGTACACATTTAACTGTATTCACTACTTCCCTGCAATTCAAAACATTAAGTATTGTTTTGATCTCCTTGAAGTGTTTCCATCATTGCTATTTCCAAATCCTTGCTTTTGTTTATCTACATCAAGTCCACGCTCATTTGTCCAGTTTTGATATGGAGAGATGAAGAAAGCCATTCCTTATTTTTGTTTATGAAATTTTATCTCGATATATGGGCTGCGACCCATTGTTTATTAGTGTTGTAATAAAAGCTTTTTAATTTTAGTAGGTATTCGGATACTTGACACTGGGAACTTTTTTTACGACCTTTTTAATTGTTTTTTTGTGGTTGACTTTTGAATTGCTTTGTTTTTCTTTGTTGGCACGAGTGGCGCCAAGTCGGTTCAGTTTTTTGTTGTTTTTTTTTACGACCTTTTTCATTATGTCATTATTGAGTGGTTGAAAAAGAGTATTTTTGTGTGAAGTGATTTGAGATAGCATCATGGTGTTGGTCATGAATATGAAAGGGATCTTGTGAGAAGCTATTGTATTGTGTGTGTTTGTATACATCATGTCATTGAGGATCGGTATTAGAGAACATCGGTCCGGTCAAGTGCATTTATCAATAAAAAAAATAGACTGTTGGCCGTTGCTGTGTTTACAGTGTCACAGCCACCGTAGCTAGATTTACAAATGTATATTATATCCACTGATCTCTATAATAGACTGGATAGCGCATTCATACAAACAAGTTGATGCCAATTGAATGACTGGTATACGGTGTACTCGTGCACAATTTTGTATAACAGTATAACTGTATAACATTTCTTTTTTGGCAATGTGGCTGAAAACAACTTCCTTCTAACTTTTAATGAATACTAACTTTGTGCAAGTGAGAAATTATCTTTCTGCGCACTTTACTCCCTTCATTAAGCGCAGTGCCTAAGTGGACGACGAATTGAAAATTAACCACACTCCAAGAAGAAGGAAAAGCACAAACAGGAATAAGTGGCCCGTACCCCGTCCACTAAAAACGTCCCTTGCCTACGCGTGCTTAAAACTCACAAGAAAAAATTCCTACTTTTTTTGACGTCTTTGTGCTTTATCTCACTTTCACTTCAGTGTGGGAAACATATAGCTAAGAAAGATAGTATTTTTTTATAAGCTAATTGATTTTTGTTATTGTTCTCTTTCGTGGTATCTGTTCTCTCTGTCTTACTGCTTACTTTATCCTTGGTACCTAAATCCTACATAATACATTTTTTTTCATTTGAAAACATAGTTATTTAGTAATTTTTGCATTTTGCAAGTGAAAAATTTCTAATTAATCCTTCAACGAGCACTGATTTTAGTTTTGTTTTAACGACTCCTAAACGTCAAAATGAGTCGGATGTGTTCACATCATTAGGTTGTGTCTGATTTCACATTTCTCATCAAGTTGAAATTTTTTTAACACGTAAAATATTAAAGAGTGTTTAATTCCACAGTTTCAAATGCAATTAAATAAACAAAAATTTGCGTTTGTTGAATTGCAAAGAATAAGAAATATCAAAGTTTGGTCTCCAAATCTTTGAAGACGATTAGTTCTATCGCATTCCGAATTCCTGCTTCTTTTCATTATTGAATGTAATTTTTTGATGCTTGGATAAACGCACAATTGTTTTTCTGTTTTGCAAGTATTCATTGAAATAAATTTGTATTGATTCTTATCAAAGAGACGTGGGAAATTTAATGCACTTTGAAATATAATTTAATAAAATATAATTTAATAAAATATAATTTAATAAAATATAATTTAATAAAATATAATTTAATAATATATAATTTAATAATATATAATTTAATAAAATATAATTTAATAAAATATAAGTTAATAAAATATAATTTAATAAAATATAATTTAATAAAATATAATTTAATAAAATATAATATAATATAATATAATATAATATAATATAATATAATATAATATAATATAATATAATATAATATAATATAATATAATATAATATAATATAATATAATATAATATAATATAATATAATATAATATAATATAATATAATATAATATAATATAATATAATATAATATAATATAATATAATATAATATAATATAATATAATATAATATAATATAATATAATATAATATAATATAATATAATATAATATAATATAATATAATATAATATAATATAATATAATATAATATAATATAATATAATATAATATAATATAATATAATATAATATAATATAATATAATATAATATAATATAATATAATATAATATAATATTAATATAATATAATATAATATAATATAATATAATATAATATAAATATAATATAATATAATATATAATATAATATAATATAATATAATATAATATAATATAATATAATATAATATATATAATATAATATAATATAATATAATATAATATAATATAATATAATATAATATAATATAATATAATATAAATATAATATAATATAATATAATATAATAATATATAATATAATATAATATAAATATAATATAATATAATATAATATAATTAATATAATATAATATAATATAATATAATATAATATAATATAATATAATATAATATAATATAATATAATATAATATAATATAATATAATATAATATAATATAATAATATAATATAAATATATAATATAATTAATATAATATAATATAATATAATATAATATAATATAATATAATATAATATAATATAATATAATATAATATAATATAATATAATATAATATAAT